>CANIUD010000217.1:0-600000 GCA_947470075.1 Closterium sp. Yama58-4
TCCCTCGTCTCCCCATCCCTCATCTCCCCTTCCCTCGTCTCCCCATCCTTCCCATCCCTCGTCTCCCCATCCTCATCTCCCTTCCCTCGTCTCCCCATCCTTCCCATCCCTCGTCTCCCCATCCCTCATCTCCCCTTCCCTCGTCTCCCATCCTTCCCATCCCTCGTCTCCCCATCCCTCATCTCCCTTCCCTCGTCTCCCCATCCCTCATCTCCCCTTCCCTCGTCTCCCATCCCTCATCTCCCCTTCCCTCGTCTCCCCATCCTTCCCATCCCTCGTCTCCCATCCTCATCTCCCCTTCCCTCGTCTCCATCTCATCCCATCCCTCGTCTCCCCATCCCTCATCTCCCCTTCCTCGTCTCCCCATCCTTCCCATCCCTCGTCTCCCCATCCCTCATCTCCCCTTCCCTCGTCTCCCCATCCTTCCATCCCTCGTCTCCCCATCCCTCATCTCCCCTTCCCTCGTCTCCCCATCTTCCCATCCCTCGTCTCCCCATCCCTCATCTCCCCTTCCTCGTCTCCCCATCCTCCTTCCCATCCCTCGTCTCCCCATCCCTCATCTCCTTCCCTCGTCTCCCCATCCTTCCCATCCCTCGTCTTCCCATCCCTCATCTCCCTTCCCTCGTCTCCCCATCCTTCCCATCCCTCGTCTCCCATCCCTCATCTCCCCTTCCCTCGTCTCCCCATCCTTCCCATCCCTCGTCTCCCCATCCCTCATCTCCCTTCCCTCGTCTCCCCATCCTTCCCATCACTCGTCTCCAATCCCTCATCTCCCCTTCCCTCGTCTCCCCATCCTTCCCATCCCTCGTCTCCCCATCCCTCATCTCCCCTTCCCTCGTCTCCCCATCCTTCCCATCCCTCGTCTCCCCATCCCTCATCTCCCCTTCCCTCGTCTCCCCATCCTTCCCATCCCTCGTCTCCCCATCCCTCATCTCCCCTTCCCTCGTCTCCCCATCCTTCCCATCCCTCGTCTCCCCATCCCTCATCTCCCTTCCCTCGTCTCCCCATCCTTCCCATCCCTCGTCTCCCCATCCCTCATCTCCCCTTCCCTCGTCTCCCCATCCTTCCCATCCCTCGTCTCCCCATCCCTCATCTCCCCTTCCCTCATCTCCCCTTCCCTCATCCTCCATCCCTCGTCTCCCATCCCTCATCTCCTCATGCCTCCCCACCCCATCCCTCACCTCCCTCCCTCACCTCCCTATGCCTCACCTCTCCATCGCTCATCCATCCATCCCTCATCTCCCCATGCCTCACCCCATCTCCGCCGCACCCCGTGGCATCGTCACACGTCGCCATTTCCCACCTCTTCCTACTTCCCATCCCCTCTTCCGCCCTTCCTACCCCCTTCTCTCAATCCCTTCATCTCGCCCTGCCATCCTACTTCCCATCCCCCTTTCCTCGTTTCCCCAGACCTCCTTTCCATCCCGTCATTCCCTCTCCCTCCGTTCCCCATCCTTCCATTCTCCATGCCTACTTTCACCATTCCACCATACCCCATCCCACGACCTCCCGTCATCTCCACCCGGGTACAACCTAAATCTCCGACTCACTCAATCTCCTCCTCACCCCATCTCTTCCCAAACTCATCTCCTCCTAACCCCATCTCCTCCTATACACATCCGCTTCTTTCCCCTTCCCTCGTCACCGCGTCCCTCCTCTCCCCATCCCCTCCTCTCACCATCCCCTCCCGTCCTCTCCCATCTGCCCATCCCACCTCACCACTTCCCTCCTCTTCCCATCCATCCTCTCCTCATCCCTCCCCATCCGTCCTTTCCCCATCGATCCTCTCACCCTCCCCTCCAGGTGTTTCCCACACCGCCCTTGGCCCAGCAGCACCTCTTCATCCCTTGTGCTTTTCTGCACCAGGGAGCTACTTGGGCGCTGTGGGCGGATGGCGGTGGGCAGGGTCACGCAGCAGAGGCAGACGTGGTGCTGCTTGTCCTCCCCTTCCCCCGTCCTCCCATCCTCTCTTCCTCCCTTCATCACTTCCTCCCTTCATCAGTTCTTCCCTTCCTGCATTCCTCCCTTATGCCCTCAATCACATTCTTCATCCTTTCTCCCATCCTTTTTTCCTCCCTGCATCCATTCATCTGTTCCACCCTTCATCCATCCATCCTTCCCTTCCTCTGTTCCTCTCTTCCTCCCTACGTCCCTGGGTCCGTTTCTCTGTCCCTCTGTCCCTCTTTTCCCCTGGTCGTCCTTCTGTTAGTCTCGTACCGTTCCAGGAGTGTCTTTTTATTTCTTCCTCTTCGTGTTGCTTCCTTGTCAGTTATTCTTTTGTATGCTTACCGGCTAGAATGTTGGTTGTTTGATAGTACCACTTAGTATGATACATGGCCATGGGAATGTTGTATGTATATTATGACTACATTTTGATCCATGGAGTAGTGTGACCATTGACCACCCACGAAGTGCAACAATCTAGTAAAAAGGAACCAATTTACTCAATAATACCGTATGTCTTTTCCCACTCTTGTCTGCATACACCGCAGCAAAAAAGCAGGACTTGTGGGTCCCTCCCTACACATGGTGCTGGGCACCTGTACAGAATGAGCAGGAAAAAACGAGTGTAGGGGAGACTGTGAGCAGGGGGGAAAGAGAGATAGGAGGGGGGAAGAGTGAGAAGGGGGGAAAGGGAGTGAGCAGGGGGAAAGAGGGTGGGCATGGGGAAGGGAGTGAACAGGGGGGGAACAGAATGAGCAGGGGGGAACAGAATGGGCAAGGGGAAAGAGAATGAGCAGCGGGGATGAGAATGAGCATTGGGGAAAGAGACTTCGCAGGGGGAAAGAGAATGAGCAATCGTAGGATCTTCTTTCCAGCAGGGAAAACCGGTTTCGCCTCGGGGCGGATCCATTCGTAGGATCTTCTTTCCAGCAGCTGGGGGGTGTCAGAATCTAGCAGCAGGAATGGATGAACTAGCAGCATGCAGGAGTACAAGTAGTAAACCCTAATTGGGCTGTACCCCATATGGGCTACCCCACTACAGCCTAGATAATATGCAGCATATATGTTTGACACACCCCCATAGGCAAAGTGGGGGAGAACAAGGGGTCAAACGACCAGTCAAGAGAAGCAAAGCAAGCTCAGGGTGGATCTCAACGTCACCACACATTCTGAGCACAAGCAAAGGGCCACAAGGCCAGTCCACATGCAGAGATATATATGCAACAATAACAGTACAGTGATGACTACCTAGCAAGAGCAGGCATGCATGTATATATATAGATCACAGTACAAGCAGAGACTACAGCAAGTGTGGAAACATAGGCACAAGGCCTAACAGGGTACAAAAGCGCTGATGATCACCAGACGGAAGTGCCTTGGTGAATATATCAGCAGTGTTGGCCCGAGTGGCCACGTGACGAAGACGAAGCTGGCCTCGCTGCTGCAACTCTCGAGCCAGGAAGTAACGCAGAGCAATGTGCTTCGTCCTGTGCTCCAGTCTGTGCTCCTCACACAAGGCAATGGCGGCCTTGTTGTCGACGTACAGCACTGGAGGAGAACGAGGCTGCTCTCCCAAGTCAGTCAGTAGGTAGGTGAGCCAGCGTAACTCCTGTGCAGCCATGGCTGTGGCGTAGATCTCAGCCTCACAACTGGAGCTGAGAACTGAAGACGAGCGTGTAGAACGCCACGAAACTGAACCAGAGCCAAGGCTGAAGGTGTAACCCTGTGACGACCGCTGAGTAGCCAGGTCGTCAACCCAAGAAGCGTCTGAGTGCCCAGTGAGGACAACTGGGCTCGTCCCTCCAAGCACTAGCCCCATGCCTGATGTGCTGCACAAGTAGCGCAGTACCCTCTTAGCAGCAGCCATGTGCTCAGGTCGGTGCCGACCAGGAGCCACGTAGCGAGCCAGAAGACCAAGAGGGTACGCGAGGTCAGGTCGAGTGCAAGTCATCAGGTACATGAGGCAGCCGACTAGCTCTGGGTAAGGACCACTCGGCTCTACGGACTCGTCCGAAGGTGGAGCTGAGAGCGTGTGACCTGTAGCCAGAGGAGTGGCCTGTGCTGAAGACCAGGTGAAGCCGAAACGCTGAAGGACCTGCTGCACCATGTGTGACTGAGTCAAGGTGATGGTGCGGCGTGCTCTGTCCCGGGTGATCTGCAAGCCAAGGTAGCTGCGCAGCTCACCCAAGTCTGTGCACGTGTGTCTCTTCTGCAGCTCCGACTTCACGTGGGCGAGAGCCTCAGTGTCAGCAGTGGCAAAAACCAAGTCGTCGACGTACACGAGGATGTAGAACGGCGGCAGTGAAGTGTCGGTGCGCAGAAACAGCGACGGGTCAGCAGTAGAAGGCGCGAACCCAAGAGCCGCAAGCGTAGTCCTCAGTGTGTCGTGCCACTCACGTGGCGCCTGGCGGAGACCGTAGACCGGCCGCCGGAGGCTCCACTGGGTGCCAGGAGGGAACGACCCAGTGAAGCCCGGGGGGCGGCGCAGCCAGATCTCCTCGTGCAGGCTGCCCTGCAAGAAAGCTGTGCTGAAGTCAAGAGAGTGAAGCTCGTAGTCACGGTGAGCAGCAACATGCAGCAGCACCCGAAGAGTGGTCATCTTCGGGGTGGGGGAAAAGGTCTGGAAGAAGTCAACTCCCTCTCGCTGACTGAAGCCTCGAGCCACGTAACGCACCTTGAAGACAGGCGGAGAACCCGGCGGCCGCTTCACCCTGAAAATCCACATGCCACTGACGATGTTCGCCCCAGGTGGGGGAACCTCGTCAACGTAGGTGCCTGTGGACTTCCAGGAAGCCATCTCTGCGTCCATGGCTGCCTGCCACTGAGAGGAGTAGGGACCCTCTATCGCCTCTGCGTAAGAGCGCGGAGTCGGGATGTCTGGTGCATCCGGGTCTCCCTCAGGGGCAAGTAGCGAGGACACAAGATGAGGTAAAGCAGCAGCAAGACACTGGAACTCCTCCTGCCTGTCCTCAAGGACGTCCGTGCTAAGAGCACACTCACCCCCGACGGACGGAGGACAGACAGACTCAGACTCAGCAACAAGACTGGCGGCGTAGTCTAGACGACAGGCAGCAGCAAAGTCAACAAGCTCAGCGACTAAGGCAGACGCAGCAGTAGACTCAAACGACAGGTCAGTGACAACAGTGGCTAGGAGACGCGTGACAGTAGGGTGCTCAGTACGAAACCGGTCAGACTCAGGGTCCGGAACGGCAGGCAGAGAGGACGCAGGGGGAGACGGCAGAGGAACAGGCTGCGGAGCAGAGGAAGGACGACGGACAACAAGGTGTGCGCTGGGGACAGCCGGCGGACGCGAACGAGCGACACGACGAACGGTACGACCAGAACGAACAGGCGAGACAGGACGCGACGCAGGCTCACGACGCGTAGCAGGACTGCCTGTCGGCTCAGTGTAAGGAGAGGGAGCAGGTAGCGGTGAGCCAGTCTGTAACGGAAGACCAGTAGACGACGGGAGAGTAACAACCTGACGAAGAGCAGAGTCAGGCGGCGGCAGAGACGACGGAGACGGCGGAGCGAAGAACAGTCGTGTCGGCGCAGCTGCACCAGTACCGGCAGCTCCAGCAGCTCCAGTGCCTCCAGCAGCTCCAGTACCTCCAGCAGCTCCCGTACCTCCAGCAGCTCCAGAAGCTCCAGTCCCAGAGTCGACACCCCCAGTCCCAGGGTCTCCAACCTCTGTGTCTCCAGCAGCAGCACCCCCAGACCCAGCACCTCCAGTCCTAGGGTCTCCAGCCTCAGTGTCTCCAGCAGCAGCACCCCCAGAACCAGCACCTCCAGTCCCAGGGTCTCCAGCCTCAGTGTCTCCAGCACGAGCACCTCCAGAACCAGCGACTCCAGCACCTCCAGTAGACAAAGGACCAGCACCACTCCTAGCTCCAGCAGCGCGACGCTGACGGCGACCGTACCAGTCCTGCAGCTGCTGTGGGGTGAGAGGCACACGTGGACGAAGGCGGCTACTCCAAGGAGACCGCGCAACAGCAGACTCAGAACCCTCAGCGCCCGCACCCCCAACGGCTCCAGAACCTCCGGTGCAGTCAAGGGAGGAGGGTCTACCTGAGAAACACCTGAAGGAGCAGGACCAGGAGTGGGGAGGGGGTCTACCTGGGGAGCACCTGGAGCGAGGAAGAGCGGCGGGGGGGGGAGCGGGGCAGTGCGGTAGGGGAAGAGACGGTAAAAGGGAACCGACTCGTCGAACGTGACGTCCTGAGACGCAAAGACACGGCGCGAGGTGGGATGGTAAAACTGCCAACCAGGCGCGTCAGGGACAAAGCCAAGGAAGACACAGGGAACAGCGCGGGCGGAGAGCTTGTCCGCGGTGGTATCGCGGACAAAGGCACGAGCACCCCAGACCCGGAAACGCGACGCATCACCAACCTTCCCCGTCCACAGCAGTGTGGGCGAGGTCTCCGGCAAGGAGACACGGGGCCAGAGGTTGAGCTGATGCGCGGCGTACCGGACTGCAAACGGCCACAGGAAATGGGGGGCAGCCGCATGGATCATGGAGGTACGAGCGACCTCCATGACTAAGCCAATGCGACGCTCAGCAACCCCATTCTGCTGTGGAGAGGCCGGAAGCGTGAACGACTGGGTGATGCCGTGCTCCGCACAGTAGGCTGCCAAGAGGTCAGAGGAGAACTCACCGCCTCTGTCAGAGTGCAGACGCAGGACAGGAAAGTCCCGCCGGAACCGCTCGCGGAGCTGGAGACGAACAGCGCGGATCCAAGGGATCAAAACATCAGGGACGTCCCCCTTGCTCTGCAAGGGGAAGACCGTGGTGTAACGCGTGTAGTCGTCGACAACCAGCAGGAAGTACCGCTCGCGGCCCTGTCCCTGGACGCGGGCTGGGCCCCACACGTCCAGGTGGAGCGTCTGCAGTGGAGCCTCTGTGGGAGGAAACGAGGAGGAGTGAGGAGCGGCGCGCTGCCGCCCCTCGACGCAAGGAATGCAGGGCGGCGCAGGCGAGGGAGGGAGGGCAGGCAGAGACCTGGGAAGACCAGAGACCAGGGAGCGAGAGTGCATGCTACGCAGGCGAGGCAAGGAGGGGTGACCAAGACGGTGGTGCCACAGGAGAGTGTCGTGCGACAAAGCGCGACACTCGCAGGGGGCCGCCAGCTGACCAGACGTAGACGCAGACGCAGCTACCTGAGGGGACTCAGTGGTCAGTGTGTACAGACTCGAGCCAGGTGCACGGGTGAACGTGGCCAAGTGCCGGCCCGTCCTAGCACACGTACAGTGAGTCACTCGCTGACTCGCAGGAGTGAACTGGTCAACCTCCCGATCCTGGAGGTCAGCTCCACTCACCAAGTTCGTAGAGAACGAGGGGAGGTAAAGACCTGACAGCGAGCCGGACGGGACGGCCGGACACGGCAGAACCGTGGAGTAGTGGGCAAGGACTGGACCCCCGGAGGGGTCCGCCAGGGAGACTGGAACTGGCCGACTAAGCGGCGTGAGTGTGGTGCAGTCGCGAAAGAAGGAGCGAGAAGCTCCTGAGTCAAGGGTGAAGGTGTGCGAGACCGTAGTTGGCGCAGTACCAGAGAGAGCAGACTCACCAGCACCTGAAGCCACGGCCTCACCAGTACCTAGAGCAGTAGACGTACTAGCACCGAGAGCAGCAGCCTCACCAGCACCTAGAGCAGGAGACGCACTAGCACCTAGAGCAGCAGCCTCACCAGGGTCAGGCGGTACGCACAGATAACAGGCACGATCAGCACTAGTAGGCAATGCATACATGGCAGTGAGAATAGCATCATAGTCAAGCGCAAAGATATCTACAATCTGTCCATGCAGCTCCAGCCAGGTGGGGAGCTCAGCCTCGTCGCCAAACACTGTGCGCCAGTCGTCGCTCAGATGGGCGAAGCAGCGGGACTGTGTGTGACCAAGCGTCCCACAAGGCTGACCAGTCCTAGCACCTGTGCGAATGACGTACGGGCAGCGAACTGTACGCGTAGACCTGCTACACTGAGCGTACCACTCCTGGAGCTGCCGAGGCGTAAGTGTCTCACGTGGACGCCCCTGCAGCTGCAGCTGGCCACTGCCAGACGCTCCCAACTGACCAGCTCCAGGGCGACAGCTACGACGGCTACTGCGACAACCCCAGCTAGTATACCACTCACTAAGCTGCTGGGGCGTCAGAGGCTCGCGTGAACGTCGCTGGAGCTGCATCTGGCCACCTGCCAGTAGCAGTAGCAGCAGCAGTAGCGCGGGCAAGGCAGGCGCGCAGGCAGGCAGGCAGGCAGGCAGGCAGGCAGGCAAGCAGACAGACAGGCAGGCCGGCAGGCAGGCAGGCAGGCCGGCAGGCAGGCAGGCAGTCGCGCAGGCAGGCAGGCAGGCAGGCAGCCAGGCAGCCAGGCAGGCAGGCAGGCAGGCAGACAGGCAGGCCGTCAGGCAGGCAGGCAGGCGCTCACCGGGCGAGCAGGGCCGGCGCTCGACGGGCGGCGGCCGAGTAGGCGCACGACAGCGGCGGCGTCGGGGCCGCAAAACCGGCTGCAGAGCAGGGCCGAAGCAGCTGCAGGGCGGGGCCGCTTCAGCGGCAGTAGCAGGGTGGGGCCGCGTCAGCGGCAGGTCGGGGCCGTGGCAGCTGCAGGGCGGGGCCGCATCAGCGGCAGGTCGGGGCCGTGGTAGCTGCAGGGCGGGTCCGCATCAGCGGCAGGTCGTGGCCGAGGCAGAGGGCCGCGCGCGGCTCGGCGCGGGCTGCGCTGACAGCGCGCTGAGCTGCTGCAGGCCGCGCGCGGCCGCGCTAGGCAGTAGCGGGCCGCGCGCGGCTCGGCGCGGGCTGTTGCGGGCCGCGCGCGGGCCGCGCGAGGCAGTAGCAGGCCGCGCGCGGCTCGGCGCGGGCTGCTGCGGGCCGCGCGCGGGCCTCGCGAGGCCGTAGCAGGCCGCGCGCGGCTCGACGCGGGCTGCATGGGCTTGGCGCGGGCTTCGCGCGGCAGCTGCGGGCTGCGCGCGGCTCGGTGCGGGCTGCGCGCGGCTGCAGCGGGCTGTGCGCGGCTCGGCGCGGGCTGCGTGGGCTCTGTGCGGGCTGCGCGCGGCTGCAGCGGGCTGCGCGCGGCTCGGCGCGGGCTGCGCGGGCTCTGTGCGGGCTGCGCGCGGCTGCAGCGGGCTGCGCGGGCCTTACGGGCCTCTAGGGGCGGCGCGTGGGCCTTACGGGCCTCTAGGGGCAGCGCGCTGGCCTAGGGCAGCAGGAGGCAGCGCTAGGGCTGCTGGACGGCGCACATAGTGCAGCACGTCACAAGGCAAGGCAAGGCAGGCAGGTACGTGGGGTAGCGCGGTAACCGCAGCGGTAGGTGGGCCCGAAAAAAAAACGGTCCTACGGACCTTAGTGCTCTGAAACCATGTCAGAATCTAGCAGCAGGAATGGATGAACTAGCAGCATGCAGGAGTACAAGTAGTAAACCCTAATTGGGCTGTACCCCATATGGGCTACCCCACTACAGCCTAGACAATATGCAGCATATATGTTTGACAGGGGGGTGGGGAGTGGGGTGTGGGAGAACAAGGGAGTGAGTGGGAGAGCAAGGGAATGAGCATGGCAGGAAGGATAGTGCACAGGTGTGGTATGGGTGGCAAGCATGTTGTTTTGAAGGATGGGGACAGCACGTGGATAGAGTGCCTGGGTCCGGAACCGACATTGCAGCCGAGTGCCATCCGGGCAGGGAATGGCAACGCGACAACTGGCTGGAATGCGCACTACGGGCTCCTCTGGTAACTCAACCTCCTCAGCCGCTACCCCTCCTGCCCACGCCCCTAGTCCACCTTCCCACCTTGCTCCCCACCTTGCCCACCTTCCCACCTCGGTCCCCTCTTCCTCTATGTGCCCCCCCATGGAAGCCGCCAGAGCCAGGCGTTTTGGCTCCTCCTCGTCCTCCTCACAGCTCCCCACCGCCCCCACCCCCGCTCCCACTCCCATCTGTGGGCACGTCACACAGCTTCTTGGGCGGCCGCACCTCCCCACCTGCACCGGGTGCGCCTCCCACGGGGTCACGGTCGATGAATGGCATCAGGTCCTGGGTGGGCGTGCACACGCACACACATACTGTCAACGCAAGCACGCACGCAGGCATGCACGGAGGCAGAAAGGCACGCACACAGATCAAACGCAGGCAGACATGGAGGAAGCAGGGAGGGGGATGGGGGGAAGCAGAGAAGGGGACACGGGGAAGCAGGGAAGGGGATGGGGGAATATAAGGGAAGGGGATGGGGGGAAGAAGGGAAGGGGATGGGGGGAAGCAGGGAAGGGGACACGGGGAAGCAGGGAAGGGGATGTGGGGAAGCAGAGAATGGGACACGGGGAAGCAGGGAAGGGGATGGGGGAATATAAGGGAAGGGGATGGGGGGAAGAAGGGAAGGGGATGGGGGGAAGCAGGGAAGGGGACACGGGGAAGCAGGGAAGGGGATGGGGGCGTGCACACGCACACACATATTGTTAACGCAAGCACGCACGCAGGCATGCATGGAGGCAGAAAGGCACGCACACAGATCAAACGCAGGCAGACATGCAGTCAGGCAAAGGGACACGGGGAAGCAGGGAAGGGGATGGGGGGAAGCAGGGAAGGGGATGGGGGGAAGCAGAAGGGAAAGGGACTCGGGGAAGCAGGGAAGGGGATGGGGGAAAGAAGGGAAGCGTATGGGGGGGAGCAGGGAAAGGGACACGGGGAAGCAGGGAAGAGGATGGGGGAATACAAGGTAAGGGGATGGGGGGAAGAAGGGAAGGGGATGGGGGGGAGCAGGGAAAGGGACATGGGAAAGCAGGGAGGGGGATGGGGGGAAGCAGAGAAGGGGACACGGGGAAGCAGGGAAGGGGATGGGGGAATATAAGGGAAGGGGATGGGGGGAAGAAGGGAAGGGGAGGGGGGGAAGCAGGGAAGGGGACACGGGGAAGCAGGGAAGGGATGGGGGGAAGCAGGGAAGGGGATGGGGGGAAGCAGGGAAGGGGATGGGGGGAAGCAGGGAAGGGGATGGGGGGAAGCAGGGAACGGGACATGGGGAAGCAGGGGAGGGGATGGGGGGAAGCAGGGGAAGGGATGGGGGGAGGCAGGGAAGGGGATGGGGGGGAGCAGGGAAGGGGATGGGGGGAAGCAGGGAAGGGGATGGGGGGAAGCAGGGAAGGGGATGGGGGGAAGCAGGAAAGGGTATCAAGTGTGCGCGATGAGAAGGGAGACGGGAGGGATGGCGAGGGCGACGGGGAGAGAGGAAGACGGGGATTTCGAGAGGACGAGCTGGAGGAATGGCGACGAGACGAAGGGAAGGCTACGGGCGGAAGGGAGAGCGACGCGCGGAAGGGAGAGCGACGGGCGGAAGGGTGGGCGACGCGCAGAAGGGAGGGCGACGGGCGGAAGGGAGGGCGACGGGCGGAAGGGAGGGCGACGCGAGCGACGATCGGATGTGAGGGCGACGCGTGGAAGGTAGAGCGACGAGCGGATGGGAGGGCGACGGGCGAAAGGTAGAGCAACGAGCAGGGCGACGCGCAGAAGGGAGGGCGGCGAATGGAAGGGAGCGACGGTTGGAAGCGTGGGCGACGAACAGATGGGAGCGCGATCGTGGACGACGCGAGGAAACGAGTAACGCGAGCCAAAGAACTGAAAGCATCGCGGGCTAGCGAGGGCGAATGGGGGAACCTAAGCGACCAGAAACCTAGCTCTAGACCATGGAGAATATAGCAGGAGCATCGCGCGGTGTTCGTACATGAGTTGTGTGCAAAAACGGAGTGTTTTTTTGGGCGTGAATGACGGGTGAACTATGTCTAGTATGCTTGACTTTTAGTACAAGATGGTTTTCAAGTTCAGTTCAAGTGAACAGTGCTGCCTTGCCAGCTGACCCTCTCCTCGATATGACTTTGAGTGTCGCTGGCCAATCACAGATCACTATCGTGAGAGAATGCTCCACTTCGGGTGGTAACTGTCAGAATGAAGGATGAATGATGCATTGATGTTGGTTGGGGTACATATAGCTAACCCTAAGTTTTGTACCCCCTAAGACAAACCTCACTATAGGCTACAACATTTGACACACCCCCATAGCCTAAGTGAGGGGTGTCTAGCAGAACCAAACGAGTACGGTCACAAGACCAGTCCAAGAAATGAAGCTCAGGGTGGATCACAACGTCACCACACAGTCTGAGCACAAACAACAGTGGCCACAAGGCCAGTCCAAGAAGTAACAGAGGTATATAGAAAGCAAAGTAAACAGTACACTCAAGTCTAAGCAACACGAGAACCAGTGTCAACAAGGCCTAACTGCACACAGCACCTCTGGTGGTCACAAGGCGGAAGCGCCTTGGTGAAGATGTCTGCAGTGTTGGCCTCGGACTCCACAAACTCAAAGCGAGCCTGTCCACGCCTCTGCAACTCTCGCAGAAGAAAGTACCTGACGTGAATGTGCTTCACTCTGCTCTCCAGTCGTGGCTCTCGACAAAGGAGAATAGACGCCTTGTTGTCAGTGAACAAGGTCGGTGCAGAGCTCGGCCGCTCACCAAGGTCGGTGAGCAAGAAGGTCAACCAACGCAGCTCCTGTGCCGCCATGGCACCAGCGTAGATCTCAGCCTCAGCTGTAGAGGTCGAGACCGAAGAGGAGCGCGTGGACCGCCAGGAAACAGCTCCAGAACCCAGGCTGAAACAGTACCCCTGAGTAGACCTGTGAGTCTCAGCGTCGTCAGCGTAAGAGGAGTCACAGTGACCAGTAAGTACGACAGACTGCTGCCCTCCAAGAACTAGCCCCACGCCTGACGTCGTCGCTAGGTACTTCGCCACCCTCACAGCTGCTGTCCAGTGAACAGGACGGTGTCTCCCTGGCGCAACAAAGCGCGCAAGAACGCTGAGAGGGAAGGCGAGGTCCGGGCGAGTACAAGTCGTAAGGTACATGGGGCAACCCACAAGCTCTGCGTAGGGACCACTAGGCTCGAACGGCTCGTCAGGAAAGGGTCCAGTGAGTCTGTGGTCAACAGCAAGAGGTGTGCGCTGTACTGTGGAGTGCTGAAGCCCGAACCGCTGAAGGACCTGCTGCACCATGTGCGACTGTGAAAGTGTAATGGTGCGAGCAGCTCTGTCCCTGGTGATCTGCAGGCCAAGGTAGTGGCGCAGCTCACCAAGATCAGTGCAGGTGTGTCTCTTCTGCAGTTCGGACTTCACGTGTGCTAAAGCAACCCTGTCAGGGGTGGCGAAAACAAGGTCGTCAACGTAGACCAGAACAAAGAAAGGTGTGGGGCCACGACGAACGAACAGCGACGGGTCAGCAGAAGACGGCTGGAACCCAAGGTCAGACAGGGTAGAACGCAGGGTGTCGTGCCACTCACGAGGAGCCTGACGAAGACCGTAAACCGGTCGCCTCAGCCTCCACTGGGTCCCAGGAGGGAAAGAGCCAGTGAAGGCAGAGGGACGACGCAACCAGACCTCCTCGTGAAGACTGCCCTGAAGGAAAGCAGTAGAGAAGTCGAGAGAGTGTAACTCGTAGTCTCTCTGTGCTGCTACGTGTAGTAACACCCGAAGAGTGGTCATCTTCGGGGTGGGCGCGAAGGTCTGAAAGAAGTCAACTCCCTCGCGCTGACTGAAACCTCTAGCCACGTAGCGCGCCTTGAAGACCGGAGGAGATCCCGGTGGCCGCTTCACCCTGTAGATCCACATGCCGTCGACTACGTTCGCCCCCGGAGGGGGAACCTCATCGACGTAGGTGCCTGTGGATCTGTAAGAGGCCATCTCTGCGTCCATGGCAGCTCTCCACTGAGAGGCCCAAGGCCCTGACACTGCCTCAGCGTAAGTGCGAGGAGTCGGAATGTCAAGGGCGTCGGGGTCACCCTCAGGGGCGAGGAGCATGGCACAGAGATGAGGGGAAGCGGCGGCCAGGAACTCTAGCTCAAACTGCCTGTCCTCTAGGGCGTCACAGCCAAGGGCAGACACACCCCCGACGGCCAGAGGACTGGAAGGAGGAGCAGCCACAAGAGCGGTGGCGAAGTCAAGGCGGCGGGTAGAGGCAAACTCAGTGACTGCGGCAGTAAGAGCGGACACAGAGGACACAGAGGCACGAGGGTGAGTAACAAGCGAGGCGAGAACACGAGAGAGAAGAGGACGGTACGTGCGGTAGTAGTCAGTGACAGGAGTAGGGAGCGACGCAGTGAGGGCCGACTCAGGAGGAGACGGAAGCACAGACGGAGACGGACGAGGTGGACTAGAACGAAGTAAGGCAGTACGAAGGTCAGTGAAGGGAACAGGAGACGAGGGACGAGCACGAGGGGAGCGACGAGAGGCCCAAGTCTGAGAAGGAGGAGGGGACAACGAAGACTGAGAACGAGGGAAAACAGCGGGAGAGGGGTCAGGAGGAGGAAGCGGAGGACCAGAGACGGGAGGAGAGGGGGAGGAGGAAGGAGAGGGAGAGGGGAGACCAAGGGTCCGAAGACCCGAGACAGGAGGAGGAGACGGCAGCTGCTGCTGCTGCGGCTGCTGCGGCTGCTGCTGCTCCAGCGGCTGCTGCCCCTGCTGCTGCTCCTGCTGCTGTCGCTCCTGCTCCTCGAGCCGCTGCAACTCTCTCTCCTCTCTCTCCAACTCCAGCTGCTCCTCACGAGCACGGCGAACACGAGCCTGGAACCTGGTCGGGTAGGGGTGGGGGGAAGGAGTAGTGTCCGGGGCAGCGGCAGCCCCAGAGTCGACCTCCGAAGCACCAAGCACACCACCCCCAGAGGCAGCACCAACACCAGCTCCAGACCCAGGCTCTCCAGAAACCGAAGGGACACCCTCACCCCCAGACGCAGCACCCCCAGACTCCGCACCAGCACCCCCAGACTCCGCACGACCAGTACCAGCCCCCGGAAGACAAGAGTCCTCTGCAACCCGCGGCTCAGCTCCAACTCCAGCACCCCCAGAACCAGAGACCTGTACAGGGACAGTCGCAGGACCAACCTCTCGAGAGGGAGCACCTGCAGGAGGCGGCGAGGAAGACTGTGGGGAGGGAGGCTGTACAGGGGGGGCTAGCCTGAGACACACCAGACGGGGCTGGACCAGGGGGGGGAGGGAGTACCGGGGGAGCAGGCGGGGGAGCGGCTGTCAGGAAGAGGGGGGGAGGAGGAACCGGGAGACCTCGACTGGGGTACCTGACGTAGTAGGGGGTGGACTCCTCGAAACGGACGTCACGGGAGTCAAAGAACCGGTGAGAGGGAGGGTGGTAAAAGGTGAAGTCAGAGGAGTCCGCAGGGAAACCAAGGAAGACACAAGGAACGGCGCGAGGCGAGAGCTTGTCCGCGGAGGTGTCGCGGACAAGAGCCAAGCACCCCCAGACACGAAACCTCGACGCGACACCAGGGGACCCTGTCCAAAGACTGGTCGGTGAAGCCTCCGGCCGAGAGACGCGTGGCCAGAGGTTCAGCTGGTGCGCGGCGTACCTGACTGCGTATGGCCACAGGAAATGGGGGGCACGGGCGTGAGTCAAGGAGGTGCGGGCAATCTCCATGACCAGGCCTATGCGACGCTCAGCAACCCCATTCTGCTGTGGGGACTCCGGAAGCGTCCAGGACTGACGAATGCCCTGTTCGCGACAGAATCCAGCGAGAATGCCGGAGCGAAACTCGCCCCCACGGTCGGAGTGGAGACAGCTGACACGACGACCACGAGTGTCCTGGGTGGTAAGCAACCACCTGATCAGCGTAGAAGTCACCTCAGACTTCCTCGCCAGGGGGAACACTGTGGTGTAGCGGGAGTAGTCGTCAACGACCACCAAAAAGAAACGCTCACGCTCAGGGCCAGGGCGAGGAGAGGGGCCCCAGACGTCCAAGTGCAGCGTCTCAAAAGGCTCGGTGGCCGGACGAAGGGAGGAGGAGTGAGGGGTGGCACGCAGCCTACCCTCGACGCAAGGACCGCACGGTGGTGCAAGGGACGGCGGCAGCGACGGCAAGACACGCGGGAGACCTAAGACCAGACGCTGACTAGACATAGCACGCAGACGTGGAAGAGAAGGGTGTCCCATCCGGTGGTGCCACAGAACGGTGGGGTGGGCAAGCGACCGACAGGAGCAAGACGCAGCGACTGGACTGGACGCGACAACCTGAGGGGACGGAACCACCTGGTGAGACGCAGGGAGGAGACTAGGGGGAGGGACAGGAACTGGGAGGAGTGGCTGCTGCGACGGCGGCCGCTGTGGCTGCGGCTGCGGCTGCTGCTGCGGCTGCTGCTGCTGCTGCTGTTGCGGCTGCTGCGGCTGCTGCTGCTGCTGCAGTCGCTGCTGAGCGCGCGGGCGAGTGTGAAGAGTGTAGAGACCGGAGCCCGGCTCAGCAGCAAAAGTGGCGAGGGGCTGGTAAGAGTCCCCGTCAACACACACCGCAGTCTCTCCAGAAGGCTCAAACCACACACCCACGTGCTGACTCACGAGGGGTCGCACGCCCACCAAGTTCCGGGAGAACGAGGGGACGTGAAACCCAGTGAGAGACCCAGAAGGAGCAGCCGGACACGGCAAGGTGGTAGTGTGACGCGCGGTGACTGGTCCCGAAGTGGGATCAGCCAGCGCCACAGAAACAGGCGCAGGAAGAGGCGTAAGTGTCGTGCTGTCACGAAAGAAGCAGTGAGAGGCTCCAGAGTCCAGCGTGAACGACAGCGAACCGTCCTCTGAGGTAGCCGCTGGACTAGAGTCTACACAAGAACCTACACTAGCAACAGGCAACTGAGCAAGGCTAGCACCTAAGCTAAGAGGAGGGCTCTGATACCATGTCAGAATGAAGAATGGATGATGCATTGATGTTGGTTGGGGTACATATAGCTAACCCTAAGTTTTGTACCCCCTAAGACAAACCTCACTATAGGCTACAACATTTGACAGTAACATGGTTTTTGGCGAATTCATATTCAGGAATCTTGAACTTGAAAACAGCCATGTGGAACTCGGGCTTTAAAGCCGGGATCTCAAGTAAGAAAGTAGGCTGGAAGTAGGTGAGGGAAGCTCGCCTATGATTGGTTAACGAGGTGGTTAGTTTGACGAGGGGTGAAGCGAGGGGTGCGAGCAAAAGTCAAATCGCAAGTTTGAATCCGAACCAGAGAGGCACGGAATCTGGTTCGGTGACGAACCTCCAACACCAGCAAATTCTCGTCACCCCAGAAAAATCTCATGTATCAGCAATGTGTTTTGCAATTGACGCAGGGGCAAAAACGTGGGTGTGTCGCACACTCAACTTCCTAACCAACAAGTCAGTTCGCCTATACAAACAGGGTAACGGGAGCTGCAAGTGTTTTGCAATTGAAGGCAAAATCTCGTACTTGAGATCCTGGCTTTAAACCACGGGCTTGCGCTTTTTTGTTACATCCAAAAACATATTAGCCTATTTAGCTACACTTCACTCAAAACTGCGTATCCGTTATCCAGCTCATGCCGCATTAGCTTTGGGTTGGGGTCCACGTAAAAGCACACAACTCGGTTTTCCTCACCCCACCCCAACTCAAGCAACCTCCGTAAATTATGGCTGCTCCTCGAGTGGCGCAGCTCTCGGCTAACGCCGCGCATGCTTCACTCACCCATCAACGACACGCACCCCTCCTTCCAAGGCTTCCCGAAGCGCGTTCGGCGGTCTGTAGTGCGAGGCAAGACTGTATCACGAGCAGAGCCATCAGGACCAGCTTCGTTCCTATCACAAATGCCACCGTGTTCAACGGCGTCGAAAGCCGCCTCGCAGCTTCCCGGTCAGCCATAACAACATCTCGCCGATGGCGCGTTTCGGCGAACGCGAGGAGAGATGGAGAGAGCGACGGCGGTCAGGGGAAGAGCGATCGGAGTGGCGACGGTAGCGAGAAGAAGGAGGGGAGCGGGAATGGCGGGAATGGCGGGGCAGCGGGAGACCCGGAGGTGCAGCAGCTGCTGGCGGACATGATGCAACTGCAATCGGATAAGGTCTGTGCGCTCGCATTGTGCTCAGCGTACTGCTGCTCCTCATTGGAAGATGCGTCGCAGCCTTTGTGCTTGTGTGTATGTTCGTTTTGCCCGCTGGCAAATGTGCTGCAGCCGCTCTCAACCCTCCTGAACCCTTTATTCCACCCGAGTCTAGCCATCACGCCCAACGGTTTATACCTCACCTTCACTTCGTGATCTTCTCGCCTTGATTCCCTGATTTTCTTGCCTCAATCCCCGGGTTTTCTCGCATTGATTGATCGCATGATATTCTCGCCCTGACCCTCTGATCCCTAATTCCCTGATTCCCTGACTCTGATGTGTTTCAGGTGCGCGTCGAGTCTTTTGTGGAAGAGAGGACTCAGCTGCTGACAGGGATTGCTGAGTCAGCGTCGGCGGAGTATGCGAGGATCGCAGAAGAGGCAAAGCGGGGGATGGAAGAGGCGAGCAGCAAGGTGAGGCGAGCAGCAAGGTGAGGCGAGCAGCAAGGTGAGGCGAGCAGCAAGGTGAGGCGAGCAGCAAGGTGAGGCGAGCAGCAAGGTGAGGCGAGTCACAAGTGTGTTCCACAAACGCCTGCGTTGTGCAGTCAACTCTCCCCTCTGTCGCCTGTCCACCACATTCCCCCATCTTCTTCCAGCCGGCCTCTCGATCATCAATGCCTGTGCCGTTGGTTTCATTCTCGAATAACAGTTTGTGCAGGATGCAAAGAGATGTGGCTTCCTCTTATTCAACCTGGGATCGAAAAGCGAGAGGTCTTACTGTCCTTCACTCCTCACCCCCTCCTTCTCTCACTCCCTCCTCCTCGCTCTCACCCCTTCCTTTTCTTCCATTCAAGTGTTCCAACAGGTGGATGCAGATGCGGACGAATTTTGAGCAGCAGCAAAGGCATAGACATGGCTTCCTCTCATTTAACCTGGGATTGAAAAACGAGAGGACTTACTGTCCTACACTTCTAACCTCGTGTGTTGCTTCCTCAACCCTCTCCTTTTCCTCCATTCAGGTGCTGCAGCAGGTGGATGCGGAGGCGGACGAGTTTGAGCAGCAGCTGGCGGCAGCGCGGGCGGACATGGAGCGCAGCGAGCGCGAGTTTGAGGAGTTTGAGAAGGCCGTGGAGGAGAGGCGCAACTCGCTGCTCTTCTTCAAGCAGCTCTACCGCCGGCCCTCCGACCCCTCGCCCCCTGCTGCTGCTGCTGGTTCCCCCGGTTCGGAACCTGCAAGCCCAGGCACGAGTGGATACAGTCAGAGATCTGATTCCTCGGATGACTCCTCGTCGTCTTCAGCTTCGCTGCAGACCTCCACTCGAACCCCCCCCTCCCCCTCTTCCTCACAATCTGTGGATCCGCTGCCGTCGTCCAGCCCGGCGCTCTCTCCCAAGGAGCAAGCTCTGAAGACAGTACCAGACCTTTTCTCAGCGAATCAAAGGGCGGCTGCATCTCCATTCCGCCGCAAGGTGTATGCTGCTCTTGTGGCCATATCGGGGCTCTCTCTAGTGCAGGCGGCCCTTCATGAACCCAAGGAGTGGCTGCAGGTGGCGGCTAGTGGGCTCGTGTTCTCTGCACTGCTGGTGCAAGCACTGTATGAACGATCACTTGCGGGAAATGGTAACGACGATGAGAGATAATGGTCGCAACGAGTAGTCGTCTCAATTGTAAGGTGCTGTCAAATGTTGGTAGCCTGTAGTGAGATGTGTCTTTGGGGGTACGTATGTTAGGGTTTGCTACTTGTACCCCAACCACCATCAATGAAACAACACTTCCGATCTTGAGATGGTATCACCTAGGTTAGGATCCTGTAGGATCCCGTTCCTCCCGACCTCGTTCGTATCGCCCGAGCCTGTCTCCCTCTCTCGTATTACTTACGCACGTCTTGCCCGAGCCTAGCGCCGGCCCGCTCTCGTCCCGTTCCTTCGTTACCGCCCGTTCCGCCGATCCCCTACTCGAGTAGCGTAGCGACCTTCCTCCCCCCTGCTGGCCCATCGCGTTTTCCCCCCCTCCGAGGCCCGTCGAGTCGCGTTTTTTTCCCCCCGCTGCCCGTCGAGTCGCGTTTTTCCCCCCGCTGCCCGTCGAGTCGCGTTTCCCCCCTTGCTGCCCGTCGCATCGCGCTCTCCCCGCCCGTCGTCCCGTCGCCCGTCCCCCCCTTACGCGCGCCACCGCTGCGCATTCCCCCGTCGCCCGCCGCAGCCTGCGCCCGTCGCCGCGGCGCCCGCCTTCGCTGCTCGTCGCGTCGCGCGCGCGACTGCCCTTAGCCCCCCGCGCGGCTCCCCCTTAACGCCCGCCCCCGCGCCCGCGCGGCTGCCCTTAGCCCCCGCGCGGCTGCCCCTTAACGTCCGCCCCCCGCGCCCGCGCGGCTGCCCTTAGCCCCCGTGCGGCTGCCCCTTAACGCCCCCCCCGTTTAGCTGAGCCTCTACCTCGTTTAGGGTTTCACGCTTCGCCCTTTGCCCGCCCGATTTTCGCCACGCCATCTCGTTTAGGGTTTCCTGCCTCCGCTTTTCCGTCGGTTTTAACGATGGCGACTCCGCGTGTTCTTCGCTTCGACGCTGACGGTAGACCCCTTGACTTTTCGCTCTGGCTTCTGCGCGCTCGCCGTCAGTTGGAGAGTCAGGTCCAGTCAGGCGAGACCCTCTGGGCGCACGCTGCTGGTGCCCTCCCTGCGCCCCCCGACCCTACGCCTTTAGGTCCTGCCCCTGACGACGCCGCTAGAGCTCGCTTCGCTAGCCAGCGCGCTGACCTGACAGCCTGGACGTCGCGTGACGCTGCGGCCTGCATCGCGCTCAGCACCCTTCTCCCCGAGTCTGAGGAGGCTCACTTTGCTCAGGTTCGCACTGCTGCTGAGTACCTGACTGCGATTAAGGCCCGCTACTCCACTCCTGCTGCTGTCTCTCTTGGCCGCCTTTTCCTCCCGTTCCTGTTCCCTGATCTCGCCTCTTTTGAGCGCTCTGCTGACTTGATTGCTCACCTCCGCTCGCTCGACTCTAGTTACCGCGCTGCTTGCACTGAGGCCCAGCTCGCACTGCTTCCTCCTCCCATGGCGATTACTATCTATTTTATCGCCACCAGCCTCCCCGACCGCCTTGCCTCCGTTCGTGACGCGCTTCTCCTGAAGCACCCTAGTGAGCTCACTGTTGACGTCCTTGAGTCTGCTCTCAAGGACGTCGAGAGCAACCTCCGCTCCGTCGCCGCTGCCTCTGGTGCTGTGCCCCCTCCGCTCTTCCACGGGTGCACAGTTCCGCAGTTGCCCACCTTTACTGCCTCTCTCGCCACTGCCACTACTGACGCGACCGCAGCTGCTGTTACGACTTCGTCGCGGTCCCGCGGTAGGGGTGGCAAGAGGGGCGGTGCTGGTGGCGGCGTTGGTGGAGGCGGAGGTAGTGGGGGTGGCGTTGCGACTGGCGGTGGTGGGAGTGCAGGGCCTGGAGAGACGTCTCGTGCAGCGACCGGTGACTCCACTGCGACTGCTGGTGGTGGCGACGCCCGCGTTCGTCAGTCGCCCCCTGTACTGCCAGCCCCGGTGGGTGGGGCAGCGGCGTGGTACCGGGCCCAGCGTCAGCAGCAGCTTCAGCAGCAGCAGCAGCCCCTCTCCTCCCAGCAGCCTCCGCAGCAGCAGCGGCCGCAGCTGGCTTCGGGGTCGGGGCCGCGTCAGCCGCAGCGTGGTGCTGTTTACCCTCCCTGCGCCTATCAGGTTCTGACAGGTGCTCGCCGGGGCCACCCTTGTGGCCGCCTTCACCCCCCTGGTCAGTGTTTTGCTCAGCTCACTGACACGGTTCGTTTGGTTTACGGGGTTGGCGGTCCTGCCCCTGACTGGTTCCCCCTTGTTCAGCGTTACGGTTCCGCTCTGTGGGACATGTCTGCCGAGCAGTTAGCTGATCTGATTGGAACTCCTCATGCTATGTATGCTGTTGTTGACTCTAGTGTTTCTGACTCTGTTTACTCTGGTGTTGTTAGCTTAGGTGCTAGCCTTGCTCAGTTGCCTGTTGCTAGTGTAGGTTCTTGTGTAGACACTAGTCCAGCGGCTACCTCGGAGGACACTTCACTGTCTTTCACGCTGGACTCTGGAGCCTCGCACTGCTTCTTTCGTGACAGCACGACACTTACGCCACTTCCTGCGCCTGTCTCTGTGGCACTGGCTGATCCCACCTCGGGACCAGTCACTGCACGTCACACTACCACTTTGCCGTGTCCTGCTGCCCCCTCCGGGTCTCTCACTGGGTTTCATGTCCCCTCGTTCTCCCGGAACTTGGTGGGCGTGCGACCCCTCGTGAGTCAGCACGTGGGTGTGTGGTTTGAGCCTTCTGGGGAGACTGCAGTGTGTGTTGACGGTGACTCTTACCAGCCTCTCGCCACCTTTGCTGCTGAGCCGGGTTCCGGTCTCTACACTCTTCACACTGGCCCGCGCGCACGGCAGTGGACGCAGCAGCAGCAAGAATGAATGAACTAGCAGAAGTTTGGGTACAAATATGAAACCCTAGTTGGGGTTGTACCCCATATTGGCTACCCCACTACAGCCTACCAACATATAACACATTACAATTTAACACACCCCCATAGGCAAAGTGGGGGAGAACAAAGGGTCACAAGACCAGTCCAGCAAAGCAACGCAAGCCCAGGGTGGATCACAACGTCACCACACTCTGAGCACAAGCAAAGGCCACAAGGCCAGTTCACATGCAGTGCTAGATATAGTACAAGACAAGCAACACAGTGATCAAAACCTAGCAAGCAAGCAACAAGATATATATAAAGTACAGTACAAAGAATGTCAAGCAGTGAGCAAGTGAGGAAACGTGGACACAAGGCCTAAAGAAGTACAGTGCCGCTGATGATCACTAGGCGGGAGCGCCTTGGTGAAGATATCAGCAGTGTTGGCCTTCGAGTCCACGTACACAAGCCGAAGCTGACCGCGCTGCTGAAGCTCTCGAGCAAGAAAGTAGCGAAGAGCAATGTGCTTCGTCCTGTGCTCCAGTCTGTGCTCCTGACACAAGGCAAGGGCCGCCTTGTTGTCGCCGTACAGAACTGGAGGAGAACTAGGCCACTCTCCCAAGTCAGTCAGCAGGTAGGTGAGCCAGCGTAACTCCTGTGCAGCCATGGCCGTGGCGTAGATCTCAGCCTCACAACTAGAGCTGAGAACAGAGGAAGAGCGGGTGGACCGCCACGAGACAGAACCAGAGCCAAGGCTGAAGGTGTAACCCTGTGACGACCGCTGCGTAGCCAGGTCGTCCACCCAAGAAGCGTCCGAGTGGCCAGTGAGGACAACTCTGTCGTGTCCTCCAAGCACCAGCCCCATGCCTGATGTACTGCACAAGTAGCGCAGCACCCTCTTAGCAGCCTCCCAGTGCTCTCGCCTGTGTCTCCCAGGCGCAACGTAACGAGCAAGGATGCTAAGAGGGTACGCGAGGTCAGGTCGCGTGAAATTCATCAGGTACATGAGGCAGCCCACAAGCTCTGGGTACGGGCCACTCGGCTCTACGGACTCGTCCGGAGGTGGAGCTGAGAGCGAGTGGCTGGTAGCCAGAGGTGTGGCCTGTGGTGAGGAGAACTGGAAGCCGAAGCGCTGAAGAACCTGCTGCACCATGTGTGACTGAGTCAGGGTGATGGTGCGGCGAGCTCTGTCCCGGGTGATCTGCAAGCCAAGGTAGCTACGCAGCTCACCCAGGTCAGTGCAGGTGTGTCTCTTCTGCAGCTCCGACTTCACACGAGCGAGTGCCTCAGTGTCAGCAGTAGCAAAGACCAAGTCGTCGACGTACACGAGAATGTAGAACGGCGGCAGCGACGTGTCTGTGCGCAGAAACAGCGACGGGTCAGCAGTAGACGGCGCGAACCCAAGAGCCGCAAGTGTAGTCCTCAGTGTGTCGTGCCACTCGCGTGGCGCCTGGCGGAGACCGTAGACTGGCCGGTGGAGGCTCCACTGGGTACCAGGAGGAAACGACCCAGTAAAGCCAGGTGGGCGGCGCAGCCAGATCTCCTCGTGCAGGCTGCCCTGCAGGAAAGCTGTGCTGAAGTCAAGAGAGTGAAGCTCGTAGTCACGCTGAGCAGCAACGTGCAGCAGAACCCGAAGAGTGGTCATCTTCGGGGTGGGGGAGAAGGTCTGGAAGAAGTCGACCCCCTGACGCTGACTGAAGCCTCTAGCAACGTAACGAGCCTTGAAGACAGGCGGAGAACCTGGCGGCCGCTTCACCCTGAAAATCCACATGCCATCGACGATGTTCGCCCCAGGAGGGGGAACCTCGTCGACGTAGGTGCCTGTGGACTTCCAGGATGCCATCTCTGCGTCCATGGCTGTCTGCCACTGAGAGGAGTAGGGACCCGAGATCGCCTCTGCGTAAGTGCGCGGAGTGGGGATGTCTAGTGCATCCGGGTCTCCCTCAGGGGCAAGCAACCAGGCCACGAGATGAGGTACAGCAGCCGCAAGAGAGTCAAAGTCCTCCTGCCTGTCCTCAAGGACGTCCGTGCCAAGAGCACACTCACCCCCGACGGACGGAGGACAGACAGACGCAGACTCAGACCCAGCAACAAGGCGAGCAGCGTAGTCTAGACGACAGGCAGCAGCAAAGTCAACCAACTCAGCGACCAGAGCAGACGCAGCCGAGGACTCAAAGGTAGGGTCAGTGACAACAGTGGCTAGGAGACGCGTGACAGTAGGGTGCTCAGCACGATACCGGTCAGACTCAGGGTCCGGAACAGCAGGCAAAGAGGACGCAGGAGGAGACGGTAGAGGGACACGCTGAGGAGCAGTAGAGGGACGCAGAGTCATATAGTGAGTGCCTGGGACAGGAGGAGGACGCTCACGACGGACACGACGACCAGTGCGAGCAGTACGGACAGGCGACGCAGGACGAGACTCAGGCTCACGACGCTCTGTAAGACCTCCTGTGGGACCAGTGTAAGGAGAGGGAGCAGGGAGAGGCGAGGCAGGCGGTAACTGTGACTGCGGCTGGACAGTCGGAGGACACTCTACGGAGGGAGGAGGACAAGGAGGAGGAGCGTGCCCAAGAACCTGCTGAAGGAGCGGTACGAAGTACGGCCGCGGCCGCGCAGCGTCTCCAGAAGCAGAAGAGACTCCAGCGTCCGGGTCCCCAGCACCAGCAGCAGCGCCACCGCTCGGGTCCTCAGCTCCAGCAGCAGCTCCACCAGGTGGGTCCGCAGCACCAGCAGCAGCACCACCCCCAGGGTCCGCAGCTACAACTCCGCTAGCGCCGCCAGCTCCAGAGTCCCCAGCTCCAGCAGCTCCAGTCGTAGTGCTCCCAGAACAACCAGTCCCGGCAGCTCCAGTACCCCCAGCTCCAGCCGAGCCACTAGGACGGCGAAAGCGCCGGACGTACCAGTCACGAAGCTGCTGTGGTGTGAGAGACTGCTCAGCACCCCGAACCGGAGCACCCCCAGACGCAGCAACCCGAGGCTCCGTAGGCTCAGTAGCAGCACCCCCAGGCGCAGTACCCGCAGGCGCAGCACCCCCAGACTCAGCACCCCCAGACTCCGCACACGCCGGCTCAGGACCCCCAGTCGCAGCACCCCCAGGCTCAGCACCCCCAGGCGCCGAACTCTCAGGCACAGTACCCTCAGCTCCAGCACCCGTAGTCCCAGCACCCCCAGGCCCAGCACCCTCAGGCTCAGCACTCCCAGCAGCACCACCTGCAGCAGCACCTGAGTCACCTGTGACCTCGACAGGCTCAGCGACGGGAGGAGGGTCTACCTGAGAGACACCTGAAGGAGCAGGACCCTGAGGGGGAAGGGGGTCTACCGGAGGGGGACCAGGAGCAAGGAAAAGCGGCGGGGGAGGGAGGGGGGCAGTACGGTAGGGGAAGAGACGGTAAAAAGGGACCGACTCGTCAAAGGTGACGTCCTGAGAGGCGAAGACCCGGCGCGAGGTGGGGTGGTAAAACTGCCAGCCCGGCGCGTCAGGGACAAAGCCAAGGAAGACACAGGGAAGCGTGCGGGAGGAGAGCTTGTCCGCGGACGTATCGCGGACAAGGGCACGAGCACCCCACACCCGGAAGCGCGACGCATCGCCAACCTCCCCCGTCCAACGCAGTGTGGGCGAGGTCTCCGGCAAGGAGACACGGGGCCAGAGGTTGAGCTGATGCGCGGCGTACCGGACAGCAAACGGCCACAGAAAATGGGGAGCCGCCGCGTGGACCAAGGAGGTACGAGCGACCTCCATGACCAGGCCAATGCGGCGCTCAGCAACCCCATTCTGCTGTGGGGAGTCCGGAAGCGTGAAGGTCTGCTCGATGCCCTCCGCCTGACAGAAGGTCCTCAAGAGGTCGGAGGAAAACTCACCACCTCTGTCAGAGTGCAGACGCAGGACAGGAAGATCCGTCCGGAAACGGCGGCGGAGCTGGAGACGAACTGTGCGGATCCAAGGGATCAGAACAGCAGGGACCTCACCCTTGGTGCGCAAGGGGAAGACCGTGGTGTAACGCGAGTAGTCGTCGACAACCAGCAAAAAGTACCGCTCACCGCCCTGACCACGAACGCGGGCTGGGCCCCACACGTCCAGGTGGAGGGTCTGCAGAGGAGCCTCTGTCGGGGGGAACGAGGAGGAGTGAGGAGCGGCGCGCTGCCGCCCCTCGACGCAAGGAAGGCAAGGCGGCGCAGGCGAGGCAGGGAGGGGAGGGAGGGACCTGGGAAGACCAGACACAAGGTGGCGACGGTGCATGCCACGGAGGCGTGGCAAGGAGGGGTGACCCAGGCGGTGGTGCCAGAGAAGAGTCTGGTGCGACAGGGAACGACACTCACAGGCGTGGGCTACCAGACCTGACGCGGACACCTGACCGACAGCAGTGACCTGAGGAGACGCAGTGGTCAGTGTGTAGAGACTCGACCCCGGCCGACGAGTAAACGTAGCCAGGTGACGGCCGGTCCGGGAGCACGTGCAGATCGCCACACGCTGTCCTCCAGGGGTAAAGGTGTCAACCCACTGATCCTGGATGACAGCGTTGCTCACCAGGTTCGTCGAGAACGAGGGGAGGTGGAAACCCGTCAACGAGCCAGACGGAACCGCCGGACAAGGGAGCACAGTGGTGGACCGGGCAAGGACCGGGCCCCCAGAGGGGTCAGCCAAGGAGACTGGGACCGGTGCAGGAAGCGGTGTGAGCTCAGTACTGTCTCGAAAGAAGCAGCGGGAAGCACCTGAGTCAAGGGTGAAGGTGTGACAGGTCTCAGCCGGTGCAGTACCTGAGAGAGCAGTCTCTGTGGGTGCTGTACCTGAGAGAGCAGACTCGCAAGTAGCAGGGACAGTGCTGGAGGGAGCAGGTACAGGGGGCACCATACCAGAGAGAGCAGACTCACTAGTACCTAGGGCAGCGGGCCCTATACCTGGGTCAGGCGGCACACACAAGTAACAGTCTCCCTCGGCACTAACAGTCAATGCATACATGGCAGCAATAATAGCATCAAAGTCAAGAGCAAAGATATCAACCCCAGCCCTCATCAGCTCAGCCCAGCGAGGGCGCTCAACATCCTCGCCCATCTCCTCACGCCAAGCGTCGTCAAGGCGGAAGAAGCAGCGGTACTGAGTGTGGAACTTTCCACACGTCTGCCCCTTGCGATCACCTGTGCGAATGACATAGGAACAGCGGCCACTGCCCCCCGACGTCCCACGCTGAGCAAGCCACTCACGAAGCTGCTGGGTCGACTGGGGACGCTGCTGCTGCTGGGAGCTCTGGCCCGAGCCAGTGCCTCCACTCCGACCTCCACCGCCGCCACTACCTCCGCTCCGACCGCCACCACCGCCACCGCCACCGCCACCGCCACCGCCGCCACTGCCGCCGCTGCCACCACCGCCACTGCTCCCGCCGCCGCCCCCGCCTCCGCCGCCGGCCCCACTCCCACCGGCACTCCCGCCACCGCTCCCTCCAGCACCGCCTCCCCCCCCACCTCCCCCACCCCCTCCCCCCCCAGCGCCACCCCCGCCACCCTTGCCCCCCTTGCCCTTGCCGGTGCGGCGCCTCCCACCAGGAGCAGAAGCAGCGCCAGCAGACTCAGCACCAAGGAAGTCAACAGCAGCAGCAGTAGCATAGGAGGGAGCGAGGGGAGAGGGAGAGCATCCCTCAAAGATGGGGGTGCGAGGAGCGCCGCGAGCAGCACCTACAGCTACAATGCTCTTCTCGGCTGCTAGCAGCTTCTCCTCTAGGAGGGCGACAGTGAGCTCAGTGGGACAGCGAGCAAGGAAATAGTCGCGCACTGAGCTGAGGGTGTCAGGGAGACGGGTGACTATGAAGTGGAGTGTCCAGTACAGGGGAGGGGGGTTCTTAGCGCAGAACTCGGTGGGAAGGGCGGCACGCAGGCGAGCATCACTAGTGCGAAGGTGGGTGATAAGATCGGCGACTGTAGCAAAGGTGGACAGGTCAGGGAACAGGTAAGGCAGCATGAGACGGCTAAGCTCGGCTGTGGCAGGTGAGGAGTAGCGAGCAACGACAGCGTCGTATAGGGCTTTAGCGGTTTTGCAGTCGCCAAAGTGCTCTAGCTCAGGGAACGGCAGGTGACTGCGAATAGCCAGGCGAGCTGCAGCGTCACGAGTCTGCCACTGTGAACGTACACTAAGCTCGGCTGTGGCAGCAGGAGCAGCGGCAGCACCAGACGCGTAGTCATAGAGGGAGATGTGGTCCGTGCTATTGCTCATAAGATACAACTGCAGGTCGTCGAGCCAGGAAGTGAACTGCACGGGACGGCCCTCAGCATCGAAGGAAAGAACGCGAATAGAGGCCATAGCTCAGGCGTGAGGGCACAGCAGAGCAGCGGCAGCAGCAGAGGGGACGCGCTAGAGCGAAGCTAGCAGCCACAGCAGGAGCAAGCGGCGGTGCACAGGCAGGGAGCAGCAGGCGAGGCGGGCAGCGCTGCAGGCGGGAAGTGCGGCGGGCGGGCTGCGAAGCGGGCAGCGGGGCGGGCGGGCGACGCGGCGAGCGGGCAGCGCGGCGGGCGGCTGCGAAGCGGGCAGCGGGCGGGCGGGCGACGCTGCAAGCGGGCAGCGGGCGGGCGGGCGACGCTGCAAGCGGGCAGCGAGGCGGGAGGGCGACGCTGCGAGCGAGCAGCGGGCGGGCGAGCGACGCTGCGAGCGGGCAGCGAGCGAGCGGGCGACGCTGCGAAGCGGGCAGCGGGCGGGCGGGCGACGCTGCGAGCGGGCAGCAAGCGGGCGGGCGACGCTGCGAAGCAGGTAGCGGGCGGGCGGGCGGCGCTGCGAGCGGGCAGCGAAGCGGGCGGGCCGCGAAGCGGGCAGCGAGCGGGCGGGCGGGCTGCGAAGCGGGCAGCGGGGCGAGCGGGCGACGCTGCGAGCAGGCAGCGCGGCGGGCGAGGGGCGAGCGGGCAGCGTGGCGGACGGGCGACGCTGCGAGCGGGCGGCTCGGCGGGCGGGCGACGCTGCGAGGGGCGCGCGAGGGCGCTAGCGAGGGGCGCGCGAGGGCGCTAGCAAGGGGCGCGCGAGGGCGCTAATGAGGGGCGCGCGAGGGCGCTAACGAGGGTGCGCGAGGGCGCTAACGAGGGGCGCGCGAGGGCGCTAACGAGGGGCGCGCGAGGGCGCTAACGAGGGCGCACGAGGGCGCTACGAGGCTAGGGCACGGGGTAGCGTGGTAACCGCATGCGAGCGGTGGTGGGCCCTAAAAAAACGGTCGGTAGGTCCTAGGGACCTCCTGCTCTGAATACCATGTTAGAATCACTAGGCAAGAATGAATGAACTAGCAGAAGTTTGGGTACAAATATGAAACCCTAGTTGGGGTTGTACCCCATATTGGCTACCCCACTACAGCCTACCAACATATAACACATTACAATTTAACACCTGCGCCTATCAGGTTCTGACAGGTGCTCGCCGGGGCCACCCTTGTGGCCGCCTTCACCCCCCTGGTCAGTGTTTTGCTCAGCTCACTGACACGGTTCGTTTGGTTTACGGGGTTGGCGGTCCTGCCCCTGACTGGTTCCCCCTTGTTCAGCGTTACGGTTCCGCTCTGTGGGACATGTCTGCCGAGCAGTTAGCTGATCTGATTGGAACTCCTCATGCTATGTATGCTGTTGTTGACTCTAGTGTTTCTGACTCTGTTTACTCTGGTGTTGTTAGCTTAGGTGCTAGCCTTGCTCAGTTGCCTGTTGCTAGTGTAGGTTCTTGTGTAGACACTAGTCCAGCGGCTACCTCGGAGGACACTTCACTGTCTTTCACGCTGGACTCTGGAGCCTCGCACTGCTTCTTTCGTGACAGCACGACACTTACGCCACTTCCTGCGCCTGTCTCTGTGGCACTGGCTGATCCCACCTCGGGACCAGTCACTGCACGTCACACTACCACTTTGCCGTGTCCTGCTGCCCCCTCCGGGTCTCTCACTGGGTTTCATGTCCCCTCGTTCTCCCGGAACTTGGTGGGCGTGCGACCCCTCGTGAGTCAGCACGTGGGTGTGTGGTTTGAGCCTTCTGGGGAGACTGCAGTGTGTGTTGACGGTGACTCTTACCAGCCTCTCGCCACCTTTGCTGCTGAGCCGGGTTCCGGTCTCTACACTCTTCACACTGGCCCGCGCGCACGGCAGTGGACGCAGCAGCAGCAGCAGCAGCAGCAGCAGCAGCAGCAGCAGCAGCAGCAGCAGCAGCAGCAGCAGCAGCAGCAGCAGCAGCAGCAGCAGCAGCAGCACCAGCAGCAGCAGCAGCAGCAGCAGCAGCAGCAGCAGCAGCAGCAGCAGCAGCAGCAGCAGCAGCCGCAGCGGCCGCCGTCGCAGCAGCCCCTACTCCCAGTTCCTGTCCCTCCCCCTAGTCTCCTCCCTGCGTCTCACCAGGTGGTTCCGTCCCCTCAGGTTGTCGCGTCCAGTCCAGTCGCTGCGTCTTGCTCCTGTCGGTCGCTTGCCCACCCCACCGTTCTGTGGCACCACCGGATGGGACACCCTTCTCTTCCACGTCTGCGTGCTATGTCTAGTCAGCGTCTGGTCTTAGGTCTCCCGCGTGTCTTGCCGTCGCTGCCGCCGTCTCTTGCACCACCGTGCGGTCCTTGCGTCGAGGGTCGGCTGCGCGCCACCCCTCACTCCTCCTCCCTTCGTCTGGCCACCGAGCCGTTTGAGACGCTTCACCTAGATGTCTGGGGCCCCGCCTCTCGCCTTGGCCCTGAGCGTGAGCGTTTCTTTCTGGTGGTTGTTGACGACTACTCCCGCTACACCACGGTGTTCCCCCTGGCGAAGAAGTCTGAGGTGACTTCTACGCTGATCAGGTGGTTGCTCACCACCGCGGACACTCGTGGTCGTCGTGTCAGCTGTCTTCACTCTGACCGCGGGGGTGAGTTTCGCTCCGGCATTCTCGCTGGATTCTGTCGCGAGCAGGGCATTCGTCAGTCCTGGACGCTTCCAGAGTCCCCGCAGCAGAATGGGGTTGCTGAGCGCCGCATAGGCTTGGTCATGGAGATCGCCCGCACCTCCCTGACTCACGCCCGTGCCCCCCATTTTCTGTGGCCTTACGCGGTTCGGTACGCCGCGCACCAGCTGAACCTCTGGCCACGCGTCTCTCGGCCAGAGGCTTCACCGACCAGTCTTTGGACCGGGTCCCCTGGTGTTGCGTCGAGGTTTCGTGTCTGGGGTTGCTTGGCTCTTGTCCGCGACACCTCTGCGGACAAGCTCTCGCCTCGCGCCGTCCCCTGTGTCTTCCTTGGTTTCCCTGAGGACTCCTCTGACTTCACCTTTTACCACCCTCCCTCTCACCGGTTCTTTGACTCCCGTGACGTCCGTTTCGAGGAGTCCACCCCGTACTTCGTCAGGCACCCCAGTCGAGGTCTCCCGGTTCCTCCTCCCCCCCTCTTCCTGACTGCCGCTCCCCCTCCTGCTCCCCCGGTACAGCCTCCCCCCCCTGGTCCAGCCCCGTCAGGTGTGTCCCAGGCTACCCCTCCTCCTTCGGTAGCCCCTCCGGTACAGCCTCCCTCCCCACAGTCCTCCTCGCAGCGTGCCGCAGGTGCTAGCTCTCGAGAGGTTGGTGCCGAGCCTGTTCCAGTACCGGTTTCTAGTTCTGGGGGTGCTGGAGTTGGAGCTGAGCCGGTGGGTGCAGAGGACTCTTGTCTTCCGGGAGCTGGTGCTGGTCGCGCGGACACTGGGGGTGCTCTGTCTGGGGGTGAGGGTGCGCCTCCTTCAGGTTCTGGTGAGCCTGGGTCTGGAGCTGGTGTTAGTGCTGCCTCTGGGGGTGGTGTGCCTGGTCCTTCGGGGGTGGACTCTGGAGCTGCCGCTGCTCCGGACACTACTCCGCCCCCCCACCCCTACCCGACTAGGCACCAGGCTCGTGTTCGCCGTGCCCGTGAGGAGCAGCTGGCGTTGGAGAGAGAGGAGAGGGAGTTACAGCAGCTGGAGGAGCAGCAGCAGCAGCAGCAGCAGCAGCTGGAGCCGCAGGAGCAGCAGTCCCAGCAGCAGCCGCAGCCGCAGCAGCAGCAGCAGCACCAGCAGCAGCAGCAGCAGCCACTTCCTCCTCCTGTCTCAGGTCTTCGGACCCTTGGTCTCCCCTCTCCTTCTCCTCCCTCCCCCGCCTCTCCTCCTGTCTACGGTCCCACGTTTCCTCCTCCTGACTCCTCCCCCGCTGTTTTCCCCAGTTCTCCGCCTTTGTCCTCTCCTCCTCCGTCTCGTACTTGGGCTACTCGTCGCTCTCCTCGTGCTCGTCCCTCGTCCCCTGTTCCTTTCACTGACCTTCGTACTGTCTTGTTACGTTCTAGTCCGTCTCGTTCGGCTCCTCCTGTGCTTCCTTCTCCTCCTGAGTCGGCCCTCACAGCTTCTCTCTCTACCCCTGTCACTGACTACTACCGCACGTACCGTCCTGTTCTCTCTCGTGTTCTCGCCTCTCTTGTTACCCACCCTCGTGCCTCTTTGTCCTCTGTCTCTGCTCTTACTGCCGCGGTCACTGAGTTTGCCTCTACTCGCCGCCTTGACTACGCCACCACTCTTGTGGCTGCTCCTCCTACCAGTCCTCTGGCCGTCGGGGGTGTGTCTGCCCTTGGCTGTGACGTCCTAGAGGACAGGCAGTTTGAGCTAGAGTTCCTGGCAGCCGCTTCCCCTCATCTCTGTGCCATGCTCCTCACCCCTGAGGGTGACCCTGACGCCCTTGACATTCCGACTCCTCGCACTTACGCTGAGGCAGTGTCAGGGCCTTGGGCCTCTCAGTGGAGAGCTGCCATGGACGCAGAGATGGCCTCCTACAGATCCACAGGCACCTACGTCGATGAGGTTCCCCCCCCTGGGACGAACGTAGTCGATGGCATGTGGATCTACAGGGTGAAGCGGCCACCAGGATCTCCTCCAGTCTTCAAGGCGCGCTACGTTGCTAGAGGTTTCAGTCAGCGCGAGGGAGTTGACTTCTTTCAGACCTTCGCGCCCACCCCGAAGATGACCACTCTTCGGGTGTTACTGCACGTAGCAGCACAGAGAGACTACGAGTTACACTCTCTCGACTTCTCCACTGCTTTTCTTCAGGGCAGCCTACACGAGGAGGTCTGGCTGCGTCGTCCCTCTGCCTTCACTGGCACTTTCCCTCCTGGGACCCAGTGGAGGCTGAGGCGACCTGTCTACGGTCTTCGCCAGGCACCTCGTGAGTGGCACGACACTCTTCGCTCTACCCTCTCTGACCTTGGGTTCCAGCCGTCTTCTGCCGACCCGTCGCTGTTCATTCGCCGTGGCTCCACACCGTTCTTCGTTCTGGTTTACGTCGACGACCTAGTTTTCGCCACTGCTGACAGGGTTGCTTTGGCAGACGTGAAGTCCGAACTGCAGAAGAGACACACGTGCACTGACCTTGGTGAGCTGCGCCATTACCTTGGGCTGCAGATCACCAGGGACAGAGCTGCTCGCACCATTACACTCTCACAGTCACACATGGTGCAGCAGGTCCTTCAGCGGTTCGAGCTTCAGCACTCCACAGTACAGCGCACACCTCTTGCTGTTGACCACAGACTCACTGGCCCCTTTCCTGACGAGCCGTTTGAGCCTAGTGGTCCCTACGCAGAGCTTGTGGGTTGCCTCATGTACCTGATGACTTGTACTCGCCCGGACCTCGCTTTCCCTCTCAGCATCCTTGCGCGCTTTGTTGCGCCAGGGAGACACCGTCCTGTTCACTGGACAGCATCTGTTAGGGTGGCGAAGTACCTAGCGACGACATCAGGCGTGGGGCTAGTTCTTGGAGGGCAGCAGTCTGTTGTACTTACTGGTCACTGTGACTCTTCTTACGCTGACGACGCTGAGACTCACAGGTCTACTCAGGGGTACTGTTTCAGTCTGGGTTCTGGAGCTGTTTCCTGGCGGTCCACGCGCTCCTCTTCGGTCTCGACCTCTACAGCTGAGGCTGAGATCTATGCTGGTGCCATGGCGGCACAGGAGCTGCGTTGGTTGACGTTCTTGCTCGCCGACCTGGGTGAGCGGCCGAGCTCTGCACCGACCTTGTTCACTGACAACAAGGCATCCATTCTCCTTTGTCGAGAGCCGCGACTGGAGAGCAGAGTGAAGCACATTAACGTCAGGTACTTTCTTCTGCGAGAGTTGCAGAGGCGTGGACAGGCTCGCTTCGAGTTTGTGGAGTCTGAGGCCAACACTGCAGACATCTTCACCAAGGCGCTTCCGCCTTGTGACCACCACAGGTGTTGTGTGCAGTTAGGCCTTGTTGACACTGGTTTTCGGCTTACTTAGTCTTGAGTTCACTGCTTGCTTTGCTTGTACCCTTTCTATATATCTCTGTTATTGTTTGGACTGGCCTTGTGGCCATTGTTGCTTGTGCTCAGAGTTTGTGGTGACGTTGTGATCCACCCTGAGCTTTGTTTCTTTGTGACTGGTCTTGTGACCGTACTCTTTTGGTTTTGCTAGACACCCCTCACTTAGGCTATGGGGGTGTGTCAAATGTTGGTAGCCTGTAGTGAGATGTGTCTTTGGGGGTACGTATGTTAGGGTTTGCTACTTGTACCCCAACCACCATCAATGAAACAACACTTCCGATCTTGAGAGGTGCATCTCTTTGTGAGTATTTAACGTCTTATTTGTTTCTGTCTGTTACGGTACTAGTAGCCCAAACAACACAACCAAATGGAAGCAGATGTTTATTATTGTTCACTTGTCTCATGAAACATTTAACGCCAAAGTGCCTCTACACTAACCAGCTATTGTTGGCCAAGGTGGTGGAACAAGACCATAGCATTATGGATAGTAGTGCAATGACTCCTCCTTTGTGATCACCTTGGACGCATTATGAACAATACACTTCAGTGTCTTTGTGGGCATCCTTCTAAAAGATCAGAGACTGTCGCATCACTAATCTAGGACTGTTCAATCGACGCTAGTGAATGTGCGGTGTAATGAAAGCAATGGAGTTCCGTTTATTGGGTCATTAATGTCACTGCGCGGGAAACTGTCCAGTGACAATGCCCATGTGAAAGTCATCATCACAAGATGGTACGAGGGCACTTGACCCTTGTGGTGCAAGGTTGTGCTGCAATGGTTGATGCACCCTCCCCAACGGAATGCCCGTGCCTTGGCTCCGAACCGCAAAACATATCCCTGCTGTACATTTTCGAGCAATTACCTTCTTGAAAGGTGGGTTCATTCGTCTCCAAAGCTACCTACAAAAAGAAAATCTACCTTTTTCTTTGTAGATTTCTATCCATCTCTGACCGACATCGGGCACGCAGTGACGTGGCATTTCCCGCATTTTTCTTGGCGGAAAGGGCTCCCAGTGGTCGTTATTGGCTGAGCCGAAGAAAAGCGTGAAGGGAACCCTTGTGAAGTGATGATGACAAAACCCCCGCTCACGCGAGGCAGTTGGCGTCAGTCCCAATGGCAAATGGAACCATCGGGTCCCTCCCGTCCTCGGCTCACGTGAAAGTCCCTGCGGGACTGACGGAAAGCAAGGGGGCTTGACGCGCATGATTCGTCACGGATGCAGTCCTTTCCGCACGCCAGGCAGCCAGCTTGCACGCCGAAGGAAGCTTCGACACCACTCCCCGTCTCATGACGCTTGCTCCTCCAGTGCTCTTCCTCGCCTCGACTTGAGTCATTTTCAGTGACTTGGACGCTGGGAAATAAAGCTGAGGGTCCCACATCTTCATTCTCAAAGCTCAGCAAGTCATTCTAGCAACGTTTACGCATAGCATTTGGATCAAAACCTCTTGCTCTAATTATCTTCTAAAAATCGTCAGCATGGTTGATGCCGTTGACTTCGAAAGGTTCTCCTCGTCGCCGGTCTCCGAATTCGCACTTGAGATGTTCAGCCGCGTCTGTTGCGACCTGGAGGACGGAGCGTGCAATGCGACCGTTTCCACGAGTGATGCTCCTTATTTCCGCGATTCGTTTGACTACAACAGCAGCGAAAGCGAGTCAGCGTGCCGGGAAGCCGAACTGGCCTGCAGTCCGATCTGGATCGACGCGGCAAGGTCGAGAATCCGCAGCGCGGCTCTCGCAGTAGTTGAGACGCAACAGCAGTCGCTGCATCTGACGTCGCTCGCTGACAGCCATATGTATGACGATGACCTTTCAGAGTTCGACGTTTCTGCTGAAGTTTGCTCCTGTATGTCGCCGAACTCCATTCGGGCTAATAGCTTCATTTCGAGGAGCAGCGGCAAGGCTGGTGTTTTCCGGTTTATCGCGACGTCGTTGCGCCTGCGGAAATGAAGTGAGGGGAGTGATTGGTAGTGTTAAATGGATGTGGAGCTCACATCTCTAGCTCCTGCCTTAGCTGGCAGCTGTATAGATTCATTTTTATGAGATGGATACGGCGTGGCCTGGAACTTATTGGCCCGTCCTTGTAGCAATAAAAGTTGTTCTCATTTAATCTCAATTTGAACATTTTGTTGCCAGATCAGTCGAAGTGCTATTTCTTCAGCGCAGGCTGAGAACCACCGATATGCTTTATAGTGGGCGCGGGCCATGTTGCCCCCCTAAAGCTTCGTTAGTGACACTTTTGGAGGTCCCTACCTAGTACGGTAATTCAAGGACAAATCTATAGGGTAGCGATTTACGGTAGGAGATTCTGCTTCCCGCGAAAGTTTGAAAAAACTTCACACCATGCCAATGCACTCTTTGATTACCTTTATTGTCCATGTACACTGCATGAGAGCCATAGGGTGTGTCTCATGATGGATAACAAAGAAAAGACCCCTCTTGCGGTTCGTCTTTAGTTGTGACAAGTCGGGCGGTATCATGGTGCTGCGGTTTGTGTTTACGGTAGTTGTGACAAGTAGGGGTTTCCTCCGCTCGTTCCATGGTGCTTCTAGGTGCTGTGCGAGACGCATGCTGGTTGATGGAATAATTTGTGCTGGCGTTGGATTCCACATTCTATAGGTTACATTCCCCGAGGACGGTGCATTGTCATGGTTGGGCTGGAAGCCCAATGCCAGTGTGAAGTTGTGAACACTTTTCATAATTTTTTTCTGAGCTATTCAGTAAAATGTCATAACCTTTAAAATTTCCAATCCGAGCCCCAACCCAATGCACCAGCCCTTCGGACAGATCCAGCAACTTTCTGAAACAGAGTTTGAATGAGAATTTCTCTTATTACTGCAGAGACGGGCCAATAAGTTGCCGGCCACGCCGTATCCATCACTGAGAAATTAATCAATGCAGCTGCCAGCCAAGGCAGGAACTAGAGATGTGAGCACCACATCTGCTAAATAGCACTAGAAATACAATCTTCTAACTTCACTTCCGCAGGCGCAACGACGTCGCGATGAACCGGAAGACACCAGCCTTGTTGCTTCTCCTTGAGTTATTTGCCTGTGTCGATTTCGGCGAAGCGCAAGAGCAACCGTCGACAGAATAGTCGAACTCAGAAAGGTCACTGTCCGCGAGCGACGTCAGATGTAGCGACTGCTGCTGTGTCTCAACCACCGCGAGCGCCGCATTGCGAATTCGCGACCTTGCCTCGTCAATCCAGATCGGGCTGCAGGCCAGCTCGGCTTCCCAGCACACTGAGTCGCCCTCGCAAATGTTGTAGTCGAATGAATCGCGGAAATAAGGAACCTCAGGCTCCGAGCAGGATGAGTCGGGTGTGCACGCGCTCTCTAGGTCGCAACAGACGCGGCTGAACACTTCGAGAGAAAGGACTGAGAGCGGAGATGCAGGGCACATTTCGAAGTCGGCGGTGTGGGCCATAGTCGACAATGTTGAGGGAATGATTTTAGAGACGTCTAGATCAAAGAGCGCCGAGGTCAACAAGCTTCTTCTGACCAGATTCAGTGCAGAATACAAAAGCAGCTATGGGTTCAGCTTTATCTCGCCACCACCATACAGGTGTGGAGTGAAAGGGGATGTCGAAACTGTTGAGTTTGCTTGGGAGTGGGGGGGAGGAAGGTCTGTTGGTTTGGGTTGGCTGGGGCCTACGGGGGCTCGAAACTTCTGGTCGTATTGGATTGAATGACGCAATCCGTAGCACAAGGCCCCTCACCTCACGTGATCCCCCTTGCCCGCGCATCACATCGCGTGAATGCAGCTTGCATTCCAGCCAGTTCAATCTACGACCACGAGGCGGGAAATTTGCGCTTTCCCTGAGCATCAACCGCATCGGGTCACCCTGCACAAGCATCCCTCCAATTCGAATCATCTAGGTTTCCACGCATTGAAGATCGAACGTCGAGCATCTGAGGCACGCCCACTGTTTTGATGCGCATACAGTACACGCCTTGCATACCTGCCATTTTCTTATGGATAGCCTGCAGAGGCGAGCCGACGACTATCTGTTCTGAATCAGCGTGTATCGGGTACGTAAGTAACGTAACGTCATGCGCCACCTTCACTTGCTTCCTCCAAAGCATTGAACAGGCAGTAACTGCTCATCAAGGCCTGGCGCGTGGAGGTTCCCCGTGAAGTCATGATTACTTCAGGTGCTGACTCGTGACAGATTTGGATGAATCGAAGTGAAGGCATGCTTGACGTGATGCGATGCGATGCGACGATCCGTTACACCATGCGCAAAATTTCTCGCCTGGTTGTGTGCATCGAACTGGAAGCTGCATCGGCTGATGTGGTGCGCGGGCAAGGGGCCATCACGTGAAGGCCCGTGCCGCGGATTGCATCACATGGGCAGAAAACTTCAAGCCCCTGTGGGTTCCGTGCATTGCATCCAGCCAAGCCAACACGCCTCACCTCATCCCCTTTCACCTTTACGGCGACATAAAGCTCAACCTTTTGGGGGTTTATAATCACTCCCTAATTTGGATAGGAGCAAAGCAGCCCACTGACCTGATTACTCATCCTAGAGCACTCGAGCATCTTCGCAGCATTATTCACCATGGCTCACACCGCCGACTTCGATATGTGCCCGGCATCTCCCCTCTCAGCCCTTTCTTACGAGATGTTTACCCGCGTCTGCGACATGGAGAGCGCGTGCAGTCTCGATTCTTCCTCCGCGGAGCCTGAGACTCCTTATTTCCGCGATTCATTCGACTACAACAACTGCGAGGGCGACTCAGCGTGCTGGGAAGCCGAGCTGGCCTGCAGCCCGATTTGGATTGACGAGGCGAGGTCACGTATCCGCATCGCGGCCCTCGCGGTGGTTGAGACACAGCAGCAGTCGCTACATCTGACGTCGCTCGCCGACAGCTATATGCATGAAAGCGACCCTTCTGAGCTCGACAATTCTGTCGACGGTTGCTCATGCGCGTCGCCAAAATCTTCCAAGACTAACAGATGCGGGAGCAGCGGCAAGGCTGGCGTACTCCGCTTCATCGCATCGTCTTTGCGCCTTAGAAAGTGAAGCAGTAACTTCCTCCTTACTAATTCAGTGCAGTGTGGCGCTCACACTCATGATTAACATAACATTAGGTTGTAGGGAGCTGATTTGTTTGTAACGATACGGCGTGGCCCGTTCAACTTCTGGCCCGTCATTTGTTGAAATTGGAATATATTTCAGATGATCTCGATATGGCGGGTTTCAATGATCTGATGCAAAGGAGTTTTTTTTGGAGAAAAAATGAATTTCAGAAAGCACGTTCTGACTTGTCAGTAACTGTACGATGTAATATACCACGTTTGTTACAAACGAGAACATATGCTCGGTCAATTATGCGTTCGTCAGGAAATCCGATGGACGGTTGTCGTCACGCCACCTGTCCACAATTCCATCAGTTTCCGACAAGTCCTTGGGAATGTATTGAATGATCCCATTCCGTGATGATTCCATCCCACCCACTCGCAGCTAGCTCACAGACACACACACGTAACACCGTTCGCTTCGCTTCCATTCACAGCTGCTCGAAAGGCTCGCCGCTCCTCACCCTGATTTCTCCAGCTCTGCTCGCTGCCTCGCTGGAATGCGCACCGTCTCGCTTCAGCTCGGTGCGCAGCACATTGCCACCGTTCCGACAGCAATCAGCAGTCAGCTTGGCGGATCGCGAGTGCGAATCTCCACTAGAAACCGCCTGTCCCACGCTCGTGCGTCAGCCAGCCCAGCGAGCCCTCAAGAGCCCGAGAGTTCGCCGCAGCGACGCGAGCTAAAACAGAGAGACGAGCAAGGAAATCAGGTTTTAGCCGTTGAAGCTCCGCGTCGGGCTGTCGTTCTGGTACCCATGGCGGCTGCAGGCGGAATCACCGTTGGATCTCTCGTGGGGTCGCCGATGCCGTTCGCAGCGTCGCAGGCGGCAGAGGCGGCGATGGCGGAGGCGTCGGAGGCCGCGTACGTGGCGACGGCAGCCGTCATGCCGCTGGCCCAGAAAACAAGCACCGTGAACGGTAGGGTCGCATCGCATCTCGCATCGCATCTCCCACAGCTCAGCAGATCAGCTCGCATCCCATCTCTCCCCCCCCTGCTTCCCCCCCTTTGCGCCGTCCCCCTTTGAGTCGTCGCTACGCGCGCTTCCCCAGGTGAGGCAGCTGCGCGCGCAGTCCTGCTGCGCGCAGTCCTGTTCGACATCGACGGCACGCTGACGGACTCCGACAAGCTGCACTTCCTCGCGTTCCAGCGTCACGGATTCACTTGCCCAAACGCCAGCTTCCACCAGACCACGTTCCCGTCTCTCATACCATCAGTGCTTCCTCCCCCCTCCCTCTCCGCCGTCTTTCCCCGCGTTTCTCCACTCCCATCCATCGCAGAGCCATTGTCGTTGCGCGCGCTTCCCCCCGTGAGGCAGCTGCGCGCGGTGTTGTTCGACATCGACGGAACGCTGACGGATTCCGACCCGCTGCACTTCCTCGCGTTCCAGCGCATGCTCTGCGACGTCGGATTCGACGGCGGGCGACCCATCGACGAAACCTTCTTTCGCTCGCGGATCAGCGGCAGGCACAACCCTGACATTGGCCGGGACCTGTTTCCTGAGTGGACCGAGGAGCAGCGCACGGCGTTCCTTGACGAAAAAGAGGCTCTTTTCAGAAGGTCAGTGAGTGATAGTGTCGTGTAACAAACAGGCATGTACTCTTCTTCCGAATCCCCTCTTCCTACGCCAAACCTTTGAATGCAGCACTCTTCCATGCTTCCATTTGGTTTCAACAGCACACCAAAATTCATGACACACGCTCATCAACCATGAGTGGCTGACTGCTTAAACTCCACAAGCACACCAACTCTCCCTCCCTCACTCACATCAGACTGGCAGGAGACCACATCAAGCCAGTGGCTGGGCTGCAGCGGCTGTGCGCGTGGATAGAGGCCACAGGGCTGCGCAGGGCTGCAGTGACCAACGCGCCGCGGGAGAACGCGGAGCAGATGCTGGCAGCGCTGGGCCTCACCTCCTTCTTCGAGCATCTCATCATCGGGTCCGAGTGCGCCCGCGCCAAGCCCTTCCCCGACCCGTACCAGGAGGCCATGCGGCGGTTCGGCGTGCGGCCAGACGAATGCTTCGCTTGTGAGGTGAGTCTGTCTTAGTTATCGGCTCCGAGTGTGCTTGGGCCAAGCCCTTCCCCGCCCCGTACCAGGAGGCCATGCAGCAGTTCGGCGTGCGGCCCGATGAATTCTTTGCGTGTGAGATGCGACTGTCTTAGGTTGGGATGGGAGGGGAGGTGCAGCAATGGGCAGGGGCTGGGTGACCGGAGGACAGGGGAAAGGGGCTGGCGGTGGTGATCAGAGAGGCGAGGGATGCATTGGAGGCACCTGACGGGGGGAAACCAGTATGGAGGGGGGAGGTGCGGGGTGCACGATTAGGGAAGTCTGATGCACTGGTGTGTCAGACTTCTGAAGAGCACAGGAGAGCCAATGGGTGTTATGAGAACATTGTTTTTTGTTGATTTTGGAACTGAAAAATCTATTCTCTTCTTTAAAATCTTTTCTGCAGGACTCGCCTTCGGGCATGAGAGCAGCTGTGGCAGCAAATCTTGCAACAGTGGGTGTACTGACTGGTAACACAGAAGACGCATTGTATAAAGCAGGGGCAGCCATTGTTGTGGAGGACTATGACGACCCACTTCTATGGTCGCAGCTCACGGCTTGATTATATGGAGTAAATACCGTAAAAAAAGTGGTTGATTCCTCTTGTGTTGAGCCACAAGGGACTGGGCAATGTAATGAAAATTCTTACTATACACACTATTATGGTGCCGTAATACTGTATGCATGTGGCTGTATTATGAGACTAGATTCTTACCTACAAATCCAACTGATTGTTCTGAGAGAGATAAGGTACCGTACAATACCTGTGAACCCATGAGGTCCGATTGGTGAGTGACTGGTTCTTGGCAGCTGCAAATGCAGTCATTGGCCATTATGGAGTGCGCATTTTGAATCTACAACTCAGTAGGACCCATTGCCAGTGTTCAGAAGGCTGCAAGGATATGGGATAGGATGATTTCTGGTTGGTTTACTGGATGAGTGGGTAGGCTGGTTGGTTGGCTGGCTGGCTGGTTGGCTGCTTTGCTACTTAGCTACGTGGCAGCTTGTCCGATTGGCTGATTGGCTGGAGGCCGCAGCATCTGAACTTACTGTGCAATCTGTGACAACCCTGTTTCCTGTCAGTCCCTGCCATCCACACTCTTGCTTACCGGTATGTCATGGCTTCTTGGTGGTGGCTCTTTCTGTATGTGCAAGCATACCTCAGCCTGCTGCATGCACGGCATGTTTAGTGCCCTGCATTTCCACGCTCTCATCCCTGCACGGCATACCTGGCATGCCACAGCACTTGAAGGACACTCCGTCCTGCTTGGGTGTTTGTGCCCAGGCACCTTCCAGGCTGCCCACCCCACCCACCACCTATTCCACAACATGCAGGCCCATCCCATCCCAGCGCAGCACAGCACAGCACAACACACCTAAACAAACCTAAGCATACCTAAGCAATCTCGGCACACCTAAGCACAGATAAGCTAAGCAAAGCACAGCAGTGCTTCGTTTTGAGCTCTTGGTGGTGGCATCCACAAGCAAGCGGCTCCACCCACCAGCAAGTGGCATCCATAGAAGAGCCACTCACGAGGAGAAGCTGCCATCAGGACAGCAACGGGACATGGAAGGAAGGAAAAGAAAGAGGAGCCACTTAGTAGCTGCAGAAGTAAAGATGATCAGACGGCAAAGATTGTGTTTTGTATTCACGTCAGATTGCTATTAAAAGACGAGAACTAAGTGGGAAATGTGCAATAAGGTCAGCAACTCCCCCTTGCAGAATCCATCACACCTACCATGTAGATTACGCAGCAGTGTTGTTGCTGCCACTGCTCCCCCACAGATGCTGCCAGAGACAGCAAAGAGACATGGAGAGGGGAGAAAAACAAGGTCGCAACAACATCAGGATACAAGGACGTGAATGAAGGGAGAGGTGGTGAGGCGAAGGCACCATCAGATTAGGATACAGAAAGACGGGAGGGAGGGTTGAGGAGAGGGATGACAAGAAACGAGTAAGGTACGGAAGCCAAGACAAGAATACAAGTGATGCTAAACATAGAGGGAACTTGAAAGCATAGGGTAGACTGTAATTACCCCTCCATTGCTGCAGCTGAAACCACTGCAGTGACCGTTGATGCTGCAACTACTGCTGCCACCAGCACTGCTGATGCTGCTGTTCATGCTGCTGGTGCAGGACATTAGGTGATGGAAGAGAGGAACACAGAAGAGGAGAGGGCAGGAGAGGTGGGGTTTCAGAGCCGTGCAGAGGGGCATGAACATCTGGCAACAGAGTAGCAGAGACGTATGGGTATTGCAGAAACATGGAAAAACTACAGAAAGGGAGGTGAGGGGAGAAGGGATGGCGAGGAAGAGGAAGAGAGGCGTGAGGATGTGAAAGCAGCGCACGGTGCATTCGCCCTGCTGCTGCATCTTCACTCCAAGTTACCTCTTGTCTTGGAACGAAAGAGCAGGTTCACAAAGAGCAATCCGCCACACTCCAGAGCTTGAAGGCTGAGAGGAACACTCACAGGCATGCACACCCCCACCCCCCTTCCCCCACTTCCCCCCTTCCCCCCACACGCTCATGCACAGTCCCTGTTCACTTGCTGCCATTCCCGTCCGTCTCGCAGGATGTGAGGCACACACACGCATGGGAAGAGAGAGACAGCCACACAGACACGGCACAACAAGGGAGGGTTAGAAGCAGCAGGAGGCGAGTGGCGGAAGCAAGGGTAAAAGACACGACTCTTGCCTCTGCGCGGCGACACCCTATGACTTACTTCACGGCCCCCCTGCAAGTACCCCCTGATCAGTCAGCTGCTCTCCCAGTTTGCACCACGCCTTCACTTGAGGCGTCCCTGTGCTGCCATTGCTCTCCGTCTCACAGGCCACAATGCACCCACACACACACACACATACACACGGGGAGAGAGAGACACACACACACGGGGAGAGAGAGACACACACACACACATACACACGGGGAGAGAGAGAGACACACACACGGGGACAGAGAGAGAGACACACACACACATACACACGGGGAGAGAGAGACACACACACACGGGGACAGAGAGACACACACATGGGGGGAGAGACACACACACATAGAAGAAGGTTAGAAGCAGCAGGTGGCGAGTGGTGGACCCACAACCAACACACACGACTCTTGCCTCTGCGCGGCGACACCCTATGACAGCTCACGTCCCCCCTGCAAGCACCCCCTGGCACGTACCATGCTCCTTTCGCTGCTCTCCCACTCCTGCGCCATGCCTTCACTTCACGCGTGCTGCTCCAGGCGTGGTGCTCCAGGTCAACTGGTTGGTCTGATGGAGCCATCATCTCGCAGATGTTGCAGCCAATGGTGATTTATGCGTTGCTGCAGCCACTGATGGTGATCACTGCCCCTTCAGTGCTGGAGGTGAGGGGAGGAAGGAAGGCATGGAAGAGGAAGCAAGGCCTGAGCAAGAAGAGGACAAGCGAGTGGATGAGAGGCCGAGCAGAAGCGAGTGGATGAGATGGCAGACGAAGGCTGGAGAAGGGACTGAGATAGAATGCCATGCATGGTGCATCTGAACTCCGGGTTACCTCTTGACTGGAAGAGACTTAGATGGAGAATCAGGGCGCCGTTTCTCCTCGCTGAATGGCTGCCTCTCGTCCATTCCCCGTCCGCTCCCTCCCCCTCCGTCTCGCAGGCCGTGAGGAACACACACGCACGAGGAAAGAGACAGCCACACAGAAGCGATGCAACAATGGAGGGTAAGAAGCAGCAGGAGAGGAGGCGAGTGGTGGCGGCAAAAGTAACCGACACGACTCTTGCCTCTGCGCGGCGACTCACTTCACGGCCCCCCCTGCAAGCACCCCCTGGCTCGTACCAAACTCCATCCACCACCCTGCCGCTCTGCCTGCAGCACGCCTTCTCTGCTAGCGTGCTACTCCAGGCTGCTCTCTTGCTGCTGCGCCAAGCCTTCGCTCCAAGCAGCGCCCTGCCGCTGCCCGTGCTCCTGGTTGCTCCGTTGCCGCTGCTGCTACTGCTGCAGTCGTTGCTGTCGTCGCAACCACCAGTGGCTGCAGAGAGAAGGAGAGGACAGGAGAGGGGTTAGGGAGCTGAGGAGAGTGGCACCAACATCTGACGGTACCGCGCTGCAAAGACTCATGGCACGTGGAAAATGGTGGACAGGAGAGAACACAACACGGAAAGCAGGAAGATGGTGAAGAGTGAAGTGGTGAACTGCTTGACCTGATCCACTCACAACCCCTTGTGTGCTCGCCATCATCCTGCAGTCGCTGCAGCCACTGGTGATCCCCGTTCACTCACTGACACCCCCGTCCGTCTCGCTGCCTTCCCCGTCCACTTGCTGCCTCCCCCGTCCGTCTCGCAGGACACAAGGCACACACACGCATGGGGAAAGAGAGACACACACAGAAGCGGCACAACAAGGGAGGATCAGGAGCAGCAGGAGAGGAGGCGAGTGGCAAAGACACGATCAAGAGACACGACTCTTGCCTCTGCGCGGCGACTCACTAAGACTCAACTCACGGCCCCCCTGCTAGCACCCCCTGGCACGTACCACTCCTGCACCATGCCTTCACCGAGGCGTGCTGCTCTGAGCCATGCCTTCACTTCAGCCGTGCAAGCCAGCAAGCACAGCCGTGTCGATTCCCCGTCCACTCGCAGCCATTCCCGTCCGCCTCGCAGGCCATGAGGCACACACACGCACACACGGGGAGAGGGACACGCACACACACAGAGGCGGTACAACAAGTGATGGTCAGAAGCAGCAGGAGGGGAGTGGCGGAAGCAAGGGCAACAGACACGACATTTGCCTCTGCGCGGCGACACTCTACGACTCAATTCACGGCCCCCCTGCACGCACCCCCTGGCACGGACCACGCCTGCTGGCCACTCTGCCGGCCACTCTGCTGCTCCTGCGCCTCGCCCTCAATCTTGAGCTGTGCTGCTCCAGGTTGCTCTCGTCACGACCGCCGCTGTGTATCTCTGCCTTTGACGAGCCAATTGCCGTTGCTGCCCCTTCTCCTCGCTGAACGGTTGTCCCTCGTGCGAGCCTGCAACGTGAGCCCTGTCCACTCCACTCCGCGCCATTCCGCGTCCACTCCGCGCCATTCGCCTCCCCCTCTCATAAGCCGTAAGGTACACACACGCATGGGAAGAGAGACACGCACACAGAAACAGCGCAACAAGGGAGAGTTAGAAGCAGGAGCAAGGAGACGAATGGTGAAGTCAAGGAAAACAGACGACTCTTGCCTCTGCGCGGCGACTCCCTACGAGACTTCACTGCCCCCCTCAAGCACCCCCTGGCACGTACCATGCTCCGTCCACCACTCTCGCACTCATGTGCCCCGCCTTCACTTCAGGCGAGCCAGCAACGGCGACGCCCTACGATACTTCAACCCCAGTGCCATTCCGCGTCCACTCCGTGCCATTCCGCGCCCACTCCGTGCCATTCCGCGCCCACTCCGCGTCATTCTGCATCCACTCCGTACCATTCCGCAGGCCGTGAAGCACACAAAAGCATGGAGAGAGAAAACACGTACACAAAAGGAAGGGTTACGAGAGACGGAGAGGAGGCGAGTGGTGGAGGCGAGGGCAAAAGACGCGACTCTTGCCTCTGCGCGGCGACTCACTACACTTCCCCCCTGCAAGCAACCCCTGGCACGTACCACGATCCAGAACGGTCTGCCGCTCCTGCCTGCTCCTGGTTGCCACGCTTCCGCTTCTCCTCGTGCGCGCCAACCCATTGCCCGTCCACTCGCTGCCATTCCCACCCGTCTCGCAGGCCGTGAGGCACACACACACACATGAGGAGAGACACAGCCACACAGAAAGAATGCAGCAAGTGAGGGTTAGAAACAGAACCAGGAGAGTGGTAAAGGGAAGGAAACGAGTAACGACTCTTGCCTCTGCGCGGCGACGCTCTAGGACTCACTAGACTTCCCCCCTGCAAGCATCCCCCGGCACGTACCGCGCTCCGTCCACCCGCTGTGCCGCTCCTGCGCCACGCGTTCACTCGAAGCGTGCTGCTCCAAGTTGCTCCAGGTAGCTCCGCTGCTCCGGCTTCCCATGCTCGCAGGCAGTGAGGCACACACACACACGCATGGGGAGAGAGACACGCACACAGAAGCGGCACCAACAAGAGAGGGTTAGGATCGGCAGGAGGCGAATGGTGGAGGTAAAAGCAAGAGACATGACTCTTGCCTCTGCGCGGCGACGCTCTAGGACTCACTAGACTTCCCCCCTGCAAGCATCCCCCGGCACGTACCGCGCTCCGTCCACCTGCTGTGCCGCTCCTGCGCCACGCGTTCACTCGAAGCGTGCTGCTCCAAGTTGCTCCAGGTAGCTCCGCTGCTCCGGCTTCCCATGCTCGCAGGCAGTGAGGCACACACACACACGCATGGGGAGAGAGACACGCACACAGAAGCGGCACCAACAAGAGAGGGTTAGGATCGGCAGGAGGCGAATGGTGGAGGTAAAAGCAAGAGACATGACTCTTGCCTCTGCGCGGCGACGCTCTAGGACTCACTAGACTTCCCCCCTGCAAGCATCCCCCGGCACGTACCGCGCTCCGTCCACCCGCTGTGCCGCTCCTGCGCCACGCGTTCACTCGAAGCGTGCTGCTCCAAGTTGCTCCAGGTAGCTCCGCTGCTCCGGCTTCCCATGCTCGCAGGCAGTGAGGCACACACACACACACGCATGGGGAGAGAGACACGCACACAGAAGCGGCACCAACAAGAGAGGGTTAGGATCGGCAGGAGGCGAATGGTGGAGGTAAAAGCAAGAGACATGACTCTTGCCTCTGCGCGGCGACGCTCTACGACTCACTACACTCCCCCCTGCAAGCACCCCTTGGCGCGTACCATGCTCTGTCCGCTGCTCTGCAGCTCCTGGGCCATGCCTTTACTTCAGGCCTTCACATCACGCCTTCGATTCTTCACTGGTGCGACCTCGTTCAAACGAATCCCGAATCCCCGTGCTTCGGAGTTAAACGCACACATGCAGAGGAGAGAACGAAGCGGACAGAGGAAGAGGGATGGTATACGCGTTAATGAGAGGGTGGATTCACACATGACGAGAAGACGGAAAACGACGAGACTATTTAGGCGTTCCTATCCTAGACGCCTACAGGAATCCCCCCCTAACAGCCTTTGCTCTTACGTACCGTTGATCTCGTGCGAAATCCCAGGGAACGCCGAAGAAGTCGATGCGACCGCATGCGATCCGCATGGTGCAATCTCCGGCGACCTGCGTCGCTCAGCTCCTGACGGCCACGTCATGCCGACCGTTTTGACGCATCGACACGTGTTAAGCGGCGTCTCACACTTGACGCATCGAAACGTCCTCCTGCGACGACCTGCGTCTCGCACCTCGTGACGGCCAGAAATCGGACACAACAAAAAGCGCTGCTTGCGATTCTGGTCGGCGAACACCTATGCTGCCGTTTGCGAACAGCTGCGAACGCTGCTTCCCGCCGCTTATTCGTATTCCGGAGAATGATGCGTTGTTCCCGGCCAGCAATCTCGACGGCCGACTGTCCGTGCCGTCCGGTCGGAGCCTGACGTCGATGCTGCTCCTACTGCTGCCTCGGTCTCACGGGTGTTTCAGACTAGCAGTTTTGACGGTGGAGCATTTACTCCGTCAATCGGACTGGAGGATGCGGTACTCGCTCAAAGCTGACCCAAGACCGGCCGAAACAACCGCATCCGTCGCGCGAGGCTCTCATGATTCAGAAGGCCATCTACAGCTGTTGCGCCTTGTCGTCTTGTCCCCGCGTCACTTCACTCTGGAGTTTCGCAGGTCGCTGGAGGGCAAGCAGAGACAGCCAGAAGCCTGAAAAGGTGTCGAGCTGCGGTTACTAGCTGCTGTGCGACGCCGCCGTCGCGAAGATTTTCGCTAAGAAGCCTTGCTGGGTGTCGCACCTGTCGTATTTCAGCTTGCGACGGTGCATCAGGGAAAACATATTCTCAGATTAAACTGTATGAACGCTGAGCCTAGCTGAATCTACATTACCATGAGCAGCAGCAATTAGGCGTTTCTTCTAAAAGTCACCCTTCGCTAATCAAAGACGAAGACGACAATAGGGCCTTGTTCTAAGGAGCTGAATGTCTAACACGATTGCGAAAGTCGCAACGCAGCACCAGCAGGCAGCTAATTAATGCGAAAGCTCCTGTTAACCGATAGAACCCGTACACGAACCGAGGCTAAAGACAAGTTAAAGTACTCGATTCAATAGTAACTTATTGATCTAATCGGCTCGAACCGTAGCCGTACTGTTGCAGAAGCTAAGCGACGAGAAGTCGGAGATAAATCTTCCGAGGAGAGCTACCAGGTCCAGTGGCTTTGATTGTGAGCAATGAATGAGCAGAGAGGAAAGCCTTGGGAATGCCTTGGAAGTTCCGCCGCTGAGGAAAGCAAAGCTGCTCAGTCGTGTGACGGCAAGGGAATGGCATACCCCATGGGGGTGAGAGCCCATGATTCATCAGCCTCTCAGTTTTCGGCCCGGCTCGCTGGCCCGCGCTTCGTTGGTGTGGAGGCTTTCTGACATGCTCGTGGGTTGATTAGGCGGAAGTTGCGCGCCAAAAAGCCTCCCAGTTTGAAAGCTTTTGGCGGAGTCTCACTGTAACGTGGCTCGGTACGGTATCGCCCGCGATGCCTTCACAAACTATGTTGGTCTGTCTCACTTTGTGAAAGCCATCAATAGCACCATTCAAATCAATAGCCATCTTTGGACACTAGTACTATTGGAAAATGTATTGAAATTATAGGGGAAATACTCTGGTATTCATTATGGTTTGCAATCATCCAGGATGCATTTAGATTTGCAAGGAAGTAGTATACCATTATGAAATAACAACATAAAAGAACATTAGGAGGTGCAATGTCCGTAAAAGAACTATGGCAGGTAATTGTGGCAATGTGGTGGCACAACATCGATGTTGAGGCACATGGGAAGTTATGGTATGTGTACCTGGTAGCATGGCTAGCTGTGGTTACCGCTCTTGTCACTGTCCCTGTGACCATTCCTGTACTGCAACAGGATGTGAGCACTTGCTGTTTCCTGTCAGTCCTTGCCATCCCAGTTTCGGGAGTTTTCCTAGCTCATGTATGGCTGGTTGTGTCGGTGCAGGGTATGCACCACATCCACATGGTTGTGTCTCCAGCACTTACACTTTCACACCATCGCCGCTTGTGTGCTTCTCATCTCAACATCACTCTCACTCAGCTCAGAACTGCGGACTAACGCCCAGCCCGTAGCAGGAAAGTCATCATGGCTCGGCACAGCACAGGACCTGGAGGCCACTTTGTCCTGCTTGGGAGTTTCTGCCCACTGTACTCTGTTTGGGCATCATGGCACGGCACAGCACCTGCAGGAGGACGCTCTGCCCTGCTTGAGTGCTTGTGCCCAGCAGCCTTCCAGGTTGCACAATCCACCCACCAACGGTAATCTACAGCATGCAGGCCCATCCCAGCACAGCACAGCGCAACACAGCACACCTAAGCAGAGATAACCACGCCTAAGCAGACCTAGTCAAAGATATGCACACTTAACCACGCCTAGCAAAGCCAAGGACAGGTAAGCAAGCACGGGTGAGCACAGAAGCCGCAGCGTATGCTGAGTTGTTGGTGGGCAATCATCATGCGGCAGTGACAGTCCTCTACCTCGCCCTGCACATCACCAGAGGAGGGTCAGCCAACAGGACAACAATGAGACATGGAAAAAACGGGGAGGACAGAGATCAGGGAGAAGGAAAAGAGTAGTTGTATATTATGTTAGTGTCAGACAGCCTTGTGAAGCACTAAGTGAGAAATGTCTGCTTGCAAGGGCAGCAAGTCCCCCTTGCAGAAGCAAGAGGCCCACCTACCATGAAGATATATGCAGCACTGCTGTTGCTGCCACCGCTGCTGCTGCCACTGCTTTCCCCACAGTTGTTGGCAGGGACATGAATGGGACATGGAGAGGGGAGGGAGACCAGGACACAGAAAGAAGGGAGGACGAGCAACATCAGACAAAAAAGGGGAGGACAAGCAACATGAGAAGGATGAAAGGAGAAGAGTGAGGCAATGAGGCACTGGACACGAACGCAAACACTATTGAACCAGCCACTGAGAACACAATAGGGAACTGGGAAGCACTAGGGTAAGCTGTAATCACCCTTTCATTGCTGTAGCCGCAACCAATGCAGTGGTCGTTCATGCTACCACGGCAGCTGCTGCTGCTGCCACCACTGGTGTCACCTCTGCTGCCACCACTGGTGCCACCACTGCTGCCACCACTGATGCCACCACTGGTGGCCATGCTGCTGGTGCTGGATATAAGGGCATGTCCTTCTGGCGAGCAGAGAAGAAGAGAGGAGAGCACCGCAGAGGAGAGGAGAGGAGATAAGAGAAGAAGAGCAGAGAGCAGAGGTGAGACAAGATGAGGATAAGAACGGAAGAGTTTGAGACATGAGCGGGGAGAAACGAAGCAACACTTGCTGCAATTTCACTGGTAAGACAAAAAGCAACACTTGGTGCACTCTCACTGCTGAGTCAAGAAGCAACGCATGGTTCATTCACGCTGCTGCGGCATCGTCACCCCCAGTTACCCCTTGTGTTGGAAGAGAAAGCAGATTGCTGTACCAACATCCTTTCACGTGTGCTTATCCAAGCTGCTCCGTTGCTCCGGCTGCCCATGCTCGCAGGCCGTGAGGCACACACACACACACGCATGGGGAGAGAGACACGCACACAGAAGCGGCACCAACAAGGGAGGGTTAGAAACAGCAGGAGGCGAGTGGCGGAGGAAAAAGCAAGAGACACGACTCTTGCCTCTGCGCGGCGACGCTCTACGACTCACTACACTCCCCCATACAAGCACCCCCTGGCGCGTACCACACTCTGTCCGCTGCTCTGCCACTCCCGCACCACGCCTTCCCTTCACGCCTGCTGCTCCAAGTTGCTCCAGGTTGCTCCGTTGCTCCTGCTGCCCATGCTCGCAGGTCGTGAGGCACACACACACACGCGCGGGGAAAGAGACACGCACACAGAAGCGGCACCAACAAGGGAGGGTTAGAAACAGCAGGAGGCGAGTGGCGGAGGTGAAAGAAAGAAGCATGACTCTTGCCTCTGCGCGGCGACGCTCTACGACTCACTACACTCCCCCCCCACAGCTGTCTCGCTCTTACGTACCGTTGATCTTTCCCCGATCGCCAACGACCTCCACGCGCACGCCTACGATTTACCGCGCACGCCTCCACGCGCACGCCTCCACGCGCACGCCTACGAAAGAACGCTTGCGAGCTTGGAGCGACGTCAGGCGATGTGTGGAGCAACCTTGGTCCGACAGACGCTGCAGCGATGGCGACCGTCCAAATCCCGTCCGTGCTGCGAACGGCGGGGGACAGCAAGAGAGTTAAGGCACACGCGTTAGTGAGAAGCTTTATTCAGACGCGACACGAAGAAGGAGAGCGACGAGACTCTCTAGGCGGTGCTGTTCTAGACGCCTACATGATTCCCCCCTCTAGCCTTCTCCTTAACGTACCATTGATTGCGATTGTCATGTCGTACGGCCCCGTGACATGCGTCACGCTGCGTCCTGTTGACCGTTGCGACGCATCGGAACATCCACTTCTTTACTCTTGTCACGCCGGTCGGCGAACACTACTGCTGCCATTTGCAAACAGCTGCTTTCCGCTGCTAATTCGTACTCCGATAAACGCTGCGTTGTTCCCGGCCGGAAATCTCGGGAATCGTTCGTTTCAGACTGCCAGTTTCACGGCTGATATTCCGTCCCTCGGAAGGATGCTGCTCTCGGCTCTAAGCCAAGACTCGCTGGAGCAACCGCTTCCGTCGCACAAGCTTCTCATGATTCGAAAGACCATTTCCAGAAAATATATGTCGGCTGTTGCGTCATGTCGTCTTGTCGCCACTTCACTTCACTCTAGAGTTTCTCGGGTCGCTGGAGGGCAAGCAGAGACAGTCAGGAACCTCAGAAGCGGCGCTGCTGTGAGATGCCGCCGTCGCGAAGATTTTCGGTAAGAGTCGCAACCGTCGTACAGCAACGTGCGACGGTGCATCAGTGAGAAATCATTCTCAGAGTCAACTGTATCAACGTTGAGCCTACCCGAATCTACATTAGCAGCAGATACAAGTCACCCCTCGCTAAACCGAAACGAAGACGACAATAGGAACTCTGTTCTAAGGAGCTTAATGTATAACATTGTCGAAACCCAGCACCGCCAGGCAGCGGATTAATGCGAAGCTGAGCCGTGGACTAGCTAAAAATAATCCACAGCTAGAGCCAGCTAGAGCCAGGACAGAAACCACAGGCTATAGACAAGTTAAAAATAATCGGCTACTATTCAATAGTAAATCATAAGTCTAATCCGCTCGAACCGCCTTAGCCGTACTGTCGCATAAGCTGAGAGACGAATCGGCAACAGAGAAGACTAATCTTGCTAGGAGAACTACCAGGTCTAGTGATTCGCATTCATGGATGACCCGAGAGGAAAGCCTTGGGACTGCCTTGGGGTTTCCGTGACTCGAGAGCAAAGCAGCAATCGTCCCCCAACAAGGGCGTGGCATGGCATGGAATGGCACGGTGAGAGTTCGGTCGGCGACTTTGTGGGCTCAAAAGCTTTCTGACATGCTCGTGGACTGATTGGGCCGAAGTTTGGCGCCAAAGCATCCCAATTTGAAAGCTTTCGGAGGCGACTCGCTGTAACGTGACTCGACAGGGATTCGCACACAATGCCTTCACAAAGCCATCCACTATTCCTGTTAAAATTAATAGGCTTACTTGTTATGCTAATTTGATTTTTTTTTGCCATTCAAGATACATATAAATTTGCAAGCAAAAAAAGTTGTTCTTGAACAAATCACATAACATCATGAGGGCCATGAAACGTTTAAGCAGCACCAAAAGCAGTTAGGGCCAAGATGGTGGACGTACTAACAGTCTCCTTGGCTGCAGCATCAGCTTCCCAGAATGCTGGAGAGGTACTTTGCACACAAGATCAGACACTTTCTTGTGTGCAGATGCGTAGTCTCTGAAAAACGCCGCCTCATCCTGCAAATTCCCTGGCTTGTTGTGGTAACCACACTTGTCACTGCTCGCTGCATGTGGGCTCACTGCATGTAGACCGGGGACCATGGACAACGGACCAGGGACCAGGAACCAAGGAGCTCAATGTACGGAGCTCACTGACTGGAGCACACTGACTGGAGCTCACTGACTGGAGCACGTAACCACAACCTATCCGTCACCCACCAACCCACCGACTCAGCCAGCCAACCAATCACAGACGCATCACCCACCACCTACCCACCCTATTAGACACCCACCCCACCTACCCACTAACCCACCTGCTCACCACCAACCACCAACTCACCCAAATAATCACCCAACAACCCATAACCCACCCACCCATTCGTCCACCTACCCACACACATACCCACCCGTTCACCCGCTACCCATCTAGTCAGCCACCTAGCAATTCAGTCATCCAGCCCATCACCCACCCACCAAACACCAACCACCCAGCTACCCACCAAACCAGACACCCATACATCCACCCACTCACCCAGCCACCCACCCACCTACCCACCCACCCGCTTACTTACCGACCCATCTATTCACCAACCCACTTACCCACCCACCTATCCAGCCATACACCCAAACCACCACCCATCTTCCAACTCTCCACCCACCCACTCACTCAGCCCATTCCCACCATCACCTGCCAGCAGTAGGAGCAGGGAATTCAGCCCTCAAAACTATCCACCTACTCACCCACCCAAGGGGATTCAGCCCCCTTCCCTTATACTCACCCGCTCTTATACTCACCCACCCAAGGGGCTTCAGGCCCCTTCCCCTATACTCACCCGCCCTTATACTCACCCATCCAAGAGTATTCAGCCCTTCGCTTATACTCACCCGCTCGTTTACTCACCCACCCAAGAGGATTTAGGCCTCTTCCCCTTTCCCCACCCGCTCTTATACTCACCCACCCAAGGGGATTCAGGCCCCTTCCCTTATACTCAGTCCCCCTTCTCTCCCACTCACCACTCGAGGGGGTTCAGTGCCCCTTCTCTCCCACTCATCACCCAAGGGGGTTCAGTCCCCCTTAACTGTCACCCACCAACCCAGCCCATCCCCACCTTCACCTACCAGCAGTAGGAGCAGCAGAAAGCGCACTTTCTTAAGGAAACAGCAACCCCTGAGGCTGAGCCTTGTGGGATGAAGTGTGGTAGTGGAAAATCGCTTCCAGCCCAAGACTCAAATCCCTCCCCCGGCGTAGCTAGAGCTGACGCGAACCAGAGCCGCCGGCCGGTCGGCTCTGACGGTGTCCATTAAGCCTTGAACGCCGGATTGGGAACCTGAGCACCGAGTGCCGTGCCGCGCAGATTCCACCCACCACACCCCACCACCACAAGACACAACCCCAGGAGATGCTGTCCCTAAGGCAGTGAACTCCCCGCTTGCTCCCATGCCCCCACCCACCCTCCCGACACTTCACCCCCATACGTACTTACCTGTACTTACCACAGCCATGCAGAGCGCCATGATGCTGAGGCTGCTGGGAAGTGGAGAGAGAAAGGGTGATTAGGGGAGGGAGAGACTCCTCTGTGGTCCAGGCAGGGTGCTGCTGGGAGGGAAGGGAGAAGGGAAAGAGGAGGAGGTGAGTTAGAGGTTCGACTCCACTCTCCCGCCCTTGCTCCAGTGCTCCCACCTTCAGCCTGCAGGGGAGAAGAGGGGGAAGAGAGAGAGGAGGGAATCAGATCACCATACCTCACCTGGTACCATACCAAACCTTTTACCACACCTCGCTCACACCATGCCTTGCCTAATCTCCTGCCCAGCCCCCCACCCCCTACTGCTGCTGCGCTGCTGCTTCTGCTGCTGCAATTGCTGCTGCCGGTCTGCTACTCTGCTTCCTCTGCTGCACTCTTCTCTTGATGCCAAGTGCCCTGGTGGCGGGCAGAGAAGGGGGAGGGGGACAGAAGAGAATGGGCAGAAGGTTAGTGATGTGACGTGAACAGAAACAAGGGAACAATGCAGAGAGAACTGAAGCAACAAATGAACGTGAAGGAGGGAGGTAACGCACCTTGAGAGGCCAGCCCATCCCGATACTCTCCCTCGTGGCACCAACTGCAAGCTGCTGCAGTGCTGCCGCCCTCCCATCCCCTTGGCTACCTGCACAGCCACCGGGGAGAGGCGTGGGGAAGTGTCGGTGTTGACCCCAGCGCCCCTCCCCTCCACCTGCAACGAGCACGCACATAGCCTGTGAGTGTTGCAATCACGAAATGATTCTGATTTGGCAGCTGTGAGTTTGAAAGCACCACATGCGAGGGGAGGGGCCACTGGTGAAGGCGAGAGCACAAGCCACAGACCTTTGAGGGAACCTGGGGGGATTAACCTGCTGTAGGGGTTGTACTTGATTGGGCTGTAAAAGTCTAGGGAGGGCTTAACCTGAGGGGTTTACCAAGAATAAGGGAAGGTCTGTGGCTTTTGAACCGGGCCCCCAACCAGCGGCAAGATTTCAGGAATACAACACAGAAGCCCATGCGAAAACGACAAGAGTGATTCAGCATGAGCAGTGAGCAGCAGGCAAGATTGAGTCGAGGGAGGCGAAGGCACTTAGCTGGCAGGTGAAGAAGCACCGAGAGATGCCGCCTTGTGTCCCCCTCCCTCCTCTCCCCTCCCCTGCTGCATCCGTGCTCCCCACTGCTGATGCTGCTACAACTGGTCCTGTCAGCTGTCTCTGCTGCATTGCGAGTGACCTGGAGGGGGGCAGAACGGAAGGGAAGGCCAGGGGGGGAGTGAGTGCAGGCCTTGAAACAGGCAAGGGCGAATCAAAGGGACGAGCGCGAGGGCAAGTTAGAAGAAAACCAGTGCAGCGGCAAAGAGAGGTATGAGGATTACCTTGAGAGGCCAAGCCCATCCCATTACTCTCCCTTGCTGCAGTGGGATTGCCATGCTGCAGTGCTGCCTCCCTCCCGTCCCCACGAGTCCCTGCACGGCCACAGGGGAGGGGCGTGAGGGAGCGTCGGTGTTGACCCCACGCCCCTCCCCTCCACCTGCAATGCACACACACGGCGGTGGTCAGTATGCATGGCATGGGCACAACACAAGCCAGAGACCGGAACTGCCAAAACTGGAAGAGAAAGGGAGGGCCACTGGTTGAGGCAAGGCCACACGCCACAGACGCCAAGGGAACCTGCACCTGAAGGGGGGACCTGCACCTGAGAGGGTTACCTGCACCTGAAGGGAGGACCTGCACCTGAGAGGGTTACCTGCACCTGAGGAGAGGGGAGGTCTGTGCCATGTGAACCGCGCTCAACCAAGGGCATTGTTTCAAAGGGAAGGGCGAAAGCACAACCGGCAAACGAAATGGCAGCAAGAAAGCAACAAGCCATGATGTGGCGGGCAAGGGTGAGGGCATGGAAGTGGGTGACTTAGCTGATAGCGTGAGGGCGAGGTCAAGGCAGCTGCAGCACCACCAGCTGCCTCCCTCCGCAGCAGCCCTCCTCCAGGTGCCTCCTCCCTGCACGGCCACAGGGGAGGGGCGTGAGGGAGCGTCGGTGTTGACCCCACACCCCTCCCCGCCACCTGCAACGCGCACACACAGAGCTAGTCAGAGCGCGGTGGTGGGAGCAAGTTGAATGGGAAACTGTGACTTGAAATCCAGCACAAGGGAAGGGAGGAGGAGCCACTGGTTGAGGCACGGCCACTGGTTGAGGCTGACCCCACACCCCTCCCCCCCACCTGCAAGGCACACACGCAGAGCTGGTGAGTAGGCAGTGAGGGGACGAAGGGTGAAAGTGCAAAAGCGGAGCATGCAAGGCAAATGGGAGGGGAGGGGCCACTGGTTGCTGCACAAGCTCAAGGCACAGACCCCCAAGGGGACCCGAGCGGCTGTAAGACTGTAGGGGGGCTGAACCTGAACCTGAACCTGAGGGGTTTACCTGGAATAAGAAAAGGGAGGTCTGTGGCTTGCGAATCGCGCCCCAACCAGTGGCAAGATTTGACAGAACAAGCAGAAATGAAGCAGAACTGAAATCAACCGAACGCACTTGCGAGGCAAGGTTGAAGGAGGCAAGCGACTTAGCTAAAAGTTGGAGCAGTGGTGGTGCAGGCGGAGGGGGTGCGTTGATGCAGAGTGGGCGCGGCGAGGGGGGGTTGAAAGAATGGACCTGCGAGGCAGAGGAGGGGGGAGAGAGAGTGAGTGCATGGCAGGCGGAGGGAGCGGCCGTTGCAAGTGAGAAGAGCGCCTGGCAGCAGTGCGAGTGCAGAAAAGACGGTAAATGTGATGCCAACCACAACCGCAAAAGAGCCCCTACCAACCTGAACCTGCACCTGAACCTGAACCTGAACCTGAACCTGAGGGGGAGTGGGCTCAAGTGGAGTGTGGTGGCAGGGGCGATACTGCAACCTCAACCGTTGATGAGGCCGGCGCTGCTGCCCCGCTGCCCGCGCTCCTGCTGCCCGCCCTGGTGCTTCCCTGCCTGCTGCTCGCCTGCTGCCGTCCCCCTGGCTTGTGAAGGCCTGGCAGGGAAGGGAGGGGAGGGGAGGGAGGGCGGAAAGGAAAGGCAGCCGAAAGTAAGAGGGGTTGCAATGGAGAAAAGTGTCAAACACACGTGCAACAGCAGAAACGACAGTGCATGTGACGCCAACCACAACCCCACAAGAGCCGCTACCAACCTGAACCTGCACCTGCACCTGAACCTGAACCTGAGGGGGAGTGGGCTCGAGTGGGGTGTGGTGGCAGGGGCGATACTGCAACCTCAACCGTTGATGAGGCCGGCGCTGCTGCCCCGCTGCCCGCGCTCCTGCTGCCCGCCCTGGTGCTCCCCTCGCCTGCTGCTCGCCTGCTGCCGTCCCCCTGGCTTGTGAAGGCCTGGCAGGGAAGGGAGGGGAGGGAGGGCAGGGCGGAAAGGAAAGGCAGCCGAAAGTAAGAGAGGCTGAAATGGAGAAAAGTGTCAAAACACTTGTGCAACAGCAGAAACGACAGTGCATGTGACGCCAACCACAACCCCACAAGAGCCGCTACCAACCTGAACCTGCACCTGCACCTGAACCTGAACCTGAGGGGGAGTGGGCTCGAGTGGGGTGTGGTGGCAGGGGCGATACTGCAACTTCAACCGTTGATGAGGCCGGCGCTGCTGCCCCGCTGCCCGCCTTGGCCCTCCCCATTGCTTGCTGCTCGCCAGCGGCTCTCCCCTTGGCTTGTGAAGACCTGGCAGGGCAGGGAGGGCAGGGCGGGCAGGGCAGGGCAGGATGAGATGAGAAGGAGCGGGAACGAGATTCGCTGATGTGGGATGATGGGGGAAGGGAGTGCGTAGAGTGCGATGGCAACAGGCCACAAAAACAGTGGATGTAACAGCAGAGCACAAATAACAACAAGGGACGGGAAGGAGGGTCCATTGGTGGAGGCGCAACCACAAGCCACAGACCCAAGGGAACCTGACAGGCTGTATGACCTTAGGGGGGCTGAACCTGAACCTGAACCTGAACCTGAACCTGAACCTGAGGAAGGAATGGTCTGTGACTCGCGAGTTGCGCCCTCACGAATGGCCCGATTTGGATGGAGACGCGCCACGGAAACAGTGCAACAGTGCAAACCTTGAACAGCGAGTACAGGGCACTTAGCTTGAAGGCGGAGACAGTCAACGCTTCACTGCTGCCCGCTCCCTGCTCCCTGCTGCTTGCTGACCGCTCCTGGCTGCGTGCTGCCTGGTGCGCGCAGTTGTGCCAGTGACCTGTCAGGGAGGGATAAGAGGGGGGGTGGAGAAGGGGGGTACAAAGGGAGGAGCGCGGTGAGGTGGTGAGGCAGGGAGAAAGAACAAGGGAATGGTGAGACATTGGAAGCGAGGGAAAGGCAGGTGAGGGAAGAACGAGATGGGAGAATTCCGGAATGAACATGAGGCAATGGATTGCAGTTGAGACGGCGGAAGCCAATCAACCAGAGGAGCGGAGGAGTGGTGACTTGACGAGCGCGCGCTGACGTGAGCGCGAGCCAGGGTGCGACGTGGGGCATGCAGCACGGCGCTAGAGGTGAACCCGTCTCCGCCAGCGGCGCGCGCCACGTGCCATTCGTTGCGCGCATGCGCTCACGCTGTCGCGCAGCTCCCCGCAGCAGCGCGCGCAGCGCTTGCTTGCTCGCTCGCTCGCTCGCTCGCTGCACTGAAATGAACGCGTCGCCGATTGGAATCGCCGCAATGAACGGCTCGCTCGCTCGCGAAAGAAGGCGCGTCGCGGAAAGCGTCTGCCATACCACGGAGAAACACGCGACGAAGTCGAAAGGTGAGAAGACGGAAATGGGCGACGGCGACTACGAATACGCTAATCTGCGCGAAATGATGCGCGAAACGATGCGCGAAATGATGCGCGAAACGATGCGCGAAATGATGCGTGAAACGATGCGCGAAACGATGCTCGAAACGATGCGCGAAACGACGAGTAAAACGACGGACAATTCGAGGGAAATGCGCGGACTAACCTGGTCGGCGTTGGCATCACTGCACGTTGGCGATTAAATCGCTGCCTCGCAAGACCTCGTCGCCAGCAAGAAGAGCCGTCTGCGACGAAACGACTCGTCACGAGACAGACAAACCGTCGCCAGCGACTATTGTCGGCCGCAAGACGCTAAATAGCCGGCCTAAGTGAGACGAATCGTCGCCAGCGAGAAGTAATCGTCGCCAGTGACAAGTATCAAGTGAGAAAAAACGTCGCCAGTGAGAAGTATCGTCGCAAGTAAGAAGTATTGTCGCCAGTGAGAAGTATCGTCGCCAGTAAGAAGTATCGTCGCCAGTAAGAATTATCGTCTCCAGCGTCGACTTTCGTTCCTAGCGAGAAGAATGTAGAGGATCGAGGAATTGTCGCGCAACATCGCCGGGGAGAAGAACTTCGACCAGCGATACGTATCGCCCACCGCAATATGAGCTATTAGAACCGGAGCCGCCGTTAACAGCGCTCGCCCGGCAAGAAGAATCGTCAATCACGAGACGCGTCGAGTCGACTATCGTCGCTCGCGAGTAGAATCAAGCACACTCGACATGGCGCTGGAGGAAGAACTTGCAGGAAGAAGCACAATCGCCTGCGAAACGACGTCGCCAAGCGAGAGTCTTGTTCTTCAAGCACAAGCAATTATCGCCAGCAAGGAAAGTCGTTCGTAATCGTTGTAAGTCGCCAGCGATAAGAATTGCCTAAGAGAAGAGACTGATTGAAGACCGTTTTGCAACTACGACATGAACTGCAATCGTGGAGCTGGTTGAGAGAGACGAAGCAACATTGCGGGAAAAGAAAACGCAGGATTGAGCATTGCTTTGCGTTGCAAGGGATGTGTGGTTGGTTTCGGCGACTGAGTGGGTGGTTGAGATGGGGAAAGCAGCATTGCGTTGCACCTTGCAAGGAATGCTGACCGAGGTGAGTGGGTAGGGGCGGAGCGGAGAGTGGAGTTGCGCGGGTGGTGGACGCAGGTTACGCTGAACCAAACGCTGCGCTCGCCTGCTAGCCTCTCAGCGCTTCTGGGCTAATCAGATCAGACAAGCCCAACCAACCCCAAGGCTGCTTGTTCAACGGCTTCCCTCCGCCGCTCCCCCCTTTTGCGCACGAAACCAGCCGTGAAAAGTGGTTTTGCGCTTCGGTTTGCGCGTCACTTCCCAAAACCGCTGGGGAGAATGGGGAGATATCTTCGCTCGCTGGTGGAGTTGAGGTTGCCTGACCGAACAGTGTACAGTGTAACCCCAATACAATACAATACTGTGTGTTCTGCGCTGCTGCAGTGTACAACTGTAGCAAAAAATCCATCGGTGAAATCTGCCCAGGCAGTCGAAGGCAGTCCAGAAGAAGTTACATGCAAACGTCACGAGCGTGTTTACCGTTAACGGAATACACATGTGATTGGTCAAAACTTCTAAACCGTCGGATACTTCGCGGGTTCTCGTCCAAACGATTTTCGCGACAAATCGCGAGGCCGGAAGGGTTTCTGACACCAGCGGCGAAGCCAATGCAAAACACTGCCCTCAGACGAGTTCTCCTCTGCTGCCCGCAATTCATGCACTTTCCACAGGAAACCAAAAGTTGTGTTCACAGCGCATGGTCTGCATTGGACCAGAGAAACTTAAGTAACAAACAGAATATTGAACCTCAAAAATGTTAACTGAGTCTCAGGAGATCAACTGAGTTGCGTCCAGGGGCCATCAAGTTGTATTTCGCAAAGCACAACCCTTGAAAAGTTTTCATCCTTCCCAATTTTCTCCATCCTGGTGAGGTGGAAGTCGGCCTTGGAGTTGGGTTGGGTGGAGGAGAGCTCAAGGGCCAAGGAGTGCCTGGCGCTGCAGAATTCAGAGCTCCCCCAATCAACCCCTCCACCGTCCATTGTTTTACTTGCTCCCGCCAACGCCGCTGCTTCGACAGCCCACAATCAGCTTGCTCACCTCACCCCAGCCTGCTCGTTTTCAGCCGCGCCAGACGCGCCTCCATTCCCACCACGACTTCAGCGCTCTCTCTCCAATTCCCACGCGTCTCACCTCGCGCTCGTGTCGATTTCAGCTCGCTCAAGCCACATCGCTCTCACCACATCGCCTATGAATACCCTCGTGCAGCCTCCATTTCCTGTTTCGCCTTCCATTAAATCTTCAACCGCGATCTATGCTGCGACAATCACGACGCTCTCTACCCACTCTGTCCGCTCTTCACGGCCTGGAGCCGTCTAGCAGTGCGACGCTGCACTTTCGCTGCACAACCTCCTCCATCACGGCATCTTACCATCTCCACGACCTGCTCGAGGAAGACGCTGCGCGAGCTTCACGTCCACCGCTTCTCGCTGCGTGCGCGAATCTCTATTTTCGCAAGTACGTCTCCGTGTTTTTGGTCCGTTTTCATCTGTTATTTCAATCGATTTGATGACTAATCTCGTGCGCGTTTATGTCGTGCAGACTTGCGACATATCTACTTCGGAATCGCGTTTCTCCGTTGAAGATTTCGTTGAAGGTCGCGACTCTCCGTCAGATCGCGACTTGACATTGACATTGCGATCGAGCAACATCGCCTCACCTCCTATTCGCGGGAAAGGTGAGGCTACGCCGTAGCTCGGCTTTATGTGTCCTCGCTTTCTTCGCTCGTGTCGTTTTTTAACTGCTGGCATCGAACTAATCTTTATTTCTTTCCTTATATTTTGTTTTTTTTTCCTTTGCAGCCAACTCGATGGTTAACGCGGATGTGACGTTCCGCTTCAGTCAACGTCCGCGCTGATGCGTCAGTCCACGACCCTATGCTCCGTGAAGGCGCGTCTATGCTGGCGCGTCCGTGAAGGCTCGTCAGCGACCTTCCTGCTGCAAATTACATGTTAACGATGAGTATCCCTCCTCACCAAGGTCCATCCGCCTTGCATCAGCTGCCTGTAGCACACCTTAGCCCACCCCCAGGTCTCAGGTATAGTGTCTAAGGTATAGTTCCCACCTTACCCCACTGCAGGTGCAAAACTTCTAAGCCCGGTTCGGACTCGGTATGTTAAGCCTAAGGTACCCCCCTCCTAGGGTGTGCTACAGCAGCGATGCGCTCGTTGATCGTTGCATTCGCGCTTTCGTTTTATTCTCATCGTCCCTTGCACTCATTCACTCCCTTCCCTCGTACCTCCCTTTCCCGTTCCTTCGGCAGTGCCTCTAAACAACGTCGCTGCCACTGCTCCAGTCAATGCGGATGTGCGCCAGTCAACACGGATGTCGCTCCGCTTTAGTCAACGCTCGTACTGTCGCATCAGTGGACGACCCGGCTGCTCCACACCACACGTTATCGATGAGTATCGCTCCACTCCAGTCAACTCTTTTTTAGTCTCACATCGCTGCCTGTAGCACACCCTACCCCCCCAAGCCTCAGGTATAGAGTCTAAGGTATATATAGTTCCCACATCCCCCCACTGCAGGTGCAAAATTTCTAAGGTAACCCCCCTTAGGGTGTGCTACAGCAGCTTTCGTTGTTCGTTCTATTTACTAGTTTGTTCCATTCCCATCGTCGCTTGTCTCGTCCCTTGCACTCATTTCCTTCTCTCGCACCTCACTCACCCGTTCCTTTGCAGATCCAAGTTGGATCCATTGAAGGTCCCTGGTGCTGCTCGGGTCAACGTCCGTTCTGCTCGGTTCAACACCTTTCTGCTCGGGTCAACGCCTTTCTGCTCGGGTCAACGCCTTTCTGCTCGGGTCAACGCCTTTGTGCTCGGGTCAACGCCTTTCTGCTCGGTTCAATACCTTTCTGCTCGGGTCAACGCCTTTCTGCTCGGGTCAACGCCTTTCTGCTCGGGTCAACACCTTTCTGCTCGGGTCAACGCCTTTCTGCTGCAGTCAACGTCCGTTCTGCTGCAGTCAAGGCAACATCGAAAGATAAGTATCCCTCCGACCCGCCTCTGCTCTCTGCTCCCCACACGCGCGTTTCGCATGCCTTCGCTTCGCATGTCTGCTCGCCCGCTCATCAGCACACCCAGCTCCTTGGTACCAGGTATCAGGTTCGTACAGGTACGTGCAGGTACGTGCAGGTCCCCCCCTTGCAGGTGCAAAAATGTTAAGCCCAGGTGTGGTTATTAGCTGGTAAGGTTCAGACTAAGGTTCCCCCCTTGGGTGTGCTGCTGCCGGCGCTGCTTTCATGTGATGGCCATTCGCATGCTTATCTCACGCATACTGTGCTGCTGCCGGCGCTGCTTTCATGTGATGGCCATTCGCATGCTTATCTCACGCATACTGCTTGGATCGTTCTTCTCCACTTGCTCCTCTCCCTCCACTGGTGCTAACTCAACCCCTTCCCCCCCACCCTCGCTCCAGTTTCGATGCTTGCGCGGACCTCCCTCCTGCTTGCGCGGACGATGCTGCTGCCTTCGCGGACGTCCGTGATGCCTGCGCGGACGACATTGCTGCCTGCGCGGACGACATTGCTGCCTGCGCGGACGACATTGCTGCCTGCGCGGACGACATTGCTGCCTTCGCGGACGACATTGCTGCCTGCGCGGACGACATTGCTGCCTGCGCGGACGACATTGCTGCCTGCGCGGACGACATTGCTGCCTGCGCGGACGACATCGCTGCCTGCGCGGACGACATTGCTGCCTTCACAGATGAGTATCGCCACCCCTCTCCTCAACCTCCTCTGCCTTTAATTTTTCCATCATCCATCATTCATTCGTTCATGCATGATTCATGTCACCCCACCTGCTCGCACCACACCCAAGGGTCCCCCAGGTCTTAGGTTCAGACTGGTAGTCAGGTATACTCCCCACTGCAGGTATTTTTTTGTAACTGAAGGTATCCCCTTGGGTGTACGAGAGCAGCAATCCCTCCGCTTCCACTCATGCTACGCACATCCACCCTTGCTGCTCCCATGCTTCTCCTGCTGTCCCTCCAGTAACATTTACTCACCCCCCCACTCCCACCTTCTCCTCCCCATTCCCTTCAGCCTCCGTGTCTGCTGCCTTCGCGATCGTCCCTGGTACCTTGGCGATCGTCCCTGGTACCTTCGCGAGCGTCCCTGGTGCCTTCGCGAGCGTCCCTGGTGCCTTCGCGAGCGTCCCTGGTGCCTTCGCGATCGTCCCTGGTGCCTTCGCGAGCGTCCCTGGTGCCTTCGCGATCGTCCCTGGTGCCTTCGCGAGCGTCCCTGGTGCCTTCGCGAGCGTCTCTGGTGCCTTCGCGAACGTCAGAGAAAGATGAGTATCGCCACCCCTTTGCTCAACCTCCTCTGCCTTCAATTTTTTCATCATCCATTGTCACCTCGCCCACGCATTCCTCATGTCACCCCACCTGCTCGCACCACACTCAAGGGTCTCCCCAGGTCTCAGGTACACACTGATAGGTCAGGTATTCCCCCCACTGTTGGTAATTTTGTTTACTGAAGGTACCCCCTTGGGTGTGCGACAGCAGTTCTCCCTCCGCTTCCACTCATGCCACGCACATCAACCCTTGCTGCTCCCATCCTTCTCCTGCCGTCCCACTTACCCACCCCCCACTCGCACTCCCACCCCCCGCCCTCCCCACCCCCTCTCCCCCCGTCCCCCTTGGCAGGTTGCTCTGGACGCGCATGCAGCGAGCTGGCGGGTAGCAGGGCGCTCTTCCTTGCCTGCACCGACCGCCTGCCACACGCTCCTCGCAAGACACAAGATGAGTACCTCCGCTCCCTCCCTCTCTCCCTCCGCCTTTTCCTGCTTCTGCAATTTCTCAGTATGATGCACCCTCGCACCGCTCTAGCAGCCTGTCGCACGCCCTAGGGCTCCCCAGGTATCAGGTTCAGACTGCAAGGTTCATGGTATATCCCCCACAGAAAGGTATTCCCATGGGTGTGCGCAGCAGCAGAGCTCGTTCCTGCACGCATGTGTGCTCGCTTTGGCATGTCGCCCTCTCTTGATGTGCCTTCCTTGCCTCCACTCACTTGTGTTTTTCACCCCTTCCTTCCTCCCCCAGCAGGTACCTTGGCTGTCAACTCTGCTCTCCAGTCCTTGCTGCTTCTGCTGCTTCTGCTAAGCGGACTGTCACCATGACTGGCGGACTGAGTGACTCCACTCCATGCTTCTGCTTCGTCTTCTGCTGCTGCGCGATCTACTGCCAATGGCGGACTGAGGGACTCGCTGCTGTGTGCAAAGGTAAGACAGCAGGCATCCCACCTCACCCTCGCATGCCTTCGCATCTGCCTCTCGCCTTTCACTTGCTTTCTCATTTCTGCTTCAGCTGCTCTCACTGCTTGCCGTCCTTTGCTGCTCCAGTGCTTCTACCTCTGAGGTAACTAACTTATTTTCTCTTCCCCCCTCCTGACAGGTACTGCTGCTGGAAGGGGAAGTCGTTGGCAGTTCAGCCTCGGTTGCTGCTGTTGGTGGAAGCGCAGGCGACGGCGGCAGCAGTGGTGGTGGCGGCGTTGGTGGTGGTGGTCAGCTTCACTCCACGCTGCTTCTGCTGCTGAGCGGACTGTTACTGCCACTGGCGGACTGAGGGGCTCGCTGCTGTCTGCAAGGTAAGACAGCAAGCCTCGTTCTGCCACTTGCCTTTCTCTTGCTTTCTCACTTTCAGCTTCACTTGCTTTCTCATTCTGCTTCATTCTGCTTCAGTTGTCCTTGCTTCTTGCCCTCCTTTGCTACTCCAATGCTTCTGAACTAACTTTGTTTTTCTCCCCTCCCCCCTGACAGGTACCCTCTGGTGGTGGTGATGGTGGTGGTGTTGGTGGTGGTGGTGGTGGTGGTGGCGGTGGCGGTGGTGGTGGTGGCCGTGGCGGTGGCGGTGGTGGCGGTGGCGGCGGCGGCGGCGGCGGCGGCGGTGGCGGCGGCGGTGGTGGTCGTGGAGGTGGGGTGGCAGTGGGGGTGTGGGTCAGTCCCAAGCCTGGATTCCAATAGCCGCACGTTAAGGCATAATGGACGAACACCAGACCTTGCGGCCGGGGGTCTGGTGGGGCTCCCCTCTTGCTACGTCGGTGAGGGTTCAGGTCTTGGGCTGCCTCATAGCCTCACTGCTGCTGCTGCTGTGGTGCTGCTGGCGAGTGGCTGTGGGGAGTGGTGGGGAGAGCAAGGCGGGGGAAGGAGGTTGGCCTTTCAGGGCAAGGCTTGTGAGGGCAAGGGGGGGGAGGGGGATTGGAATCCCCAGGCTGAGGCAAGCAAGGGGCAGAGGAAACCCCCTCCTCTGTCCTTAGCTTGCCTTGGTCTGGTGGTTTCAGTCCCCTTCTCTTGCCTCTCACTAGCCATGCTCTGGGAGGCTCAACCTCTTTCTCTTTTCCTTGCTCTCGCCTTACCCAGGGGGTTCAGCCCCCCTCCACTGGCACTCTGCTTTGCCTCACTGCCCTCCTCTCTCTGAGGAATGGTGGTGGTGGCATGCCATGCCATGCCATGCAGTGACACTGTGGCACTGCTGGCTGGCAGTGAGGGAGTGTTACCTAGCTCCCTGGATGGAGGTGCTGGTGGTGAGAAGTTGTGTTGGAGGTGTTGGTTGGTGGTGTGCGGTGATGAGTGGTGGTGGTTGGAGCAGTGGTGGTGGTATACCACTTGGTGACACGGCTTGGGTGTTGGAGTTGAGGTTGTGAAGGCAGTGTGGTTAACCACCACTGTTCTTCTCAGAGTTGGTGTAGCTCACTGTTCGTAGTTAGATACCTATAAAGCTGCAAATTTGTCTTGTATTGTTCTGTTCCTTTATTGAGTTTGCTCAACTCAACATGCCAGAATAGTGAAAGTAGTATTAGCTTTGGATCTTCCGCAATTCGCTTCATTTTAGGAGCAATGATTCTTATCGAAACGCGAATGACGAAATGTTTCGATGCAGCGTCCAGTCCAGTCGGAATCTCCGTAGCGACTGTCTTTCCGCCCGCCCCGCTCCGCCGCCCGCCTCCGCCCCGCCCCACCCAACCTGATGCACTTGTGCGCCCGAGCTCAATCTGAAAGCGCCATGTCACATTCTTGACCACCTCACACCACAGCATTGCCATTGCCATTTGTGCCTGCTTCACGGATAGGATCCATAGACAGACATTCTATTCAGGGAAGAACTGTGGCACCTCGTTGAAAACAAGGCAGATTTTCGCCTAGTCAGGCGTTCTATCTGGGCGTAACTTAGGCGGCTCTCGTGGAGCGAGTTCGTCGGTTCGCGTGCGCAGCTGCTCGGCGGTGACGCGAGGCGGCGGGAGCGGCGGCAGCAGCAGGCATGGGGTTCGTGTCCAGCGTGCTGGTGGGGTTGGTGGTGGGCGTGGTCATCATGTACGCCTGGAACTACTTCATGGCCGTCCGCCAGGCCAAGAGGAACGCCGTGGTATATCTCAACTTGTTCTAGGTTTCGTTTCTACCATTCTTTATTTAGCACACGCGCCGTTCCTGCAGTTACTTATCGACGCTTGTTCTTCGTGTTTTTGTCGAGAGGGGGTATGTTTCAAGATTTCTTGCGTCGCGTCGCTTACGCCGACAATAGTGACGCGGAGTCTTAACGTCTCAGATTCGGCCCGCAATGCCGTGATTTGCTGGCGCGATTCACAACGACGCCACGTTAGCCGATTCGCGTCTCGACTCGCGTCCCGGCGCTGACTCTCTCTCCCTCGTCGTTCTTCCCAGTCTTTCCCGTCCCTTTCTTTCCGGTCTTTCTCTGCCGTATCCACCCTTGTCACATTTTCACATTCATCGATCTTCACTTTCCCTCCTTCGCTCCTTCCCTCTTCATCAACCCCCCCTGTCCTGCATTCGCGATCCTGGCATTTATTCCGCGCGATTTCTTTTGCAGAAGAGCGATTTGATGGCGGTGCAGGGAATCGGGTTGAACGAGCTTAAAGCCATCTGCGGGCCGCTCTGCCCCACCTGGGTCAAGTTCACCGAATACGATGATGTGCGGTTCAATGCGGTCTCGTTTGGTTTGGATTCGTCGTGGCATGATTAGATTCGACGAGACGTGACTGGATTCGACTAAGTATGATCATCGAATTTGCTGACGAATGTTAGCCATCTCTTTCGTCTAAGTCCCATTCTCTTCCTTCTTGTCATCCCGACGAACACACATCGCTGCCTCCCTCCTTCGTTGCTTTTCTCAATCGCTCACCTGTGCCGCTCCTCCTTCCTCGTCCCCCGTCGCATGTCCCTGCTCCACCCCTCGCCCCTCTCCATCGGTCACTGCTATCCGTCGTCGTCGCTCGTCGCTGCGCGAGCAGGCGGATTGGGTCACGCGAGTGCTATCGGAGCTATGGCCGCACATCAACAAGGTGAGCAGCGCTGGCCGCACATCAACAAGGTGAGCAGCGCTGGCCGCACATCAACAAGGTGAGCAGCGCTGGCCGCACATCAACAAGGTGAGCAGCGCTGGCCGCACATCAACAAGGTGAGCAGCGCTGGCCGCTCATCAACAAGGTGAGGCTGTCTCAATGCGATCATGCTCCCCCCTCTCGCTCCTTGCATTGCGCTCGCTCCTTGTGCGCGCTCCCTTGACGCGCCTCCGAGGCTTGCGTGCTCTCCCCTCGCCATAAAACCCCCTCTTCTCGTCCTCGTTCGCATCTCGTCCCGTGTGATATGGTGGGACGAGAAGAGTCAAGTGGAGCGCGAGACGATGTCGCTCGTGCTGGACGCGAATCACCCGCCCATGACCGTCCACACCTCCTTCAAACACCCATCCCATCCCTGCAGGCCACGCGCCAAGTGCTGCGCGACACCATGGAGGGGCCAATACTGGAGGCGAGCCGTTCAGCCATGACCGTATGCTCCTCCTTCAAATCCCGCCCTCCCCGCTTCCCTTCCACCCTCCACCCTCTATCCCTGCAGGCCACGGGTCAGGTGGTGCGCGAGACGATGGAGCCAATACGGGAGGCGAACCGCCCGTCCATGGCTTTCCACTGCCCCCTTCAAACCACGTCCCGCCCCCCCTCTTCCCCCCCCCCTCCTCCTGTCCCTCCTCCACCCTCTATCCCTGCAGGCGACGAGTCAGGTGGTGCGCGAGACCCATACCCTGGAGGCGAACCATCCCTCCATGACCTGATACAACTCTTCAATACCCTTTCCCCCTCTCCCTTCCACCCCGATCTCCAGGCGACGAGTCAGGTGGTGCGCGAGACCATGGAGCCGATACTAGAGGCGAACCGCCCGTCCATCGTCTCGTCCATGACCTTCCATAAGTTCGAGCTGGGCAAGGACCACGAGAAGGCGCCTCACATTGAAGGTGCGTCAGCGTGAGCGGTGCATGTGCGTGCGTGTGTGCCACATGACGGTCGCTCCACAAGTTCGAGCTGGGCAAGGACCACGACAAGGCATCGCATTTGGAAGGTGGGAGTGTGTGTGTGCGCGCTATGCAAGCCCAAGCGGCCGGCCGTCGTGTGGTGGATGTCCTTGTACAAGTTCGGATGGGAAAAGGACTGTGGCATGCGTGCCACCGCATGTTCAATCAACGTCAGATCATCTCCCCTTCCTCCCCGTTCCTTCCTCCCTCCCTCCTCCACCCCCCACGTGCCGCTCTCCCGCCACTCTCGCCTTTGCAGGCATCAAGCTGCACAAAACAGGCGTGGAGGAGGACCAGATGATCATGGATCTGCTCATCCTCTGGCAGAGCGACGCCTCCATCATTCTCAACATCAAGACCGCTGCTGTCACGCTGCAAGTGCAGGTGGGCACGTGGGTGGGCGATAGAGGTGGGAAGTGGGAGAGAGGGGTCTTTTAGTGGAGTGTGAGAGCACTTGTGAGGCGCCCTACAGTCCATCGTGCTCTCAACATTAACTCCGCCGCCGTCACGCCGTGAGTGGGGCATGAGAAAGAGTGGGGCGTGAGAGAGAGCGGGGCGTGGGGGAGAGCGGGAAAGGTGTGGGAGAGAGCTGGGAAGGGGTGAGCTTGGGCATGGAGGGCTTCAATCGAGATTCAAATGTGAGGATAGGGATGTGGGTTAAGAGCCCCTCGTGTTCCACGCCACTCCTCGCCTCATGTGCACAGTGCACCCCATGGCTGTCGCCTCCTCTCCCCCCTCCTCCTCCCTGTCCCCCGTCCTCCCCCCTTCCCCCACCCCCCCGGGTGAAGAACCTGGTGTTCCGGGCCACGCTGCCTCATCTTCGCCCTTTCCCTCCCCTCTCCCCCTCTCTCCCCTGCTCGTCCCCCCCACACCTTCTCCCCCCCTCCCAATGTGCAGGTGAAGAACCTGGTGTTCCGCGCCACGCTGCGCCTCATCTTCCAGCTGGGCGAGCAGATGCCCTGCATCGACGCTGTCGTCGCCTCGCTGCTGCGCAAGGTGCGCTGCGGTGTGGTGTGGTGTGGTGTGGTGTGGTGTGATGGGAGGAAAGGGCACCAAGGTGTGGTGTGATGTGGGGTGATGGGATTGTGTGGGGCGGGATGTGGTGGGGAGAGGGGAGTGTGTGGGACATTCCATGCTTCTCTTACCCATGCTCTGTTTCCAAATCGCCTGTTCCCTTTCCATGCTTCTCTTCCCCATTCCTGCACCCACTCGCTGCTTTACCTCGCAAGCTCTCCTCCTCTTACTCCCTTTCTTCTCTTGAAGCGCCCCAAACTGCCTCCCTTCACTCCGCCTTTTCCGCACTGCATGGCCGCCTCTTTCTGCTCCTCCCCCCCTCTCTCTTCCTCCTTCTCTCTCACTGCCCCCTCTCTCACTGCCCCCTCTCTCACTGCCCCCTCTCTCACTGCCCCCTCTCTCACTGCCCCTCCTCCCCCTTCCCCCTCGCTCTCTCTCCTCCCCCCCCCCCTGGTGCGCCCTACCCCAGCCGCGTCCCAAGGTGGATTTTGTGTTCAAGGCGGTGGGGGGGTCGCTGGCGGCCATGTTTTGAGACGTCTCTTCCCCTTCCCTCTCCCCCTTTTCCCGCCACCTCCCCGTTCCCCCTCCCCGTGGTTCCCCACTGCCCAGCCGCGGCCCAAGGTGGATTTTGTGCTCAAGGCGGTGGGGGGGTCGCTGGCGGCCATTCCCGGGCTGGAGAAGCAGATTGATGTGAGTGCCACGCTCAGGCCGCTGGGGGAAAAGGATTGCTGGGGGCTGGATGGGGGTAGGGTATGGCTGAGAGTGTGGTGACTGTTAAAAGATTTTGTGAGGCGTGTCAAAAGATATTGTTGACATGGTATCAGCCCACAGTGCAAGAAGTGCTGGTGGCGTCCGTTGTGTGCCCCTCACACTCCTCCTTTCCCTTCACTCATCTCCCTCCGCTCCCCTCCCATCTTTCACCGCTCCACTTCTCGCATCCCCACACAACCCTATCCCCTCCCTTCCCAACCCCACTGCACCGCATCCCACCGCACGGCACCAGAACACGGTGGCATCAGTGCTGGAGTCGAACATATTGTGGCCGGAGCGCATTGTGATCAAGCTCAACCCTGCCTTTGATGAGAAGTGAGTCATGGTCACACTCATCTCATACCTTCTCACTCACACGCTCACACACACCCTCACGGTGGCATCGGTGCTGGAGTCCTGATGAGCACATATTGTTGTGGCATGAGCACATATTGTTGTGGCATGAGCACATATTGTTGTGGCATGAGCACATCATTTTGTCAAGCTCAACCCAGCCTTTGATGAGAAGTCAGTAACTTCAAGCTCACTCCCTCTCAGTCACACCCTCACACACCCTCTTGTAATCTCTCTCACACCCGCTCATACCCTCCCACACACACTTGCTCATACCCTCTCACACACACCCCTCTCACACACACACACACACACGCTCATACCCGCTGTAGTCACTCTCGTTTGCCACAGTGTCACTGACCAGTCACCAGCGCCCTCCCATGCTCACATCATTGTCTCCCCACATACCCCCCGCAGGCTGCTGGAGATGAAGTATGAGGGCGAGTTGGTGGTGACGGTGGTGCGAGCAGAGGGGGTGAAGAACGTGGATACACTGGGCAAGTCGGACCCCTACACCACCATCTGGCTCAACCCCAAGCACATGGCCAAGACGGCCGTGTGCAAGAACAACCTCAACCCCTCCTGGAACGAGACGTTTCTGCTTCCTGTTGATGACCCGCACACCGCTGAGCTCACCATTAAGGTGCGTCTGCGCATGCTTCTGCTGAGGGCAACGCTTTGTTGGGCAAGTCAGAAGAACCCTATGCTACCGTGTGCTGTCGCTCAACCCCAACCTCAACCCCTCGTGGAACGAGACGTTCCTGCTACCAGTCGATGACTCGCACACTGCTGAGCTCACCATTCAGGTCAGTGAGTGTGTGCTGGTGGTGGTGAGGGCTCTGTGAAGGTGAGTCAGTGCGCGCTGGTGGTGCGGCACTGTCAAGGTCAGTGCGCGCTGCTGCTGGTGACGGCACTGTCAAGGTCAGTGCGTGCTGCTGGTGGTGACGGCACTGTCAAGGTCAGTGCGCGCTGCTGCTGGTGACGGCACTGTCAAGGTCAGTGCGTGCTGCTGCTGGTTTCCTCCCGCAGAAAGGAGGTGCGTTTGGGGTCTTGCTTCTCTCCCCCTGCTGTTCCCCCTGCCGGACCTGATGGTAAACCTGATGGTAAATCTGATGGCGAACCTGATGGTAAACCTGATGGCGAACCTGATGCGCGAACCTGATGCGCGAACCTGATGGCAAACCTGATGGCAAACCTGATGGCAAACCTGATGGCAAACCTGATGGCAAACCTGATGGCAAACCTGATGGCAAACCTGATGGCAAACCTGATGGCAAACCTGATGGCAAACCTGATGGCAAACCTGATGGCAAACCTGATGGCAAACCTGATGGCAAACCTGATGGCAAACCTGATGGCAAACCTGATGGCAAACCTGATGGCAAACCTGATGGCAAACCTGATGGCAAACCTGATGGCAAACCTGATGGCAAACCTGATGGCAAACCTGATGGCAAACCTGATGGCAAACCTGATGGCAAACCTGATGGCAAACCTGATGGCAAACCTGATGGCAAACCTGATGGCAAACCTGATGGCAAACCTGATGGCAAACCTGATGGCAAACCTGATGGCAAACCTGATGGCAAACCTGATGGCAAACCTGATGGCAAACCTGATGGCAAACCTGATGGCAAACCTGATGGCAAACCTGATGCGCGAACCTGATGGCAAACCTGATGGCAAACCTGATGGCAAACCTGATGGCAAACCTGATGGCAAACCTGATGGCAAACCTGATGGCAAACCTGATGGCAAACCTGATGGCAAACCTGATGCGCGAACCTGATGCGCGAACCTGATGGCAAACCTGATGGCAAACCTGATGGCAAACCTGATGGCAAACCTGATGGCAAACCTGATGGCAAACCTGATGGCAAACCTGATGGCAAACCTGATGGCAAACCTGATGGCAAACCTGATGGCAAACCTGATGGCAAACCTGATGGCAAACCTGATGGCAAACCTGATGGCAAACCTGATGGCAAACCTGATGGCAAACCTGATGGCAAACCTGATGGCAAACCTGATGGCAAACCTGATGGCAAACCTGATGGCAAACCTGATGGCAAACCTGATGGCAAACCTGATGGCAAACCTGATGGCAAACCTGATGGCAAACCTGATGGCAAACCTGATGGCAAACCTGATGGCAAACCTGATGGCAAACCTGATGGCAAACCTGATGGCAAACCTGATGGCAAACCTGATGGCAAACCTGATGGCAAACCTGATGGCAAACCTGATGGCAAACCTGATGGCAAACCTGATGGCAAACCTGATGGCAAACCTGATGGCAAACCTGATGGCAAACCTGATGGCAAACCTGATGGCAAACCTGATGGCAAACCTGATGGCAAACCTGATGGCAAACCTGATGGCAAACCTGATGGCAAACCTGATGGCAAACCTGATGGCAAACCTGATGGCAAACCTGATGGCAAACCTGATGGCAAACCTGATGGCAAACCTGATGGCAAACCTGATGGCAAACCTGATGGCAAACCTGATGGCAAACCTGATGGCAAACCTGATGGCAAACCTGATGGCAAACCTGATGGCAAACCTGATGGCAAACCTGATGGCAAACCTGATGGCAAACCTGATGGCAAACCTGATGGCAAACCTGATGGCAAACCTGATGGCAAACCTGATGGCAAACCTGATGGCAAACCTGATGGCAAACCTGATGGCAAACCTGATGGCAAACCTGATGGCAAACCTGATGGCAAACCTGATGGCAAACCTGATGGCAAACCTGATGGCAAACCTGATGGCAAACCTGATGGCAAACCTGATGGCAAACCTGATGGCAAACCTGATGGCAAACCTGATGGCAAACCTGATGGCAAACCTGATGGCAAACCTGATGGCAAACCTGATGGCAAACCTGATGGCAAACCTGATGGCAAACCTGATGGCAAACCTGATGGCAAACCTGATGGCAAACCTGATGGCAAACCTGATGGCAAACCTGATGGCAAACCTGATGGCAAACCTGATGGCAAACCTGATGGCAAACCTGCTTCCTCTCTTTCCTCCCCCCTGCATCAGGTGGAGGACGACGATGTGATGCAGGACATGGATCTGGGGTGGGCGCTGTTCCCGCTGGCGGATCTGATGGACAAGAGCGGCCCCTACCAGGTCACCCTCGACCTGCTGCCGCGCCTGCACGACGACAAGCTGCTGGGGCAGGACCACAAGCTCGGCCGCATCACACTGCTGGTGAGTGAGCGCGGGGGCTGTGGTGTGGGGGGATGGGATGAGTGAGGACCGCTTCCTCTTTGCCTTGACCTCCGAGGGGCTGCTGTAGCTGCACCTGTTGCCTGCCACCCCTGCCCTGCCGTGCGTGCATGATGACAAGCTGCCGGGGCAGGACCACAAGCTCGGCCGCATCACGCTGCTGGTGAGCGTGGGAGGGGTGGAATAGTGAGGACCGTTTCCGCTCTGCCTAGGGGCTTCTGTAGCTGCACCTATTGCCTGCCACCCCTGCCCCGCCTGCACGACGACAAGCTGCTGGGGCAGGACCACAAGCTCGGCCGCATCACTCTGCTGGTGAGCGCGACAGCGGGATGGGGAAGGGGTGGAAGTGAAGGGTGAGGGTGGGGAGGAGGGAAGGGAGGGGCGAGTGGGGAGGTGTGAGGATGTCTCAAAGCTACACGTTGAGAAGCTGCTAGGCCAGGACCACAAGCTCGGCCGCATCACTCTGCTGGTGAGCGAGACATGGGCGAGGAACGGGGTGGATGGAGGGTGAGGGATGGAGGTGTGGGCTGGGAAGAGGGGAGAGACAGCGTGACGAAAGGCAGGAAAGTCGAATTGTCTAAAGGCTCCCCTTTCCCTCTTTCTCCAACCCCTCACTCACGGCACGCATGCAGCTGGCATACCGTGAGCACTCGGCTGACGAGAGGGACAGCGTGACATGAGGCAGAGAAAGTTGTGAAGATTCTCAAATGCCTCCTTTTTCGTCCCTTTCCCCCTCACACCGCCCATTCAGCTGGCGTATCGTGATTACTCAGACGAGGAGAGGGACAGCGTGACCGCGGCAGAGAAGGCGCGTGAGCTGCGCATAAAGGACCGCAGCGTGCCGGCCGACCAGGCCGCTGCCGCCATGGCTGCCGCTGCTGCCGACTCCGAGCGCCGCGTGCGCGAGGCGGCGGAACGCGCGCTCTTGACCCCCAAAACCCCGCACGCTTCCATGGCCCGGGGCACGTCTGCAGTGGGGCACAAGTCTAAGACATCCAAGGGCACGGAGGAGTCCCAGTCCCAGTCTCAAAGGAGCAGCTCTGATGCTGCTGAGGATGCGCTGCCTGTCTCCGTTGCTCCTGGCGCCCCTGCTGCCGACGCTGCTGCTGCTGATGCTGCTGCTGCTGCTGATACCGCCCCTGCTGCTGCTGATGATGCTGCTGCAGCAGCAGCACCACCACCAGCGGCCCGTGCTGGGCCAAGTCTGGCGCGGTCCATGGGTGACTTGAAGCACAAAGACAGAGAGGGATCTCTGCATGTGTCCTCGGACCAAGAAGCGGCGGACTCAGCTGCAGCAGCAGAAGCGGAAGGGGATGCGCCCCTGTCCCCTGCGCTGTCGCCGGGCCCTGATGGGAAGCCGAGGAGGAGGAGTGGGGCGATGGGGTTCATGAGCAAGGTGGGGCAGATTGGCAGGAATGTCAAGTCGGGCATTGAGGGCAGCCTGTCCCCCAAGGAGCACCACTGAGCTTGACCCTAGAGAGGTGCCTCAAAAGTGTTGGTGGGTTTTATGAGCAAGGAGGGGCCGTTGGGCACGAACGACGACGAGCCTCGCATGGGGGGAAGCCTCTGCTGTGCCCCAAGTAACACTGAGTTTGGTGGGGGTTTCTAGACCCTGAGAATTGCTCAAGGATGTACGGTATGAGCAGTGAACTTGGTGGTCCTACCGTAGTAGGAAGAGGAAACGAGGAAAAGGGTTGGTTTCTTTGTGATGGATCCATCCCCCCTAAATGCCTCTGCGAGTAGGAGGTTGTGTAGTGTAGACAGACCTGTCCAGATCAGATGTGCACACGCTACCATATTATGAGATGGTCATTAAAATAGTGGGCTCAGAGTTCCAGTTCAGTACACTTTACATGCATATGCCAAACTCTAGTGCAATCTACATAACTACAGCAGATAAAGCATTCTGGCTTTCCGTGAGAAATCCAAGGCGTAGCATTCCATTTGCTCTGCTGGTGCAGATAAGAGAAGCTGGGAAAAGAGGGATTGAATAGAGCTACCGTATCTTATGGTAGTTGACCAGAAGTTTTGGTCGAGAACAGTTTCAGGAAACAAGCAGCCGCTCCAGTCAGCTGGAAGTGCTTCAGCAAGAAGTTGCGGTGTGTGTTCAAAATTTTACGTGAAATCAGTTTTTACCGCGTACGATTTCTGGGGGTCCTCAAATTTCTCAACTGAAAATGCCAGCCCGTGGAGTTCCAAAGTGATGTTTCCGAGGCATACCGTTTGCTTTGCTGTCCGCTTCTACTCAGCTACCATGGCTCGTCATGCCATGACCCCACGCAACGCAAGGCACTCACACGAGCAAATACTGGGATCAGATTTGCAGCGAAGCCAACTGCGAAAAGCATATTTATGGCGGCTCGGCACTTTGCGGCATTTCTAGGCAATTTCGCGCTGAACCCTTCTACAGATGTATCAGATGATACAGGAACGGAGGAGGCAGGCGAAAGTGGTCATAGCAGGCCTACCTGATTCGCTATCGACATGAGCACCTATCCAGGACCTGTCGGCACACCACCGAGGCAGGGTCAGTAGACGTGTCTATTTTTAAAATTGATGACGGTACGCTGAAAATACGGGTCAGGCTTTGCCGTTAAATTTTGCATTTTGCATCCATGAGCTGACAATCGTCTTGTCTGTCAGGTTACTATGGCCAGCCACCACCTCCTCTCTCAAGCTATGGACCACAGTCAGGAGGGTACTCTTCATATCCACCTCAAGGTTACCCCCCTCAAGGCTACTCTCCGCAAGGCTATCCACCCCAGGGCTACCCTCCTCCTCCCCCTCCTGGTGCTGTGGTGGTCACTGAACGAAGAGGGAATGCTTGCGACGACTTCTATGCTGGCCTGTGAGTCTTAGAGCTATGGTTCTTTGCATTTGGGGTGCAAAATTGCATGATACGGGAATCACACTAACGTGTTTCTTGATGTTTATGCCATTGCAGCCTCGCATGTCTTTGTTGCTGCTGCATGATGGACGCCTTGACTTGAGCCTCTGAAAGGAAAGCACCTTTCATTGTCAACTGATTCGGGACATACCAATGTTTGGTCCATTCTATTGACAGATGTGTCTTTTTTGCCAGTTCTAAATCAATTTCTACTGCGTTGTGGATGAACTGGCTGGCACCATTTGTGTTCTCATTACAGTAGTTTGTTTTGCATTGGCCGAATGGATAACGAGATTGCACTTCGTTACGGTACTATCATCCTGCCTGGTACCACTTTCCCATCCCTGCTGTCGGCACTCTGCAGACTAGGTTAGGTACGTGGTACATGCATGGTAGTCTCATTCACACGCACAAGAGCTGGCCTCTTGCCTGGCCTGGCTGGAAGGCATGCAGCTGCTGTTGTCCCTTGTGTTCGTTGCCTTCACATATGGTACCACATAACTGGTGTGCCTTGCTGCGGAGAGGATGGATTCTGCTGCACGGGCCGGTTCGCAAGCGCATTTTCATTCCATGGTAGTATCCTAGTACACGAGAGACTGGCAAGCGGGGATGAGTTGAAACGATTCCACCTTGTTGAACCTACGGTAAAAGCAGAGTTTGGCAGGTCACTGCGGGCGAGTGGAAGGTGGGGAGTCGGCTGTAGCTGCAAGCGTTGTGGCGATGCCACTCGGTGTGCATGCCTGCACGGGACAATGGGCAGGGAGGGGCAAAACGAGAAGCAGAGAGGACGAGATGGGTCGAGCGAGGCCGAAAAGGGAGACAAGTGGGGAAGAGAGGGGAAGCGAAGGGCAGAGTTGAAAAATAGGAGAGCGATGAAAGGTATGGTACTGTTCTTGTGAGATTTCACCAGATAAAACCACATGTTGGGCAAGAAAACAAACTGGCCAAGAATCTCCAGTTTCCTGTCAACTCCACTTACCTCTACTTCCATCCATTCATCCGCCAACAGTCCCCCATCCTCACCTCCCACAACATCCCCTGCCTGCCTGTCAACCTTGCCCCAGACCCCCTCACCTGGCGGTTACTGGCGACGAGAGGGCAGTTCCACACGGCCGCAGCAATCCTCCCAACCCCATCGTACCGCATCCACCAGTCCTTGGGCTCCTCAAGGTCACACATCCTTGACCCCTTGGTGGCCAGGCCTCGGTAATGAGCCAGCCGCATGTCATCGCTATCCATATCAACTCCCTCCCCCGAACCCTCCCCCGAACCCTCCTTACCACCCTCCGCTCCGCCGCCCCCGGCATCCTCTGTTTTGACCACGATGTGGATTTGCGCGGCCTGCACTTTGCGCGGGTTGAGGATGTATTTGCGGTGCCCCTCCTGGTCCAAACAGTGCTCTGGGCGGTACTTCTGTGTGTCCATACAGTACACGTGCGGCCACCGGAAATGCATCCTCTCTATAAGCAGCCCCTCCATATGCACCCTCCGCCCACCACCACCACCACCGGCGGCGGCGCCGCGAAGGTCCCCGGATCGGCGGGTGGGATTCGAGGCAGCGGAGGCATCGCGGGGGGTGTCGACACAGAAGGACATGTTGTAGACGGTGCAGCCGTAGGTGATCCAGGGCCGGTCGTGGTACTTGTCTAACAGCGCCGGCATGGTGAGCGGGGGCAGCAGCTCCAGGAACTCGTCAAAGTCCTGCATGAACACCCACTGGGCCGTGCGGCGCGACCGGTACATGCAGTCCTGGATTGCCAGTGACTGGTGGGGTGGGGGTTGGGGGGTGGGTGGAGACGGGGGAAGAGGGAGAGAGAGGAGGGGGTGAGGGAGAGGGGAGGAGGGGGTGCAGCAGAAGTGTGGAGAGTGACATGAAAGGAACAGCTAGGCTGGAAGGAGACTCGCCTTACTGCTGCTGCACAATCATGCAACCCACCTGCCCGTACAGCCACGTGTCCCACTGCTGCGCCTCGCGAAACCCCGTGATCTCCACCACGCCCCTCGCCAGGTAGCCCTGCAGCGACTTTTGAGACGTCTCAAAAGAGCTACACGCTCAGGTGAGATGCAATCATGCAACCCACCTGCCCATACAGCCACGTGTCCCACTGCTGCGCCTCGCGAAACCCCGTGATTTCCACCACGCCCCTCGCCAGGTAGCCCTGCAGAGCACGCCGCACCGCGACGCCCACAGCCCCCGCGTCGTAGAAAATGAAATGGTCGGCAGCGGCGTACACGCGGTGGTAGTCCAGCCACTCCAGGAGCACGCGTGGCTCCATGGCTCCGTACATGGGTGGGCCGCAGAAACAGAGCTTGTGCTTGAAGGGGGCTGTGGCGGGGGTGATGGGCTGGGGGAAAGGGAGGGGAGGGTTGATGGAGGGAGAGACTAAAATGGTCTGCCGCGGCGTGCACGCGGTGGTAGTCCAGCCACTCCAGCAGCACGCGCGGCTCCATGGCTCCGTACATGGGTGGTCCGCAGAAGCAGAGCCGATGCTTGAAGGGGGCCGTGGGGAGGGTGTTGGGCTGGGCGGGGTTGGGATAGCAGAGAGCAGAGAGCAGAGAGCACATGACAGGCCCACAGAATGACAGTGATTTTCACAAGACAGCCCCACACCTCGTCATGCTTGCACCCACATGCACCCCACGTGGTCCTGTGCACTTACCTCGGACTTGGATTCCCGGAAGGGATAGAGAATCTCTGAGTTAATGCGTGCCTTCAGGTAGCCCCCAGGTGATTGCACAGGTGATTCCAACAGACAGTTCACCAACACTGTCTCGTACTGAGGGGGAAATGGGAGGGTAGGGCAGAAGCAGGAAATACATTATTTTCCTTTGATAATTTGTCGCGACAAAAGAAATCTAGAGCCGCTCCTTTGAGCATCTCACATGGCCATTGCAGTCGCACAGCACACAGAGCAGCAGCACACAGAGCAGCAGCAGGTGCTGATGAAGACTGTCAGTTGACATCACGTACGAGGAAGTTATGGTGCTCGCCCACGTAGATCATCTCGAGAACCCCCGGTATGACGGACCCATCCACGCCATGCCACTCGCAGAACGACAGCCGGTGCGCCCCGTGCAGCGCCAGCGCTGACAGACCCAGGATGGCGATGCGCGATGGGGACACGCGGTAGGCACTGGGAAGGAGAAAGGACGGAGGGGAAGGAAGCAATGAGACGGGGGAAAACACAGGAGAGGAAATTACAGCTTGTTGGGTGGCAGCGGTTACACCAGCGGGTGCGCTCCGTGCAGCGCCAGCGCTGACAGGCCCACAATGGCGATGCGCGATGGGGACACACGGTAGGCGCTGGGAGAGCAGGGAGGGAACAGAAGAGAGGGAAGAGCATGTTGGGCTGATGTGTGTGGTAGTGATTAGGCTATTGGGCTATTGGGCTATTAGGCTATTGGGCTATTAGGCTATTAGGCTATTGGGCTATTGGGCTATTGGGCTATTGGGCTATTGGGCTATTAGGCTATTGGGCTATTAGGCTATTAGGCTATTGGGCTATTGGGCTATTGGGCTATTGGGCTATTGGGCTATTGGGCTATTGGGCTATTGGGCTATTAGGCTATTGGGCTATTAGGCTATTGGGCTATTAGGCTATTAGGCTATTGGGCTATTGGGCTATTAGGCTATTAGGCTATTAGGCTATTAGGCTATTAGGCTATTAGGCTATTGGGCTATTAGGCTATTAGGCTATTAGGCTATTAGGCTATTAGGCTATTAGGCTATTAGGCTATTGGGCTATTGGGCTATTGGGCTATTAGGCTATTGGGCTATTAGGCTATTAGGCTATTACGCTTTTGGGCTATTAGGCTATTAGGCTATTAGGCTATTAGGCTATTAGGCTATTAGGCTATTGGGCTATTAGGCTATTAGGCTATTAGGCTATTAGGCTATTAGGCTATTAGGCTATTGGGCTATTGGGCTATTGGGCTATTGGGCTATTGGGCTATTGGGCTATTAGGCTATTAGGCTATTAGGCTATTAGGCTATTGGGCTATTAGGCTATTAGGCTATTAGGCTATTGGGCTTTTAGGATTTTGGGCTATTAGGCTATTAGGCTATTAGGCTATTAGGCTATTAGGCTATTAGGCTATTGGGCTATTGGGCTATTGGGCTATTGGGCTATTGGGCTATTGGGCTATTGGGCTATTGGGCTATTAGGCTATTGGGCTATTAGGCTATTAGGCTATTAGGCTATTGGGCTATTGGGCTATTGGGCTATTGGGCTATTGGGCTATTGGGCTATTGGGCTATTGGGCTATTGGGCTATTAGGCTATTAGGCTATTAGGCTATTAGGCTATTAGGCTATTAGGCTATTAGGCTATTGGGCTATAAGGCTACTAGGCTATTAAGCTATTGGGCTATTGGGCTATTGGGCTATTGGGCTATTAGGCTATTAGGCTATTGGGCCACCAGGCTGTTAGGCTATTAGGCTAATAGGCTATTAGGCTATTAGGGTATTAGGCTATTAGACTATTAGGCTATTCGGCTATTGGGCTATTGGGCTATTGGGCTATTAGGCTATTAGGCTATTAGGCTATTGGGCTATTGGGCTATTAGGCTATTGGGCTATTAGGCTATTAGGCTATTAGGCTATTAGGCTATTAGGCTATTGGGCTATTAGGCTATTAGGCTATTAGGCTATTAGGCTATTAGGCTATTAGGCTATTAGGCTATTGGGCTATTGGGCTATTGGGCTATTCGTCTATTGGGCTATTGGGCTATTGGGCTATTAGGCTATTAGGCTATTAGGCTATTAGGCTATTGGGCTATTAGGCTATTAGGCTATTTAGCTATTGGGCTTTTAGGCTTTTGGGTTATTAGGCTATTAGGCTATTGGCTATTAGGCTATTAGGCTATTAGGCTATTAGGCTATTGGGCTATTGGGCTATTGGGCTATTGGGCTATTCGTCTATTGGGCTATTGGGCTATTGGGCTATTAGGCTATTAGGCTATTAGGCTATTAGGCTATTGGGCTATTAGGCTATTAGGCTATTAGGCTATTGGGCTATTAGGCTATTGGGCTATTAGGCTATTAGGCTATTAGGCTATTAGGCTATTAGGCTATTAGGCTATTAGGCTATTGGGCTATTGGGCTATTGGGCTATTGGGCTATTCGTCTATTGGGCTATTGGGCTATTGGGCTATTGGGCTATTAGGCTATTAGGCTATTAGGCTATTGGGCTATTAGGCTATTAGGCTATTAGGCTATTGGGCTATTAGGCTATTGGGCTATTAGGCTATTAGGCTATTAGGCTATTAGGCTATTAGGCTATTAGGCTATTAGGCTATTGGGCTATTGGGCTATTGGGCTATTGGGCTATTGGGCTATTGGGCTATTGGGCTATTGGGCTATTAGGCTATTAGGCTATTAGGCTATTAGGCTATTAGGCTATTAGGCTATTAGGCTATAAGACTATTAGGCTATTCGGCTATTGGGCTATTGGGCTATTGGGCTATTAGGCTATTGGGCTATTGGGCTATTGGGCTATTGGGCTATTGGGCTATTGAACTATTAGGCTTTTGGGCTCTTAGGCTATTAGGCTATTGGCTAGTAGGCTATTAGGCTATTAGGCTATTAGGCTATTGGGCTATTGGGCTATTGGGCTATTGGGCTATTGGGCTATTGGGCTATTAGGCTATTGGGCTATTGGGCTATTGGGCTATTGGGCTATTGGGCTATTGGGCTATTGGGCTATTGGGCTATTGGGCTATTAGGCTATTGGGCTATTAGGCTATTAGGCTATTAGGCTATTAGGCTATTAGGCTATTAGGCTATTGGGCTATTGGGCTATTGGGCTATTGGGCTATTGGGCTATTAGGCTATTAGGCTATTAGGCTATTAGGCTATTGGGCTATAAGGCTACTAGGCTATTAAGCTATTGGGCTATTGGGCTATTGGGCTATTGGGCTATTGGGCTATTGGGCTATTGGGCTATTAGGCTATTGGGCTATAAGGCTACTAGGCTATTAAGCTATTGGGCTATTGGGCTTTTGGGCTATTGGGCTATTAGGCTTTTGGGCTATTAGGCTATTAGGCTATTAGGCTATTAGGCTATTAGGCTATTAGGCTATTGGGCTATTGGGCTATTGGGCTATTAGGCTATTAGGCTATTAGGCTATTAGGCTATTAGGCTATTAGGCTATTGGGCTATAAGGCTACTAGGCTAAGCTATTGGGCTATTGGGCTATTGGGCTATTGGGCTATTAGGCTATTGGGCTATTAGGCTATTAGGCTATTAGGCTATTGGGCTATTGGGCTATTGGGCTATTGGGCTATTAGGCTATTGGGCTATTGGGCTATTGGGCTATTGGGCTATTAGGCTATTGGGCTATTGGGCTATTAGGCTATTGGGCTATTAGGCTATTAGGCTATTAGGCTATTGGGCTATTAGGCTATTAGGCTATTAGGCTATTAGGCTATTAGGCTATTAGGCTATTGGGCTATTGGGCTATTGGGCTATTGGGCTATTGGGCTATTAGGCTATTAGGCTATTAGGCTATTAGGCTATTGGGCTATAAGGCTACTAGGCTATTAAGCTATTGGGCTATTGGGCTATTGGGCTATTGGGCTATTGGGCTATTGGGCTATTGGGCTATTAGGCTATTAGGCTATTAGGCTATTGGGCTATTGGGCTATTAGGCTATTGGGCTATAAGGCTACTAGGCTATTAAGCTATTGGGCTATTGGGCTTTTGGGCTATTGGGCTATTAGGCTTTTGGGCTATTAGGCTATTAGGCTATTAGGCTATTAGGCTATTAGGCTATTAGGCTATTGGGCTATTGGGCTATTGGGCTATTAGGCTATTAGGCTATTAGGCTATTAGGCTATTAGGCTATTAGGCTATTGGGCTATAAGGCTACTAGGCTAAGCTATTGGGCTATTGGGCTATTGGGCTATTGGGCTATTGGGCTATTAGGCTATTGGGCTATTAGGCTATTAGGCTATTAGGCTATTGGGCTATTGGGCTATTGGGCTATTGGGCTATTGGGCTATTGGGCTATTGGGCTATTGGGCTATTAGGCTATTAGGCTATTAGGCTATTAGGCTATTAGGCTATTAGGCTATTAGGCTATTGGGCTATAAGGCTACTAGGCTATTAAGCTATTGGGCTATTGGGCTATTGGGCTATTGGGCTATTGGGCTATTGGGCTATTGGGCTATTGGGCTATTAGGCTATTGGGCTATTAGGCTATTGGGCTATTGGGCTATTGGGCTATTAGGCTATTGGGCTATTGGGCTATTGGGCTATTGGGCTATTGGGCTATTGGGCTATTGGGCTATTGGGCTATTAGGCTATTAGGCTATTGGGCTATTGGGCTATTAGGCTATTGGGCTATTAGGCTATTAGGCTATTAGGCTATTGGGCTATTGGGCTATTGGGCTATTGGGCTATTAGGCTATTGGGCTATTGGGCTATTAGGCTATTGGGCTATTAGGCTATTAGGCTATTAGGCTATTGGGCTATTAGGCTATTAGGCTATTAGGCTATTAGGCTAATAGGCTTTTAGGCTATTAGGCTATTAGGCTATTGGGCTATTAGGCTATTAGGCTATTAGGCTATTGGGCTATTGGGCTATTAGGCTATTGGGCTATTAGGCTATTAGGCTATTAGGCTATTGGGCTATTGGGCTATTGGGCTATTAGGCTATTGGGCTATTAGGCTATTAGGCTATTAGGCTATTGGGCTATTGGGCTATTAGGCTATTGGGCTATTAGGCTATTAGGCTATTAGGCTATTAGGCTATTAGGCTATTAGGCTATTAGGCTATTAGGCTATTAGGCTATAGGCTAATAGACTATTAGGCTATTAGGCTATTAGGCTATTAGGCTATTGGGCTATTGGGCTATTGGGCTATTGGGCTATTGGGCTATTCATCTACTGGGCTATTGGGCTATTGGGCCATTGGGCTATTGGGCTATTAGGCTATTAGGCTATTAGGCTATTAGGCTATTAGGCTATTAGGCTATTAGGCTATTAGGCTATTAGGCTATTGGGCGGTTGGGCGGTTGGGCGGTTGGGCGATTGGGCGATTGGGCTATTGGCAATTCACCTGAACTTGACGAAGCCGTAGGAGGCATAGCGGCGGAAGGAGCGTTGGCGCCAGAGGTCAGGATGGTCGTCTGTGATGTAGTACAGCGTGTAGTTGGAGGTGGGGGTGGCCGCTGCCTTGCGCATCTCAAGGTCCGCCTGGATGCAGTGCGGTAACAGGGGGTGCAGTATGGTAACAGGGGGTGCAGTGGAAGGGGGTGCAGCGAGGGGAAAGGAGGAACAGCAGAGGTCAGGATGGTCGTCTGTGATGTAGTACAGCGTGTAGTTGGAGGGGGGGGTGGCTGCCGCCTTGCGCATCTCCAGGTCCGCCTGGGTGCAGTGCGGTAACAGGGGGTGCAGCGAGGGGAAAGGAGGAACAGCAGAGGTCAGGGTGGTCGTCTGTGATATAGTACAGCGTGTAGTTGCTGGGGGGGGTGGTTGTTGCCTTGCGCATCTCCAGGTCCGCCTGGGTGCAGTGCGGTAACAGGGGGTGCAGTGGGAGGGGAGGAAGAGAGGTCAGGGTGGTCTGTTGTGATGTAGTAGAGTGTGTGGCGGGAGGCGCGGCTACCACCTTGCACATCTCCAGGTCCGCCTCAAAGGGTGGATGGAAATTGAGTGTGGCGCTCAACCCCACCCCACCCTACCCCACCCCATCCCACCCCATCCCACCCCATCCCACCCCATCCCACCCCATCCCACCCCACCCACCTTGAGCGCGGTGACAGCAGCTATCTGCTCCGCCAGCATGTCGCCCTGCTTGGCCAGCACTCGCCCCATCTCCTCCACGCGCGCGCGCACGCCCTGCACCTCGCCCGCCTGCTTCTCCCCCATGGCCCGCGAGAAGTCCACCAATCGCCGGCTGCCACCTGTCACCTGCGCCTCCAAGCCCTGCAGTGACTGGGCTGTCTGATTGGCCAGCGCAGCCTGCTGCTGCTGCAGCTGTGCCATGCTGGCCGTGAGGGAGGCTGGGAGGTGGGGAGAAGGGAAGGGGGGAGGGGAGAGGCGAGGAGAGAAGGGGAGGACAGGAGAGGAGAGGAGGGAAGCAGCAATGAAGGAAGCTCGATGCGTGAATGGGGTCGGAACTGGAAGGGCACGCGTAGCTCAAACACAAGGCAGGTCCATGGCAGCTTAAAGCCCACCTTGCAGGTCCATGGCAGCTTAAAGCCCACCTTGCAGGTCCATGGCAGCTTAAAGCCCACCTTGCAGGTCCATGGCAGCTCAAAGCCCACCTTGCAGGTCCATGGCAGCTTAAAGCCCACCTTGCAGGTCCATGGCAGCTTAAAGCCCACCTTGCAGGTCCATGGCAGCTTAAAGCCCACCTTGCAGGTCCATGGCAGCTTAAAGCCCACCTTGCAGGTCCATGGCAGCTTAAAGCCCACCTTGCAAATCCACAGCACGTTAAAGCCCACCTTGCAGGTCCATGATGTCTCTCGCCATGGTGGAGAGCACGACGCGGCGAGTGAGCTTCGCTGGCTTGCTCTGGGCGCACCAAAGGGGGGGCCGGGAAGGGAGTACGGGTGAGAGTGAGTGAGGGATGGACAAGCAAATCGATGACTGTACATTTCGTTCCACCTTGCTGCCAGCCCATACCCATGCAACCCCCTTCTCTTCGTGCACCACCACCTCTCGTTGTCCCGCCCTCCCATTCCTCCCTTCCCCCTCCTGCATCCCCCCTTGCATCCCCCCTTTCCGCCTCGTCTGCACACACCTTTTCCCCCTCCCTTTCGCATCTCTCACCCCCTCCTCACCGCGTTGAGCAGCGATGAGAGGCCTGTGGGCGACACCTCCAGCGCCCCCAGCTCCTCCGACCACAGGAAATACACCTGATGGGGCCACAAACCCGGTGTTGGGGGAGCGGAGGGAGGGGGTTATGCTGGAGAAGGGGTTCGGTGACAAGGCATGGTGGGAATTTGATGGGACTGTGAGAATAACGGACGCACCTGACAGGCTGTGAGGAGGAGGAAGAGGAGGAAGATGGTGCAGTAGAACCGCGCCTGGCGTGGGGAGCACACATGGGAGAAGACATGGGAGGACTTGGAAAAGGATGGGAAGGGAATCGCACGGTTCATATGTGGGCACATAGAATCACCGATATTGTCATTTCAGGCACCACATCTCCCCACCCGCACCCCCCTACATCCCCTTCCTTCCGACATTGTCACATCAGACAGTAATTGCCACACGACACTTTCACAACCCCTCCTAAACGGCACCACATATATAATCCTCACTCAAGCAACCCCCAAATAGTCACACACACCCGCTCTCCCCCTTCCATTCAGTCCCCTCCTTTCCCCCCTGCGAACCACGCTGCGCAGGAACGTCATTGGGCGAGCAATCGACCGCGCAACGCCACTCTCTTCCCCCCACGTGTCTCGCCTCTCCGCGCCCTTCCCCTCCTTCCCCTCCTTGCTCTTCGACGGCGAGCTAAGCTCCTCCGCCGAGCCGCTTGCGCTCGTCAGTCCGCCAGCGCCGGCTCTTGCGGCGGCCAATGCGCGCGGAGATGCTTTAGCGGCGGATGCGGGGGATGGGGTGATGGGCACGGCATTGAGAATCGCCTCTCGCCGTCGGATTCGCTCGCGGCGCTCCTCCGCCCACGGCTCGTACTCGTACTCGCCCGACTCTGACGCCACCATTTGTCGTCAGCAGCAGGGTAACGGTCATTTGCGGTACGGATCAATGAGGATGGTGTGAAACATGGGATATATGTAAGTTTAATTCGTCTATGAGCGTAACGACATACGTAATCTCTGGCAATGGATACGTGTAAGACCTTCGAGGCCAATCGAAGGTCACTTTGGACTCGCTCGTCGCAGATGCGGATACAAATACTAAGGACACGTCGAGGACAGTCCAATCAACGAGCAGCGCAATGCAGAGAGGCTCAGGCGACTAGAGCTAGCGCTAACGAACAGCAGATTTCAGAATCCTAGCGTGCAAGGAGCAACGCAATTGCAAACTTACAAGTGCGTTGTTTCCTTGCGGGTCTAGAAGTCGCTTCTCCTGAGTCGTTCTGGTCCCTCTATCTGTACCAGCTTGCTCAGAGCGGACAACGAAGCACGATGGGGCGGGGGTGGTTGCCGGCAGGCATTGGGGGTACTTCCAATTTGCGGTCCTTAGGACTGTTCTGTATGCTCTTCTTGGGGGTGGTTGAGAAATCGAGGCGAAAGTGGCTGTGAACAGGGCCGGAAGCAGTGATTGGTTCGGCGAAAACGAAGTCATGCAGAAGCACGTTCCCCCGTTACCACCAGCCCAGGTAAATGGGCCAAACTCCTTATCACGGATGTTCTAGATGGGAGATGTTGAGCTGACCATAAAATGAAAAAAAAAGCAAGTGCTGCTGGTCCTGTATGAGTATGTCCACTTTTCACACCACAAGCTGTATGCATGAGGTTTGATTGGTGGTGACTGGTTTGCGGCAGCTGGAAATGCGGCCATGGGCAGCAATGGAGTCCCCATTTTTACTTCAGAACTCTGTAGGGCCCACTGCCAGTGTACAGATGCCATGCTGAAGCTGGAGGTCAGGATGCAAGGATCTGCAACAGGCTATTTGGCTGGAGTGTTGGTTTTATGGATGGGTGCTTGGCTGCTTTGCTACTGGCTGCTTCTCCAATGGTGGTCTTATGTACCACTTCAGTGCTGAAGTGCACTTTCTGTGCAATCCGTGTTAACTCTGCTACCTGTCACTCCCTGTATGTGCGAGAGGGGTTCGCCTGTCTCATGGCTTGTTGGCGGTGGCTTGTTCTGTACGTGCGACGTGCATGCATGCTGCACGCAGCTCATGCTTCAGTACCCTGCATACCCACCTCCTCGTCACTGTGCGGCCTGGCATGGCACAGCACCTGGAGGGGGACACTCCGTCCTGCCTGGATGTTTGTGGCCAGGCGCCTTCCAGGCTACCCACCCCACCCACAACATGCAGGCCCATCCCATCCCAGCACAGCGCAGAACAACACTTCAAGCAAGCCTAAGCACACCTAAGGAAACCTTGGCACACCTAAGGTCAGATATGAAAAGCAAAGCACAGCAGTGGTCCATCTTGAGCTCTTGGTGGTCCACCACCACGAGGCAGCTCACATGTCCTCCAAGCGGCACCAGCAAGAGGCAGCCCATATGGCCTCCATATCGCCCTGCACTTCATCACAGAAGAGCCGAGCAGAGGGGCACGAACATCTGGCAACCCAGTAGCAGACGTATGGGACGTAGGGGCATGCACATGTGACTAAAAAAAATATGGCAGACATATGGTTTCAGTAAAAAATATGGCGCACGAGACGGATGGGCACAACAGAAAGAATGAGAATGGCGAAGTAGCATACCAGTTGATGTGGCCCACTCACAAGTACAGACATATTTGGCACCGTGGAGAAATCAAAGACAAGACAGAACGGCGCACGAGAATGCATGAAACTAGTGAGTGCGGAACAGTTGATCTGGTGCACTCGCATCTCCTTGTGTGCTTGCCACCACCCCGCAGTTGCTGCATCCACTTCCCCTTTGAGTGCTGGAGGTGAGGGGAGGAAGGATGGCAAGGATGAGGAAGAGAGGAGTGAGAGCAAGGAGGGGAGAAGCGAGCGGTTGAGAGGTTGAGGATGTGAAAGAGTACTGACAAGCCAGAAGAGATGGCAGAGGACAGCTGGAGAAGGGACTGAGACAATAAACAACAGAGGATGCATTCGCCCTGCCGCTGCATATTCACTCTTGGTTACCTCTTGTCTTGGAGAAGGAAGGAACCTGCTGAATAATCCATTCCCCGTGCAACTCGCTGCCATTTCGTCCGTCTCAGAGGCCGTGAGGCACACGCACACACGGGGCGAGAAAACACACACACAGAAGCGGTGCAAGAAGGGAGGGTTAGGAGCAGCAGGAGAAGAGTCGAGTGGCAAAGACAAAAACAAGAGACACGACTCTTGCCTCTGCGCGGCGACGCCTACGACTCACTTCACGGCCCCCCTGCAAGCACCCCCTGGCACGTACCACGCTCCATCCGCCGCTCGCCACCTGCGGCACGCGTTTACTTCAGACATCCACGTGCTGCCATTGCTCTCCGTCTCGCAGGCCACGAGGCACACACACGCATGAGGAGAGAGAGAGAGGGACACACACACATGGGGAGAGAGACACACACACAGAAGCAGCGCAATAGAGGAGGGTTAGAAGCAGCAGGTGGCGAGTGACGGAGAAAGAAGCAAGTGAAACGACTCTTGCCTCTGCGCGGCGACGCCCTACGACTCACTTGACGCCCCCCCTGCAAAAACTCCCTGCCACGTACCACACTCCATTTAACGCTTTGCCACTCGGCCGCTCTGCCTCCTGCACCACGCCTGCGTGCTGCTCCAGGTTGCTCCGTTGCTCCTGCGCCAAGCCTTTGCCCCAACCAGCGCCCGGCTGCTGCCCATGCTCCTGGTTGCTCGTAGTCTGCTGCTGCCACTGCTGCTGCCGCTGCTGCCGCTGCTGCTGCTGCTGCAGTTGTTGCCCTCGTCACGACCACCACCGCATTGCTGCAGAGAAGAGGAGAGGACAGGAGAGAAGAGGAGAGGAGAGATTTGGGAGTTGAGAAGAGTGGCATGAACATATGGCAGCACAGCTGCAGAGACTCATGGGTGCCGTGGAAAAAGCTGGTAGACGAGAGAGCAAGCAACGTTAAACAAGACATATAGAGGGAACTTGGAAGCATAGGGTAGACTGTAATTACTTTTCCATTGCTGCAACTGCATACACCGCAGTGGCCGTTGATGATGCAACAACTGGTGCCACCACCACTGCTGCTGCTGCTGCTGCTGGTCCCCACCGAAGGGCAGGCAGGCTCACAAAGAGCAATCCGCCACACTCCAGAGCTTGAAGGCTGAGAGGAACACTCACAGGCATGCACACCTGCACACGCACAAATGCACGCCCCCACCCCCCTTCCCCCCTTACCCCCACACGCACATGCACAGTCCCCGTCCACTCGCTGCCATTCCCGTCCGTCTCCAGGACGTGAGGCACACACATGCATGGGGAGAGAGAGAGACAGCCACACAGATACGGCACAACAAGGGAGGGTCAGAAGCAGCAGGAGGCGAGTGGCGGAAGCAAGGGCAACAGACACGACTCTTGCCTCTGCGCGGCGACACCCTACGACCGACTTCACGGCCCCCCTGCAAGCACCCCCTGGCACGTACCATGCCCTGTCTACCGCTCGCCCTCTCCTGCGCCATGCCTTCACTTGAGGCGTGCTGCTCTGCGCCATGCCTTCCCTTCAGGCGTCCCCGTGCTGCCATTGATCTCCGTCTCGCAGGGCACGAGGCACACACACACATGGGGAGAGAGAGACACACACATGCATAGGGAGAGAGAGACACAAACGCATGGGGGGAGAGAGACACACACGCATGGGGAGAGAGAGACACACACAGAAGCAGCGCAGTAAAGGAGGGTTAGAAGCAGCAGGTGGCGAGTGGTGGACCTGAAAGCAACAGTCAGGACTCTTGCCTCTGCGCGGCGACACCCTACGACTCTCTCCACGGCCCCCCTGCAAGCACCCCCTGGCACGTACCATGTTCCAGCTATGTGTTTTCTCCTCCTTGGCTGAGCCTGCCACTCCTGCGCAATACATTCGCCTCAAGCAGCGCCCTGCTGCGGAACGTTCTTCAGGCTTCACGCGAGGTGCTCCAGCTTGCTTGTCTGCTGATACCGGCAATAACAAGGGACTGTGGCTTGTGAGTCAGGCAAGAACCAACCAGTGGCAAGATTTCAGAGGACAAAGCAGTGCATGCATTACAAGTGATGAGCGCTTAGCATCAGAAAAGGAAAAGCGTTCAGAGAACATACTTGTCTGAACAGTCAAGGCGCTGTTGCATTCACTAGCGCTGCTGCATTCACGAGCGCTGCTGCTGTGTCTCTGGCAGGAACGAGACCCGCATGCTTGTCACTTCCCATCTCAAAGGCAATGCGGCACACACACGCAAAGTAAGAGACACACACAGGCAGAAGCAGTGGAATAAGGGAGGATTAGAAGCAGCAGGAGAGGTGGAGAGTGGTGGAGGCAAGGGCAACAGACACGACTCTTGCCTCTGCGCGGCGACACCCTACGACTCACTTCACGGCCCCCCTGCAAGCACCCCTCCGTGCACGTACCACACTCCGTCCGCCACTCGCACTCCTGCGCCATGCCGTCACTTCAGGCATGCTGCTCCTTCAGGCGTTCCACACTCCGTCCTCCACTCCTTGCTGTCTCTCGTGCGCGCCAGCAACGGCCGCCGCGCCGATTCCGCGTCCACTCCATGCCATTCCGCGTCCACTCCGTGCTATTCCGCGTCCACTCCGTGCCATTCCGCGCCCATTCCGTGCCATTCCGCGCCCACTCCGTGCCATTCCGCGCTCACTCCGTGCCATTCCGCGCCCACTCCGTGCCATTCCGCGTACACTCCGGGCCATTCCCCTCCATCTTGCAGGCCGTCAGGCACACACAAGCATGGGAGAAAACACGCACACAGAGGCGAAGCAAAAAGTAGGGTTAGGAGCAGCACGAGAGGAGGTGAGCGACGGAGGTAAGGGCAAGAGACACGACCCTTGCCTCTGCGCGGCGACTCACTACATGTCCCCCCTGCAATAATTCCATGACACGTACCGTGTTCGGTTCGCCGCTCTGCGCCACGGTTTCACTTCTCCTCGGTCGTTTCTCGTGCGCGGCAGCAACGGAAGCACGTCCCTTCCCTGTCCACTTGCTGTCATTCCCGTCCGCCTCGCAGGCCGTCAGGCACACACACGCATGGGGAGAGAGGCAGCCACACAATGCAACAAGAGAGGGTTAGAAACAGCAACAGGAGAGTGGTGAAGGAAAGGACAAGAGACACGACTTTTGCCTCTGCGCGGCGACGCTCTAGGACTCACTACACTTCCCCCCTGCGAGCATCCCCTGGCACGTACCATGTTCCGATCGCCACTCTGCCGCTACCGCGCCACGCGTTCACTTGAAGCGTGCTGCTCCGATTCGTCTCTCGCGCAAGCCAGTAACCGCAGCCCGTGCATTTCCCGTCCGCTTCTGCGCCACGTCTTCACTTCACGCGTGCAGCTCCTGGTCGTCTCTCCTGTGAGCCAGCAACGTGAGCCCCGTGCATTCACCGTCCACTTGCTGACACTCCCGCCCGTCTTGCAGGCCGTCAGTCACACATGACGCATGGGGAGAGAGGCAGCCACACAGAAACGATGCAACAGGGGAGGTTTAGAAACATCAACAGGAGAGTGGTAGACAAGAGGACAAAAGACTCGACTTTTGCCTCTGCGCGGCGACGCTCTAGGACTCACTACACTTCCCCCCTGCAAGCATCCCCTGGCACGTACCATAATCCGATCGACACTCTGCCGCTCCTGCGCCACGCTTTTACTTGAGGCGTCACGCCTGGCTGCTTGCTCTCTGTTCCCGTCGTGACCACCACTGCGTTGCTCGTTGCTCCAGTTTGCTCCGTTGCTGCTGCGCCACGCCTTCGTCCCAAGCAGCGTCCTGCTGCTTCCCGTGTTCCAAGTTGTTCCGTCGATTTGGCGACGGAAACAGCAGCAACGCCGCTCTGACGACGGTAACGACAGCCGTCGTGTTTACAGAGGAAGCAGCAGGGGCGTAGCTTTGATCGCGGAAATAGCAGCGACGTTGGATTACGATGAAATGAGCAGCGCCGTCGCATTGACGGCGAAAACTATGTTTCTTGGACACCGAACCCGCAGTTTAAGTTGTTATGACGAAAGGAACAACAGCGACGCGCTTTGTCGGTGGAACCAGCAGGTAAGCTTCGACGGCTACTGCAGCGACGACGTCGCTATTCTGGCAGAAATAACCGTTACCTCGCTTTGATGACGTAAACAGTAGCGGCGATGCATTGACAACGAATCATAGCATGCTGCTCTGTCGGTGGAAGCAGCGGCGCGTTTCCTTGGCGGAGAGACGTCGCTTGACGGCTTTCTATTTGTCTCGACTGAAACGCCGTATTGCTATCAATGTCAACAGGAACGCCGTCTTACTATCCGTCTCAACAGAAATATAACAGTTTTGGAGGCTATTAAAATATTACTAAGCCTTAGGTTGGTGCAGGAACGTAAGAGACTAAAGGCTGCAACTAGGAGCTCGCGTAACTGGACATGGATGTCAGAGCGGAGATAAGGTAAGGTTGGCCTGAAAGTTACCGCCAGCGGAAGCAAAGCAAGCCAAGGATGGAGACGGAGGAGACGATCTGGTTGATGTTGCTCGAGTCGAAACCTTGGGGACATTGTCTGTCAATGGTTGTCGGGAAAGCGGCTTGGAAGGCGTGAGGTTTGGCCAGGCGAATTCAGTCAGAGGGCGAGATTTGGAAAATTGGAGGGAAACTGGAGGCTCGGTGCGAGATCAGACGAGGTTCGGAATCATGGGAAATTGGATACCAGTGTGGTTCACACATATGTCCCAAAACGCGTATACAAGGTTTGGACCAACAATGCACGCGATACAGTGTATATGCGGTTGTACCTTACTAACTTGGCGACTTCCATAGGACTGCATCAACAATGAAAATTTAGCCAGACATTGATGGTCAAATAGTTGTTTCCATTCCATTCATTACTTCTGCATCACCTAAGCTTACGAGAAAGATGTGGTATTCTTATCCCTTGTCCCGTTTACAGTAAGTTTCTCATTGTTTGCGGCCTCCTGAGGTGGAGGCTGCAATCTCTTTGCGAGGTTAGGATGTATGTGAGAAATCTCCGATGGCAGAGTCTCTGGGCAGATGTACATTTCACAGTGGTCGTCTCGCCACCATTCCCGCAACCTGTCAAAGAAAGAGGCGAAAGCAAAAGAACATGAACAAAATGCAGATCGCTTAGAACAGGAACATTGCACTTGAGTTGAGTCTCGTTGACCAACATGAATTCAAAACATCAGGGCTGCAGATTGCAATGCTTCTTACCGCATGATGTCATGGGAATACGTGGAGCCTGATGTGCCATAGAACTTGAGTGCGAGGGCACAGATGGTCTTATCCAGAAACGACACCACCTCCCTGTTGCTCTCCAAGCCCAGGCTGAGAAGAGGCTCGGCCCAAGCCTGGCCCTTGAGGCTTGGTGGCAATGACACGAACGAATGTGGGGAACCCTGGGGCAAAGCAGGAGCAGTGGAAAGGGAGGGCACACGAGGAGGCATTTGCAATAGGATGAAGTAAAAGTTGGACTCGGAAACACTTTGACGTGCTCCCTACTCTCTACCACTCACGCGCATTGCACCTGCGTCTGCTCCTCGGGGCATTGCTCGCCACATACACCACATAGATGAGACGGAAAAAATCCCCAGTCTCTCAACCAATCCTCCTAATCTTCTGACCAATCCACTTCCTTCCCCTTCCCCCTAGCTTTTTTTCTCCCCCTCCCTCTCACTCACGAGCGTGGTCAGCGTCTCTGACAGTGCGCGCATCTCCTCCTGCCCTGCATTGCTGGCCACAAAGACCATGGCAGCGCCGGGCAGCGCCTGCAGGCGTGCGTGCAGGCAGCGGGCGAGCTGGTGGATGGGGTGGAAGCACGGCACCGCCCTGCGACTGCCATCGCCGTGTATGCAGTGATGGAAGAAATCGCCCCTGGGGGATTGAGGGGAAGGTGGGGGAGGGATGGGAGGGGAGCAGATAGTGAGGGAAGGGGGTTGAGATGATTGGACCCAAATACACATGCTTCGCCCCCTACACTCACTCATCCACTCACTCCCACTACACACTCATGCACTCACTCACACACGCACGCACACACAGTCAGACCACACTCAGGGGGCAGCGGTGTACCTGCGCAGGTGAATGGCAATGAAGCGCGAGCCCAGGAACGTGTTGATGAACCCCACCGCCGCCTCCTGAATGGCCCGGCTGGGCTGCAGCAGCCCGCGGCACTCCGGGCGCACCACCAGCGGCGCTCGCCCATGGAACCTCAGCTCCCTGCCGCCCACACCAAACATGTTGGCAAACGCAATCACATGATGGTCCCCGTGGAACTTTCTGAGAAACTCTGCGGTGGGGTACTTGAACCAGGGGCTGGGTGTGCGCTTGCGGGCGATCTCATGCTTAGCGAAGGTGGCGTGCAGGCGGGATTCATAGGACAGGCGGAGAGAGTCGCACGCCTGGTCGGTCTGGTACACGTGCACGTGGCAGATGTAGCGCCCCACTCGCACGCGGCCTCGGACTGACGTGTTGTAGGCTGAGAAGGTTATGACTCGCCCGGGACCCATGCACTCGTCGAACGCTCCCAGGTCTGGTGGGGGGGCGTGGGGGGCGACAGGAAGATGCATGGGCATTTGGGTGATGATAATGAAGTGGAGAATGTTGGCAGCCGCCACACAAGCAGTCATGGATTGATGCGTTGTAGATGTAGTGCATGCCTTGTGTGGGGATGACGAGCGTGCGGTTCATGTCATGAGCGCCGCACACCCCTGGCACAGGCACAGGGGCGCTGAGGCGCACCACACCCACTCACGCACCTAACAATGCCTCGTAGTCATAGTCGATGCCCTGCGTGGGGATGATGAGCGTGCGATTCATGAGTGCCACGTCCAGCATGTTCTGCAGCAGAACGAGTGACATGTTACCAGCCATACTGACCCACAGGCATGCGACATGAGGCGCACCCCACTCACGCACCTAACAACGCCTCGTAGTCATAGTCGATGCCCTGTGTGGGGATGACGAGCGTGCGGTTCATGAGCGCCGCATCCAGCATGTTCTGCCGCAGACACGCCAGCCGGTTGCTCAGCTGCCCTCCTGAACACAGCGCTATCAGATACCTGGGGGGATTCGGGGGGGGTGTGTTGGGGAGAGGAAACAGAGCGGGAGAAATGGCAAGAGGGGAAGAGAGGGGGGAAAGAGGGGGAAGAGAAGGTGACGGGACGGGAAGGGGAAGCGAGGCGGAGGCGGGTAGGCGAGAGTCAGGAGCCAGGGAAGGCAGGATAGAGGAGGGCAAGCAGGGAGGAGGAACGACGGGCGGTGCATTGTGAGCCAACTCACCCCATTGGCCAGTCGTCATACCTCTGAGGCTTCGGGTTCCAGTGGATTGTGCCGACACGTGGCATGGTGTCATTGGCGCAGGCCGGTTCCGCTGAAGGGTAGAACGGGGGATGGGTAAATTAAGAGAAGGGATTTTCAGGTGAGGCATGATAGTGTGTTACGGATGGCATGGGAGAACCGGAACTCGACACACACCAAAGAGAGACATTCACAAACAGAATGCGGTAACACGCACCGATTTCGCTCACAATGGTGCCGTTTCGCGCAGCCACTAGCTGCTGTAGCCTCTGAATCCCCACCTCCTGCTCCTGCAGGGACTGCAGAATAGCGTCCTGCTGCTGCTTCAGCACCACCAGCGACGCGTTACAAGGCTCTTCGCTAACATAACCGAGTTCACCGCTCCTAGCTCCAGAGAGGATTGAACTGGCAGAAGAAGAGGAGAAGAAGGCTAAGAACGAGAGCGCATTTCCTCTGGCGCATCCGGGGTCGTCAGGTGACACGCACGGTCCCTGCTGCTGGTGCTGTTGCTGCCACGCTGGCACGATAATCGACGTGGAGATCCATCCGAGCTGGAAGCCGACGATAAGGAAGAGCACGGCGGTGGGGGAGGGAAGGCTGCTGAGGCTGAAGATTGACGGCATGGCTCAGGGAGCTTAATGTCGCGACGAAAAGCTTGGTTGAGTGCGGAATAACACGGTTAATTGCGGACCCTAACTACAAAGTGTATCATATGTGATCCCGGGCGACGAGCCGTCTTCGCATGCTGCTGTCCGCTTTAGCGCGGAATCCGGCAGGATGAATCCTACTCCTCGACTCTGCTAACGGAGCCTAATGTCAGGCGGAGCCAGTCAATTCGGCCGGCTAAGGTACGGCATGGCAAATCTTGGTTCGGCATTCCCGCAAAGGGTGCCACAGATGAGGACAAGGCATGGCGGCGAGGAAGGAAGCCAGGAATCAGGAAAATATGCCCCTAGCGCAATGGCGCACATACTATAACAGAACTTGTTTCACTGTGGTGTACATTCTCAATAATCAAAACTTCGGTGCGATAAGCCCACAAACCGCAACGACACTCGGTCAAGTACTTCCCGCTGCGCTCCTGCCAGCAAGGAGCATCCAGTTCCCAAATCCCAAGGCTCACTCCCGCCCTCCCTGTTCTCAAGGCAATCCTGGGAGTTCAGTTTGCAACAGCCAACCACATTCGTTCATCGCTGGTGCTGATTGGCTTGCCTTTCCTTCACAAGACCGTCAAGCTTCTTCCTGATCCGTGCTGTTTTTGCGGTTCCTACTTCCTGGTTCTAGTTTCCCCCTGTTTCTTCTCCGCATTAGCAGCGACGGCGTGCAGTATCGATGCGGTGAGGAGGATACCACGATTTTTAGAGACATTGATGGCAGTTGACCTAGTAGTTGACGTACCATGTTAGTTCCGATCGATCGCGGTACTCTCTAGTTTAGCCGGTTTGCTTAGCTGTGAAGAAGCTGGTTGCAGCATTAGGAGAAGTTTACTACCCCGCTCCTCGCCTGGCTCATTTTCCGTCCTCTGTTTTGAGTCGGTATAAACGATGGCATGGCGTCACCGGTGTAGCAATATGATTGTTTAAAGTTGCAAGTAGTGTGTGAAACCTGTCACTCACCACACCGGATTGCTGTTCTGCCGACATCCCACGGATAAGAGAAAGCTCTGATTCGTCCCCAGTGCCATTAAACTTCTTGTCCACTCCTTACCGCGCAAGTTGATTAGGGTTAACGGCGACGAGCCATGGGGTTCTATCCCAGCATGTTCTTCGGCTTCGTCACGGGAATCGTTGTTATAGCGGGGATTAAATTCATACAGAAGAGGCGACATGCGCAGCGCGTTCGCAAGGTGCAATTTTTTCTTTTATCGCCTTCCATTTCCTGCTGGTTCCTCGTCATTTGCGCGCGCCTTGTTCACTCTTCCCGACTTGCTCGTGTTAATCGCACTGTCAAACTCCTACGCGTTATTGAGCAGATGGTGGATCTCGCGATGATGTCGTGCGTCAACAAGGAGGACCTGAGAAAGCTCATACCCAAAGAGCTGTACCCTACCTGGGTGCAGTTTCCGGAGTTCGAGCGGGTATGACGTGGAAAGGAATTATCATGTTTATGTCGTCAAGGCTTACTTGGTCACGTCTCCAGCACCAACGGGCCATCTTCTTCAACTCTGTCGAGAAGAAACACGCTGTTTCAATTATAATGCTTATGTTAAACTCTGCAGCTGTCGAACGCTTTTCGGCCTTCCCTACGTGCAGGTGGAGTGGATCAACTATTTCCTCCGTGAACTCTGGCCCAAGCTCAGAGAGGTGAGTCTCATGACCGTCTCCTCGGCGCAGTCAACGTCTATTTGTCGCAATGGTCGCTCACCCCTTGCTAAAATCTTCGCCGGAAGCCCGTCTTCTCTCTTACTCTGCTGCGCTTTACACTAACCAGCCACCTCGTCACAAAGCCAGCTCAACCTACTCTTACTACTTTCGCTTATAGCGGGTCAACCCTCCTCTTCCTCCCAAATAACTCCCCTCCCTCCCCTCCCCGCCACCAACCCTGTAATCTACCATTCACCCGTGTGCCTGCCTCCCGCGCTGTATTTGCGGCGCTGCAGGCGATATCAGGCGCGGTGATGATGCAGATAGGGCCCGTGCTGGAGAGCTACCGTCCGCCCATGATCGCATCGCTCAAGCTCACCAAGTTCAACCTCGGCCGCCTCGCCCCGCAGCTCGGAGGTGCGTGCACTGCAGCGCAGCAGCCTGTGGGTGTGGTGATTTGTGGGGAGCTGCCTGTCTGCTTCCGTGGCAACAGCGCACATGCTTACATGCGCGCCTCTTCTTCCCGTGCTTTCGTCTATGCGGTGGAGATTGGGGCGGCGGACGAGGCAGTACTGCACGGGCACCTTGAATTGGGACGTAATGCATTCCCCTTTCTTGACTTCCATGCATCATTCATGAATCATTCTCACACCTCCCTTCCTTCCCAGTCATTGTTGTGGTGGAGACGAGGGCGGGCGAGGTGGCGCTTCATGTTTAATATTCAGAGCATTCCGTTTCTACCATGCTTCATGCTTCATTTCATCCATAACCTCCCCATCGGTGCTGCCGGCATTGACGTGGTGGACACAAAAGCGGACGAGGTGGTGCTGCATGTGCACGTTTTAGTGCATTGTATTCCCACGTGACCCATAACCACGTGCTCCCCCCTCCCTGTCCTGTGCTGTGCTGCTGCTGCAGGCATAGACGTGGAGGAGACGAGGGCGGACGAGGTGGTGCTGCATGTGGACTTCAACTGGGTGGGCGACCCCTCCATCATCCTCTCCATCAAGACGCTCGTCGGCGTCGCGCTGCAAGTGCAGGTGGGTGGCTGCGTGCGGTGGCCATGGCAGGATAGCGGGCGCAGCATTCAGCCATGCATGAGGGTGAACAGGGCGGGTGGCCGACCCCTCCATCATCCTCTCCATCAGACGCTCGTCGGCGTCGCGCTGCAAGTGCAGGTGGGTGCGTGGGTGGGTGCGTGGGTGGGCGGACTGGCAAGAGCAGCCAGAAGGCAGGAGGCGTGCCCCAACAGAAAAGCCGTCCATCTTCTTCTTCTCCATCAGACACTCGTGGGGGTGGCGCTGCAAGTGCAGGTGGGTGGGTGGGTGGGCGGGTGGACCGACAAGTTAAAGCACGTGTGAAGCATGCGCAGGTGCATGGGCAAGTGAAGACAGGTTCGTGTGCAGGAGCAGGAGAGTCTGCACTGTTGTAGTCGTGTGCTGCTCGCATCAGCCTCCTTGCAGCACTTGTGACCGGCTTTTGGCACAGCACTTTTGGCCGGTTTTTGGCACAGCACTTTTGATCTGGCTGGCTCACTGGTGAGCCGCTCTTGCATGTGCCCTCTCCCATGCAGGTAACTACCCCTCCAAAGTAAGGCTCCATTCAAGTGGGCCCAAGTGACCCTCACGCCTCGCATCAGCAACTGCCCGTCTGTGCTTCCCTTTCCTGTTTCAAGACACGACACATACTTGCTCTCCTCTCCGTCCCAATCCCCGCACCCCTTTGATCGCCAGGTGAAGAACCTTCAGATATGGGGAGTGTTTCGCGTCGCCCTCACGCCCCTCATCCCCAACATCCCATGCTTTGGCGCCATCGTCTTTGCCTTCACCAAGAAGGTACCTTGCGCCATTTCTCTGCTGTGCTGTGCTGCTACCAAGGTGACTTCTGAGTCAACAGTCCCCTCTTCCCCACCATCCCATGCTTTGGCGCCATCGTCTCTGCCTTCATTGGACGGCCTCTCTTCTCTACTGCTACCTGCTTCCATTCTCCTGTGACTGCAAGTAAAGATGGCCTTTTATCGAATGTTCTTATGTGCTTGGCAGTCAACGGAAGGCAGGTAGACAGCAGGCCTCCCTCTGCTCTGCCTGCCTCATTCATTCATCCATCCAGGCTGCGAGCTCACAAGCTGATGCCTTTCTGTTGTTCTCTCTCTCATGCCTTGCCTTCCTCCTCCCCTCTCCCTCCTCCCTTTCTCTTTCCCCCCTCCCTCCTTTCCTCTGACTTGACATGGCAGCCGGGCCTGACCTGGGAGAGTTTGAGTCAACTCAGAAATCACCTAGGCAGCCAACCCCACCCCATTCCCCCTGCACACACGTGCTCTCCCCTCCCATCTTCTCACCCCACGCATGGCACAGCCCGACGTGAAGTTCAAGTTGAAGGTGGCGGGCGGTGACATTGCCACCGTGCCTGGCCTGGGTGATGCCCTTGATGTGAGTCCGCGTGGTGATGCCCTTGATGTGAGTCCGCATGGTGATGCCCTTGATGTGAGTCCGCGTGGTGATGCCCTTGATGTGAGTCCGCGTGGTGATGCCCTTGATGTGAGTCCGCGTGGTGATGCCCTTGATGTGAGTCTGCATGGTGATGTGATGTGATGTGAGTCTGCATGGTGATGTGATGTGATGTGAGTCCGCATGGTGGTGTGATGTGAGTCGGTGTGGTGATGTATTGTGAGTGGGCGTGGTGATGTGATGTGATGTGAGTCGGTGTGATGTGAGTCGGTGTGGTGATCTCATGGGACGTTACTGTGATGGCATGAGGATGTGAGTTGGCATGGCATGGTGATGAGTTGGCATGATGGCATGATGGCATCATAATGTGGTGCCCGTTTCAACCTGTGCGCGCTGGTGCAGGATCTGATTCGAGCAGCCATCATGGATTCGCTGGTCTGGCCGGTGCGCCATGTCATCCCCATCGTGCCCGGCAACTACGAGTGAGTTGCTGCCTGTACACGTCTGGCTTGCCCGCTCAAATCAAAAGCCATGTCATTCCCATTGTGCCTGGCAACTACGAGTAAGTTGCTGCTGCCTGTACCTGTGTGTAGCTCCAGTTGACTCCGTGCATTCCTCTCCTGTTTTTTACGCGTTGAGCTCTCGAGTTGCCTTCCCCTGCACAGTATGGTTGGTTGTTTAGATGAAAGAGCTACGCAGGTAGCCTCCTGTCTCTTCTGCCCCCCGTTTCTGTCTTCTTACACCCTTCATTCCTCACAGGCCACCCCTTATTCCCCACATCCCACCTTCCTCCCTCCAATCCCACTTGGCTCCCCTTCCCTCAACCCCCCCCCCCCTTTTCCCTCAACCTCCCCTCCCCCCCCCCCTCTTTCCCTCAACCTCCCCCCCTCTTCCCCTCAACCGCGCTCCCACTTCCCTCAACCCCCCTCCCACCCCAGTTACCTGCAGATGCGCACGGTGGGCGTGCTGGAGGTGAAGCTGGTGGAGGGCAGGGACCTGGTGAACCTGTCACTGCTGGGCACCATCGACCCCTACGCCACGCTCTTCGTGCGCCCCAAGCCCACCCTCACCCGCCGCAGCCGCACCATCGTGAGTCACTTATGAATTACTGTGAATCCTCCAGGAACCACTGTGAATCCTCCAGGAGCCACTGTGAATCCTCCAGGAACCACTGTGACTTCTCCAGGAACCACTGTGACTCCTCCAGGAACCACTGTGACTCCTCCAGGAACCACTTTGACTCCTCCGTGAACCGTCACGAGTCCATCATGAGTCGCTATCTTACCTCGATGGGCCCTTTGAGTCCGCTGAAAGGCCATCCATTCTCAAATCTCCACGCCCTCGCTGCAGCGGAACCATTGTGAGTCGTCGCTCGTCTCGCTCAACCCTCGCTGGTACTGCTTTTGCCGCCCGGCCCCATAATTTTGCCCCTTCTTTTCTGAGGTGACATCTCCGCTCTCTGCTTCAACTCTCGACTTGTTTGTGTGGCACCCAACCATGTTTATTCACTCTCAAAGTTCAGACCACTTGTACGAGTAGTGGGAGTTGGAGGAGCAAACGACATGGAGTCACAGAAGCATATGTGACATTCAATTGCTCGGGGGCACAGCACAGATACACACACATGCCGCAGAGCAGAGACTGGCTGATCTCCTCTCCCTTCCTCTCCCTCGTTCCTTTGCTTTTGCTGCTTGCGCTGGCAGGGCAGCTCTGATCCCACTGTGGAGCCACTCGTTTGACTTCAAGGCGACGACTGCGTGACATGGAAAGGAAACACAGGGAGCAGAGCACAAACACGCAGGGCCGCAGAGAGTCATTTCATCTCCGCGCTCCCGTTTGTCTTCCCCCTCCCTTGCGTGTGCGGGCAGGCCAACTCGGTGAACCCGCTGTGGAACCACTCGTTTGACTTCAAGGTGGAGGACCCCGACACACAGAGGCTCGTCATCAAGGTCAGCCCACATCTCTTCATTCTGTCGGAGCTGTAAGAGTGGTAAGAAATTTACCTTCAAATAAGGGTCAGTCTGGTGAGAGTTGAGATTAAGGCTCCCCCCTATGCCTGTCCGTCTAATGTTTGCCCTCCCACTTCCCTGTTTACTCCCTTTCAAGAGTCGCCACAAGAAGTCGCCACAAGAAGAGTTACTCGAACCCTGCTTTTCTTCTCCCCTCCCTCCCTAACCATGCCTGTTGAGCAGGTGTGGAACGAGGAGGAGCTGACCGCGTGGCTGCTCCTGTGTGGCGGGAAGATGAACGGCTCTGCGAGGCAGCACACACACGCCACTCTCGCCCTCTTTTTGACGTGCCTCACAGGCAGTATCATGCACCGCACAGCTCACTCACACCAAACTTCCCTTTCCTCTCCCCTCCGCCACACATCACTTGCAGGTGTGGAGTGGGGCGACCAGGAGTTGTTGACGGCATCACAGACCGTTGGGCAGGCGGCCATTGTACTGCCGGACCTGCCAGCACTGGAATAAGAATATGGCTCCCAACTTTGCCCCTCCTCTCCAACCCCCTCCCCTCCCCACCATGCGTTTTGCCAGGTGTGGGACAACCAGGAGCTGACAGCGTCTGTGCCGGTGGGACAGGCGGCCATAGCACTGGCGGAGCTACCAGCAATGCCACAACCTGCCGCCTCCTTGCCCCCTTTCCGTCCCTCTCCCCCCCAACGCGTCCCATGCAGGTGTGGGACGACCAGGAGCTGACAGCGTCGGTGCCGGTGGGGCAGGCGGCCATTGCACTGGCGGACCTGCCGCCGCTGAAGCTGGTGGACCGCTGGGTGCCCGTGGTCAAAGACGTGGATGACCCCAAGGCTGACACCCGCCCAAGGGGCTCGGTATGACTCTTGCTGCCATGAGGTAGGTAGCAGATTACATACAGTAAGGTGAAGGCCAGGGCGCCACTGAAGCTGGTGGACCGGTGGGTGCCCGTGGTCAAAGACGGGATGACCCCAAGGCCGACACGCGCCCCCGCGGCTCGGTATGACCTGTGGTGCTGTGGTGCTGTGGTGCTGGTATGAGGTAGCAGATAGCATGCAATGCAAGCCCTGAGGTTGACACCTTCCCGCGTGGCTCTGTACGTGCCGCTCTATCTGGCCATAGAAGGTGCTGTGCGTGCCATTGCATAGCTGGTACCTGGTGACAAGATGAAATGCCTTGAGATAGATCCCATGCCACAACATGACGCTCTTCTCCTCCACTCTCCGCTCCCCTCCCCTCCCTCCCTGCTCTCTCAGTTGCATCTGGAGCTGCTGTACCGCCCTGTGGACGAGCGCGGGGTGCTGCTCGCCCCTTGGACTGTTGAGTCAACTCAGCACGCTCATTCTCCTCCACACTCCCCCCGTTCCCCTCCCCCCCTCTCTCCCAGTTGCATCTGGAGCTGCTGTACCGCCCTGTGGACGAGAACGGGGTGCTGCTCGCCCATTCTACCATTGAGCCAACTCAAAGAAATCATTCCCCTCCGCTCTCTCCCCTGCTCCTCGTTCTCAGTTGCACCTGGAGCTGCTGTACCGGCCAGTGGACGAGCACGGGGTGCTGCTGGCCCCGGCCTACTTCACCCCGCCAGCGCCCAAGACGCTCCAGGAGGCAGCAGCAGCAGCCAACGCAGCAGAGGCACGCAAAATGCGGCAGGCGGGCGTGGGGTTCCTGAGCCCTATCAAGGCGCAGCAGCAGGAGGAGGGCGAGGGGGGGGAGGATGTGCCGGCGATGGCTCTGGGGGGGATCAGGGGGGGTTGGGAGTGGAGGACGGGGAGAAGAAGTACTTGAGAGGCGTGCTGCAGGTGGTGCTGCTGTCGGGGCGAGATCTCATGGCGTGTGATATGAATGGGCTCAGTGACCCCTTTGCTGTCCTCGAGGTAAGCAGGCCCTGGCAGTGCTCTGATGCCTTCAGTTATTTCAACAAGAGCTCATGGCGTGTGGTATGAATGGGCTCACGAACCCGTTTGTCGTGCTCGAGGTACGCACGCTGCTGCTGTGCCCTCAGGGGTTATCTCAGGCTGCTGCTGTGCTTTTTTTTTTGTGTCACTCGTGGTTCCCCAGAGGTTATCTCAGGCTGCAACTACTGTGGTGAAGGATACGTAACCGCTACCTTGTCACATGCTTTCCGCTCTCTCGTTCCCCCCTCTCTCAACCGCTCTGCCCACCTGCAGCTGCAGCTGGGCGGGCAGAGGAGGAAGTCACGGGTGGTGAAGAAGACGCTCACATCACGCCCCTCACTGCTTTCTCACATCATCCCGCTCTCTCACTCCCATTATCCCCATCCACTCTTGTTCCGTGCAGTTGCAGCTGGGCGGGCAGAGGAGGAAGTCACGGGTGGTGAAGAAGACGCTGCAGCCGGAGTGGAATGAGAACTTTGAATTCCTCGTGGAGGATGGCAAACACGACATGCTCGTCGTGGGGCTCTTTGACCACGACCTGCTGGGCAAGAAGGTAGGCTTTCCTTGTAACGTGTTGCTGGTGAGTATCTGTCACGGCCTTGGCGCATCAGCATCAGCATCAGCATCAGCATCAGCGCATCAGCATCAGCATCAGCATCAGCATCAGCATCAGCGCATCAGCATCAGCATCAGCATCAGCATCAGCGCATCAGCATCAGCATCAGCATCAGCGCATCAGCATCAGCATCAGCATCAGCGCATCAGCATCAGCATCAGCATCAGCATCAGCATCAGCATCAGCATCAGCATCAGCATCAGCGCATCAGCATCAGCATCAGCATCAGCGCATGATCATCAGCATCAGCATCAGCATCAGCGCATCAGCATCAGCATCAGCGCATCAGCATCAGCATCAGCATCAGCATCAGCATCAGCATCAGCATCAGCGCATCAGCATCAGCATCAGCGCATCAGCATCAGCATCAGCGCATCAGCATCAGCATCAGCATCAGCGCATCAGCATCAGCATCAGCATCAGCGCATCAGCATCAGCGCATCAGCATCAGCATCAGCATCAGCATCAGCGCATCAGCATCAGCATCAGCATCAGCATCAGCATCAGCGCATCAGCATCAGCATCAGCATCAGCATCAGCATCAGCGCATCAGCATCAGCATCAGCAACAGCATCAGCATCAGCATCAGCATCAACATCAGCATCAGCATCAGCATCAGCGCATCAGCATCAGCATCAGCGCATCAGCATCAGCATCAGCATCAGCGCATCAGCATCAGCATCAGCATCAGCGCATCAGCATCAGCATCAGCATCAGCATCAGCGCATCAGCATCAGCATCAGCGCATCAGCATCAGCATCAGCATCAGCGCATCAGCATCAGCATCAGCATCAGCATCACCGCATCAGGATCAGCATCAGCATCAGCATCAGCGCATCAGCATCAGCATCAGCATCAGCGCATCAGCATCAGCATCAGCATCAGCGCATCAGCATCAGCATCAGCATCAGCATCAGCATCAGCGCATCAGCATCAGCATCAGCGCATGAGCATGAGCATGAGCATCAGCATCAGCATCAGCATCAGCATCAGCGCATCAGCATCAGCGCATCAGCATCAGCATCAGCATCAGCGCATCAGCATCAGCATCAGCATCAGCATCAGCGCATCAGCATCAGCGCATCAGCATCAGCATCAGCATCAGCATCAGCGCATCAGCATCAGCATCAGCATCAGCATCAGCATCAGCATCAGCATCAGCGCATCAGCATCAGCATCAGCATCAGCATCAGCATCAGCATCAGCATCAGCATCAGCGCATCAGCATCAGCATCAGCATCAGCATCAGCGCATCAGCATCAGCATCAGCGCATCAGCATCAGCATCAGCGCATCAGCATCAGCATCAGCGCATCAGCATCAGCATCAGCATCAGCGCATCAGCATCAGCATCAGCATCAGCATCAGCGCATCAGCATCAGCATCAGCATCAGCATCAGCATCAGCGCATCAGCATCAGCATCAGCGCATCAGCATCAGCATCAGCATCAGCATCAGCGCATCAGCATCAGCGCATCAGCATCAGCATCAGCGCATCAGCATCAGCATCAGCGCATCAGCATCAGCATCAGCATCAGCGCATCAGCATCAGCATCAGCATCAGCATCAGCGCATCAGCATCAGCATCAGCATCAGCATCAGCATCAGCGCATCAGCATCAGCATCAGCGCATCAGCATCAGCATCAGCATCAGCATCAGCGCATCAGCATCAGCATCAGCGCATCAGCATCAGCATCAGCATCAGCGCATCAGCATCAGCATCAGCATCAGCATCACCGCATCAGGATCAGCATCAGCATCAGCATCAGCGCATCAGCATCAGCATCAGCATCAGCGCATCAGCATCAGCATCAGCGCATCAGCATCAGCATCAGCATCAGCGCATCAGCATCAGCATCAGCATCAGCGCATCAGCATCAGCATCAGCATCAGCGCATCAGCATCAGCATCAGCATCAGCATCAGCATCAGCGCATCAGCATCAGCATCAGCATCAGCATCAGCATCAGCATCAGCGCATCAGCGCATCAGCATCAGCATCAGCATCAGCGCATCAGCATCAGCATCAGCATCAGCGCATCAGCATCAGCATCAGCGCATCAGCATCAGCATCAGCATCAGCATCAGCATCAGCGCATCAGCATCAGCGCATCAGCATCAGCATCAGCGCATCAGCATCAGCATCAGCGCATCAGCATCAGCGCATCAGCATCAGCGCATCAGCATCAGCATCAGCATCAGCGCAATAGCATCAGCCCATCAGCATCAGCCCATCAGCATCAGCGCTTCAGCATCAGCACATCAGCATCAGCATCAGCATCAGCGCATCAGCATCAGCATCAGCATCAGCGCAATAGCATCAGCCCATCAGCATCAGCCCATTAGCATCAGCATCAGCGCATCAGCATCAGCGCATCAGCATCAGCGCATCAGCATCAGCGCATCAGCATCAGCATCAGCATCAGAATCAGCATCAGCATCAGCATCAGCATCAGCGCATCAGCATCAGCGCATCAGCATCAGCGCATCAGCATCAGCATCAGCATCAGCATCAGCATGAGCATCAGCATCAGCATCAGCATCAGCATCAGCCCATCAGCATCAGCCCATCAGCATCAGCGCATCAGCATCAGCGCATCAGCATCAGCGCATCAGCATCAGCGCATCAGCATCAGCGCATCACCATGAGCATCACATCAGGACAGCATGCCTCGCAGCAGCTGTCGAACAGGCAAGCACGACATGCTCGTGGTGGGGCTTTTCAACCACGACCCGCTCAGCAACAAGGTGAGTGCTCCTCATAACTCGCTGTTACATGGAGCGTCAACGGGTGTGCTCTGAGGCACCGTGCGGTGCAGCGACTGGGGGTGGATGGCAAGCACGGCATGCTGGTGGTGAGGCTCTCTTCGACCACGACAGCTGGCGAGTGAGAGTTCCTGTGTGGGTCGTTGTTGGCTAGCGGTCGGTCGTCAAAGGTGTGCTCTTTGGCACGTTTCACGTTCTTTGCCAGCTTTGTGCTCCTCGTGGAGGATGGCAAGCATGGCATGCTCGTGGTGGGACTCGTCGACCATGACCTGCTGGGCTTGGATGAGAGTTCCCTTCCCTGTATGACTTTGGTTGCCTGCATGTGAGATATAATGGCATCCTCATGCATTTGGTATGGCTGGCAAGAGAGTCAGTACGTGGGGGATGGTGGTGATGCATGAATTGCTGAGCTAGGATGCGCATGCGGGCTTCGTTTCTGCTTATGTTACTCTTGGAATGGGATGTGATTGGAAAAAGTAATGCTTATACTGGTATGTTGCTGAAAAGTCTGCATACGGTACTTTGTTTTGTCTTGCCATGATCCGTATCTTTGTGTCTTCATGTTTGCAGGATAACATGGGTCGGCTGGGTGTGAGCCTGACGAGAGTAATGATGGAGGGGCATATTGAAAGCGAGTTCCAACTGATGGATGTGTCTCATGGATGGTTAAAGCTGAAGCTAACATGGAAGCCTGTACCATAGACTTGTAGGCTACTCAAGTCAAGAAGCTTCCTTTTATGATTTGTGTTGAGTAAGTTGCGTTTTAGGATGAGTTATGTTATTTGCCTTATGCCTCGAAATTGTAATTAGCCGATTTAGGTGGCTCTAACTACTGTTCATTGCACTTGGAATCAATCATTCCCAAAATCCTCCTCGGTTATGGATTCTGTCTTGAATGCCAGTCAAATGCACGGCGTCGCGGCATTTCCAGCCCTTGACCTGTCCACATTCGACCGCCCTCGCAAGCCACCTGATCTTTAGCGATTGTTCGTGCGACGATGCAGCGATGTTACACGCTTGCAAGAAACCTCTTTGCGATAGGGCGGAAAGGATTTGGCGACCACTGGAATCCAGCCATTTCGAAAGGCATCTTGTCGGATTTGCTGCGTTGGCGCGCTTTGGTGGCCCAGAAGTACCTCTCACGAGTCGCTTCCAGAATCCGACGAATTCGAGAGTCGCAGACTCGTCAAATGCGACTACCAGCCACTGCGATTCTCAGATCGTCATCGCATTCCTTGCTTTCACCCTCTCGACCATCCATCGCCGCAACACGACCAAGAATTTGGTTCGCAGACGTCGCCTCCAGAACTCCGTTTGTTCTGGCGCTGCGTAGAAAAAGTGCCTCTCCTTGAGAACTTTATCTTCCGAGTCATTGCGTCAAGGAGATAGTAATAGCAGCAACCTGTGTCTTCGCTGCCACTTAGTCAGTGTTTGGGTGGGATCTGAGTGATCGGCCCATGTTTCACGGCTCTAATCCAGTACCGCAACTTAATAACCGAACCGCGACTTCAGATAACGAGCAGTGGAGACAGTGGTGGGTGGATTGAGTATTCTTTCAAGTGCGTGCTCACATGGCGTATCAAGGTCCTCCTGTTACAGCACCGCCAAATCAAGGTGTGACGCGTGGTGGGGTTGCTTCAGGGATGACATTCATGCTTCGACGCGGTTTATTACTATCCTAGAAGACATCGTTTAGTCAATGAAATGAAATTTATCGGGTTTGTTCCATTCCGCGAGATTACACCATTGAACGTTACTAATCCCGTCGCACACACGAGCAGGTTACCACTTCTGTCGTGACGGCCCTTCGTCTCCGCCTGACTGCGCGTCGCCCACGGAAGCCTTCACGAACCCCCTCAGCCTCAGCCGCAGCAGCAGTAGCGGCAGCGGCGCGGGGCACTACTATCACTACTACCAGTGCGATTCGCCCCCGCCGTGCAGCGGCGTGATCGTGACAAACAAAGACGCGAGCGTGTACGACAACTGCTGCGTCGCGCTGTAAGCTGATGAGCTGATAATGTCGTGAATGGATGAATGAATATAACTGGTCTTTTTCTTCCGTTCTTTCAAGGCGCGTCTTGATCCGTTCGTGGAAGCACTTGTCAATCTTGAAGATGGTTCATGGCTGACGCGCTCTCCGTGTTCCTTGTTGCTGCAGAGTATCGGTGCTCTGCTGCTGCTGGGTGATAGACGGCTTCGTCTGACCGTCATTCGTTCGGACTCCCGTCTCCTGATCGCCTTCGTGTGAGCCGGTCTCGCATTTTTCGAGTCGCGCAGCTAAAACATATCTGGTCCGCGATCGCGACATGTGGTGGATTCCAAGCGAAAGCAGCCTTTGTTGCTCTCTCCGTTTCTTTTTTGCTGGTCGCTAAGTGGCAATTCCATGCTCAGAATGCTCTAAGTGACTATTTTTTTGTGAGATCTCTCTGTATGGGTTGTTCTACAAATGAGCCTCATTCACTCTTTTCAAGGAACAGGACCAAGAGCCACAGCAAAAAACTCAAATTGCGCAACTCAAAGTCAAAATTGTCCTAGGATCCCCGCTACTAGGTAGTAGATACCCGTACTACAGCCTGAATAGAGAAAGCTTAGCCCTTGTGACACCATAACCCCAGCAGGGTGACACACCAGCAGGGTGCCACAAAGGTTTTTCCATACTGAGAAGCACATCCCCAGCAGAAGCATTCCGGGCAGGACGAGCTAAAGCCATTTCCCCTCGGCGGCATTGGCACCCTTCCCTGCCACATGCCCTCAGCGCCGCATCCCCCTGCTCGCTCCAGGTGTCTTCCAAGAAACCTCCTGCTCTTGCCATCCCGTGCATGCCGCCAGCGGCAATGCCACATGCACCTACTTTGTGTGCATTGGGGTAGCAATTTGCTTGACAATCTGTCTCCAGCATCCACCCATCTGCTAGGCACAATGCGCTCTCCCCCTCTCCTCCCCCATCTCCCACCCCCCACACCCTCCGCCGCCCTCTGCAGCTTGCCTCCTACCGGCCAATTGTGGGGCACGAATTGCATGCCTCCAGCGCTATTTGAGGCGCCTAGACCTACCCCACACGTCATGCCATGCCACATGACTCAGTACTGAGCAGGTCATCCAGTTCCTACCCATTGCCTCCTGCGTAGCGACTTTGAGTCAACCCAAGGGTTACTGTGCCCACCCAGCAGCAGCGCCTCCTCCCCCGCCACCACCTGCACTCGCTGCTCCTCACTGAGCAAGTGTGTGTGTGCCATGAGTGCACCCATGCACCCATGCACCCATGCACCCATGCAACCCTCATTCTTATTGGCCCCGCATCAGCAGAGCTTCCCCCCCCGCCACCACATGCGGCAGCATCTCATGCCTCTGCTCCTCGCTGGCCCACAAGACACAAGCGCACTCATGCATCTCCCCCCGCCCCCCCCGCCTCCCTAGTGGCCCCGCCGCAGCAGCGCCTCCTCGCTCGCCACCACGTGCTGTTGCATTGCGTCCCTCTGCTGCTCACTGACCAAGTGTGTTGTTCCACGAGCGCACCCGTGCACTACCCACGGCGTCACGCATGCACCCATGCACGCCCCTTCCTACTGGCCGCGCAGCAGCAGCGCCTCCTCCCCCGCCACCACCTGTTGCAACATCGCATCCCTCTGCTCGTCACTTGCAAAGTGGAACCGCCGCCCGTGGCCTGGGGGACACACGCAGGGATGAGAGGGGACACGGGCAGGAAGGGGAGGAGAGGGGCGAGGCAGGGGAGTAGAGGGGCGATGGCGATTGAAGCAGGAGGGCAGGGGGGCACGGAGGCAAGGGGCCAGGCGAGCAGTGGGGCAGGGGGGCAGTGGGGCAAAGGGCAGGGGGGCAGGGGGCTCTGCTGCAAAAACTGATGCAAATCCATAACACACGTTCACCTGGCAGCACCGCGCCTCACCTGGCAGCACCCAGCGGAAGGGCAGTCCCACCAGCTTCTTGGCGCTCTGAATCTGGACTGGCACTGCACGGGTGGTGGCGCAGGTGGCAGGGGCGGGGGGACGGGGGGCAGGGGGCAGGGGGCCGAGGGCAGGGGACAGGGGAGAGGGGGCAGAGGGCAGGGCGCAGGGGACAGGTGAAACGGGTCAGGAACAAGAAAATATGACATTTGAGGAGACTAGATACTGGGTACAAGGGATAAGGGATGAGGAAGGACGGACAAGAGGCAACAAAGAACAAGGCACACAAACACAGAGAGAGGAGGCAGCAACGTGTGACAGTGCAGAGCGACAGGGAAGCAGAGCGACAGTGCTTTCTCTTCTCCAAAACGCTTTCTCTGGAGCCCTTTTTTTGCTACCACAGAGGAAAGACGGCAGTGAATCTCGTTTGACTTGGGTTGACTCACCCGAGTACCAGTTGACGCGTCTAAATATAGTAAGGCTTTCCGTAGTTGGAGCGTACGCAAGGTGGTCGCCTGAAAAGAGCGCTCCCTCGTGCGCCTTATACAGCAGGCTCACGGAGCCCTGTGAGAGGAGTTAGGGCGGGGAGTGAGGAAGAATAGCCACGTGATTAAAGAAGTGTTTTGAGACATGTCAAAATACAGCAGACTCACGGAGCCCTGTGGAAGGAGTTAGGGTGGGGAGTCGGGAAGAAGAAGGGAGCGGTGATTGAGCGAGCAGTCCGCCTCCCATCCCCTCCCCTCCCCTGAGGAGAGCTTCACGAGCAGCGCTCCTCTGTCCGCCTCACATAGCACACTCATGGAACTCTACACACACACGCAGAGAGCGAAAACAGAGTGGTGCGGATGGTGGTTTCGGGAGTGAACTAACCCGTGCGGTTCGTCTGGCCCCAGGCACGAGGGGCTGTGCCGCACCTACGGCTGCTACTGGGACCCCACGTCACTTGCACTGCTTCCGCCACCACTCGACGTGCACACGCACTTCCCATTTGAACCGCGCCCTACCCAGTTGCACAAGAGCGCTCACCTCGATGTGACCGGGGGTGAATAGGATCTTCAAATCCGACCCAAGGCACCAGGGCCCCGTGCCGTCCAATAGCATCTCCACATCGCAGTACCCATTTCTACCGCGCTCTACCCGCCCTCACCTCGGTGTGGCCGGGAGTGAAGATGATTTTAAGGTCGGACCCCAGGCACCACGGCCCCGTGCCGTCCAATAGCATTTCGACGTCTGTCGTGTCGGGCTGCACCTCGAGCGCGTGGAGGACACGCTCCGCCTTGAACCGCGCCGCCCACCGCGCGTGGTCCGCCACGTCGTCGCGGTGCGAGAGCACGATGTAGCGCACGCCGCCCATGCGCGCGAGCGCCTCCGCCAGGTGCTCCGAGTAGCGCGGGCAGTCCACCATCACGTTCCCCGCCGCGCGCTGGATTAAGTAGGACGCGGCGCCACGGGGGAGGGAGGGAGAGAGGGAATGAGGGAGAGAGAAGATGAGGAAGTGAGGAGAAACGGCAAAGGGGATATGAGGAAACGGGAGAGAGCGAGAGTGGGAAGCGGCACCGCACTGCACCGACCTGGATGAAGTAGGAGGTGGCGCCGAAGGACTTGCGCGAGTGGTAGCCGCAGTGGAACACGCCGGGCAGCGCGGAGGCGTCGATGGGCAGCGGGAACGCGTCGCGCGCGCGCGGCACGAGCGATAGCGACTCGCGCGAGTGGATGGAGGCCGTCGGGCACGACAGCAGCGCCTGGGCGGCGGAAATGCGTGGGGAAGGCGGGAGGGGAGAAGGGACGAGGGAGGAATAGGTGACGACATGGCATGGGGCATGGCACGGGGCATGTATGGGGCAATCATCCTAACACCAGAAATTTCTTGATATGGTTCCCATGCTTTTATCGTTCAAAATCCATCATTCGCCGTTCATCATTCGCCGTTCATCATTCGCCGTTCATCATTCGCCATTTATCGCTCGTCGTTCGTCGTTCCTGGTTCGTTCGTTCGTTCGTCGTGCTCGTTGAAACCCTTCCTCATACCTGCAGCGCCTTGACGGTAGTCGCCTCGTCGCCGGGCTGTGCGAACACGGCGGATTTCGACCCGACCTTGGCGAACACTTCGGGCGCCATCCACCGGCACGTGTCGCAATTGATGCACGTGTGGTCCACGTAGAAGTCGCCCGCCACGTTCTCGCCACGTGGCGCCCTCGCGCCGCCCACGCGCTCCCCCACCTGCTGCGCCTGCGCCTCGACCTTGAAACTCGGGACTCGCGGCGCTGCTGACGTGGCAGGGATTGCTAGCACAGATTGCGACCAGCCGGCGCTGTCACTCCAGCCGACGGCGCCGCCTCGCCGTGCCGTCAGTGGCGGCGCCACTCGCAAGCCGCCGCCGGCGCAGCAAGTCGCGAAAGCTACAGACATTTGCGCTCGCGCGCCGTACGTGTATGAATCAGCAAGCAACAGTTCGCAAAAAGCTCGAAGGTGGCGAAGACTTCGTCAGATTCTGGAACTAGTTGATGCAGCGGCGTTCACAACCTAGCACTGAGTCAGTTGCTAGAGGCGAACGAATTACCAGAGTCAGAAGGCTTCTTGCAAGTTTTCACTCGCTGCGCGAACTCGTATATCTGTTTCCTGACGAAGCTCAAGCAATATGAGCTAAGACCCGAGGAAGTCGGAAGTATATGTAACTAGTACTATTTCAGCATAGCCTCAGCAAAATCGTCCTGCTTTGTGAGTGAGCTGCCGTGCTGCTCCGCCTAGTCAGAAGTCCCCATTCCGAATTCCGTTGGGTCTGCCTTGCCCCGTCGCCGTCAATCAGTCAGCCCCTGGTTGAGCGGAATGCTTCCTTGGCGCCTTGTCAGATCTGCGTATACACGTCACATGTAGCCGCAATCTTGCCTTCTGGCCAAATTCCAGCTCATAATCGATAGAAATGCGCTGGTTCAAGGCTAGGTGCAATCTGAAAATATCGTCCGACCATTCGCGACGAAGTCGCTGGCTCGCACGGCGCAACATGACGCGCTCGCGAGGGAGCGGGTTTCGTGCGCTGTCGCTGTGACAGCGAATTCTGCACGTGCGACGAGACGAATGGTTTGGTCGAGATACGGTTCGGGAGACAGCTGTTTGAATGTCCTTGCACCCATGACATTACCCGTTATTCGTATACGCGTATAATATACAGATAAATACAAGGCAATATAAAAACAAGTATGTCAGTGAGAGTCGGAGTGTTAGCGCGGTTGTCAGTTGAGGCATCCGAAGTGTGAGAGCTCCAAATGGTGCAGCCTCACACATGTCAGCACAGGCTCCGGAAATTCCTGGGGTGAATTACCCTGGTGGGCCACGCAAGGGAGGCAATGCAACTCACTATCAACTAGAGGCAAACAAATGAGGATGGGTGACCACATTCACTCTCCTCACCTATGAATAGTTTACAGGATGGAATGTGAGACGGCTCACTGAAATGAGGAATTCCACACCCCATGCTGTAACAAAGATCAGTGGCAGCGACTCACACGAAATAAGGCACATGGTGAGGAGAACAGACTCACGTGCAGCACGAGGGCAAGGTCAAGGATGGCGTCTGGCAGGTGGGGGCGCAGGGAGAGCAGCGCCTTCTGGTGGGCAGGCGGGAAGGCATGCGCGTCTATGTCCAACTCCATGTAGGGCTGGGTGGTGGACTGGGGGAAGGGGGAAGAGCAGTGGGGGAGAGTGGGGAGAGGGGAGTTGATATGACAAGGCAGGGGGGAAGGCGTGTTCGTTTATGTTCAGTTCTAGGTAGGGCTGGGCGGACGACTGGGGGAAAGGAGGAAGAACGCAGGTGATGAGGGCCGTATGTGATAAGAAGCACACAACTGTGAGCAAACCTCACCCTTTGAACACAGCAACATGCATCACCCAACCACTCACCTGCAGCACACAGCACAGCGCATCACTCACCTGCAGCACACAGCACCGCACACCACTCACCTGCAGCACACAGCACCGCACACCACTCACCTGCACCACACAGCACCGCACACCGCTCACCTGCAGCACGGTGTGGTAAGGGCGAGTGAGCACGGCCCTACCACAGCACCCCTCCACCAGCTTCTTGCCCGCCGCACTCAGCGCTACCTCCCCCTCGTTCACCAGCCTCACCATCAGCTTCGGCCGATCCCAAACCACCTTCTCCACCCCACCCTCCCTTTCCCCATCTTCTCCCCCGGACCTTGACCACCGTTCCGACTTCCCCCCGTGCTCCCTCCTAACATGCTCCTTCCCCCCATGCTCCCCTATCAAGTGCCCCTTCCCTTGGTGCCCTTGCGTTGCCATGTCCCCCCCCATGCCAGCATCATCATCAGACGAGTAGCTGGACCAGCTGCCTCTGCGCCTGCCACTGCTGCTGCGCCGCGTCTTGCTGCTACTGCTGCCTGATTGATCCGCCTCATGCCCTGCTGCTTCAGCCCGTGCTGCCTCTTTCCCAGCTGCTGTGTCACATGCCGCCTCCCCACCCACTGCCCTCGCTCCCGTTGCCGCTTGCTGCTGCTCCACGCGCTTCACGGGATGCTCTATCGCCCTCTCTTCAGGAGCTCCTCCTTGCATCCCCTCGCCTTGCCTGGGACCACCCGTGCGCAGCACAGGCTGCAGAGAGGCACGCAACACAAGGGAAAACGGACCAGCAGCCGCACAAGGGGGAATGGATGGGCGGCAGCAGCACAAGCAGGAACGAATGAGCAGCAGAAGGGGGGGGGATGGACGCAAAGCAGGAGATGAGAGATGGTGAAAGGGAGAGAGAGTGAGTGGTAGCAGCACACACGTATGAATGCAGGACGTACACGGTAAGCTGTGCTGATAGAGCATACCTACTGATGGAGCACCATGTCAGTGCCATACTTTCGTTTCGTTACGTATCTGTAAGTGAGGAATCAACACTCCATGCACATGCCTGCACGCCCACACACATACTCATACACTCACCCCAAACCCACACGCCCACACATGATACATCCATAACCCCATGCCCACCTGCATGTGCACGGTAGCGCTTGCCTGGGCGCGCCAGTGCGCTCCCAGCCGGCAGTACAGCGCACCACACTCAGACCCAGCCCGTCCCACACACTTGCCCATACCCCCATAACCCCTCCCCAATAACCCCTCCCCCATAACCCCTTCCCCATAACCCCTCCCCCATGTGCCCATGCCCCCATAACCACATGGCCATGTACCTCCATCTGTGCAGGAGCAACTGCCTGGGTGCGCCAGTGTGCTCCCAGGCGGCAGTACAGCACCACACTCAGACCCGGCCCGTCCCACGCCCGCTGGTGCAGCGAGAGCAGCGCCGGGGGCGGCTGCAGAGGCAGCTGAGGGTGGGGAGGAGAGGCAGAGGGGAAGGTAGACGGACGAGAGGACGGTAAGAAGGAGTACCAGAGGTAAACACGGGCTCACGCCCTCAACTATATGACAACCAGTGGCGGAATCATGTGGATAACTCAGCTGTACGAGCTCATGCCCTCAGTAAGCACCCAGCTTGAGAGGGTTCTCATGCTCCTCCCACTTCATTTCTCTGCTCAGCCTCCTTCCCCCCTTCTCCCACCCACCCCCAACTGCACTTTCCCCCTGTCACGCTTGATCCCTGACCTGGATATTGACGATCAGCACGGGTGGCAGTCCGTTGCTGCTCTGCGCTGCCGGCTCGCTGCCAGGTGGCGGCACGAGAGCGGCTGGGAGGTCCACGTGGGCGGCGATGTGGCGGATCTTCCTGGACGTGTGGAACACGTCTGCCGCCCAGGGCTCGTAGATGGGGGGTGCGGCAGGTGCGACCTTGGCTCCATCACTGCACAGCACAGCACATGGGGTGCAGGCAGGGATCAGATGGGACTTAGAGGAAAACAGACGATATGTGAGAGAGCAGAGAGATGCACGTCTGTGGCCCAGAGCTTGTACAGAGGGGGCGAGACAAGAGGGTCCATGGCTCCATCGGTGCATGGATGGATGGGAGTGGGATGAGATGAGCGTCAGTGCAGCACAAGGCTTGGACCTCCTTACCTGGCGTAGGTGGGGCCGCGCACGAGCAGCAGGGAGGGGTCAGCGGGAGACCAGCAGTTGGTGGCAGCGCGGGCGGAGGGGGAGCAGCAGAACAGCTGAGAGCCCGCCCGCGGCCACATCAGCAGACGCTTCACGGCTGGCGTGGGGGTTGAAGAGCAAGGGGGAGAGGGGCCGGAGGGAGGAAAGGGGAGGGTAGAAGGAGTCGATTAGGAAGAGAAGAGCTGAGAGCCAGCCGAGGGCAGCGGTTACATCAGCACACGGGGCAACCGGGAAACCGGGAAACCGGGAAACCGGGCAACCGGGCAACCGGGCAGCTGGAAAACCGGGCAGCCGTGAAACCGGGAAACCGGAAAACCGGGATACCAGGCAACCGGGAAACCGGGCAACCGGGAAACCGGGAAACCGGGAAACCGGGCAACCGGGAAACCGTGAAACCGGGAAACCGGGAAACCGGGATACCGGGAAACCGGGAAGCAATAGAGATGGGGTGTCATGTGCTGGTCTCATCGCTGCAGCCAAATCTCTCAATCTGCGAGCTATCCTTCTCCTGTCCCACCCCTCCTGTCTTTCTCCTTCCCCGCAGCATGGGTTTGCTCTCAGCACGGGCTGAGAGCAGGCTATGGAAAGAGCTTGACTCACACTCGCTGGGGTTGAGAGCAGAGGAGGTGCGGAAGAGCTTGGAGAAGAGCGCGCCACCGCTGCCAGACGCCCCCGACGTGCGCTCCAGGAGAGACCCTCCACCCACTCCAGGCCGGTCCACACCCCCCATGGCCCCCATGGCCATGCCCCCACTGGCAGCACCGGCAGCTGCAGGGGCGTCGAGAGGAGGCAGCCTCATGCTGCCGCTGGAACGACCGCGGTCCGGTGCGGAGAGAGATTCGGCATCGGTGCCCGCCATGGCTGGTGAGGGGGCATAGAGATGGGCAAGAGGAGTGAACGGGAAGACTGAAGGGGGGGGCAGAGAGGGCGGCGTCGGGACGAAGAGAAGGAGGTGGGGGGGACCGGGGTTGTGGGGTGCAGAGCAGAGCAGAGCAGCAGACTGGCCAGCGAACATGAGTGGAGGAGAAGAATGGCACAGCAGTAAGCAGCAAGCAAACAGCACAAGCAGAGCAACAGCAAGAGCAGCAGAGCAGCAAGCGAGAGAAGGAGAAGCAGGGACGATGACCTTGCAGCAGGGCAGCGAGAGTGCCAGAGTGCGGCTGCAGAGACTTCCATTTCTTCAGCGTGCCTGGCCTGCCCGCCCTGCCCTCCCCCCCACTCCTGCCCCCCCCACTAGCGCCATACCCACTCATCGCACCACCACCACCACCGAGGGAAGCAGCAGGGGAGGGAGCGGCGGCGTCGGCAGGGGAGGGCGAGAGGAGCGAGGAGGAGAGGAGGTGCAGGTTGGAGACGCGCTGCTTGGCCGAACCAAAGTCGGTGCTGCGCGTGCGGTACGGCAGCGAACGTGGGGTGGTGGGGCGGGGGAGAGAGGAGTGCGCGGCGGGAGAGGGGAACGGGAGAGGGGAGTGGGCGGCAGGGGAGGGACTGGGGAGAGGGGAGTGGGGGACAGGAGGGGGACGGTCTAGGGGCGTCTGTGTTTCATCCTGCTGCTGGTGGGAGTCAGGTGCTGGAGGGGGTGCTGAAGGTGCTGCTGCTGCTGCTATTTCTGCTGGTGCTGCTGCTGCTTCTGCTGCTGCTGCTGCTGGTGGTGCTGCCACCTGTTTCTGGTGGTGCTGGTGGTGGTGCTGCTGGCGGTGCTGCTGATGATGGTGGTGGTGCTGCTGCTGCTGCACGGGTGGGAGGAGGTGGGGGCTCAAACGGAGGAGCAGCAGCGGCTGATGGAAGGGTGATGGGTGCTTCTGGGGTGTGGGGTGGTGGTGTAACGTCTGGGGGTGTTGTTGCGAGGGGTGGAGGTGAGGGGTCAACAGCCCTTGTCGCAAGGGCTGCTGCGTTACCGACATCAACACCAGATGTATTATCCATGTCACTACCTGTGTCAGTAATACTGGTCGTGTCAGTGGCATTTATTAGAGCACCGGCACCGCGTGGGTCAATATGAGAGGCTGCATTAACGGCACTGGTCATGCCAATGGCATTACTAGCAGCAGTAGAGGTGTCAGTAGCAGCAACACTGTCAGTAGCAGCACTGGTGTTAGCAGCAGTGGCGGTGTCAGCAGCGTTAAGATCAGCTGTGCAAGTGCTTCTTACCACGTCGCTCTGCCTTACTGGCTCTGCAACAGCAGTAACAGGTGCAGCTGCAGCAGTGGACTTTTCAGCTTGCGGGCGTTGAATGGGGAACTGGGTGTGGGGCTGTGAGCGGGAGGGTGTGCGAGGGCGAGAGGGTGTGTGCGGTTTGGGGGAGCGAGGAGCAGGCATGGAGCGAGGAGAAGGGGCAGGGGGAATGGAGCGAGGGGAGCGGGAAAAGGAGCGCATGGAGCTGCTGCGAGAGAGGGACTCTGGAGGGGATGACAGAGGGGGCAGGGAAGGGGACAGGAAAGAAACGCCGGAAGCACAAATGAGAGACTTGGGGAGAACACACAAGAGAACAAGGACCGAGTGAGAGCAGGTAGAGGGTGTAAGAGCGGGGGAGCAAAAGAGGAGAAGGAGCAAGAGAGAAAGCAAGGGGGAGGAGGAGCAAGGGGGAGAGGGAGCAGAGGGGAGAGGGAGCAGAGGGGAGAGGGAGCAGAGGGGAGAGGGAGCAGAGGGGAGAGGGAGCACGAGCACGGACCAGCGACAGAGAAGAACTCGTCCGGGTCGTTGAAATCCTCATCTCCGTTGCTGTTGCCTCCACACCCATCATCCCCATTGCCGTCGCGATCCCTGTCACTGCCAGTACCTGGCACACCAGGTAGGTGCAACACAGCTCTACTCCCATCTCTTGTTGCTGCTGCTGCAGCCGCTGCTGCTACTACACCCCCTGCCGTTCCCCCAGAGTGAGCAGCAGGGTGAGCAGCAGCAGAGAGAGGGTCCAGGGCGGCCTGCAGGCAGCTGGCCACCCACTCGTCTACCTCCCTCGCCCGCACAGGGCTCTTGCGCACATCAATCTCCCCAGTCCCGCCCATCTCTCGCACCACCACTCCCCCGCGTCCCATAGGCGAGCACGAGCGCGCTCGCCCCAGGCTACTCACCCCCGTCACGCCACTCACCCCCGCCCCACCCTCTCCTCTCCGTTGCCCCCCCTCCAACGCACCCTCCTGCTCGCTCTCTCGCCGCCTGCTCTCCTCAGCCCTCTCATATCCCTCGCCTTCTCTCCACTCCCTCATCCCCTCCTCTCTCCTCTCCTGCCCTCGTCCCGCCTCCCTGCATCCACGACCAGCCACTGCCGCCTCTGCCGTCTCTGCGGCACCACCACATGCCTGCACCGACATTCGTTCGTCCACGGGCCTCCGATCCTTCCCCTCTGCGAGCCCTGCCACGTCACCAGGGGGGCCCTGCCGCTCCTGCTGCTCCTGCTGCTCCAGCTGCTGAGCCCGATCAGACGAGGCAAACGCGGAAGTTTCTTCGGCGTGGCCATTCAGGGAATCGGCCACGTGCGTCTTTCCATGCTGCTGCTGCTGCTGCGGCTGATGGTGGGTGTGCTGGATAAGCCGTATGAACGAGCCGTTGCTGTTCTCTGACGTCTCCTCCTCACTGCCTCCATCCTCATCGCCTCCTGCTGCTCCTGTCGCTGCTGCAACGGCTGCTCTCGCTCTTCCCCCCTCTACACCTGCACCAGCAGCGCTGTCTACGCCATTCATGACGTTCTCCCCTCTCCCGACCGCTGCCGCTGCTCCAGCTGCCGCTTCCCCAGCTGCTGCTGCTGCTGCCTCGCCCGTTGCTGCTGTTTCCTCTCGTTCAGTGCGGGCATCGGAGTGGCTGTGGCGCCGGAACGGGGAGAGGGAGTGCGAGCGGGAGTGGGAGTGACGATCGGAATGACTGTTCCTGCGATCAGCATGTGCGTGTGCAGGGTGATGCGCATGTCTCTGCGAGTGCTGCTGCGAGGGGTGCTGCTGGCCCTTTTTCCCATCTTTGAACACCATCACCTTCCACGTGAAGCACCTCACTCCCATCACCGCCTCAGGACTCCCCATTTCCCCCTCTTCCTCTTCCTCCTCCTCCTCCTCCTCCTCCTCCTCCTCCTCCTCCTCCTCCTCCTCCTCCTCCTCCTCCTCCTCCTCCTCCTCCTCCTCCTCCTCCTCCTCCTCCTCCTCCTCCTCCTCCTCCTCCTCCTCCTCCTCCTCCTCCTCCTCCTCCTCCTCCTCCTCCTCCTCCTCCTCCTCCTCCTTTTCCTCATCGTTCGCCCCTTCTGCCCTCCACCATTCTACTTCGCCCACCCCTCTTCCCTCCTCACCCTCCCGCTCTTTCCGTCGCCCACGTCCTGCGCTCTTGCTGCCCCGTCCTGAGCGCGCATGCCCCGCGCCGACCGCAGGTGGCTTCGCAGGTGTTCTTTCGGGTGTTTCAGCGGACCGTGCTCGCGCGACTCTACGAGACGGGCTCGCAGCGCTTTCCGGCGCAAGAGACGCCGAAAGACTCGGAATGGCCGGCTTCTGCTGCGAGCTTTCGGTCCACGTCCCGTCCGCGTTATCGTGGAAATTCGTCTGTTTCCCGCCAATGGTATCTGATGTGCCAGGCATAATAACGGACGGCAAATTCGTATAACGATTAGCGTGAAGGTCACGTGGAAGGTTCGAGCAAAATGCTAACTTGCGATCCGCTGTAGATGTGAAGGATGACGCGTGCAAGCGGAGGAACGTGATGAACGCTATTAGTCAAGTAAAGCCTAAATTAGATTGGTAGTCTCATGTTGCGTTGAAGCTGAACGATAAGTTACGAGGTACACTAACTCTATCTCATTCGGTTTGCCAAGGTTGGCAGCCATTGCTCTTGATAGGAAAAAGAAACTGGAACCATTTTCTAGAGTTTGGCGGGTATGCTGCTGGTTTGCTCAGGGGAGGGAATGCTGACAGCAGGGAAACTGTACTCTGTAAAGCGTCACGATCTCTACTAGCAGAATATTTATCCATAACGCTTTCCTGTATACTGAATGTTTAGACGTGTGCATCTAACCTTTCACCATATTGGTAAGATTACAGGAGGTAAAAGTTAAAAAAAAAAAAGTCATAAAGACTAGAGGCTCTTTTCCAACAGAGGCTCATTCTCTCATGGGTAGTCTCATAGTTCAGCAAACCGCCTGAAGCTTCTGCAAGCTTGGAGCATTATGCACAACTATGGAACTGAAAGCAAGCCATTCAAATCTAACGATAAGTGCTATAACAGAGCAGAGGACGATCACAGTGTTCTTTTGCTAAGCTGGGCTGACAGAAAATGCACAAAAGCCTTCACCACGGCCTCCCCTACCTCCCCCTTCATGCCCCCATTCCCATCAGGGCATGAGTAATGCGGATCAATTGATGAGCACGTGGTCCTGTATAGAGGTGCAGTGACCTGCCACGTGTCAAAGAACGACAAGCCCATGTGGCGAGCCAGGGGCTGGGCAATCCCATTGCCATATGCCAGCATGGCATTGGTTCTTCTAATCCATTTTCGATTTGCCACCCAAAATGAAGGCAGGCCAAAGAATACAGCAGGCTTTTTTGGTCGAAGGAGGTGGAGCGAGGAGAGGAAATGAGGGAGGTAGTGGGGATAGGCCACAGCACCATCAGAGCAGAACTCAAAGGTCCAGTGTCCTGTGCCTACGACTGTGACATCTGCAGTTGGTGATGGTGCAGGATAACTGCTTGTATGGTTGGAATATTTACCCCTGCGACTGCATAAATGCAGGGAGAGAGTGAGAAAGGAAGGAGCTAAATCTGAAACGTGCAAACCCGATATGAATCATCGATGTTCACTGGCACACTTACGAGCATCCTGCCACATTGTTGTCGTATATGCCATCCAGCCAGTTGTATTTTACAAGAATATTGCCTTCCTTCACCAATTCTCCACCAGCTGAAACATCCCCTGCTGCTGCTGGAGCAGTGACGTTGAGGGTGTAAGAGACGTCACCATGCCTCACCAGGGTCATATTATGCCTCGTGCCAGTGTGCATGAACCAGAGGTGCATGATTAATCCTCTCATGTGTGAGTCTCCAATCACATTCACCTCCCGTACTCCTCCATCCTTCCACAATGACCAAAGCATGTCATTCAACGGAGCAGCACGAGCGCAGCTGAAGAATGACCACCTGAATCCACAAATGAACGTTCAGGCTAAGACGTTGCCCGAAAGGGTTGACGTTGTGACGAAGTATACGAGGCTTTGTAGATCCGTGTTTTCACTGACCTGTACTTATTTGTGGTAGCAGTTGCTGTGTTTCGATCGGTCAAGCCATTTTGACTCGTGCCATCAGTGCCTGCAAGCCACCGACCAGCAATCCCATGTGCACATGGACTCGTGACCGATGAGAGATCCATATTGGCTTCATCGAGTTGAGGTTCCTCCAGCCAATCACGTGGCTGGCTTCCTTTAAGAACCGAAACAGGTATTCTTGCAAATACGTGTTGTCCTAAACGGTTCCAATCTTTGGTGTAGTTCAGATTGGAGCCATCGACACGGAATTCCATGCTGCATGAAATAAAACGAATCAGAGTGCCATGTGCGAAGCCTATAGAGAATGACCCTCCAGTGGAAACATGGAATGCGAAAACGTTGACATACCTGTAATTACCAGCGTCCCACGGAGTATAGGACGCAAGAAATACCGACTGTCCTGGAGAATCAGCCATCACTGTTGTCAGATGCACGTGAATCAAAGAAGGCCCTTAGAGCGTGACCATCATGTCCCATTGAAGGGAGGAAGATGCAGAAGCAGGGATCCAGCGTGCTGGTGATTGCACCGCGATGTAGAGAGAGCAAGTTTGGCCAACATGGCATTGTTTGCAGCCATCTCCATAGATTATAACGCCACCAGGACGAATTGCATTCTTTCCATGAGACAAACTTTCTTGATCGGAGTTTCCAGTTTCGTTCAATGAGATCCTCGAGCCGCCAAGGATGGAGGAGCTCCAGCACAACCCCGCAGGCAAGACCTCAATGGATCCGGGGTTGCTTGAATTTGTTGATATAATTGATGAATATCTGAGAGTATGAAGGGTAAGGATTCAATAAAGATGAAGCTAAGGCGTATCAAATGTAGAATTACCTGCTGTTTGTCTGATTAGGAAACGCTGTGTTTGCTTGGGTTAGTGGCGCAGCCTTCCTCAGCTCTTGGTTACTTTCTCTTGCAGCAGTGCTCCTCGACAGTAGATATCCCGACAACGCGAGCAGTATAAACGAGACTGCGCAAAGGCTTCGCCGAACTACGGATGGCCAATGGCATTTTGTGACGGATGCGTGATCTAGTTCGAACCCTTGACATGGCTTCTTCCTGACCGGGCTGGAACCCGTCTCATTCTCGTCGTCCGAGTCAACGACATGTGAGTAATTGGCAGCGGAAGGAAGTGCCATTGTATCGAATCCACCGATGCTATGCTGCAGCCGAAACACCGAATGGCAATAAGAAGCTACGCTGCAGCTGTGGGGTCAGACAAGCAAAAAGGCGATCGGCAAAACCATCGCGTCTAACCAGCAGCGAGCTGGACACGACGTTCCCAAGACCGGAGAAACTAGCCCGGGCTTTCCTGGCAGGTCGCGACTCCATGGTTTTCGCTGTGAGCGGTTGTGACGAATCAACCACCTCAGCGACGTTATTACGTTTCCTAAATCGGCGTCAGATGGGACTATGGTGACCTCACAGCAAGAGAGTCCCCCATAGCAGTGCTGAATTCGGCTGAAACCTTGGGAATTTGAAAGCGCTATAGAACACCGCAATACCGATCCCAAAGAACGAAACGCCTTCATCATAAAAATTAGCTACCTTAACTCCTCATGTTTATGACAAAAGACTGAAAACTAGCACCCAAAATACATCTATTGGCTTGATACAGGTGAGGCCCCTACAGGTACTCCATTGCACTAAGCAACTCCCCATGCTCTTCGAAATATGTAACCATCCTTTGTAGAAATGGGTTATTGTTCACTGTGTCGCAGTTACACACAATGCAGCACTGTCGGCGAGCTCTTGTGACAGCGACATTCATTCGCCGCTCATCCGCCAAGAAGCCAACCTACTCATACAAGGACAAGAGTAGTGAGGGGGCGGAAAATCAGTTTGTGTCAGCATTTTCCAAAGACGGAGTGGTGCATGATGCACTGTACTGCACTATCAAAACACAAATCAACCAATCACATACCTCTCCAGTGTCATTGGAGCGGACCATGGAGATGATAATGGCCTCCTTCTCTCTCCCCTGAAACCCATCAACCGTGCTGATCTCCACTCGAGCCAGCTGCCGAGAATCCTCTCTGAATGACTTGAGTAAGCCCACCTGGGGGGTGGTGAGAGCAGGGGAGAGTGATTGCGTCATTAGGAACTGTTGCATCGAACAAAAACTGCAGTGCAACCGCGAGACACCCAAGAAGTGGAACTTAGTAAGACTGCCAGCAACTGTTGTAGTATCTGCTTATGATGTTGCCATTCAAGAACCCACCTGTGCACTGTAAGGCGTGACAATCCCTATGTCCCCCGCATCCACCCCAGCCTCCAGCAACCTCTTCACATGCGCCACCACCACCCTCGCCTCCCCCTCATTCCGCAAACTATCCCCCTCCTCCTCCCGTTGCTCCTCCACATCATCACACCCCGTCGTATCCACCAGCACCAGCCGAGCCTCCGTCACAGGCCCGGCAACCACCCCCGGCAGGTCCGGAAGCCCGTGCCTGGCCACTGCATCATGCGCGGAGAGCAGCGACTGGTACAGCTCATCAGACGCCCAGCACATGATGTCCTGGTGCATGCGGTACTGAACGGTGAGCATGGATGTGATGCGGTCCCCGTAGAGGCGGTGCAGGCGCTCGAAGAGGGTGACTCCGAGGCCGCGCTTCTGAGCCTCATCGCACTGCACAGTGGGTGGCAGCTGCAGGTGGTCTCCTGACAGGATGCAGCGCGGGGCCTTGAGCACCGCCGCCCAGCACGACACCTCCAAGGCCTGTGCTGCCTCGTCTATCACCACCAGGTCGAATGTCAGGGGCTGGAGGGATGGCAGAACGACAGCAGGAGAGGAGGGAAAAGATGGAAAGAATAAAGGAGGAGATGGAGTGTCAGTTCCAGCACAACACCTCCAGTGCCTGCTGCCTCGTCTATCACCACCAGGTCGAATGTCAGTGGCTGGCGGGATGGGGATGAGAGGGGGAGGGAGGGAAATGGGAGGGGAATGGGAGGTTATTGGAGGGGAAGGGAAGGGAGGTGAGTTGATTGGAGGGAAGGGGAGGGGCAACGGAAAAGAGGCGAAATGCAAGTGCTTTTTCCATTGACCTGTGCTCCTGCTGCCCCTCCTCCATCCCCAGCCGCCCTCGCACTCACCTCGAGGTGTCGGGACAGGCAGCCAGTGAGAGTGGTGAGCACAACATTGGAGTCCTTGAGCACATCCTCCACGGCGCGCTGCTGCCGCTGCCGCTCCTCCTTGCCCAGCCGCCGCAGGTCCCTCTGAATCTCGCCCCTCTCCCGCCTTATCCTCGTTTTAAGCAGCTTCCCTGACAGCTGCTGCATCTCCTTGCGCACGTCCTTGGCCAGCGCGCTGTTGTCCGACTGCTGCACCTGGTGGGGGGCGTGCAGGGGGGCCGAGGGGGTGGGGCAAGAGAGAGGGCAAAGAGCGGGTAAACGAAGAGAGAGAGGTGCTCCTTTTCCTTGCGCACGTCCTTGGCTAGAGCGCTGTTGTCCGACTGCTGCACCTGGTGGGGGGAAGAGAACAGGAAAGGACACAGGGTTGGGGCGAGTATGGGACAAGGGAGGGCGAGAAGGAGAGAGGGAGAAGGGAGGGAGAGAGAGGGAGTGAAACGCGGAAGAGCAATGCAAGAAAATTCAGAGGAGCGAGGGAAAGGGAACCCATGCATCAGATTGCGGAGAGATTGCGGTGAGCAGATGGCACATACACATGCCAGGACGTATGCATGCATGTGGTGCCATACCAGGGCATCAAGGGAGGAGTTGAGGATGGATGGCAGCAGTCGTGCGGGATGCCCCACTCTCACTGCCCGCACCTGCACATGTGGCAGCACAGGGGTGGGGGGTTGGAGCGCAGGGCAGGGGGGACAGGGCGAGGGGGACAGGGCGAGGGGGACAGGGCGAGGGGGACAGGGCGAGGGGTCCAGCACAAGGGGGAGAGGGAAAGTACGGAAACAATATGTCTTGATAAAAGCTAGGGAGATTGTGAAACGGTACCGTGTGAAATTGGAGGGATTCTTCGAGTAGGAAAGGATTAATATCATGCAGGTCAAGCTGTTATTCAGTAGAAAAGTAATAATATCATGTCAGGGGCACCTGCTGGTGTGCGGCACACACCAAAACCTTGCTGCATTTGAGGCGTCCTAAAAAACAGCCTCATTACACCAACTTAATGAACGCACCAGCTTGTGTGGCACGAGTCTTTCAACAAGGTTGTCCACTGCAATGTTGGACGCCGCACACACCAGCACCTTGCTGCCTCGCTTCACCTCCTGCACCACCACCTGCAAGGGCGGAGGGACGGATGTGGGGGGGAGGGGAAGAGTGATCACGATTCATTTAGGGTGATGGGCACAGCAGGGGGGCCGAGATGAGTGAAAAGACCTGAACGGACAGGATTCACACGCGAGGCGGGTAGCTCAGGTACGTCAGGTACTGGCTCTGAACCTGCAGCTGGAGTTCCCAAGCTGAACCTGCAGCTGCAGTTCCCAAGCTGAACCTGCAGCTCCAATTTCCAGGCTGAACCTGCAGCTGCAGTTTCCAAGCTAGGAATATTACAATTACAATTACCATTACCATTACCATTACCATTACCATTACCATTACCACTACCATTACCATTACCACTACCATTACCATTACCACTACCATTACCATTACCACTACCACTACCTTCACCATTACCGCTACCATTACCATTACTACTATCAATACCAATACCACTACCACTATTTTTACCATTACCATTACCATTACTACGACCACTACCAATATCATTACCACTACCACTAACACTATCATTACCATTAACATTACTAGTACAATTACCATTACAATTACCATTAGAACTACCACTGCCATTACCATTACCATTACCATTACCATTACCATAACCAATACCACTACCACTATCTGTACCATTACCATTACCACTGCCACTACCATTATCATTACCACCATCACTACTTCTATCATTACCATTAACATAGCCAAAAAACTTACCATTACAATTACCATTACAACAACCAATGCCATAAACCAATTACCATAACCACCACAATTATCACTACCATTACCATTACCACTACCATTACCATTACACGTGGACCAAGGCGCACTCTCGTGGACCAAGGCGCGCTCTCGGGACCAAGGCGCGCTCTCGTGGACCAAGGCGCGCTCTCGTGGACCAAGGCGCGCTCTCGTGGACCAAGGCGCGCGCTAGTGGACCAAGGCGCGCTCTCGTGGACCAAGGCGCGCTCTCGTGGACCAAGGCGCGCTCTCGTGGACCAAGGCGCGCTCTCGTGGACCAAGGCGCGCTCTCGTGGACCAAGGCGCGCTCTCGTGGACCAAGGCGCGCTCTCGTGGACCAAGGCGCGCTCTCGTGGACCAAGGATGGCGCTCGTGGACCAAGGCGCGCTCTCGTGGACCAAGGCGCGCTCTCGTGGACCAAGGCGCGCTCTCGTGGACCAAGGCGCGCTCTCGTGGACCAAGGCGCGCTCTCGTGGACCAAGGCGCGCTCTCGTGGACCAAGGCGCGCTCTCGTGGACCAAGGCGCGCTCTCGTGGACCAAGGCGCGCTCTCGTGGACCAAGGCGCGCTCTCGTGGACCAAGGCGCGCTCTCGTGGACCAAGGCGCGCTCTCGTGGACCAAGGCGCGCTCTCGTGGACCAAGGCGCGCTCTCGTGGACCAAGGCGCGCTCTCGTGGACCAAGGCGCGCTCTCGTGGACCAAGGCGCGCTCTCGTGGACCAAGGCGCGCTCTCGTGGACCAAGGCGCGCTCTCGTGGACCAAGGCGCGCTCTCGTGGACCAAGGCGCGCTCTCGTGGACCAAGGCGCGCTCTCGTGGACCAAGGCGCGCTCTCGTGGACCAAGGCGCGCTCTCGTGGACCAAGGCGCGCTCTCGTGGACCAAGGCGCGCTCTCGTGGACCAAGGCGCGCTCTCGTGGACCAAGGCGCGCTCTCGTGGACCAAGGCGCGCTCTCGTGGACCAAGGCGCGCTCTCGTGGACCAAGGCGCGCTCTCGTGGACCAAGGCGCGCTCTCGTGGACCAAGGCGCGCTCTCGTGGACCAAGGCGCGCTCTCGTGGACCAAGGCGCGCTCTCGTGGACCAAGGCGCGCTCTCGTGGACCAAGGCGCGCTCTCGTGGACCAAGGCGCGCTCTCGTGGACCAAGGCGCGCTCTCGTGGACCAAGGCGCGCTCTCGTGGACCAAGGCGCGCTCTCGTGGACCAAGGCGCGCTCTCGTGGACCAAGGCGCGCTCTCGTGGACCAAGGCGCGCTCTCGTGGACCAAGGCGCGCTCTCGTGGACCAAGGCGCGCTCTCGTGGACCAAGGCGCGCTCTCGTGGACCAAGGCGCGCTCTCGTGGACCAAGGCGCGCTCTCGTGGACCAAGGCGCGCTCTCGTGGACCAAGGCGCGCTCTCGTGGACCAAGGCGCGCTCTCGTGGACCAAGGCGCGCTCTCGTGGACCAAGGCGCGCTCTCGTGGACCAAGGCGCGCTCTCGTGGACCAAGGCGCGCTCTCGTGGACCAAGGCGCGCTCTCGTGGACCAAGGCGCGCTCTCGTGGACCAAGGCGCGCTCTCGTGGACCAAGGCGCGCTCTCGTGGACCAAGGCGCGCTCTCGTGGACCAAGGCGCGCTCTCGTGGACCAAGGCGCGCTCTCGTGGACCAAGGCGCGCTCTCGTGGACCAAGGCGCGCTCTCGTGGACCAAGGCGCGCTCTCGTGGACCAAGGCGCGCTCTCGTGGACCAAGGCGCGCTCTCGTGGACCAAGGCGCGCTCTCGTGGACCAAGGCGCGCTCTCGTGGACCAAGGCGCGCTCTCGTGGACCAAGGCGCGCTCTCGTGGACCAAGGCGCGCTCTCGTGGACCAAGGCGCGCTCTCGTGGACCAAGGCGCGCTCTCGTGGACCAAGGCGCGCTCTCGTGGACCAAGGCGCGCTCTCGTGGACCAAGGCGCGCTCTCGTGGACCAAGGCGCGCTCTCGTGGACCAAGGCGCGCTCTCGTGGACCAAGGCGCGCTCTCGTGGACCAAGGCGCGCTCTCGTGGACCAAGGCGCGCGCTCGCGGACCAAGGCGCGCGCTCGTGGACCACGGCGCGCTCTCGCGGACCAAGGCGCGCTCTCGTGGACCAAGGCGCGCTCTCGTGGACCAAGGCGCGCTCTCGTGGACCAAGGCGCGCTCTCGTGGACCAAGGCGCGCTCTCGTGGACCAAGGCGCGCTCTCGTGGACCAAGGCGCGCTCTCGTGGACCAAGGCGCGCGCTCGCGGACCAAGGCGCGCGCTCGTGGACCACGGCGCGCTCTCGTGGACCAAGGCGCGCTCTCGTGGACCAAGGCGCGCTCTCGTGGACCAAGGCGCGCTCTCGTGGACCAAGGCGCGCTCTCGTGGACCAAGGCGCGCTCTCGTGGACCAAGGCGCGCTCTCGTGGACCAAGGCGCGCTCTCGTGGACCAAGGCGCGCTCTCGTGGACCAAGGCGCGCTCTCGTGGACCAAGGCGCGCTCTCGTGGACCAAGGCGCGCTCTCGTGGACCAAGGCGCGCTCTCGTGGACCAAGGCGCGCTCTCGTGGACCAAGGCGCGCTCTCGTGGACCAAGGCGCGCTCTCGTGGACCAAGGCGCGCTCTCGTGGACCAAGGCGCGCTCTCGTGGACCAAGGCGCGCTCTCGTGGACCAAGGCGCGCTCTCGTGGACCAAGGCGCGCTCTCGTGGACCAAGGCGCGCTCTCGTGGACCAAGGCGCGCTCTCGTGGACCAAGGCGCGCTCTCGTGGACCAAGGCGCGCTCTCGTGGACCAAGGCGCGCTCTCGTGGACCAAGGCGCGCTCTCGTGGACCAAGGCGCGCTCTCGTGGACCAAGGCGCGCTCTCGTGGACCAAGGCGCGCTCTCGTGGACCAAGGCGCGCTCTCGTGGACCAAGGCGCGCTCTCGTGGACCAAGGCGCGCTCTCGTGGACCAAGGCGCGCTCTCGTGGACCAAGGCGCGCTCTCGTGGACCAAGGCGCGCTCTCGTGGACCAAGGCGCGCTCTCGTGGACCAAGGCGCGCTCTCGTGGACCAAGGCGCGCTCTCGTGGACCAAGGCGCGCTCTCGTGGACCAAGGCGCGCTCTCGTGGACCAAGGCGCGCTCTCGTGGACCAAGGCGCGCTCTCGTGGACCAAGGCGCGCTCTCGTGGACCAAGGCGCGCTCTCGTGGACCAAGGCGCGCTCTCGTGGACCAAGGCGCGCTCTCGTGGACCAAGGCGCGCTCTCGTGGACCAAGGCGCGCTCTCGTGGACCAAGGCGCGCTCTCGTGGACCAAGGCGCGCTCTCGTGGACCAAGGCGCGCTCTCGTGGACCAAGGCGCGCTCTCGTGGACCAAGGCGCGCTCTCGTGGACCAAGGCGCGCTCTCGTGGACCAAGGCGCGCTCTCGTGGACCAAGGCGCGCTCTCGTGGACCAAGGCGCGCTCTCGTGGACCAAGGCGCGCTCTCGTGGACCAAGGCGCGCTCTCGTGGACCAAGGCGCGCTCTCGTGGACCAAGGCGCGCTCTCGTGGACCAAGGCGCGCTCTCGTGGACCAAGGCGCGCTCTCGTGGACCAAGGCGCGCTCTCGTGGACCAAGGCGCGCTCTCGTGGACCAAGGCGCGCTCTCGTGGACCAAGGCGCGCTCTCGTGGACCAAGGCGCGCTCTCGTGGACCAAGGCGCGCTCTCGTGGACCAAGGCGCGCTCTCGTGGACCAAGGCGCGCTCTCGTGGACCAAGGCGCGCTCTCGTGGACCAAGGCGCGCTCTCGTGGACCAAGGCGCGCTCTCGTGGACCAAGGCGCGCTCTCGTGGACCAAGGCGCGCTCTCGTGGACCAAGGCGCGCTCTCGTGGACCAAGGCGCGCTCTCGTGGACCAAGGCGCGCTCTCGTGGACCAAGGCGCGCTCTCGTGGACCAAGGCGCGCTCTCGTGGACCAAGGCGCGCTCTCGTGGACCAAGGCGCGCTCTCGTGGACCAAGGCGCGCTCTCGTGGACCAAGGCGCGCTCTCGTGGACCAAGGCGCGCTCTCGTGGACCAAGGCGCGCTCTCGTGGACCAAGGCGCGCTCTCGTGGACCAAGGCGCGCTCTCGTGGACCAAGGCGCGCTCTCGTGGACCAAGGCGCGCTCTCGTGGACCAAGGCGCGCTCTCGTGGACCAAGGCGCGCTCTCGTGGACCAAGGCGCGCTCTCGTGGACCAAGGCGCGCTCTCGTGGACCAAGGCGCGCTCTCGTGGACCAAGGCGCGCTCTCGTGGACCAAGGCGCGCTCTCGTGGACCAAGGCGCGCTCTCGTGGACCAAGGCGCGCTCTCGTGGACCAAGGCGCGCTCTCGTGGACTCTCGTGGACCAAGGCGCGCTCTCGTGGACCAAGGCGCGCTCTCGTGGATGAAGCAGAAGTTGCAGCTGCAGCTGCACAACGGCGCAATGGCGAATGAGTGCAAGAGCGTGGCCCGTGAATGAGTGCCACGTGGTGGGTGGGGTGGGAAGACAGGCTGTATGGGATGCATGCGGGCGTCTCACTTTATGACATGCAAACTGCTCGCGGCACCCTCTCACCTCCACCACAGTGGTCGTCTTGCCCGTGCTAGGAGGCCCGTGGATGAGTGCCACGTGGTGGGCTGACAGGCTCGTGGCCACGGGTGGGGAGAGGCAATACTATATGCATGCGGAAACACGTCTCACTGCAGCCTCACCTCCACCACAGTGGTCGTTTTGCCCGTGCCCGGCGGCCCGTGGATGAGTGCCACGTGGTGCGCGGACAGGCTCTTGGCAACAGCTGCCTTCTGTGACTCGTCCAGAGCACGGTTGATTGGCGTGAAGGGCGGCGGGGCCTTGGCCAGGCGAGGCTCAGACTGACCAAAGAGAACCTGATGGGGGTCGAAGGGGAGAGGAGGGGAGGGGAGGGAGGCAGGAGAGGAGGGGAAGGATAAGCCGCGGCCCCACGCCTGCCCAACGGGCACTCCCAGAGTAGCCCCCATGCGCTTGTACATCACATCATTCTCCCGTGCTTACCGGTATAAGCGCCGCCCCAGGCCTCCCAACCGTGCTCACTCCCACATCCCCCGTCCTGCTGAGCGCCCCCAGGGTATCGCGCATGCGCTTGTACGTGACATCGTTCGCAAGCTTCTCAATCCGCACAGGGGCGTCCAGCCCGTCCCCATCGGGCACATCATCCACGGCCACCACCACCGCATCCTCCCTCACGCGGTACACTACCCCCTGCGCTATCGCCGCCTGCGCGCCCTCCGCCTTGTTCGCCCGTATCGCCACCACGTCGTGCGGCGTGAACTTGTGCGGCGCCAGCACCGGCCCAGACGCCCGCGAACCCGAGCCTGCAGGTCCGGCATCTGCCCCGGCAGCTGCTGCACCTCCTCCCTTGCTTGCAACTTTCCCGGTCTTGTTGGAGACGAGGGTGAGGAGCGTCTTGCCCATGAGGCCTGCTGTGGCCTCGCTGCACCGCAGGTGGCACAGCACCCGCCCCTTGGCCTGCGCTGATGCCAGTGATCGTGTGGACGCGGCCTCTTCTGCGAGTGCCACTTCGGCGTCCTGTGGGGTTGGACCGGGGGCGGGGGAGGAGGGGTGTGCGGGAGGATGGTTTTGGTGCAGGGCAGGTGGCACAGCACTCGCCCCTTAGCCTGTGCAGACGCTAGTGAACACGTTGGTACCGCCTCTCCTGCCAACGCCACCTCCGCTTGCGTGGAGACAGATGGGGCGCAATGGTGAGGAATGGTGGGAAGGACAGGAAAGGGAGGGGAGGAAGGATTCAGAGAAGCAGGCGGGTGAGCATGCAACACCAGCCAACTTGGAGGAATGTAACCAGCATGGAGGAGGGGCGAAGCTCACCTTCTCCAGGTCCAGCAGAGGCCGCATCCGCTTGATGAACTCGTGCACATCGCTGTAATCACTCACATCTTGAGACGTCTCAGCTCAGAACAAACTCATGATTCAGCACAGCAGCTCACCTTCTCGAGGTCCAGCAGAGGCCTCATTCTCTTCACGAACTCATGCACGTCGCTGCAGTCACTCACGTCTGCCGCCACGCCCCCACGCGCCCTCCCCACCCCCGCCGCCCCATACCCCATGCCTGCACCCCCCTTCCCCCCTCCTGCTCCCCCTTTTCCGCCTCCTCTTCCCCCCGCCCCCTTGCCCTCAGTGCCGCTTCCGCCCCTGTCGTCCCCCCCAAGCGCGTCAGCAGGCACATCCCACCCCAAATGCTGCTTCAGAGCGTCTCCCAGCTGGCGCGCTCCCATTGGCTGCTGCTGCTGCTCCTGTTGCCGCCCATCATCCGCTCCTACATGCAGCGTCCTGCCTTCCCCCTCAGACTCCCCACCTTCCCGCCACAGCACTAGCTGCCGATGCGAGCCACCCGGCATGTCCCGGCTCTCGTGTTGCCACCCATGCGTGTCCGCGAGATCTGATTGGATGGGAGCCGATGGAGTGAAGCGCGCGGCAGCATATGAGTGGGTGAGATGAGATGGACGCTGGGAATGGGTAAGTAAAGGCAGGGAGGGAGCATATGAGTGGCAGAGAGGGAGGAGTAGAGGCAACTCGGCATGCAGGCCGCTCTCACACCATCATGCTGCCTCCCTCACTCACACCGGTACCACCACCCCTCCCAGCAGTATCCCTTCCCCCCAGCAGCACCCTTCACGGCCTCTCAACATGTCACACCGTGCGCCTCCCACCGTGCATCCCTCACCATGCAATGCGGCGCGTTGCTTGGGCGTGAGGGACGGCGGGAAGACAACTCGTGTCACTGGCAGCTGGCAGGACACGTGGCAGCAGGGGAAGGGGGGAGAAGTGGGGGGGATGCGCCGAGAACAATGACGGCCAGGAAGGCAGGATAGTAGTGCAAATGAGATTAAAAAGAACCTGGAAACGAAAGGGAAAGAGAGTTGTCGTGTCATGTCCTGTACTACCATATCCTTACGCATACATGTCTGTATAGCATGCATCGATCCTCAGGCATGACTCCAGCGTCACAATTCCGTTGGGAAAACTTCCGCCCTGAACCCTCTATTCAAATCCTGCCTGAAAACATTATCCTTAGTGACGATACAGACTAAGTACATGCTTACTCCAGCCGTCGCTCCTGCTTCCGTGGATGCTGCCGTGCCATTTTCTCCACGACCTGCGATTCCCCCGTCACCCGCGGGTGCAATGGCGGAAACAGCGCAAGGGTCTGCGGGTTTGGCGGAGACCTTCTGCGCGGTGCGGTTGAGCTGCGCGGCTTTTTTGGCCGCCGCCTTGCGCTTCGCAGCATCCGACACCATTCCGGAGGAAAGAAGGCGGAAGAAAGGCGGAGGAAAGGCGGAAAAAGGCGGAGGAAAGGCAGCAGGCGCGGAGACGCAAACGAGAGGCGTGGAGGATGTAAACGTCGCTGCGCCGACACACCTCTTTCTCTACGGCTTGCTATCCGTCCGGAAACTCGCGTCCGTTGCCTGACCCTGGCAAACTGAGACGTCGCTACCAGTCAATACTTAGTAATGACACACAGCATATCGGCTATTTCGTGAGGAAATCCAAGGCTCAGCCTGAAATCTGCTCTGCTGGTGCTGATAGGAGAAGCTCGGAAGTGAATAAGAGCTATCGCAGTTGACCAGTACTAATTCGTCGAACCGCAGCTGCCCCTATCAGCTCAGGGTGCTCCAGTTAGCTAAACTAAAAGCGCCTAAGCTGCTTCCGTGCTTCATGTAAAATTGCGGTGTGTGTCAAACTTGTTTCGAGGTAAATCAGTGAAATCTGTTAATACCGCGTACGATTTCTGGGTGTTCGCGGTTCACGTACAAGTACGGTGTGTCAGAACTGATTGTCAGGCTCAGGTGTTTGAAACTGGGGAAAATATGTCACAAGTAACGAACTTGGGACTTGATAACGTAAATGGTACAAAAAAAACGCGTACGGTCACTGTATCGGGTTTCCTGACGGGTTTGGTAAGTGGGGTCACGGATTCAGTCATTAACAACAGGTAAAAAATCACGCGAATGGTCACACATGTAACTCCCGCCAAAAAAACTTGAAACTCAACAAAATTCCCGCTCGCCCCCAACCAATCTGCGAACTTGTAAAAAAAACTAAAACCCAATCGGAATCGGATGCGGTTCGGGAACGGATCAACCCTAAACACCTGGCTAGTTACGTGTTAGGGTTGATTAATCCGAAAATGCACCCAGATTCTTTTTGGGTTTCATTTTGTTTTGGCGGGAATTTCATCTGTGACCATTCGCGTTTTTTTTTACCAGTTGATTGTGACTGATTCCGTGAAACTCTTTATCAGTCGCGTGAAAACACCCTTTGCAGTGACCGTACCCTTTATTTTTTTACCAACTGTGTTATCGAGTCCCATGAAGGTTACGAATGGCATATTTTCCCTTTGAAACTGACACTAGTTTTGGCGCTGAAGTAAATACAAGATTCAAGTGGCTGCAGAGTACAAATTTCTACACGGCTCAACTACATAGAAATAAAAAGCGAACACTACTTTTACGAATCTGGCATAACTCACTAAAGGAGCAGTACTGTACAAGACAAATTTTGCAGCTTCATAGGTAGCAATCTAAATACAGTGGGCTACAGTAACTCTGGGAAGAACAGTGGTGGTAAACCACACTGCCTTCACAGTAACTCTGGGAAGAACAGTGGTGGTAAACCACACTGCCCTCAAGCATTACCACCAAGTGGTATACCACCACCACTGCTCCAACCACCACTTGTCACCGCACACCACCAACCAACACCTCCACCACCAGCACCCCCATCCAAGAGGCTTGGTGGCACTCCCTCACTGCCAGCCAGCAGTGCCACTGCATGGCATGGCATGGAATGCCACCACCACCACTCCTCACAGAGAGGAGGGCAGTGAGGCTAGGCAGAGTGCTAGTGGAGGGGGGTTGAACTCCCTGGGTAAGGCGAGAGCAAGGAAAAGAGAAAGAGGTTGAGCCTCCCAGAGCATGGCTAGTGAGAGGCAAGAGAAGGGGACTGGAACCACCAGACCAAGGCAAGCTAAGGACAGAGGAGGGGGTTTCCTCTGCCCCTTGCTTGCCTCAGCCTGGGGATTCCAATCCCCCTCCCCCCCCTTGCCCTCACAAGCCTTGCCCTGAAAGGCCAACCTCCTTCCCCCGCCTTGCTCTCCCCACCACTCCCCACAGCCACTCGCCAGCAGCACCACAGCAGCAGCAGCAGTGAGGCTATGAGGCAGCCCAAGACCTGAACCCTCACCGACGTAGCAAGAGGGGAGCCCCACCAGACCCCCGGCCGCAAGGTCTGGTGTTCGTCCATTATGCCTTAACGTGCGGCTATTGGAATCCAGGCTTGGGACTGACTCACAACCCCACTGCCACCCCACCTCCACCCCACCTCCACCATCATCACCGCCACCACCACCACGACCACCGCCACCAACACCACCAACACCACCACCACCACCAGAGGGTACCTGTCAGGGGGAGGGGAGAAAAGCAAAGTTAGTTCAGAAGTAGAAGCATTGGAGGAGCAAAGGAGGGCAAGAAGCAAGAACAACTGAAGCAGAATGAAGCAGAATGAGAGAGCAAGTGAAGCTGAAAGTGAGAAAGCAAGAGAAAGGCAAGAGGCAGATCGAGGCTTGCTGTCTTACCTTTGCACACAGCAGCGAGCCCCTCAGTCCGCCAGTGGCAGTACAATCCGCTCAGCAGCAGAAGCAGCGTGGAGTAAAGCTGACCGACACCACCAACGCCGCCACCACCACTGCTGTTGCCGCCGCCGCCTGCGCTTCCACCAACAGCAGCAACCGTGGCTGAACTCCCAACGACTTCCCCTTCCAGCAGCGGTACCTGTCAGGAGAGGGAAGAGAAAATTAGTTAGTTAACCCAGAGGTAGAAGCACTGGAGCAGCAAAGGACGGCAAGCAGTGAGAGCAGCTAAAACAAAAATGAGAAAGCGAGTGAAAGGCGAAAGGCAGATGCGAAGGCATGCGAGGGTGAGGTGGGATGCCTGCTGTCTTACCTTTGCACACAGCAGCGATTCCCTCAGTCCCTCAGTCCGCCATTGGCAGTACTCCGCGCAGCAGCAGAAGACGAAGCAGAAGCGTGGAGTGGATTCACTCAGTCCGCCAGTGATGGTGACAGTCCGCTTAGCAGAAGCAGCAGAAGCAGCGTGGAGTGGAGAGCAGAGAGGAGAGGACAGCCAAGGTACCTGCTGGGGGAGGAAGGGGTGAAAAGCACAAGTGAGTGGAGGCAGTGAAGGCACATTCAGAGAGGGAGACATGCCAAAGTGAGCACACGTGCGTGCGGGAACGAGCTCTGCTGCTGCGCACACCCATGGGAATACCTTTCAGTGGGGGGTTATACCCTAAACCTTGCAATCTGAACCTGTTACCTGGGGAGCCCTAGGGCGTGCGACAGGCAGCTAGAGCGGTGCGAGGTGCATCAAAGTGAGAAATTGCGGAAGCAGATAAGTGCGGAGGGAGAGAGTCAGGGAGTGGGGGTACTCATCTTGTGTCTTGCGAGGGGCGTGTGGCAGGCGGTCGGTGCAGGCAAGGAAGAGCGCCCTGCTGCCCGCCAGCTCGCTGCATGCGCGTCCAGAGCAACCTGCCAAGGGGGACGGGGGGAGGGGGGGTTGGGAGGGCGGGGGGTGGGAGTGGGAGTGGGGGGTGGGTAAGTGGGACGGCAGGAGAAGGATGGGAGCAGCAAGGGTTGATGTGCGTGGCATGAGTGGAAGCGGAGGGAGAACTGCTGTCGCACACCCAAGGGGGTACCTTCATTAAAAAATAAAAAACCTGCAGTGGGGGGAATACCTGACCTATCAGTGTGTACCTGAGACCTGGGGGGAACCCTTGAGTGTGGTGCGAGCAGGTGGGGTGACATGAAGCATGTATGAACGAATGAATGATGGATGATGGAAAATCGAAGGCAGAGGAGGTTGAGGAGAGGGGTGGCGATACTCATCTGTGAAGGCAGCAATGTCGTCCGCGCAGGCAGCAATGTCGTCCGCGAAAGCATCACGGACGTTCGTGACGGCAGCAGCAAGGTCCGCGCAAACAGGAGGGAGGTCTGCGCAAGCAGGAGGGAGGTCCGCGCAAGCAGGAGGGAGGTCCGCGCAAGCAGGAGGGAGGTCCGCGCAAGCATCGAAACTGGAGCGAGGGTGGAGGGGAAGGGGTTGAGTTAGCGGCAGTGGAGGGAGAGGAGCAAGAGGAGAAGAACGACACAAGCGGGAGGCGTGAGACAAGCATGCGCGAATGGCCATGACATGAAAGCAGCGCCAGCAGCAGCACACCCAAGGGGGGAACCTTAGTCTGAACCTTACCAGCTAATAACCACACCTGGGCTTAACAGTTTTGCACCTGCAAGGGGGGGACCTGCACGTACCTGTACGAACCTGATACCTGGTACCAAGGAGCTGGGTGTGCTGATGAGCGGACGAGCAGACACGCGAAGCGAAGGCATGCGAAACGCGCGGGTGGGTAGCAGAGAGCAGAGGCGGGTCGGAGAGATACTTATCTTTCGATGTTGCCTTGACTGCAGCAGAGCGGACGTTGACTGCAGCAGAAAGGCGTTGACCCGAGCAGAACGTACGTTGACCCGAGCAGCACCAGGGAGGTTCACTGGAAGCAACGCGGCTCTGCAAAGGAACAGGTGAGGTGGGAGGTGCGAGGGAAGGGAGTGAGTGCAAGGGAAACGACGAGCGACGATGGGAATGAAAAGGAACGAGCGAATAGAACGAACAACGAAAGCTGCTGTAGCACACCTTAGGCAGGGGGATTACCTTGAAAATTTTTGTACCTGCAGTGGGGGGACCGTGGAAACTATACCTTACAGTCTGAACCTGAGACTCGAGGGAGGGGGCCTAAGGTGTGCTACAAGCAGCTGAAAGCGACGTGAAAGACGGAGGGAATTTAGTGATACTCATGGTTTAATGCGCTCGTAGCAGCATGGTCGCCGGCGCGCCTTCACGGTCGCGCGATCATCGAGTCGCCGACTGACGCGCCAGCACACGACGATGACTGGAGGCAGCGCGGCTCTGCCAAGGAACGGGGGAGCGAGGTGCGAGGGAAGGGAGTGAGCGCAATGAACGAGACAAGCGACGATGAAAAAGAAACGAGCGAACGAATGAATCGAAACACGACAGCTGCTGTAGCACACACTAGACGAGGGTTTACCTTATAAATTTTGTACCTGCACTGGGAGAAGGTGGGAACTATACCTTAGAATATATACCTGAGACCTGGGGGAAGCTAGAGTGTGCTACAGGCAGCTGCAATGACGCGAAATGAAAGAGGAAAGACATTGCTGAGGGAGAGATACTTATCGTTGAACGAGTTCGGAGCAGATCGGCCGTTGACGGACGCGCCTTCACGGACGCGCCGGAATCGTGTCGTTGACTGACGCAGCAGCACGCACGTTGGGTGAAATGGACGTCCACTGACGCGTCCTCAATCTCGCACGGCGATGTTGGTCAATCTCCAACAACGATGAGAGGCGTGACCTCCCACGGCGAAGAGCCTCGATGTCCAACGGCGTGATCGATAGCCTCTGGCCAATCAAGCACGAGGAGAAAACGCGTCAGCACGTGTGGTCAATCAAAAACACGCGAAACCCGACATTGCTCGGTTCTAAGCTTACCTCTCAGTTTTGAATTGCGTCACGATCCGACGGAGAGTCGCGATCTTCAGAGAGGGTCGCGATTCTCGACGAAAAGCCGCGATCTTCAATGGAGAGCCGCGATTCCGAAGTAGACTTGTCGTAAAATCTGCACGACATAAAATGCGAAGGAGATTAGTCATCATATTGTTTGAAACAACAAAAGAAATTGAACCAAAAACGGCAGTAACACGGAGACGTACGGGAGAAACTTCCGCAGGCGCAGGAGAATCGTATATCGAGCACGCAGAAGTGAGCCTCGCAGAGCGTCGCACATTGCTCGCGCAGCGTCGCACACTGCTTGGAAATTGCAAGATGGCGTGAAGGAGAGGCTCATGCAGTGAGCGTCCAGTGTCGCACTGCTCTACGGCTAGAAGCTAGTGCAAGAGCAAAAGAGGAGCGTCATGGTAGCGGCAGTAGAGGTTGCGGTTGAAGAATAATCGGAACACGAAACTAGAAATGATGCCTGCACCTGGGAATTAATAGGTGGTTTGACCGAGGTGGCGTAAGCGAGGCGAGATCGAGGCGAGACGACAAGTGGGAAATGGAGAGAGGACGCTGAAGGCGTGGTGAGAATGGAGGCGCGTCTGCCGCGGCTGAAACTAGGAGGGTGGGGTGAGGTGAGCAAGCTGCTAGCAGGCTGTCAATGGCAGCGGCGGTGGCGGGAGCAAGCAAAGGTATGACGGCCAAGGCGCCAGCAGGCACGCGCACTTGGCCCTTTGGGCTCTCCTCTCCAACCAACCCAACCCAATCCCCAAGGCCGCCTGCCACCCCACCAGTATGGGGAAGCTTGGGGTGGATGAAAACTTTCCAAGGGATGTGCCACTGTAAACTTTCATCCCGATCACCCTGGACGCAACTCAGTTGTTTTCCTGAGTACTGCATATTTGGGGTTCAACATTCTGTTTGTTACGTAAGTCTCTCTGGTCCAATGTTGAGTACGCACTCTGAGCATAACTTTTGGTTTCCTGTCGAAAGTGCATGAATTGCGGGTAGCAGAGGAGAACTCGTCTGAGAACAGTGTTTCGCATTGGCTTCGCCGCTGGTGTCAGAAACCCTTCCGGCCTCGCGAATTGTCGCGAAAATAGTTTGGACGAGAACCCGCGAAGTATCAGACGGTTTAGAAGTATTGACCAATCACATGTGTATTCCGTTAACGGTAAACACGCTCGTGACGTTTGCATGTAACTTCTTCTAGACTGCCTTCGACTGCCTGGGCAGATTTCACCGACTGCATTTTTTGCTACAGTTGTACACTGCAGCGTAGAATACACTGTATTGTATTGTATTCGGGCTTACACTGTTCGGTCAGACAAACTCAACTCCACCAGCGAAACTTTGCGAAGAGATATCTCCCCGTTCTCCCCGTGGTTTTGGCGAAGGGAAGTGACGCGCAAACCGAAGCGCAAAACCACTTTTCACGGCTGGTTTCGTGCGCAAAAGGGGGGAGCGGCGGAGGGAAGCCGTTGAACAAGCAGCCTTGGGGTTGGTTGGGCTTGCCTGATCTGATTTGCCCAGAAGCGCTGAGAGGCTAGCAGGCGAGCGCAGCGTTTGGTTCAGCGTAACCCGCGTCCACCACCCGCGCAACTCCACTCTCCGCTCCGCCCCTACCCACTCACCTCGGTCAGTCGCCAATGCTCAATCCTGCGTTACCTTTTCCTGCAATGCAATGTTGCTTCGTCGCTCTCAACCAGCCTAACAGTTCATGTCGTAGTTTGCACTAACAGCCTTCAATCAGTCACTTAGGCAATTCTTATCGCTGGCGACTTGACCACGATTACGAGCGACTTTCCTTGCTGGCAATAATTGCTTGTGCGAGTTTTCCTTCGCACGACGCGTTTCGTGATTGACGATTCTTCTTGCCGGGCGAGCGCTGTTAACGGCGGCTCCGGTTCTAATAGCTCATATTGCGGTGGACGATATGTGTCGCTGGTCGAAGTTCTTCTCGCCGGCGATGTTGCGCGAAAATTCCTCGATCTTCTTCATTCTTCTCGCTAGGAACGATCGTCGACGCTGGCGACGATACTTCTCACTGTCGAAAATTCATCTCTCTTGCGCCGACTTTCTAGCGTCTTGCTGGCGACGATTATCACTGAATGTTCGTCCGTCTCGTGACGGGTCGTTTCGTCGCAGACCGCTCTTCTCGCTGGCGACGATGCTTCTCAGGCGACGATACTTTTCACTGGCGACGATACTTGTCACTGGCGACGATTCTTCTCACAGGCGACAATTCGTCTCACTTAGGCCGGCTATCTAGCGTCTTGCGGGCGACAATAGTCGCTGGCGACGGTTCGTCTGTCTCGTGACGAGTCGTTTCGTCGCGGACGGCTCTTATCGCTGGCGACGAGGTCTTGCGAGGCAGCGATTTTAATCGCCAACGCCGACCAGGTTAGTCCGCGCATTTCCCTCGAATTGTCCGTCGTTTTACTCGTCGTTTCGCGCATCGTTTCGCGCATCATTTCGCGCATCGTTTCACGCATCATTTCGCGAATCGTTTCGCGCATCATTTCGCGCAGATTAGCGTATTCGTAGTCGTCGTCGCCCATTTCCGTCTTCTCACCTTTCGGCTTCGTCGCGTGTTTCTCCGTGGTATGGCAGACGCTTTCCGCGACGCGCCTTCTTTCGCGAGCGAGCGAGCCGTTCATTGCGGCGACGCGTTCGGTGCAGCGAGCGAGCGAGCAAGCCGCGCGCGCTGCTGCGGGGAGCTGCGCGACGGCGTGAGCGCATGCGCGCAACGTATGGCGCGCGCCGCTGGCGGAGACGGGTTCACCTCTAGCGCCGTGCTGCATGCCCCACGTCGCACCCTGGCTCGCGCTCACGTCAGCGCGCGCTCGTCAAGTCACCACTCCTCCGCTCCTCTGGTTGATTGGCTTCCGCCGTCTCAACTGCAATCCATTGCCTCATGTTCATTCCGGAATTCTCCCATCTCGTTCTTCCCTCACCTGCCTTTCCCTCGCTTCCAATGTCTCACCATTCCCTTGTTCTTTCTCCCTGCCTCACCACCTCACCGCGCTCCTCCCTTTGTACCCCCCTTCTCCACCCCCCCTCTTATCCCTCCCTGACAGGTCACTGGCACAACTGCGCGCACCAGGCAGCACGCAGCCAGGAGCGGTCAGCAAGCAGCAGGGAGCAGGGAGCGGGCAGCAGTGAAGCGTTGACTGTCTCCGCCTTCAAGCTAAGTGCCCTGTACTCGCTGTTCAAGGTTTGCACTGTTGCACTGTTTCCGTGGCGCGTCTCCATCCAAATCGGGCCATTCGTGAGGGCGCAACTCGCGAGTCACAGACCATTCCTTCCTCAGGTTCAGGTTCAGGTTCAGGTTCAGGTTCAGGTTCAGCCCCCCTACATAAGGTCATACAGCCTGTCAGGTTCCCTTGGGTCTGTGGCTTGTGGTTGCGCCTCCACCAATGGACCCTCCTTCCCGTCCCTTGTTGTTATTTGTGCTCTGCTGTTACATCCACTGTTTTTGTGGCCTGTTGCCATCGCACTCTACGCACTCCCTTCCCCCATCATCCCACATCAGCGAATCTCGTTCCCGCTCCTTCTCATCTCATCCTGCCCTGCCCTGCCCGCCCTGCCCTCCCTGCCCTGCCAGGTCTTCACAAGCCAAGGGGAGAGCCGCTGGCGAGCAGCAAGCAATGGGGAGGGCCAAGGCGGGCAGCGGGGCAGCAGCGCCGGCCTCATCAACGGTTGAGGTTGCAGTATCGCCCCTGCCACCACACCCCACTCGAGCCCACTCCCCCTCAGGTTCAGGTTCAGGTGCAGGTGCAGGTTCAGGTTGGTAGCGGCTCTTGTGGGGTTGTGGTTGGCGTCACATGCACTGTCGTTTCTGCTGTTGCACAAGTGTTTTGACACTTTTCTCCATTTCAGCCTCTCTTACTTTCGGCTGCCTTTCCTTTCCGCCCTGCCCTCCCTCCCCTCCCTTCCCTGCCAGGCCTTCACAAGCCAGGGGGACAGCAGCAGGCGAGCAGCAGGCGAGGGGAGCACCAGGGCGGGCAGCAGGAGCGCGGGCAGCGGGGCAGCAGCGCCGGCCTCATCAACGGTTGAGGTTGCAGTATCGCCCCTGCCACCACACCCCACTCGAGCCCACTCCCCCTCAGGTTCAGGTTCAGGTGCAGGTGCAGGTTCAGGTTGGTAGCGGCTCTTGTGGGGTTGTGGTTGGCGTCACATGCACTGTCGTTTCTGCTGTTGCACGTGTGTTTGACACTTTTCTCCATTGCAACCCCTCTTACTTTCGGCTGCCTTTCCTTTCCGCCCTCCCTCCCCTCCCCTCCCTTCCCTGCCAGGCCTTCACAAGCCAGAGGGAGGGCAGCAGGCGAGCAGCAGGCAGGGAAGCACCAGGGCGGGCAGCAGGAGCGCGGGCAGCGGGGCAGCAGCGCCGGCCTCATCAACGGTTGAGGTTGCAGTATCGCCCCTGCCACCACACTCCACTTGAGCCCACTCCCCCTCAGGTTCAGGTTCAGGTTCAGGTTCAGGTTCAGGTTCAGGTGCAGGTTCAGGTTGGTAGCGGCTCTTGTGGGGTTGTGGTTGGCATCACATTTACCGTCTTTTCTGCACTCGCACTGCTGCCAGGCGCTCTTCTCACTTGCAACGGCCGCTCCCTCCGCCTGCCATGCACTCACTCTCTCTCCCCCCTCCTCTGCCTCGCAGGTCCATTCTTTCAACCCCCCCTCGCCGCGCCCACTCTGCATCAACGCACCCCCTCCGCCTGCACCACCACTGCTCCAACTTTTAGCTAAGTCGCTTGCCTCCTTCAACCTTGCCTCGCAAGTGCGTTCGGTTGATTTCAGTTCTGCTTCATTTCTGCTTGTTCTGTCAAATCTTGCCACTGGTTGGGGCGCGATTCGCAAGCCACAGACCTCCCTTTTCTTATTCCAGGTAAACCCCTCAGGTTCAGGTTCAGGTTCAGCCCCCCTACAGCCTTACAGCCGCTCGGGTCCCCTTGGGGGTCTGTGCCTTGAGCTTGTGCAGCAACCAGTGGCCCCTCCCCTCCCATTTGCCTTGCATGCTCCGCTTTTGCACTTTCACCCTTCGTCCCCTCACTGCCTACTCACCAGCTCCGCGTGTGTGCCTTGCAGGTGGGGGGGAGGGGTGTGGGGTCAGCACCGCCATTCCCTCACGCCTCTCCCCGGTGGCCGTGCAGGGAGGGACGCACACGGGAAGGCTGGGAGGAGGGCTGCCGGGGAAGGAGTCACTTGGTGGTGCTGCAGCTGCTCTGCCCTCGCTCTCACGTCTCACAGCTAAGTTCCCTCAACCCCTTGCCTGCCTCGCCATGTCTTGTGCATTTCGCTGGCATCTCACTTTTTCCGCACTTGCTTTCGCACCTTCCTCTTGAAACAGTGCCACTGGTTGGGCCCAACCTGCTCACATGCTGCAGACCCCTCTACTTCAGGTAACCCTCTCAGGTGCAGGTGTGCAGGTATCCCCTCAGGTGCAGGTGTGCAGGTACCCCCTCAGGTGCAGCCCTTGGGTCTGCAGTTTGTGACTTGGCCTCCACCAGTGGCCCCTCCCCTCTCCCGCCTTGCAAATGCCGTTCCCTCTCTTGCACTTTCACCATTCATCCCCTCGCTGCCCACTGACCAGCTCTGCGTGTGTGCCTTGCAGGTGGGGGGGAGGGGTGTGGGGTCAGCACCGCCATTCCCTCACGCCTCTCCCCGGTGGCCGTGCAGGGAGGGACGCAGTCGGGTAGGCTGGGAGGAGGGCTGCCGGGGAAGGAGTCACTTGGTGGTGCTGCAGCTGCCTTGCCCTCGCTCTCACGTCTCACAGCTAAGTTCCCTCAACCCCTTGCCTGCCTCGCCATGTCTTGTGCATTTCGCTGGCATCTCGCTTTTTCCGCACTTGCTTTCGCACCTTCCTCTTGAAACAGCGCCACTGGTTGGGACCGGCTCACATGCTGCAGACCCCCTTACTTCAGGTAACCCTCTCAGGTGCAGGTGTGCAGGTACCCCCTCAGGTGCAGGTGTGCAGGTACCCCCTCAGGTGCAGCCCTTGGGTCTGCAGTTTGTGACTTGGCCTCCACCAGTGGCCCCTCCCCTCTCCCGCCTTGCAACTGCCGTTCCCTCTCTTGCACTTTCAACCTTCATCCTCTCGCTGCCCACTGACCAGCTCTGCGTGTGTGCCTTGCAGGTGGAGGGGAGGGGCGGGGGTCAACACCGACGCTTCCCCACGCCCCTCCCCTGTGGCCGTGCAGGTGCCTGTGGGGACGGGAGGGCGGCAGCGCTACAGCAGCTTGCAGTTGGTGCCACGAGGGAGAGTATCGGGGTGGGCTGGCCTCTCTAGGTGCGTTACCTCCCTCCTTGGCCTCATGTCCCTCCTTTCAGTGCATTTGCTGCTCACTTCCATCTGCTTCCCTCTATCTCTGTGACTTAAAATCCCCTCCTCTCCCATCCACCCCGTCCCCTCCCCCCCGCCCACCCCTCCGCCCATCCCCCAGCAGCCCCTCTGGTGGCGAGTTCCCAGCACTCCCAGCAGCGCCTTTGGGTGGTGGGAGGCGCTTCTGTGGCGGCAGCACAGCAGCCTCAAGCGTCAAGGCGCCACCGCCACTCACAGCCGCACCAGATGAGTACACTCTCTCTTCGCTCTTGCCTCTTCCATGCTTTCCCCCTCTCTCTCACATGCATGCTCACTCTCATGCTCTCTCACATGCTCGCTCGCTTGCATCTGCATATCATCTTTCCATGCATGCTGCATGCCTCCTCTCCTCAAACCAAGCCACTTGCAGCAACCTAGCCCACATGGTGCAGACCCCCCTATACCAGGTACCCCCCCCCCGCCTCCTCTTCAGCTTCCAGGTTAAGCCTACCCTAAGCACTACACCTTTACTATAGCCCACACTACTTTTGGGTCTGCACCATGTGCCTAGCGCTGCTCCAGTGGTCCCTCTGCTGCTCTCACCTCCCACCCACCCCACCCATGCTCACATCTCGCGTTTCTGCCCCTAGCCACTTACTCACTGGTCTTCAGTTTCCTCCTTGCAGGTGGAGGGGAGGGGCGTGGGGGTCAACACCGCCACTCCCTCACCTCCTCCCCTGTGGCTGTGCAGGTGGCAGTGGTGGGAGAGGAGGGGGACACCACTCCACGGGATGGGAAGGGAGAGTATCGGGATTGGGTTGTCTGAAACAAGGTGAGCCCCATTTCCTGTTCCTTCACTCACACTGCTGCTTGGCTTTTTGCTCATGCTCACTTCCCTTGATGCTCCCTGCCCTGCATTCACTTTTTCTCATTGCCCTTCACATCCCCCTCCTCTCTTCCCTCGCTCCCCCTCTCTACTCCAATCCCCCTCTTGTCCCAGCAGGTCGCTCACACGAGGGTGGTAGTGGCGGGGGACATGGAGTGCACAGGCAGCAGCTGCTCTCCACCCAACCCACCCACAGCTAAGTACCCGCCATTCCTTTCTCCTCCCAGTCCCTCTCGTGTTCTTTTCATTTCCACGTCTTTTTGTTCTGCATCTCCTGTTGTTTTGTCTCTTCAAATGCAAGCCTCTTGTGTAGCCAAAGCTTCAAGCCACAGACCCCTTTTTTTTGGTAGATCCCCCCAGGTAACAGCAGGTATTCTCTCAGCCTCAGCTTAAGCCTCCCTAGGTACTCTTCCCCCTTGGATCTGTGGCTTGTAGCTGAGGCTTCACCAGTGGCCCCCTTCTCTGCTCCCACATGCCATCTCATGCACTCCTCTCACATTTCTACCCTTAGCCGCTTACTCACTTCTCAGTTCTCTCCTTGCTGATTGAGGGGAGGGGCGTGGGGGTCAACACCGCCACTCCCTCACGCTCCTCCCCTGTGGCTGTGCAGGTGGCATTGGTGGGAGGGGAGGGGGGCCAGCACTCCACTCGGCTGGGATGGGATGGGAGAGTATCGGGATTGGGTCGTCTGGAACAAGGTGAGCCTCTTTTCCCTCATGCACTCGTGCTGCTGCTTGGTCTTCTTCCAATGCTCACTTCCTATTTTTGCGCCCTCCTGCCTTTATGCTTCTGCCTGCTCTTCTCCCCATTCTCACTGCTGTCCCCTGCTTCCCTGCCTCCCCCCCTCTCCCCTCCCACCCAGTGCATTAAAGGCTGTAGCAGGGCAGCAGGGGGCAGCAGGAGAGCAGCAGCAGGGCAGGCAGCAGCGGAGGGGATGGGAGGGGATGGGCAGCGGCAGCAACAGAGGAAGCAGAGTAGCAGACCGGCAGCAGCAGTAGCAGCAGCAGCAGCGGCAGCAGCAGTAGTAGCAGTGTGGGTCAGGGGGATAGGCTAGGCTAGATGTAGCTACGCACGAGGTATGGTACAAGGTAAGGTATGGTAACAGGTGTGGTATGGTTACAGGTGAGGTATGGTAAGCTGATCCCCTCCTCTCTCACGCCCCCCCTTCTCCCCTGCAGGCTGAAGGTGGGAGCACTAAGGCAAAGGCGGGATAATGGAGTTTAACCTCTCTCTCACCTCCCCCTCTCTCCCTTTTTCCTTCCCTCCTAGCAGCACCCTGCCTGGACCACAGAGGAGTCTCTCCCTCCCCTAATCCCCCTTTCTCTCTCCACTTCCCAGCAGCCTCAGCATCATGGCGCTCTGCACGGCTGTGGTAGGTACAGGTAAGTACGCATGGGGGTGAAGTGTGGGGAGGGTGGGTGGGGGCGTGGGAGCAAGCGGGGAGTTCACTGCCTTAGGGGCAGCATCTCTTGGGGTTGTGTCTTGTGGTGGTAGGGTGTGGTGGGTGGAATTTGCGCGGCACGGCACTCGGTGCTCAGGTTCCCAATCCGGCGTTCAAGGCTTAATGGACACCGTCAGAGCCGACCGGCCGGCGGCTCTGGTTCGCGTCAGCTCTAGCTACGCCGGGGGAGGGATTTGAGTCTTGGTCTGGAAGCGATTCTCCACTACCACACTTTATCCCACAAGGCTCAGCCTCAGGGGTTGCTGTTTCCTTAAGAAAGTGCGCTTTCTGCTGCTCCTACTGCTGGTAGGTGAAGGTGGGGATGGGCTGGGTGGTGTGGAAGGGAAAGGGGTCTGACACCCCTTGGGTGGGTGAGTGGAAGGGAAAGGGGCCTGAAACCCCTTGGGTGGGTGAGTGAAAGGGAAAGGGGCCTGAAACCCCTTGGGTGGGTGAGTGGAAGGGAAAGGGGCCTGAAACCCCTTGGGTGGGTGAGAGCAACTGAAAGGGGCTGAGTCCCCTTGGGTGGGTGAGTGCTAGTGAAAGGGGCTGAGTCCCCTTGGGTGGGTGAGTGCTAGTGAAAGGGGCTGAGTCCCCTTGGGTAAGTGAGTGCAAGTGAAAGGGGCTGAGTCCCCTTGGGTGGGTGAGTGCTAGTGAAAGGGGCTGAGTCCCCTTGGGTGGGTGAGTGCTAGTGAAAGGGGCTGAGTCCCCCTGGGTGGGTGAGTGCTTGTAAAAGGGGCTGAGTCCCCTTGGGTGGGTGAGTGCTAGTGAAAGGGGCTGAGTCCCCTTGGGTGGGTGAGTGCTAGTGATAGGGGCTGAGTCCCCTTGGGTGGGTGAGTGCAAGTGAAAGGGGCTGTGTCTCCTTGGGTGGGTGAGTGCTAGTGAAAGGGGCTGAGTCCCCTTGGGTGGGTGAGTGCTAGTGAAAGGGGCTGAGTCCCCTTGGGTGGGTGAGTGCAAGTGAAAGGGGCTGAGTCCCCTTGGGTGGGTGAGTGCGAGTGATAGGGGCTGAGTCCCCTTGGGTGGGTGAGTGCAAGTGAAAGGGGCTGAGTCCCCTTGGGTGGGTGAGTGCAAGTGAAAGGGGCTGAGTCTCCTGGGTGGGTGAGTGCTAGTGAAGGGGGCTGAGTCCCGTTAGGCGGCACATGATGAGCCGTACGGCACTGATGCCACCCGTAAGGCACTGATGCCCAAGGGATTGAGCTGTCTGCTGCTCCTACTGCTGGCAAGTAAAGGTGGGGAGTTGCTGGTGGGTGAGTGAGAGAGAAGGGGGCTGATTCGCCTTGGGTGGGTGAGTGAGACAGAAGGGGCCTGAATCTCCTTGGGTGGGTGAGTGAGGGAAAAGGGGGCTGAATCCCCTTATGCGGGTGAGTAAGACAGAAGCGTTCTGATTTCCCTTGGGTCGTGAGTGAGAGTGAAGGGTGTTGAATCCCCTTGGGTGGGTTAGTAAGAGAGAAGGGGGCTGAATGTCCTTGAGTGGTTGAGTGAGCTCCAGTCAGTGAGCTCCAGTCAGTGAGCTCCCTGGTCCTTCCCTGCTCCCTGGTCCGTGGTCCGCGGTCCCTGGTCCACATGCAGCGAGCCCACGTGGAGCGAGCAGTGACAGCGAGCAGTGACAAGAGCTAGCCATGGATCTGCAGGATGAGGCGGCATTTTTCAGAGACTACTCATCTGCACACAAGTGTCTGATCTTGGATTCAAGAGTACCCCTCCAGCAGCTGGGAAGCTGATGCTGCAGCCAAGGAGACTGTTGGTGCGTCCACCATCTTTTGGTGCTGCTTGAATGTTTTTTGGCCCTCATGATGTTATGTGAAGAACAACGAGATTTGCTTGCAAATTTATATGTATCTTGGATGGCAAAGAAAAAACAAAATCGCATAAGTAAGGCTACTAAGTTAACAAGGCTGGTGGATTTTCTTTTGTGAAACATAGTACATTATAGGAAGTGTGTTCATTCTCAGTCGTAACTGACAGGGCTAATAATATTTACTGAAGGCATTGTGTGCTATTACGTATCGAAACACGTTACAGCGAGTCACCTCCAAAAGCTTTCAAATTGGGCGGCTTTGGCGCCAAACGTCGGCCCAATCAGCCCACGAGCATGTCAGAAATCTGCCGAACCGAACTCTCACCGTGCCATTCCATGCCATTCCATGCCATACCATGCCCTTGTTGGGGGACGACTGCTGCTTTGCTCTCCTCGAGTCACGGAAACCTCAAGGCAGTCCCAAGGCTTTCCTCTCGGGTCATCCATGAATGCGAATCACTAGACCTGGTAGTTCTCCTAGCAAGATTAGTCTTCCCTGTTGCCGTATTCGGCTCTCTGCTTATGCGACAGTACGGCTAAGGCGGTTCGAGCGGAATAGACTTATGATTTACTATTGGATAGTAGCCGATTATTCTAACTTGAATATAGCCTGTGCTTTCTGTCCTGGTTCTTTCTGGTACTAGTCCACGGCTCAGCTTCGCATTAATCCGCTGCCTGGCAGTGCTGGGTTCTGACAATGTTATACATTAAGCTCCTTAGAACAAGCTCCTATTGTCGTCTTGCCTTCGTAGTGTTTAGCAAGGGGTGACTTGTTTCTGCTGCTCGCGCTAATGTAGATCTGGGTAGGCTCAACGTTGATACAGTTGACTCTTAAAATGATTTCTCACTGATGCACCGTCGCACGTTGCTGTACGACGGTTGCGAGTCTTAGCGAAAATCTTCGCGACTGCGGCGTCTCACAGCAGCGAACCGCTTCTGAGGTTCCTGACTGTCTCTGCTTGCCCTCCAGCGACCTGCGAAACTCGTGAGTGAAGTGAAGCGGCGACAAGACGACATGACGCAACAGCCGACATATATAATGCGGAAATGGTCTTTTGAATCATCAAAAGCTTGTGCGACGGAAGCGGTTGCTCCAGCGAGTATTGGTTTAGTGCCGAGAGCAGCGTCCTTCCGAGTGATGGAATATCAGCCGTCGAAACTGGCAGTCTGAAACGAGCGATTCCCGAGATTTCCGCCGTTACTAACGCACCGTTGCTGCTGTTAGTGCCGCTGCTGCTGTTTCCGCCGTTAACGCACCGTTGCTGCTGTTTCCGCCGTTAACGCACAGTTGCTGCTGCTTCCGCCGTTAAAGCGCCGTTGCTGCCGTTACCGCCGTTAACGCAGTGGTGGTGGTCGCGACGGGAGCAACGAGTGCAGCAGCAGCAACCGAGCGGTCTGGAGCGCCTCAAGTGAAGGCACGGCGAGCGGCGAACGGAGCGTGGTATGTGCCAGGAGGTGCTTGCAGGGGGGTGGTGAAGTGAGTCGTAGGCGTTGCCGCGCAGAGGCAAGAGTCGCGTCCGTTGCGTGCTGCTCCACCACTCGCTTCCCGCTGCTTCTAACCCTCCATTCTGTTTCGCTGCTTCTGTTTGGCTCTCCCCGTGCGTGTGTGTGCCTCACGGCCTCTGAGGTGGAGGGGAATGGCACGCGGAACGGCGCGGAGTGGACGCGGAATGGCGCGGAGTGGACGCGGAATGGCGCGGAGTGGACGCGGACATGTGTGCGCGTCCCTCTCCCCATGCGGGTGTGTGGCTCATGGCGTGCGAGACGGACGGCAATGGAACGAAGTGGACGGGGAACACACGGGCTGCTGTCGCTGGCTCGCACGAGGGAGAGACAACCAGAGCAGCAGGTGTTAAGTGGAGGCGTGGCGCAGCAGCGGCAGGGCGCCGAATGAATCATGGTATGTGCCAGGGGGTGCTTGCGGGGGGCAGTGAAGTCTCGTAGGGAGTCGCCGCGCAGAGGCAAGAGTCGTCTGTTTTCCTTGCCTTCACCAATCGTCTCCTTCCTCCTGCTTCTAACTCTCCCTTGTTGCGCCGTTTCTGTGTGCGTGTCTCTCTCCCCGTGCGTGCGTGTGTCTTACGGCCTGTGAGACGGAGGGGAATGGCACGGAATGGACGCGGAATGACGCGGGTGGACGCGGAATGGACGAGGAATGGTGCGGAGTGGACGCGGAACGGGGCGGAGTGGACGCGGAATGACGCGGAATGGACGCGGAATGGACGGGACTTTCGTTGCTGGCTCGCCTGAAGTGAAGACGGGGCACAGGAGCGGTGGACGGAGCATGGTGCGTGCCAGGGAGTGCTTGCGGGGGGGTATTGAAGTAGCGTAGAGCGTCGCCGCGCAGAGGCAAGAGTCGTCTGTTTCCTTGCCTTTACCATTCGCCTCCTTTCCTCCTGCTTCTAACTCTCCCTTGTTGCGCCATTTTTGTGTGCTTCTCTCTCCCCATGCGTGTGTGTGCCTTACGGCCAGGGAGACAGAGGGAAATGGCACGGAATTGACGCGGATTGGCGCGGAGTGGACAGGGCTTTCGTTGCTGGCTCGCACGAGAGACAACCGTGCAGCGAGAAGAAGGATCAGCAACGGCACAGTGGCTCGTCACAGGGCAGAGACACAGTGGCGGTCGCGTGGTATGTACCAGTGGGTGCTTGCGGGGGGGAGCGTAGTGAGTCATAGAGCGTCGCCGCGCAGAGGCAAGAGTCGTGTCTCTTGCCCTTCCCTCCATCACTCTCCTGTTGCTGCTTCAAACCCTCTCATTTTGCACCGTTTCTGTGTTTGTGTCTGTCTCCCTCCCCATGCGTGTGTGTGCCTCACGGCCTGCGAGACGGACGGGAATGGCAGCGAGTGGACGCGAAATGGACAAGCTCCCAGTGCTGGCTCGCACACGAGACACAACTAGGAGGACTGGGCAATAATGGAGGGCACTGGTCGGAGCGGGGTACGTACAGGGGGTGCTTGCAGGGGGGCCGTGAAGTGAGTCGTAGGGCGTCGCCGCGCAGAGGCAAGAGTCGTGTCTGTTTCCGTTTCCCTCCACCATTCGCCGCCTCTCCTGCTGCGTGTAACCCTCCCTTGTTGCTCTGTTTCTGTGTGCGTGCGTCTTTCCACTCGTGTGTGTGTGCTTCACGGCCTGCAAGACGGAGGGGAATGGCAGGGAGTGCACGGGGGGTGACAAGCTTGCGAGCTCCGTTCCTGCACTGGTGCGAAGACACAACAGCAGCGCTGGTGAGTCGTAGCAGCGGTAGCAACGGCGCTTGTTTCATCAGCCAAGTATTTTCTCCTCCGCACGCTTTACCTTGTGTGATGCCAAGGGCTTATCACTTGTATTGCATGTTCTTCACTGCTTTCTCCTTGAAATCTCGCCAGTTGTTGGTTTTGGCTCAATTCAGAAGCCACAGACCCCGCCTGTTGCAGGTATCAACAGCAGACCACGAGCATCCTGGAGCAGCACGCTTGGAGCCTGGAGCACGGGCCGCAGCAGGGTGCTGCTTGGGCTGAAGGAGCTGCAGATTTTGCCAAGTAGGGAAAATCATTCAGGTGGATCATGGTACGTGCCAGGGGGTGCTTGCAGGGGGGCCGTGAAGTGAGTCGTAGGGTGTCGCCGCGCAGAGGCAAGAGTCGTGTCTGTTGCCCTTGCTTCCGCCACTCGCCTCCTGCTGCTTCTGACCATCACTCGTTGCACCGCCTCTGCGTGTGTGTGCGTGTCCCTCTCCCCATGCGTGCGTGTGTGTGCCTCATGGCCTGCGAGGCGGACGGGAATGGCAGCGAGTGGACGTGTGTGTGCCACTTGCCTCCTCTCCTGCTGCTTCTAACCCTCCCTTGTTGCATCGCTTCTGTGTGGCTGTCTCTTTCCTCGTGCGTGTGTGTTCCTCACGGCCTGCAAGACGGAGGGGGAGGGAGCGGATGGGGAATGGACGAGAGGCAACCATCCAGCGAGGAGGAACGGTGCCCTGATTTTCCTGCTAGGTTTCTCGTGAGTCCATCAGACCAACCAGTACACTGCTTCCATTCTCTGTGCTGTTGCGTTCTCGTTTTCAGTTCGGTCGTGTCTACGACCTCCGCATGGTGACCACATCTCTTTGCTGGTGTCTTGCCAGAATTTCATGGCACTCCTTTCAGCTCCCAAACCTCTCCACTAATATCGTTTTACTGTATGCAAATTTCATAATCTCTTCGTCTCGCTCCTCCCTCCTTGGCCTGGATGATGGGCAGGCCAGCATGCAAGGGGTTGTGATTCACCACGCCTGGAGAAGCACGCCTGGAGCACCACGCCTGGAGCAGCACGCCTGAAGTGAGGGCGTGGCGCAGGAGTGGGAGAGCAGCGAAGGGAGCATGGTACGTGCCAGGGGGTGCTTGCAGGGGGGCCGTGAAGTGAGTCGTAGGGCGTCGCCGCGCAGAGGCAAAAGTTATGTCTGTTGCTTGCGGGTCCACCACTCGCCACCTGCTGCTTCTAACCCTCCTTTATTTCGCTACTTCTGTGTGTCTCTCTCTCTCCCCCCATGTGTGTGTGTCTCTCTCTCCCCATGTGTGTATCTCTTTCTCTCCCCATGTGTGTGTGTCTCTCTCTCCCCATGTGTGTGTGTCTCTCTCCCCATGTGTGTGTGTCTCTCTCTCCCCGTGTGTGTGTCTCTCTCTCTCCCCATGCGTGTGTGTGTGCCTCGTGGTCAGCAAAAGGGAGAACAATGGCAGCACAGGGACGCCTGAAGTGAAGGCATGGCGCAAAACTGGGAGAGCAGCGGACGGATCGTGGTACGTGCCAGGGGGTGCTTGCAGGGGGGCCGTGAAGTCAGTCATATTGTGTCGCCGCGCAGAGGCAAGAGTCGTGTCTGTTGCCCTTGCTTCCGCCACTCGCCTCCTGCTGCTTCTAACCCTCCCTTGTTGTGCCTCGTACGTGTGGTTGTCTCTCTCTCCCCATGTGTGTGTGTGCCTCACGTCCTGCAAGACGGACGGGAATGGCAGCGAGTGGATGGGGACTGTGCATGTGCGCGTGGGGGAAAGGGCGGAAGGGGGGGTGGGGGCGTGCATGTGTGCGTGTGCAGGTGTGCATGCCTGCGAGTGTTCATCTCAGCCTTCAAGCTTTGGAGTGTGGCGGATTGCTCTTTGTGAACCTGCCTGCCCTTCGGTGGGGACAATCGGACTTTGTACTTTTCCAAAACAAGAGGTAACTTGGAGTGAAGATGCAGCAGCAGCGCAAATGCACCGTGTGTTGCTTTTTGTCCTAGTTCCTTTTCCAGCTAGCAACTCTTTCACATCCTCACGCCTCTCTTCCTCTGCCTTGCCAGCCCTTCTCCCCTCACCTCCCTTTTTCTGTTGTGCTATAATCATACGGTACCCATACGTCTCTGCTACTCTGTTGCCAGATGTTCATTCCCGGCTCTCAAACCCCTCCTCTCTTGCCCTCTCCTCTTCTCTGCTCTTCTCTCGTCCATCACCCGTACGGCAGCAGCATGGACAGCAGAGGTTGCAGCAGCAGCAGCTGTGGTGGTGGTGGCAGCAGTAGTTGCAGCATCAACGCCCACTGCAGTGGTTGCAGCTGCAGCAATGGACGGGTAATTACAGTCTACTTTATGCTTTCAAGTTCCATCTATGTTTAGCATCGCTAGAAGGAAGAAAAAGGAGGAGGACGAACCACTTATTAGCTGCAGAAGTAAAGATGATCAGACGGCAGAGAAAAGGTTGTGTATTGTATTCACGTGAGATCACGATTAGAAGACAAGCACTAAGTGAGAAATGTGCAATAACAAGGTCAGCAACTCCCCCTTGCAGAATCTCCCATCACACCTACCATGTAGATTACGCAGCAGTGCTGTTGCTGCCACTGCTTCCCACACAGATGCTGCCAGAGACAGCAATGGGACATGGAGAGGGGAGAAAAACAAGGTCGCAACAACATTCTGGAGAGACTGCGGTGTGTGTTGACGGGGACTCTTACCAGCCCCTCGCCACTTTTGCTGCTGAGCCGGGCTTTGGTCTCTACACTCTTCACACTCGCCCGCGCGCTCAGCAGCGACTGCAGCAGCAGCAGCAGCCGCAGCAGCCGCAGCAGCAGCAGCAGCAGCAGCAGCAGCGGCAGCAGCCGCAGCCGCAGCCACAGCGGCCGCTGTCCCACTGCTGTCTCGATGGCAGCTTCTCCTCGTGAGTGGCTCTTCTATGGTGAAGTGCAGGGCGAGGTGGAGGAAATGTGGGCTGCCGTTTGCTGGTGCCCATGGGTGGGTGGGCCGCCAAGAGCTCAAAATGGACCATTGCTGTGCTTTGCTTTGCTTATCTGTGCTTAGGTGTGCTTAGGTCTGTTTATGCGTGTTGCTCCGTGCTTCGCTAGGATGGGATGGGCCTGCATGTTGTGGAATAGGTGGGTGGGGTGGGGTGGCAGCCTGGACGGTGCCTGGGCACAAACACCCAAGCAGGATGGAGTGTCCTCCTTCAGGTGCTGTCCCTTGCCGTGCCAGGCACCCAGCGCGGAAGTCCAGGGCACTGAACGTGCCATGCATGCAGCATGCATGCACATACAGAAAAAGCTACCACCAAGAAGCCATATGACAGGCCAACCTCTTTCACACAATAGTGTGGATGGCAGGGACTGACAGGAAGCACGGTGGTCACAGATCGCAGGAACTGCAGTTCGGAAATGGTCCGGTGCTGCTGCCAGCCACCTATCAATCAGCCAATCGGACAAGCTGCCAAACCACTAACCAGCCAACCAGTAAACCAGCCTACCCATCCAGAAAACCATCACTCCAGCCAAACAGCTTAGGGTATTCCAAAGATACTTGCATCTTGACATCAAGCTTCAGCATGGCATCTGTACACTGGCAGTGGGCCCTGCAAAGTTGTTTATTCAAATTACACACTCCACAATGGCCCATACAGTCACCAATTAGACCCTACAGGCTACATACAGGACCAACATTACCCCTTCAGCACTTAGCTCTGAATGAAAACCAAAAGCTCTCAGAACCGTGAAGCACCGCAGCAACCAGTCTCGGCCTTTATCGCGCCACGATTTGTTGCTTGCAAGGCACTGTCCTCCCCACGCACACGCTTGAGGTCCCGTCACTTCACTCCATTTCACGTCTCTCGTCAATCTCACAATCGAATCAAAATTCTTCCGATCCACTTTCTTCTCTCGGCTCTCGCTGCTAGACCGACAGTCCGCACTTTCGGTCGTTCAGTCTGTAGGTCTGCTGCGCATCCGCAAAGAGCGGCCATGGCGGAACCCGAGGCGCCGCTGAGCCCCGTGCCTGTGCGGTTCGGCATCCTAGGTGCGGCGAGGATCGCAAAGAAGGTGGTGCGCGCGATGCGGAGCGTGCCGGGTGTCATTCCGTACGCCATAGGCAGCCGATCTTACGAGCGAGCCGCGCAGTTTGCTAAGGAGGTCGGCATGGCTGACGACGCCGCGATTTACGGCAGCTACGCTGACGTCATCGCGGATCCATTAGTGGACGCCGTTTATATCCCGCTGCCGACTGCGCTCCACGTGGAGTGGGTGGTGAAAGCCGCGAATCACGGAAAGCATATTCTGCTCGAGAAGCCCGTGTCGCTGAATGTGGACGATCTGAAGACGATGATCGCAGCCGTCGATTCGGCGGGCGTTCAGATCATGGACGGCACGATGTGGATGCACAACCCACGGGCAGCCGAAATGAAATCAGCCATGCAGGACAGAGAATCTTTCGGGCAGCTCATGCGCGTGACGTCAAATTTCTTCTTCCCAGGATCAGAGGAATTCATGAAGCGAGACATTCGGCTGAAGAAGGATCTAGATGGATTGGGGTGCTTGGGAGACATAGGGTGGTACTGTATTCGAGCGTCGCTCTGGGCTGCTGATTTCGAGCCGCCATACAAAGTGCTTGGTCTCCCTGATCCCAAGGTTAACGAAGAAGGCGTTTTGATTCGCTGCGGTGGTTACCTGTGCTGGCGAAACGGGTTGACTGCTCTTTTCCAGTGCGGATTCGATTCTCCTAGTAATCAGCGGCTTGAGTTTGCGGGCTCGCTCGCTACAATCACACTCGAGGACTTCACCATCCCCTTCCAAGAGAATAAGGTCGAATTTGTGATTGAAAAGGGGTCCAGGTGGCCAAATTCAGAATGGGGGGTGGAATCAATGGTGGAGAGGAGGGAAATCGAGCTGACGTGGACGCAGGAGGCGATGATGATTGCTGAGCTGGCGCGGATTGTGAGGGGAGTGAGAAAAGGGGGAGGAAAGGCAGCATTGGATCGGAGATGGGTGGATATGATGGTGCTGACACAGCGGGTGGTGTGTGCCGTGCATGACTCCATTGCACAGGGAGGGGTGCCTGTGCTTATAGAGAATGGTCAGGAGAAGAAGCCATGAGTGGCTTTGCTGAATCAAGTGTGTGCGCCCTGCATGACTGCATTGTCCTGCATGACTCCATTGCCCTGCATGGTATGATTGCCATCAAATCTGGTTTGTGTGCCATGCATGCATGCATGGCTCCATCATCCAGCGGCCATGGCCACATGAGTCATGACCCCAACTTTCTGCTGACACACTCCCGGTGTGTTGCCAAGCTGGGGAATCGCGTCTGGCTTCTGCACTTCGAAGCTGGGTACTTTACAGTGTGTTATGCTGATCCGTCCTGCAGTGTGGACAGGTGTGTGCTTGTCCCTGGACTACTTTCCATCACGTGTGCTCGCGGTCTCTCCTTATGGGACAAGCATTGCTGAATGAAACCACTGCCTTGGGCAGGCTTGTTTACCTGAAGCCTGTCGTTTGAAATCTGTTGCATGTACATACATTCCCAGAGGGTTTCGGTCCAGTTCAAAACATGGGTGAAGGAGCGCAATCAGTGAATTACTATCTAATTAGATACCCGTTCCATTTCATTGCATCGTTTTCCATATCAACCCTGCTGCTTCCATGTTCCCGCCACCCTAAACCGTATCATGTCAACGGCTGCAAGCCGTCCCGGTGACTGCTTGCATGACCCACGACGATTCATGCCAGCATGAAGGCAGGCACGCGCTTGAACCCACCGCCCTCTGCCATGCCAGTGCTAGCAACCTCTTCCAGCATGTCAAAGGCAGCACACCACGCGCCCTCCAGCTCCCCGTGCCACCGCTCCCCAAACGCCTTCTTCAGTGCCTTCATGAACCCCGTTCGGAACACCTGGTGGTGAGGGGAGTGAGAGGACAAGGGGGCCAGAAAGACGGTTAGTGATTCATGAGGCCTCAATGATCATGCATTTGTGCTCATTGGGTGACAAGAGAACGGGTGAGGTCTAATCTCGTCCCTTGCCCGCTTGATGCTTCTTCAGCTCTAGTGATCAGTGTCTCTCATTTCCACCCTTTCCTCCATTATGTACCAGCTTTCACACCCCCAATACCGTACTACCTTAATCCCTTTCCATCCTCACTCCCCAATCCCTATTCCATGCTTCGCACCGGGAAGTCGTTGTCATCGATGCCGTAGTTGAGGTGCCGCCCGCCCAGCGCCTTGGGGATTGCGCTGCCTTGTGTGTGCTCCTCTAACCTCCCCCAATCCCCCTTTTACCCCGCCATCATTCACTATTCACCACCGCACCGGGAAGTCGTTGCCATCGATGCCGTAGTTGAGGTGTCGCCCGCCCAGCGCCTTGAAGAAAGGCACCGACTTCTCCACCTGGGCCGGATCATCCCACTTGCAGAACGCCTCACACATCTGAGCCGGGAGGGGAGGGTAGGGGAGGGGCGAGGGAGGGGAGGGGAGGGGCGAGGGAGGGGTGGAGAGGGGGGTTGTAATGCACGAGAGTGTGTGTCCACTTGGGCAGGGTCGGCCCACCTGCAGAACGCCTCACATGTGCGTTCATCTGAGCCGCTGACCGCCAGACGGGTAGGGAGAAGGGGAGGGTAGGGTAGACGGGTGGGGAGAAGGGGGGGGAGGAGAAGGAGGCAAGGGGTGGGTGTAAGAGGGAGATGGTAGGGGGGGCGGAGCAGGGGTACCATGCGGAAGGACATGGCGGCATGAACAGTGCCATGCGGGAGGCCATGGTGACATGAACAGTACCTACTCATCCTTCCCTTTCCTCTCCAGCCGCCTTGCTCCCAGCACCATACCATGCGGAAGGACATGGTGGCATGTGCGTTGAGCTTGATGTTGACCGGCGCCGGCTCGCTTGACTCGCGCACCATGGAGAAGAGGCGCTTGGCCTCCGGTACCATGTCAAAGATGCTGGGGGGGGGGGAGGAAGAAGGGGATGGGGGGGAGGAAGAAGGGGTTGTAGGGCGGTTTAGAGGCGCCTCAAAAACAACCTCCATGCACCATGGAGAAGAGGCGCTTCGCCTCCGGTACCATGTCGAATATGCTGGGGGGCATGATGGGTGGAGGGGGGGAAAAGGCAGGTGGGGGCCCCAGGAGGGGGAGGGGGTGGGGGGTTGGGGTGGAGAGGGGAGGGATAGGTGGAGATAAAGGGGGGAATGGAGGTGAGGGATGAAGTTTTGGATTGTGGAGTGCGGTGGAGGTGTAGATGGGCATTGGTCTTACTGGTTGGGGGTGATGCAATCCAATGTGGGGTCGAGAGCATGTGTAACGCGCTGGAGATACATTACATCGACAGCTGCATCCGTACGTACGTGAGGTACATTATGATGGCATGTTTGTCCAGATCGGGCTCCAGCTCAGCGTACGACTCGCGTATCAACTCGCCCTGCAGACTCGTCAGCACCGTCTGCCTCTCAGCGTCTGCCACGTGGATGGGCGGCCCGTCCATACTGGGATCTGCGAAGCTGCTGATCTTGTAGCTCGGGATCGGCGGTCCACTGAGATCGTCGTCATTGTGATGCGGGAAATGCGACATGGCGACGAATGCGACGCGACGAAACGTCGCTCAGAAAGAGAGAAAGCGTCGGTGTGGGAAACTACCAGAAGTAGACCCGCGTTGGTGTGGGAACACGCTCTGTTGTAACGCCGCACTTGCTGCTACGCGCGTATCACGGCGAACTCGACATTGCCGCGGCGCCCGAACCACGACGCCGCATGGCGTGCGCGAGAGAGAAAGAAGCGTCGGTCGCCGTATATTTGAGGGCTCTTTGCAGGTGCAGCGCGATTCGATCAAGCGGCGACTCGGAGGATCTCAGAGCGTAGGACGTTCAGTTCGGAAGGTTCGGTTCGGTTTGAGAAGGAGAGCGAGGAGTGACGACGAGGTGAATAAATACAATATCTGTGCTTCGCGGTCTGCCAATAGCTTCAGCTGGCGCGACACGGAGTGCGAACTGGGCCCTAGTCTCAGCAGCAATAGGGGGTTGGAGAGAAACGGAATCGAGTAGGGCGAACAGCAAACTAATAACGGAGCACCGAGAGCAGCGCGGTGCCTCGAAGTCGGGTCTTAATACGGCTGTATACGGCCTGGTGAATTGCAGAGAGCGCTGTAACGGTGCAGTACGGTGGAAGCCACGGTTTGGTTCTTGAGCAGGCCACCCACCCACAAATGTGATGGATCAAGGATGAATGAAATTGCGGGAATGGGAGGGCACATACCGGTGTGCCCTTTTCAACAAATTACAGGGGGCAAAATGGGAGGAAGTTAACTTATATATCAGCTTCTCATTATAATATGCACAGGTTAACATGATAATAAAGGGCCACCGTGAAGGACCTCTACTAAAAGTGCTTCTAGGATTCTAAGCTTCTAGCATCTATCAGAGGGTGTTAGTCTAATATAGCGTATATGCTCCCCCTGAGCATGCCTGCTGCTTGCTGCCTTGGAGGTACGGTATATGGACACACACATACCACCATCCATCCCGATGTGCCATGTATATACGGTACTGTCACTTCTCTCCTGCTGCTGCTGCTGCCTACACAAATGTCCTATGCAGCTTCTTAGCTCGAGAAATGAAATTCTTCTCACTTCTCAGCTTGTTCCGCTCATTCCTGAAATCCTGTGAACCCCTCCAGGGGCCTCCAATCCACCAGCTTCATCACCTCCAGCTCAGCAGCCTGCAGGCGCTGAGCTGGCACGCGGGCAACCGCTGCCACGTCAGACGCCCTAGGCAGCGTCTTCTGGTTGTCGTCTAGCTTAGCGGCCGTCCACATGCACGCCGCTAGCGTCACCCTCAGCGAGTCAGCTGCCACCCGGCCGGGCTGGAGCTTTCGCAGAACCTTCTGGAAGATGTGGAACGCCAGATCGGAAACGTGCGGCCCACGAAGCGCCAGCCTGGCATACCAGGAGGAGAGAACACGCTTTAGCCGAGCAGCTGCAAGCTGCCCAAGAACATTCCGACCCTGCCCGTTCGCACTGCTTCCCCCCAGAACGTTCTGCGCCTCGGCCGCTACCTGCTCCTCCTGCCGGTGACGCTTTCCCGTGGAGGCGTCAGGTACCGTTTGATTCTCGGTACAGAGGGATTCGTTTAGATCCGGAACGACACCCGCTGCGTCGGCAACAACGCGAGACTGGGCGAGAGCGGGCTGCTGTTGCGAAAGAGTCCCGTTAATCAACGAAGGGGTTACAACACCACTTTCTGTCGCTCCTTCGCTCGGTGTTGCCGTTGGGAATAGCTGGAGGGTCTCCGGTGGCGAGGAGGAGGAGGAAGAGGAGGATACCGGGCAATGATGCTGTCCCTGAGTGGCTGTACCGAGGCTGTTCTGCGAAAGGGTTGTTCCTGCTAGGAGCAGCGAAGGGAGCTGCTGCTGCTGCTGCTGAGATTGCATCTGCGAAAGCTTTGCGTGGGGCGGGTACTGGGCAAACGCTAGAAGATTCCCCGTGTTGGTCTTGTGACGCTTGGCGAGAGACTGCGATTCAGGTGCGACGTTCGACGGGGGCGAAGGGACGAACGCAGAGCTAGAAAGCGCGGCTGCGTATGTGTGGAGGGGGAGGAGCGACGCAGCCATGCTCGCGCTCATCGCGCTCGGGGTGTGGAAAACCGCGTTTCCGGTAATGCCGCTAACCGCGCCCACGGCCAGACAAGAGTCGCACATAACCTGCGTTTGGGGCACAGCAGCGGGCTGATGGAACGGCGAGGGCGCCTCCCAGCTGGTGGGGCTGCTGCAGAGCGCGCAGAGCAGGTGGCGCGAGTGGCGGAGCACGATGAAGTTCGCGGAGTGCACAGCCGCGTCGCACGTCGCACAGAGGAACGCGGAATCCGCGTCGCAGCGGAGAGCGGCCGGCTGGGTGCACAGCTCGCAGGAACGGTGGGAAGGAGAGGCGCGGATCGAGGCAGTGCAGCCAAGCTGGGGAAAGGGGAGAGAGCTGAGCGTCGGAGGCATTGCTAGGAAAGGCTGGGATAAGCCGTTGCAGTAGGGATGTGTTGCGAGAGTAGCCATGTCTGAAGCTGGGAGGCTAGGAAGCGAGACTGGTATTTGGAAGGCCATAACGAGAGCGTTGGTGGAAAATGTGCCAAGGATTGAAGCGGAATGAGATTGTGTAGGAATATGAGGCGCGGAAGCTTATCAAATACCGAACACTGGCCGCTTGCCACTAAAAGTGGAGTGCGAAGAACAGAGAATGTGAGGTTTTGCGACCGTGGAGCGTCGGACGGCGTGCGGAAGGAGCGATGCAATCTGCTCGCTGGTTCCGACCAAGTTGCGGTTATGTGGCTTTGGGAGAAAGGCTGTGCGTATGTAGTCGCGCGAGCAGGATGGTTTGGTTCCGTTGGGAACGGATGGCGTAAGGCGACCACGCGGAGGGAAAGAAACGAAGGCGAGGGAGGAGAGCCTAAGCACGGCACGGTAGGGGTCGTTGAAGCATGTGGCTGCTCTTCGCTGCTGCGGCCATGATTTCAGCATGTTAGGTCTGGCTGGCAATGTGCGGGGTGGGGGTGTAGACTGTTACATGAGTCATTCCTGCCACCGCCATTTTCCATGTGCAACCATCATCACAATTTTCTCAGTGCCCTCTCTTCCTCTTTCTCGGAGTTTCGGTCTCCTTGGGCTTTGTTCTGTTGTGTGACTCAGCTTGCGTGTGTCTTGTTCTGGTGTACGAAACGAACCGTGATGCACGTGTCAGTTGGAGATTAGACCTCTTTTCATGGAACGGCCCTTCAAGCCACACACCCTTTTGGCTCTTCACCGAACCTCATCTCCTTCTCTCGTTCTCATTCGTCCACGGCAGGGCCACCTCGGCTCGTTGGGCTCATGTTTCGTGTGCTGCCTGCTGATGTGGTCCCTGCTTCGTGTGACCATTCTTCACCAGATAGCTGCATCCCCTCCTCGTACGCATACTTTGTGGAAAAATACAGCTGGGTCCCTGTAAAGATGCATGGCTGATGTCATACTTCGCCTTCACAACCAATACCCTGACCAGCTGACTCGGTGGTGCTGAGCATTTCTGCCACATCACCAATCCATTGCTGGAACTTTTGTACTACGTGGCCGCGCCGCTAATCTGCTGGTTGGACCTGTGTGGCTTAGGGAATGTGGAAACCGGAGTAAACTACGGGAAAGTTGATGATGAGAAATTGAGGGCCATTCGAAACGCGGCTTGGAGCTCAGTGGGAGCTGAGCTCGACCTAGATACTGGCCACACAAGCAAGACCAATCGGGTCCGTCCATCCTCGTGCTGATAGGCTTCATACACTTTTGTGACCTGCAGAGAGTCGAAACTCGCGCCTGTTCCTCTGGGACCGCAGACGCGGAGGATTCTGCCTATTCGTGTCGCTTTCCTGGAATATGGGGGTCGGACGAATGGTTTTGCTGGGTATCACGTGGAGCGCTACCGTGATTCATCGAGTCGCTTCTCTTGTGAGTGGTTGAGGATGAGGTGGCCCTTCTTTGGCTTGACAAGTTTGGAGGGAGCTCATGGTTTTGGGGCCAACATCATAGACATGCAAATTTTGCCAGGGCGATTTGCGAATGTATGCAACATTAATCCCCTGGAAGAAATCTGACGGAACGTTATCTGCCCGCGGTCAGAAAAAAAAACACGCGGACTAGGATGGCATATGACTAGGGAGCCTCAACCCTAAACACGCGGCTGGCCGACATTTTTACTCCGAAACCGTCAATTGCATACAATTGCACACTATCACTGGAAAAACCTGCATGACGGGAGCAATTGTCCGCATGGTTTTGCTCATGAGCTCATCAACAACCAAGGTGCTTCCCTGAAGGGCAGGGATATTCACGTGGGCTTGGCGACAGAATATCAGATGCCATATCTAGTCATTCTCAATGGGGCAGAATGAAGAGGTGTACAACCCAGACGGAAAGGCACTGAGGAACACTTTTCACCCCAAATTCTGTGCGTGTATTGGGCATCACGGAAATGGTGTGATGTTTGATGCCACTGTACCACTTTCGTTTGTAAGAAAGTATTTTTCCGTTTTCACGAGTCAACAGCATTCGACTTGCCAGCAATGTAGTCCTGACGTCACGCAAGATTTTGTTCATGTGACGAAGGGGTCCTAACCAATCAGGCTTCGTTATGAGCAAGAATCACGTGAAACAGCAATCAGACCGACACACGAATCGAAGCGAACCTAGCTGCTTATAAATCTGTCGCAATCATGACTCCAAATGGGGCCCGACTCAACCATGTTGAAGGCAATCGTCGCGTTGGGCAGCTAGCCCTTGCCCCTTCCCGACCACTCGTGATGCAGAGAGTGCACCTCAACTTCACCATCTGCACCACACTAACCGCTCCAGCTGATTGAAAGCGTCGCTTAGGGTTCATAACGCGGTAAGTTACAAATTCCATATTGAGAAATTATTACACATAGCTATACAGCACAATAGTGAAAGAAATTATTACACAATTCAAGGTTATAGGAGCACGGAGACTCGAAGACCATCATGAGCTAGTTGCACGTCTATGTCCTCCCTGAAGGTTGAAATGGGGACATGAAAATGAGGCAATTCAGTACCTATTCTGCTGCAAACATTGCCAGCACGTGTGTCGTCATGTCAAATGTGACTGCAGCGGTGAGTAATGAATCTTACTTGGTGGACCAGTCGCGAAGCAGTGAATTGACTTTGTGGTGGTCAAACTCATGAGTCATGCCAACCAGAAAGGCCCGCTTTGGCTTCAAATCTCGGACTGCCTCCAGGGTCTTGTTGGTGTGGTGTGGAAAATGATTAAGGAGCAACACGGGCGGGAGAAACAAAATTATACAGATTGAAACATTATTGGACAAGAAATGAACATGAAAAGGCACGACGTCAAAGACGGGTGTGGTGGGAGCATAGCAAGTGAGGAGAGCACCTGAGGAAGATGGAAGTGAGTTGCATGCGGGTGATCCTGCACACTCATCCCACAAAGAAGAAATAAGAAAGGTACATTATGTCACAAAGAAGAAAATCGCTCTGAGGGTCAGCGAACCGCAATTATCCTCAATGGAAGAAGCAGTAGCACTCGTTGGTCAATGTGTGAATCGAAGAACGTGGCACATGGATGGATGTTGGTTTTGGATGTTGGCTTTGGGAACGTACAAGATAGAGTGAGTCAATAACAAGAACGTGTATTCGACCCAAAAGCTGCTGCCTGGATTTCAAGTCTGAATAATCAGTTGATGCGGGAGGGGAAAATCGGGCAGCAGAGAGTATGCATGTGTGAGCATGTATGTGAGAGTATGCATGTGAGAGCATGTATGTGAGAGTATGCATGTGAGAGCATGTATGTGAGAGTATGCATGTGAGAGCATGTATGTGAGAGTATGCATGTGAGAGCATGTATGTGAGAGTATGCATGTGAGAGCATGTATGTGAGAGTATGCATGTGAGAGCATGTATGTGAGAGTATGCATGTGAGAGCATGTATGTGAGAGTATGCATGTGTGAGCATGTATGTGAGAGTATGCATGTGTGAGCATGTATGTGAGAGTATGCATGTGTGAGCATGTATGTGAGAGTATGCATGTGTGAGCATGTATGTGAGAGTATGCATGTGAGAGCATGTATGTGAGAGTATGCATGTGTGAGCATGCATGTGAGAGTATGCATGTGTGAGCATGTATGTGAGAGTATGCATGTGAGAGCATGTATGTTAGAGCATGTATGTGAGCTTAATTGCCATCATTACAGAGAGCATAGATGGCGAATGCAGGGAGGTTGATTTGTACAGGCGAGTGTGGTGTGTGGGATCCCTGACACATCTGAGATGTACACCACATGATCACGGCTGCTTTTGAGGTGCTGCAAAACGCATAAGTGTGGTTAGGACGTACATGCGAGAGTGGCATCAGGGATCCCTGACACATCTAACATATACACCACACTATGGTTTGCTTGGCTCATAGTTATAGGGCAGCAGTATTAGAAGAAGCCTCTTTGCATACTTACATGCGAGAGTGGCGTCTGGGATCGTTGACACATCGGACATGTACACCACACGGTGGTCTGCTTGGCTCATTGTTATAGCGCAGCAGTATTAGAAGAAAAGAGCCTCCTTGCATACGTACAGGCGAGAGTGGCATGTGGGATCCTTGAGACATCTGACATGTACACCACTCGCTCATGGCTTCCGAACTCAAACCCCAATGCTATGTAGTCCTCTCCGTGCTGCACCTGCAGAGCATGACGCATTGTAGTTATGGTGCAGAACGCATAGTGCATGGTACGTAGATAGTGCATGGTATGCAGATAAGTATGGTGCAGAATGGGTAGTCCATGGCACATGAGAGTGATGCTGCAACATGGGAAGTGAATCAACAGCGATGGGCAGCATGTTTGCGACGAGCATGGATGCATGTGCACAAGTGGCATGGATGCATGTGAACCATACAGGAAGGGGAGTGACTGTGAGACCAGCCGCATTGAAGGGAGCAGCAACGCTCTGTTGAATGATCTGCCAGTCAATTCGAGACACCCGCCGAGATATTTTTTTCACGCCGCCCTCTCCTCCCTCCGTCATCACCCCTGCATCTGCTGCCCTTAGCTCAGGTGAACTATCCTGGCTCACCCCACATGGCTGGTTACCAGTGGCAGGAGCAGGGCCAGCAGCGGCAGCAGTGGCAGCAGAAGCAGCAGGAGGGGCAGCGGAGGGAGGTGCGATCGAGGGAGCAGGGCGAGGGGGTGTGAGAGTGAGGTAGGGGAATTTGTCTCGAACGCTGTTTGTGGACGGGGAGAGGCAGGAGGAAAGGGGCGAGGGGGCGAGAGAGGTGAACTTGCGACAGGGTCGGAAGGGAGAGAGGGAGCAGGAGAGAGATAGACGAATGTGCTTTGGTGATGTCGAAAGGGGAAAAGAATGCAGGCACGGAAACGTCATAAAGGCGGGAGAACACAGCAACAGAAAGTTTCAAAATGGGTGAAAAGGAAACTCAGGCACGGAAACATCGGAAGAGGGGGAGAAGAACGGGGCTCATGCACCTGGGCTGGTGACTGGTCATGCAGTGGTGCTAGTCACACCTGCCATGCCATGGGAATGGGGAAGAACGCCAGCTCGCTGACCTGGCCATGCAGCTCGCTGACCTGGCCATGCAGCGGTGGGAGAGGAAGACAGAGAGCGGCTCCACGTGGTCTGCTGGGTGGCGGGGAATGCGCTGCAGCCCTCTGACGTCATCCAGGCCCAGTATGGCGTCCGCATGCTCGTGCGTGAGAATCAGCTGTAGTGAAAAGAAGGGGGGAGAGGAGAAAGGGGGTTAGAGGGGAGGTGAGAGGCGGGGGAGAAAGGGGAGGGGGGGACAAGGCATAATCGGGAAGGAGAATGGGGGAGGAAAGAGAGGGAATTGGGGGGGGAACATTGAGGAGATTCAGTGCGGTTGACTGAGGAGAGAGCAGGATTGAGAGAGAAAAAGGTGACTCTGGATGGGCATCCTTGCGAGGGTTTCTTGCATTGCAAGACTTTCTGCGCCAATAGAGGGTATTTTGCATCCATACCCCTTTCAACGATGGGTATCCTACAGACATACCGCATCAATGGTGGGTATCTTGCAGCGCACGAACCACCGTAGCACCTGCTCCCGAAAGCACTTGCCCGCGTCAATCTGAATGTGCCGCCACTCCTCGCCAGGAGCCAGATCCAGGCTGAAAGAATCCGTCAGCTTGACAGAATCCGTCCAATTGACTGATTCAGTCAGGAGTGTTGAAACACCACCAGAGCCATTAGCCGCCTCTCTGGAACTCGGCTGAGCTACCCCGTTGGAATCACAACCCTCGTCTGCGTGGTCACTGCGTACAGTCACACCTCCATCCGCTGTATAAGGTCGGAACCGATATCGGATCATAAGTGACGGGTTGCATCTGCAGGCGAGGAAACAGAAAATGGTTGTTACCAGCAGGTCGCATGTTACGAGCAGATCACAGACGAAGTTAAATTCTCGCCACCCTGGAATGCGAGAAGGGGCAGAAGCGACGCGTTACACGGTTACCAACACGGCGAACGGCGGTAACCAGCACGCCACGTTACAAGCAATCACCAAAAGCCCGAATTCGCTCATTACCGGTGATTCGGGTTTCGTTCAGGCGGTTCCGCGAGTGCCTTGTGGCACACGGCGGGTGACTTTTGAGTCGACTCAAAAGTCAATTCGCTCATTACCTGTAGTTTGGATTTCGCTCCGGCGGTTCCGCGAGGGCCTTGTGGCACACGGCACACGGCGGGTCAGTCGGCTGTGTGACGCACAGAGGAGTCGGGACTCCCGTCGACGACCCCGTTCCTAGGAATATGATCTCCGACAACCCGATATTGGAGCGTTCATTACTGGAGCGCGATGCCATGGAGGAACGCTGGTTGAAGCCAAATATCTACTACGGCTGACACGTGCCAAATTACGTAGACAATGTAGTCAAAATGAAGCATGCTTCACGAAATGCGCGTTAATCATGCCACCGATACTTCTATCCATTATGTCGTGTGCTGGATAAATCAAAATGCCTGAGGGAAAAGCACATACGCTAACTCCAACGCTTCAGCGATCAGAAGCAAGCGATCATCCCCGTTTGTGAGGTCCTTCATTCTGTGTAAAGATGTAAGCCACTTCCGCAGTAGGGCGTTTTAAGCTAACTCACCGGTATCAAACCTAGATTCTGGGATAACATAACAAATCAGCATTATATCGATACATGTTTTAGTGGTGATGGATATTAGTAGTTCGCTCTAGCAATCTCGGACCTGCAGGGCATAAGGCATGCCCTAATTAAATTACACAATAACACCATCCCTTCATCTCTCAGCCTTGTACTAGTCTCTGCCACTTCCCTTCCCTCGATCCTTCTTTCACCTCACCCACTGCCGCCTCCTCCCTGCTGCCGCCCCTCCTCCCCCTCCTCCCTGTGCTCCCTCCCTCCTCGCTCTCATTCGCTGCTGAAGTGTCATGCCCTGATTGGCTCCTGTGGGAGGGTGATAGGTGGAAGAGAGGAGACACGTAACCTTGCAATGGCAAAAACATAAAGCACGAGCGCCGGCAATAGGAGCACCTTGACGATCATGGGGCCAAGCATCCCTGAACCAATGGCACTCCAACATCTCAGAGTATCCTCGCCATCACAACCCTCTCCTCACCTGATTTCCACGCCATTGGATGAGTACTAGCTGCATCCATCGCCCCGTCCCTTCCATTTTTGAGGCGCCTCAAAAGTCGCTCACCTGATTTCCACGCCATTGGATAAGTACTTGCCGCATCCATCGCCCCATCCCCTCCTTCCTTTCCTTCACCTGCTCCTCCCCTTCCTCCCCTCCCTTCTGATCCTGCCACTCCTCCGTCTCCCCCTCCTTCTCCCACACCCCCATTGTCTGACCTCACACCACTCTCTGCTGCTCCTTCCCCAAGTGACCCTCCTGCCCTCCCAATGCCTCCCGACCCTCTGCTCCATCCCCCTCTCACAGGGGACACAGCTCGTATGCTCAAACCTCCTCCCCCCCCTGCCTCCTCCCCTCCAATATGTTCTTTCGTCCCCTCTTTTCCGCTTGCCTCTCCCCCTTCTTCTGCTCCCGCTGCGTTCCCCTCCCGTGCTCTGTCACCTGCTCTGTCTCCTCCATTCCTTCCCCCCGCACCCTCGTCCGAACTCCACCCACCAATCGGCGTCTCCTCATCCAGGCTCGGCAGGCCCTTCCGAGCCTTCTCATACCGAGCCACGTCGGTTCGGGCAGGGGTGGGGCCCAGAAGCAGCGGGTCAGGTTCGGAGCGCATGCTCTGAGCGCTGCTGCTGGGGGTGCGGTCTAGAGAGAGGGGTGTGATGACACCAGGGGAAGGAGCAGAGGAGGCGTGGGAGTAGGCGGAGGAAGGGAGGGAGATGATGTGGGGGGAAGAGGCTGGGGATTCAGAGCCTACACTAACACCAGTGCCTGCTCCTGCTGCTCCTGCTGCTGCTCCTGCTGCTCCAACCGCCCCCTCGGCTGCTTTCCTTCCAGTACCTCTCGTTGCTGCGGCCATTACTGTGGCTTGCTCAATGGCTTCTGCTGCTGTTCCCCTTGCCGGCGCCCCTATGCCTTCCCTCCCTGCTGCTGCTGGTCCCACCTGAGCAGTTTCAGAACCGCCCTCTTCTCTACTCACATCTGCCTGAAGCTGCAGCGAGGGTGAATTCCCCGTGGTAGCACCCGAAGGCGAGGAGTGCGAGGCGGTGGAGTGCGGTGGCGGGTCCCTCAGGTAGTTCTGCTGCAGCTGCATCAGCTGAGCCTTGGCTCGCCTCAGCTTCTCCAGCACACTGGGACTGCCACCCCCAATACCGGAACTCGCACCTCCTACACCTGAACTCCCACCTGCCACCCCAGAGCTGCTGCTCCCCACCCCTCCCCCACTCCTTCCCACACCTGACAGGCCACCCTCTCCCCCCACTCCGCCTCGCCCTGCACTCACCCCCTCCCTCAACGCCAACCTATCCCTGCCGGCGCCACTCCCCTCCGCCGCCGCTGCGTCCGCGGTGACCCCTGCAGCCCTCTTGACGGTTTCAAAGAAGAGGGCCGTGCGGGCAGCACGAGCAGGCGAGGGCGAGGCAGAGGGAGACGGCCCGTACCCCACTCCACCTGATGCCGCTGACGGCCCGTACCCCACTCCACCTGATGCCGCTGACGGCCCGTACCCCACTCCACCTGATGCTGCTGCTGCCGACGCCCCTGCCGCTGCGTTTATCGAGGACGGCTTTATGGGGGACAGAGCAGAGGAGGGGGGCCGGGCGGGAGAGCCTGACGCGGCTCCTGCTGCTGCTGCTGCCTTGAAAGGGCTGCCAAATGCTGCTGTGCTGGGGATGTTATCAGCACCATCATATGAGCTCTTGGTGACCTGTGCAGTAATCCCTGCAGCGATCTCCCTCTCCCGCTCCCTTGCCCCTCGACTCCATGCCCTCACAGGGGATGGAGTCCCTACACTCGCCCCTGCCTCACCTCCTGCATCCCTCTCACTCGCACCTCCTACTGCTCCTGATGCTCCCTCCACTCCTCCCACAACGTCCAGCCTCACCACCCCTTCCTCTGCTGCTGCCTCTGCCTCTCCCTCCCCACTCCCACCCACCCCTGCTGCCCTTTCACCACCTCCTGCTTCCCATCCCGGATTCACATTTCCTCCCACGTCCCTCTCGCCTTCCCACCCTCCCATTCCACCCGGCTCCTCCCCACTAATCCTCTCACCTTCCCTCACTCCTGCTCCTCTGCAAACCTCCCCACTACCCCCCTCGCCAGTCCCCCCTCCCAGCTCACTACACTCCTCCCCACTCACCCTCCCCCCCTTGAGGCCGCTTTTGAGAACTCTCGGAAGTGATTTCACCTCGCCAGTCCCCCCTCCCAGCTCACTACACTCCTCCCCACTCACCCGCCCCCCCTGGAGGTCATACACAGCAACCAGGTGGTGGGTGGAGCGGCAGGGGCGCAGCACTGGCGCCAGGCGGGGGGGCAGGGGGAGGGGCGAGTGTGCGGGCAGGGGAGAGGAGAGGGTGGCGGGTGCAGGGGGGAGAGAGGCGAGGGTGGCGGGTGCAGGGAGGGGAGGGGAGAGAATGGAAGGGTCAGAAGCAGGCATGGGGGGGGTGGAGCGCGGAGGAGCGTCCACACTGGTGGCAGTGCGTTTCTCAGGGACTGCCACTGTGGCTGCTGGGGCTGCTGGGGCGGCTGCGGCTGCTGAGGCAGCTGGTGGGGTTCCTTGGGCCGTGGTTATGCTGGATGCATGGTGAGCACCGCTGGGCTGCTGTGGCTCACTGAGAGTACCTGTAGCGGGCTGGGACTTGGCAGTAGCGGCAGCAGCAGTGGGCGCATCAGATACAGGAGCGGGTGCCGCGGTAGCAACATGCTGATGTGCGTGCTGCGCGGACAGAAGGCCGTGGTGTTGCATGAAGGCCGTGCGTGCAGCGATGAGCGCAGAGGCAGGCTGCATTGGGGGGGGAGAAGCAGACGAGAGGGGAGGGCGGGGTGGAAGGGAAGGACAGAGAGGGATCTGGGGGGGTAAATAGCCGCAGTGCCAAAGGCAGATGAAGTGTAGGAAATCAATCAGAAACACCCTGTGCAGGGGAGTTGCTACTTCATCTGTAGCAACTCCTTGTGTGTAACACTTGTAGGCCAGCCAGGTCAAACTGCTGCAGCGCCACAGGCGCGTGGTGTTGTGGTGAATCCTCAGGACCACCCAGCAGCCACTCACATTACATGGTAACCAGCCAGCCACCCACCTGAGCGTCACACTTGTCTGCAAGGTCGAACAGCTGCAGCGCCACAGGCACTTGGTGTGTTGGCAGACTCTCATAAACATCCTACGGCCACTCGCGTTACATGGTAACCAGCTACTCACCTGAGCGTCACACTTGTCCGCCAGGTCAAACAGCTGCAGCGCCACAGGCACGTGGGGTTGTGACGATTCTCAAGACCACCCTGCTGCAGTCACTCAGGTTACATGGTAACCAGCCAGCCAGTAACTCACCTGAGCGTCACACTTGTCTGCGAGGTCGAACAGCTGCAGTGCCACGGGCACGTGGCCATCAGCCTCCGCCATCTCCACCTGCTGCAACCAGTGCCATGCCGATGACAACCCCCCTGCCCCTCCTCCCTCGGCTCCCCCTCTCCCTTCTCCTTCCCCTCCTCCTCCCCTTCCTCCCATGCTACCTCCTTCCTCTCCTCCCCTGGCAGGCGAAACCTCTCCTTCCACCGGCCTAGCAGCAGAAAGAGTTGCTTCTTGCATTGCCTGCGCTGCTTCCACGGGGTGCAGTGTAGCCTCTACTCGCAGCATCTCCAGAGCTCGCAAGTCCTCCTCACTCCATTCCTCCTCCTCGCTTGCCCCCTCACTCACGCCTGCACTCATTCCTTCTCTCCCTCCCTCGCTTCCCCACCCTGCCTCCAACATCTCCCCATTGCCCCCCGCACTCTGCACCTTCTCAAGCCCCTCAGGATCCCCCCCTCCCTCTCTCACGCCTGTGCTTCCCCACCCTGCCCCCACCATCTCCCCCTCGCCTGCTCCCCTCTGCATCTTCTCCTCACGTGCCTCTAGCACCAATGTTTCCTGCCGCTGCTCATCGCTCACACCACCCTCCCACGTGTTCTCCTCTCGGCCCTCGCCTCTGCCTTGGACAACGATTGCGGTGCTAGCAGCAGCACTGGCACTAGCAGCAGCAGCGGCAGACGCACTGCTGTCGTCCCGCCTCAACTCCCCTCCATACTCTTCCTCTTCTCCAACCCCCCCTCCCTCTCCATACCCCTCAATCTCTCCACCTCCCTCACCCTGCACCCCTTCACTTCCCCTCTCACTCTCCCCTTCCATTGTTCTGTCACCCCTGCCTTCCACCATCTCCCCCCGGCTTCCCCCCACCTCCCCCCTGTGCCCCGTGCCACCCCACACATCCCCCCTGCTCCCCGCGCCTCCCCCCATGAGCAGCAACAGCTCATGGCGCAGCGCAGCAGCGTCTACAGGCATCCTCCCCGCCGCTAGCGCCTGCTCTAGCTGCCGCAGGCTCTGCTGCACCGCGCTCTCTCCCCTCTCTCCTCCCTCGCCCCCTTCCTCCTCCCCTCTACCTGCCCTCTCGCCCCCCTCCCCAGGTTCCGCTCCCCCCCGGACCACTCTCTCGCTCCTGCTGCCACCTCGACCGGGCAGCTCCTGAATCTTTTCCCTCTGCCCAGACCCGTCTGCCTGCCCGTCGCCCTCTAGAAGCCCTCCAAAGTCGTTGAGCGAGTGGGGGAAGCCGAAGAGAGAGAGGGCAACGGCCCTTGCCTCCTCTTCATAGTCACATGCTTCGTCCTCCTCCCCCTCCGCCTCCCTGCCTCCCTTCTCCCCCCTCCCTCCCTTCTCTTCCTTCCCTCCCTTCTCTCTCTTCCCTTCTCTCCCACCTGCCCCTCCCATCTCTCCCTTCTCCCCATCCCCATCCGCGCCTGCATCACCAGCCGCCACCGCTGCCGCAGCAGCAGCAGAAGCAGCAGCAGAAGCAGCAGCAGAAGCACCAGTGCTCTCTACCCCACTATTTCCTCCCGCCACCAACATCCCTTTCTCCTCACCTCCAACCAGACCCACCTCCCTCTCCCCTTCACCATGCCTCTCCCCCTCCCTCTTCCGTTCCCCCTCCCCCTCCCCCTGCCTCTCCTCCCCCTCCATCTGCAGCGTGGCCAGGGTGCGAAACAGGAAGTCGCCCCCTCCCCTGTAGCGGTAGGCTGTGGCAGCCCGACCCAGGGCGCCAGGCTTGCACACAGCCTCCACCAGGCTCGGGGGGAGAAGACCTGCCTTGGCCGCAGCAGCATCAGCATCGGCATCAGCTTCGGCAGTAGCAGCGGATTCGCCAGCAGCAGCAACTACAGTAGCAGCAGCAGCGGATTCACCAGCGTCATCAGCACTAGCACGATCACTACCAGCAGCACGCGCAGCACCTTCGGGAGCACCCTCAGCAACACCCTCCCCCCTGCCCCCTTCCCGTCTGGCCCCTCCCTCCTCTGCTTTCAGCACCTTGGTCCGGCAAAGAATGCCCTTAACGGACCTGCTTATAAGGGGACCTCCACCCGCCCCATCCGCAGCACCAGCGCCACCAATGCCAGCAGCGCTGGTAGAAGCACCAGCAGCACCAGCACCAGCACCAGCACCAGCAGCAGCAGCCGGGGTGGCAGGGCCGGCAGTGGCAATGAAAAGAACGTCCTCTTTGAGGGGGCCAGCAGAGTCGGCCTCTTTGAGTCTTCTGAGCAGCCCCGCGCGCAGAGCAGCAGGCAGGGGCGCGAAGGGATCACCGGGGGGACTGGTGGTGGGGACCAGGGCGTGTGACTCGGGGTGTGCAGGTGAGAGCAGCTGCGAGTGGGGATGCGTGTGTGCGTGAGCAGTATGGGCGTGAGAGGTGTGCGTGTGGGCGGTGTGGGCAGTGTGAGAATGAGCAGAGTGCGATTGAGCGATGTGCAGAACGGTGGTGGGGCTCGATGGGTGGAATGGTGTGTGGGGATGCGTAACACTGTGCGGGTGGTAACCCAAGGCATGTTGCCCCTTGGATCTCTGTGCGGGTGGCAGCAGGTCAGGTGGGGCACCCATGGCATGAGGCTCGAGATCTGCTGGCTCTGATGCATACACATGCAGGGGAACGGCTGCTGTAGCAGCAGCAGCATCACCACCATCTGACGCACTTGCACCATTCGAGACGCCTCTACTGCGGTCATTCACATCGTTGGACGGATCGGCATGGCGTTCCCCATCCATCCCACTGCTGTAGTCACCAACACCACCACCACCAGCAGCAGCGTTATCAACACCATCAGCACCAGAACCATCGACACCATAAGTGGCGCCACCAGCACGGGACGCAGCATCAGCACCATGCTGCTCGTTCCCTCGCTCTCCACCCATTCCCCCCATCACATCCACCTCTCCCTCCTCTCTGCCCCGCAAAACCACCATTCGCTGCTCTGCTTCCGCCCGCCTCAGCCCCTCCTCATACCGCCTCTGCCTCTCCTCCAGCCTCTCACTCCTCTCCCTGTACCCTTCCTCCTCCTCCTCCTCCTCCTCCTCCTCATCCTCACTGCCTCCCTGCGTTCCTTGCCCCTCGCAAGCACGTCTGTGTGCTCTGTTGCTTCCACCTGAGCTTCCACCTGAGCTTCCACCTGAGGTTTCACCTGAAGCAGCCCCAGCCGCTGCATCCACGGGTCGTCTTCGTCCGCAAGCACCTGCTGCCCCCCACCCCTCCCCTCCGCGGCCCACCTGTCTAACTTCGACAAGTCCCTCCCTTCCTCCCTCTTCGCCCACCTCAACCCCTCTCCCTCTCCTCCCGCCCCCTCTCCCCACCCCTTTCCTTTCCCGCCCGCCCTCTCCGCCTCCCCCCCTTCCACCACCTCTTTAATCTCCGTCATCCCTCTCCTCCTGCCCCTCGACCAGCCACCCAGGGCCCCTCCTGCTCGCCCCGCCCTCCTCCCATCGAGCCCTTTCGTCACTTCTCCTGCCCTCTCCTCCCCAACGCCTTCCTTCCGCATCCTCTCCCCCTCCCACTTCCTCTCCATCTCCCCCGCTCCCCCTCTTCCCCCCTTCCCTCCCCCTTCCCCCACGCCTGCACCCTCCTCCCCCTCCAACCCGCCCTCACTATACGAGCCGAGGGGGAGAGGCACGAACGAGACGAGGGATGGAGCCACGTCAGCAGCGGGGGCGGACTGGGCGGATGGGGGAAGCGCAAGGGGGCCACTGCTAGGGGCGGGAGTGGGGATAGCGCCGCTGGTGGGGAGTGAAGGGGGGAGAGAGGGGGGGAGTGAAGGGGGGAGAGAGCCGCTGGATGGGAGGACGGCGCTAGGTGCTGGTAACCCGTTGCTGGGCGCGTGTAGCAGGCTGCTCGAGGAGAGGGAGCCGCTGGAAGGGAGGGAGTGGGCGTGGGGCAGGTGGTGTGCGTGGGAGTGTGAGGGGTGGGGGTGAGAGTGAGGGAGCGAGTGAGAGTGGGAGGAGGCAGGAAAACCCAAATCGGACTGTTCTTGTAGCTCTGCTGCTGCTGCAGACGGCTGTTGCTCGCCTGATGCATGTGACGGAATAGAGAGGGACTTATGCGACAGGGAGAGGGACGAGTCAGACCTTAGTCTTGCTCCTGCAACGATCTCGTGAAATGGCACCTCACTCACTACATCCCCCTCCACCTTCCCACCCCGCTCCTGCTCATACCCCTGCTGCCCTCCCCTAGCCGACCAACCAGCTCTGGCTTGGTGCCGAGCCTCGCCTAGTCCCGAGCCTGCCTCGGCATCACCTCTGCGGCTGCTGCCTCTGCTGCTCATCCGCGCAAGCATAATCTCCTCCTCCGCGCCCTCCTCCCCGGGCTTGCGCGGCAGGGAGAACCGGTTCAGAGCGGAGGGGGTCTTGCGCAGCAGATAGGCTGCTGCTTGCGGGGCGTTGTGCTGCTGCTGCTGCTGCTGCTGCTGCTGTTGCTGTTGCTGGTGGGAGGGGCCTTGGTGACCTTGCTGCTGCGGCCGCGGCTCCTGCTGCTGCTGGTGGGAAGCGTGTGGGCGGTGGGAGAGCGGGTAGTGCTGCTGCGAGTCACGTCGGCGAGCTTCCAGGCGCTGGTCAGAATTAGGGTGACTGGCGGGGTCGTGAGGGGGGAACATGGTGGGGGACGAGTCACTCCCGCAGCTACCATACCCGCCATACCCGCCATAGCCAGCATAGTCAGCGTTAGGAATGTAGGTTTCGGGGAGCGGCAGTGGGGAGGACGCGTCAATGTGGCTGTCGGAGCTGGCACTGGCTCCATCAGGAGACAACAGTCCCCCTTGCCCCCCTTCAGGGCACAGCGTTCCATGCATCCCTTCTGGAATCGCCACCCTCCGCTCACCATCTCGAACCTTCCCTCTCTGCTCACCATCCCCAACCATCTCTCTCCGCTCACCATCACGAAACGCCTCCCTCGCCTCTCGTTGTTTCTCTCCCTTGGCAACCGGAGTGCTGTAGTAACCCCCTTCATTCCTCACATACAAATTCTCCTCCGGACTCACCCACCCCTCCTCCCACCCAGCTTCACCCTTCTCCACCGCACCAGCAACCCCCCCTCTGCTGCTCGGCCCAACACCACCGCTGCTACTACCGCCGCCACGCCTAGCTACATCCGCATCCTCACCAGTCCGCGTTTTCCCGCGCTGCCGCCGTTCCTCCGCAGGTTTCCGCTTCTCCGCGCTGGGAGCTTGAAAGCTATCGTAGTAAGTAGCACCAGGGACGTAGTACGGATTGCTGCTAGGGTCCCTGTCCGCGTTGTCCCCGCTATAAGCTGAAAGGGGTGGAATAGATGGAGAATTCCTTGTTGCCCTATTCGAGCGCTCTACAGGCTCTATGAAAGATTCGGTAAGGTTGTCCGAGTTTATACCCGTTAAAAGGTTCCGCGGATTCGATTCCACATGCTGGTGGTGTGTCGCTGGTTCGCCTGAGAACAAATCCGCGTTAGAAGCAATCTCCGCTTGTGCCTTAGCTTGTGTCCTCTCTCTCGCACCAGCCACCAGCTCACGAAACGACACCAGCTCTCTCGTTGCAGGGGCGGGATAATCCCATACCTCCGCCTTAGGCTCGGGTGCCCTGGGTCGGACCGGACCTGGAGAACTGCTTCGGAAGTGCGGCCTGGTGAAAAAGCCCGTCACCCGCGCAGCAGCCGCGGAAAAGGGACCCGCTGGGCCTGCGCCCGCGCCTGCACCTGCGCCGGCAGCGGGGGCGTGGTTAGCGCCCCTCGGGTCGGGGGCAGGGCCGGGGGAAGGGGGTTGGCGCGAGGAGTCTTCGGCGCCGGCGGAGAACCAGCGCCAGGGGCGGTGAGGGGAGCGCGATCGAGAGCGGGAGCGGGAGCGGGAACGCGCGCCAGAGGGGGAGGCGGAGCGCGCGGGCTTGGGGGAGCGGGAACGTGGGCGGAAGTTGAGAAAGGGGATGGGAACAGCGAGGGGCGGAGGGACGTTGGGGGGAGGTGCCGGGGGAGGGGTGGTTCGGGCGAGACTAGGCGCACGGGAGGTGGGAGGGTTGAACTCCTGATAGCTGCAGGATGGTGGGGTGAGGAACGGGGAAACGCACGAGAGCAACGAGAACAGGCACCGGGATAAGGTCACGCGAACCAGGCGGACAGACACAGGGACGAACCAAAGGGTACGGGGAAAGGGAGATTGGAAGTGGACGCGACTCGGAAGGAGGTGCCAAAAGTGCGCGGTGAACTGATAAGAGAACCAAAGAATCGCACAGTGCCACCCCACATCAAGAATCCCATACCCGCATATCCGTCGCATACCCGTCACAAACCTGTCGCGTATCCGACGCACACCTGTCGTCGCACGCACCTGTATCGCTTCCGCCTTCTCGACATGTCCGAACCATCACCCTCGCGTTGAGAATCGCCACGTGAAGACTGCTTGCGCTGGCCGTCCAATCCGTGCTTGCCACGCGAAGCCACCCTTTCGCCAACCCCGCTATCGCGAGGCCAGTCGGACTCATCTCTAACCCTACTGCGTCGCCTCGCTGCGTCGATCGATAAGTTAGGGCGATCCGGCACGTCACGAGCGAGAGTGTTTAACGGCCATCCGAAAGGCGACGGCTCCCCAGGGCCGATAGACCCTGCGCCATTGGAACCCGCTACGATACCTGCAGCCATCCCTTCCGTGTACCTAGGAGAGGTTCAGCCAATGGGATAGCGTTATCAGCTTCAGGACACGGAAGAAGCTACGGCTCCTGCAACCATACCGTCTGGTTGTTGAGGAATCAACGCGATCACTTAGGTAAGATGAGACGGGGAAAGTCATCTGAGCACGTTAATGACAGGACCAGGCGTTAACGAAGGCGTTGATGAAAGTGAAGCAGGATAATGAAGGATCGCAAACTCTACATAACATGAAGCCGTATCACTCATAAGTGACCTTGTGAAGCCAGCAGGGGGTGCAGGAGCCAGCTCAAGAGAATTTCATGATTGGACACTAGTACCCGGGTATACCATCAGACAGCACACTCTTACATAAACCAGCAACAACTATTGCCTGAATGCCTGCTAAGTCCAAATCCTAGAATCCGACACTCCCCAGGCCCCGCTCACAACGAGGCTCACTGGTCACTCAGTCATGAGGCGAGCGCAACCGCCCTCGCCTCGAGATCTGCGGTCCCCCTCCTTTTTTCCGGACCAAGCAGACGGGCCAGCGGGTTTGGTCTTGACCAATCAGGTTTGTGGAGCGAGGGGCGTGGCGACCGACGTGCGACACGGCAGGTTTGGCAAAGGGCGGCGGCGTCGCTTGGGTCGTCTGGCGAAACTGCAAAATCGAGCTGCAGTTTATATCACTGATGAAAAACTTTGTTGTTTTCCTGAAAAACACGGGTGTTTGGTCTAGTGGTATGATTCTCGGTCCACCCGGTCCACATCTACGTTTGCTCCGTTGAACAGGGCCAAGCGGTTCGCGCATTGCGGAGATTGGTCGCGTTCCCTTGCTGCTTTAGAGGCTAGAGAGCTTGCCCCACCGACTCTGGAGACCGTTACTCCGCTTAAGGCCAAGCACCCTCCTGCTCTTGAAGAACTTCCGGACTGGCTCTCCGACTTCTCGCCTCCGGAAGTGCCTCAGCTTACCGTCCCGCTTCTTCATCAGGCCTTGCGGTCAGCCCCTCGAGGCACAGCTGCTGGTCCTTCTGGGTGGCTCATTGAGCACCTTCGTGATACCTTCCTCTCGTACCAATCTCACCTGCCGCATCTCCTCCGCCTGTTCCAGAATTGGCTGCAAGGCGACCTCCCGCAGACTGTCCGACCTTACTTCACCGCATCTACTCTTGTGGCCCTTCAGAAGCCGCAAGGAGGCGTCCGCCCCATTGCCATCGGCGAAATACTGCCGCGCTTGCTGTCTCGTTGCGTCACTCTTCACTTCAAGCAGCAGATTAGGGATTTCTTCCTTCCCTCCTTGCAGTTTGGGGTCGCTGTCTCTGCAGGGATCGAGGTTATGGCCCACGCAGTCCAGTCAGCCCTATCTCTCCACCCAGATTGGGTCGTGCTGGAACTGGATGTGGCTAATGCTTTCAACTCATTCAGCCGTTTCGCTATGTTCAACGCTCTGCGCGACTCCCCGTTCTCCAGCCTCATCCCTTTCTTCCGCCTCTTCTACGCCTCCCCCTCTCCACTCCATTACCGAAGCGGCCCACTTATTGAAACGCTTCAGTCATCATCAGGTGTTCGACAGGGCGATCCATGTGGGCCATTCTTGTTCGCCCTTACCCAGCATCTGGCCATCTGCCCCATTCAGCAGCAATCTCCAGCAATCTTCATCACTTCCTACGCGGATGACACGTACATGGTTGGCCCTGCACAGGAGGTGTTTCCTGCCTATACAGCACTTACAGCTCGTCTCAGCAGCCTCGGCCTGAGGGTGCAACCATCGAAATGCTCCCTTTGGGCCCCTTTGGACCTCCCTTCTGGCCTCACACCTCCACCAGACATCGTCATTGCCCCTAACGGTATCACGGTTGCGGGAGTTCCGATCGGTTCAGATACCCACATCATCTCTACAGTACGGGACAAGTTACTCTCTTTCTCCTCATCACTGCCTCTCCTACATGACCTTCATGACCCTCAGACTGCCTCTCGCATCCTTTCTCTCTGCGTCTCCGCCCGCCCCTCATTCCTCCTCCGCACAGTTGCGCCTTTCCCCGAGATAGAAGAGCTCTATACCGACTGGGACAACGGCTTGCTTGACCATTTTGTTCGCCTCATCGGCCTTGACTACTGGCCCCCTACATTTGACCACACTGCCACAGCAGATCGACAGGCATTCCTTCCCATCCGCCTTGGAGGGTTTGGCCTCCGATCATCAGCTGCAGCTGCTACTCTTAGTTACCTGTGCAGTTGGGCACAGACAGCTTCATTGCTCTCCTCATGCTTCACCATCCACGGCTCTCACATTTTCCGCCCCTTTATCACTTCAGACACCATGGACCGCCTTGACCCATGCATTCCGAAGGCCTTATCCAAGCTTCATCCGTCCATCCGGCAGCACTTCCCCACCTGGCCTGCACTCCACGCTGGCTACCCACAGAAGCTGTATTCCTTCCTCTCACAACACCTGGACGCTGTCATGCTCGAGCGCGTGCGGTCCACAGTAACCTCCCCCCAACATTTGGCCCGTTTGACCTCCCTCCAAGGGCCCCATGCTGGTGACTGGCTCACTGTGGCTCCATGTTCTCCGCACATGCAGCTTTCATCCACGGAGTGGTGCATTGCAGCTGCTATTCGTCTTGGTCTCCCCATTCCACACCTCTCATCCACCCGGGCATGCACTTGCGGCTCGTCATTCACGGATCCTTCAATCGTCTCACATGTCCTCCGCTGTCCATCTGCTAACGAGCCTACCAGGGTTCACGACGCTATCAAGCATGAGGTTCACCGCATCACATCGGTGTCGAGAGAATTAGGCAAAAGAGAGGATGAACTAGCAAGAATGGGGATACAAATAGCAAACCCTAGAAGGGTTGTACTCGCTACAGAGCACCCCACTACAGGCTAGAGCATAATATTCTGACAATCGGAGCTTGGTTATGTGGTGCAGTTGGAGGATTCTCATCTTCTTGCAGGACGCCGCCCTGACATCAGTTGCCGTGACATTAGCTCGGGGACAACATGGGCATTAGATGTTTCGGTTGCCGATCCCCAGCATGGCCCCCCAAACTCCAAAACTGCATCTGTCATCGGCTCAGCAGCATCTGCTCGCGAAACCGAGAAACAGACCCTGTATGCGTCTACGCTACAACACCGACCAGACGTGAAGCTTCTTCCTCTTGTCCTCGAAACCTTCGGTTGCTTTGGTACGTCATTCCTCAGCTTCATCAAGGACTGCAGCCGTCGAGGGGCGACACGGCTTCGAGACATGGGTGGTACATCCGACCTCATTCCAGAGCTTTTCGAGACGAGCTACTTCAAGCGCATTTCTTTGGTGCATCAGCGCGAGCAGGCCAGAACCATTTGCCGTCGGGCACAAATACGCTACAGTACTGACACGCCTTCCGCGCCACTGGAACCCACTTCACCTTCCCTGGCTGATTTTGCGTACCTCGGTGTTGGTTCTTGAGACCTCGTCGGGGTCTCTGTCCTAGGATAGCAGGAAACGCTGGTTAGCTTCTTATGCTCGACACCATTTGTATTCTCTGTACAAATATGATATTGTAAATAAAGTGGTATGATTCTCGCTTAGGGTGCGAGAGGTCCCGAGTTCAATTCTCGGAACACCCCTTTTCTTCTGGGTCATTTTTTTTTTGCCATTCATTGACAGACCCACTTCCACCAGTCCACCATCCACTTCAGGACGTGTGTGTGGGAAGAGAGTGTCAGAATGAAGAATGGATGATGCATTGATGTTGGTTGGGGTACATATAGCTAACCCTAAGTTTTGTACCCCCTAAGACAAACCTCACTATAGGCTACAACATTTGACACACCCCCATAGCCTAAGTGAGGGGTGTCTAGCAGAACCAAACGAGTACGGTCACAAGACCAGTCCAAGAAACGAAGCTCAGGGTGGATCACAACGTCACCACACAGTCTGAGCACAAACAACAGTGGCCACAAGGCCAGTCCAAGAAGTAACAGAGGTATATAGAAAGCAAAGTAAACAGTACACTCAAGTCTAAGCAACACGAGAACCAGTGTCAACAAGGCCTAACTGCACACAGCACCTCTGGTGGTCACAAGGCGGAAGCGCCTTGGTGAAGATGTCTGCAGTGTTGGCCTCGGACTCCACAAACTCAAAGCGAGCCTGTCCACGCCTCTGCAACTCTCGCAGAAGAAAGTACCTGACGTGAATGTGCTTCACTCTGCTCTCCAGTCGTGGCTCTCGACAAAGGAGAATAGACGCCTTGTTGTCAGTGAACAAGGTCGGTGCAGAGCTCGGCCGCTCACCAAGGTCGGTGAGCAAGAAGGTCAACCAACGCAGCTCCTGTGCCGCCATGGCACCAGCGTAGATCTCAGCCTCAGCTGTAGAGGTCGAGACCGAAGAGGAGCGCGTGGACCGCCAGGAAACAGCTCCAGAACCCAGGCTGAAACAGTACCCCTGAGTAGACCTGTGAGTCTCAGCGTCGTCAGCGTAAGAGGAGTCACAGTGACCAGTAAGTACGACAGACTGCTGCCCTCCAAGAACTAGCCCCACGCCTGACGTCGTCGCTAGGTACTTCGCCACCCTCACAGCTGCTGTCCAGTGAACAGGACGGTGTCTCCCTGGCGCAACAAAGCGCGCAAGAACGCTGAGAGGGAAGGCGAGGTCCGGGCGAGTACAAGTCATCAGGTACATGAGGCAACCCACAAGCTCTGCGTAGGGACCACTAGGCTCGAACGGCTCGTCAGGAAAGGGTCCAGTGAGTCTGTGGTCAACAGCAAGAGGTGTGCGCTGTACTGTGGAGTGCTGAAGCCCGAACCGCTGAAGGACCTGCTGCACCATGTGGGACTGTGAAAGTGTAATGGTGCGAGCAGCTCTGTCCCTGGTGATCTGCAGGCCAAGGTAGTGGCGCAGCTCACCAAGATCAGTGCAGGTGTGTCTCTTCTGCAGTTCGGACTTCACGTGTGCCAAAGCAACCCTGTCAGGGGTGGCGAAAACAAGGTCGTCAACGTAGACCAGAACAAAGAAAGGTGTGGGGCCACGACGAACGAACAGCGACGGGTCAGCAGAAGACGGCTGGAACCCAAGGTCAGAGAGGGTAGAACGCAGGGTGTCGTGCCACTCACGAGGAGCCTGACGAAGACCGTAAACCGGTCGCCTCAGCCTCCACTGGGTCCCAGGAGGGAAAGAGCCAGTGAAGGCAGAGGGACGACGCAACCAGACCTCCTCGTGAAGACTGCCCTGAAGGAAAGCAGTAGAGAAGTCGAGAGAGTGTAACTCGTAGTCTCTCTGTGCTGCTACGTGTAGTAACACCCGAAGAGTGGTCATCTTCGGGGTGGGCGCGAAGGTCTGAAAGAAGTCAACTCCCTCGCGCTGACTGAAACCTCTAGCCACGTAGCGTGCCTTGAAGACCGGAGGAGATCCCGGTGGCCGCTTCACCCTGTAGATCCACATGCCGTCGACTACGTTCGCCCCCGGAGGGGGAACCTCATCGACGTAGGTGCCTGTGGATCTGTAGGAGGCCATCTCTGCGTCCATGGCAGCTCTCCACTGAGAGGCCCAAGGCCCTGACACTGCCTCAGCGTAAGTGCGAGGAGTCGGAATGTCAAGGGCGTCGGGGTCACCCTCAGGGGCAAGGAGCATGGCACAGAGATGAGGGGAAGCGGCCGCCAGGAACTCTAGCTCAAACTGCCTGTCCTCTAGGGCGTCACAGCCAAGGGCAGACACACCTCCGACGGCCAGAGGACTGGAAGGAGGAGCAGCCACAAGAGCGGTGGCGAAGTCAAGGCGGCGGGTAGAGGCAAACTCAGTGACTGCGGCAGTAAGAGCGGACACAGAGGACACAGAGGCACGAGGGTGAGTAACAAGCGAGGCGAGAACACGAGAGAGAAGAGGACGGTACGTGCGGTAGTAGTCAGTGACAGGAGTAGGGAGCGACGCAGTGAGAGCCGACTCAGGAGGAGACGGAAGCACAGACGGAGACGGACGAGGTGGACTAGAACGAAGTAAGGCAGTACGAAGGTCAGTGAAGGGAACAGGAGACGAGGGACGAGCACGAGGGGAGCGACGAGAGGCCCAAGTCTGAGAAGGAGGAGGGGACAACGAAGACTGAGAACGAGGGAAAACAGCGGGAGAGGGGTCAGGAGGAGGAAGCGGAGGACCAGAGACGGGAGGAGAGGGGGAGGAGGAAGGAGAGGGAGAGGGGAGACCAAGGGTCCGAAGACCCGAGACAGGAGGAGGAGACGGCAGCTGCTGCTGCTGCGGCTGCTGCGGCTGCTGCTGCTCCAGCGGCTGCTGCCCCTGCTGCTGTCGCTCCTGCTCCTCGAGCCGCTGCAACTCTCTCTCCTCTCTCTCCAACTCCAGCTGCTCCTCACGAGCACGGCGAACACGAGCCTGGAACCTGGTCGGGTAGGGGTGGGGGGAAGGAGTAGTGTCCGGGGCAGCGGCAGCCCCAGAGTCGACCTCCGAAGCACCAAGCACACCACCCCCAGAGGCAGCACCAACACCAGCTCCAGACCCAGGCTCTCCAGAAACCGAAGGGACACCCTCACCCCCAGACGCAGCACCCCCAGACTCCGCACCAGCACCCCCAGACTCCGCACGACCAGTACCAGCCCCCGGAAGACAAGAGTCCTCTGCAACCCGCGGCTCAGCTCCAACTCCAGCACCCCCAGAACCAGAGACCTGTACAGGGACAGTCGCAGGACCAACCTCCCGAGAGGGAGCACCTGCAGGAGGCGGCGAGGAAGACTGTGGGGAGGGAGGCTGTACAGGGGGGGCTACCGAAGGGGGAGGGCTAGCCTGAGACACACCAGACGGGGCTGGACCAGGGGGGGGAGGCTGTACCGGGGGAGCAGGCGGGGGAGCGGCTGTCAGGAAGAGGGGGGGAGGAGGAACCGGGAGACCTCGACTGGGGTACCTGACGTAGTACGGGGTGGACTCCTCGAAACGGACGTCACGGGAGTCAAAGAACCGGTGAGAGGGAGGGTGGTAAAAGGTGAAGTCAGAGGAGTCCTCAGGGAAACCAAGGAAGACACAAGGAACGGCGCGAGGCGAGAGCTTGTCCGCGGAGGTGTCGCGGACAAGAGCCAAGCACCCCCAGACACGAAACCTCGACGCGACACCAGGGGACCCTGTCCTGGTCGGTGAAGCCTCTGGCCGAGAGACGCGTGGCCAGAGGTTCAGCTGGTGCGCGGCGTACCTGACTGCGTATGGCCACAGGAAATGGGGGGCACGGGCGTGAGTCAAGGAGGTGCGGGCAATCTCCATGACCAGGCCTATGCGACGCTCAGCAACCCCATTCTGCTGTGGGGACTCCGGAAGCGTCCAGGACTGACGAATGCCCTGTTCGCGACAGAATCCAGCGAGAATGCCGGAGCGAAACTCGCCCCCGCGGTCGGAGTGGAGACAGCTGACACGACGACCACGAGTGTCCTGGGTGGTAAGCAACCACCTGATCAGCATAGAAGTCACCTCAGACTTCCTCGCCAGGGGGAACACTGTGGTGTAGCGGGAGTAGTCGTCAACGACCACCAAAAAGAAACGCTCACGCTCAGGGCCAGGGCGAGGAGAAGGGCCCCAGACGTCCAAGTGCAGCGTCTCAAAAGGCTCGGTGGCCGGACGAAGGGAGGAGGAGTGAGGGGTGGCACGCAGCCTACCCTCGACGCAAGGACCGCACGGTGGTGCAAGGGACGGCGGCAGCGACGGCAAGACACGCGGGAGACCTAAGACCAGACGCTGACTAGACATAGCACGCAGACGTGGAAGAGAAGGGTGTCCCATCCGGTGGTGCCACAGAACGGTGGGGTGGGCAAGCGACCGACAGGAGCAAGACGCAGCGACTGGACTGGACGCGACAACCTGAGGGGACGGAACCACCTGGTGAGACGCAGGGAGGAGACTAGGGGGAGGGACAGGAACTGGGAGGAGTGGCTGCTGCGACGGCGGCCGCTGTGGCTGCGGCTGCGGCTGCTGCCGCTGCTGCTGCTGCGGCTGCTGCTGCTGCTGCTGCTGCGGCTGCTGCTGCTGCTGCTGCGGCTGCTGCTGCTGCTGCAGTCGCTGCTGAGCGCGCGGGCCAGTGTGAAGAGTGTAGAGACCGGAGCCCGGCTCAGCAGCAAAAGTGGCGAGGGGCTGGTAAGAGTCCCCGTCAACACACACCGCAGTCTCTCCAGAAGGCTCAAACCACACACCCACGTGCTGACTCACGAGGGGTCGCACGCCCACCAAGTTCCGGGAGAACGAGGGGACGTGAAACCCAGTGAGAGACCCAGAAGGAGCAGCCGGACACGGCAAGGTGGTAGTGTGACGCGCAGTGACTGGTCCCGAAGTGGGATCAGCCAGCGCCACAGAAACAGGCGCAGGAAGAGGCGTAAGTGTCGTGCTGTCACGAAAGAAGCAGTGAGTCAGGGGCAGGAGCACCAACCCCGTAGACCAAACGAACCGTGTCAGTGAGCTGAGCAAAGCACTGACCTGGGGGGTGAAACCGGCCACAAGGGTGGCCACGACGAGGGCCTGTCAGAACCTGGTAGGTGCAGGGAGTGTAAGCAGCACCACGCTGGGTCTGACGCAGCCCCGACCCTGGAGCCAGCTGCTGCCGCTGCTGCTGCTGAGGCTGCTGGGAGGAGAGGGGCTGCTGGTGCTGCAGAAGCTGCTGCTGACGCTGAGCCTGGTACCACGCCGCTGCTCCACCAACCGGGGCAGGAAGTACAGGAGGCGACTGACGAACTCGGGCGTCGCCACCACTAGCAGGCGCAGTGGAGTCACCAGTCACTGCACGAGGCGCCTCTCCAGGCCCTGAACCTCCACCGCCGCCAGGCGCAACGCCACCTCCACTACCTCCGCCTCCACCTCCACTACCACCACCAGAACCGCCTTTCTTGCCACTCCTACCGCGGGACCGCGACGCAGTCGTAACAGCAGCTGCAGTCGCGTCAGTAGCGGCAGTGGCAAGTGAGGCAGTAAAGGTGGGTAACTGCGGGACTGTGCACCCGTGGAAGAGTGGGGGGGGCACAGCACCAGAGGCAGCGGCTACCGAGCGAAGGTTGCTCTCGACGTCCTTGAGTGTAGACTCAAGGACATCGACGGTGAGCTCACTAGGGTGCTTCAGCAGAAGCGCGTCGCGAACGGAGGCAAGGCGGTCAGGGAGGCTAGTGGCGATGAAATAGATAGTAATTGCCATAGGGGGAGGAAGCAGTGCAAGCTGTGCCTCAGTGCAAGCAGCGCGGTAACTAGCGTCGAGCGAGCGGAGGTGAGCGATCAAGTCAGCAGAGCGCTCAAACGAGGCGAGATCAGGAAACAGGAACGGGAGGAAAAGACGGCCAAGAGAGACAGTAGCGGGAGTAGAGTAGCGGGCCTTAATCGCAGTGAGGTACGCAGCAGCGGTGCGAACCTGAGTGAAGTGGACCTCCTCTGACTCAGGGAGGAGGCTGCTGAGTGCGATGCAGGCCGCAGCGTCACGCGACGTCCAAGCCGTCCTGTCAGCGCGCTGACGGGCAAAGCGAGCCGTAGCAGCATCGTCAGGGGCAGGACCTAAAGCGGCAGGCTCGGGGGGCTCGGGGAGGTCACCAGTAGCGTGCGACCAGAGGGTCTCGCCCCCCTGGACTTGACTCTCTAACAGACGGCGAGCGCGAAGAAGCCAGACGGAAAAGTCAAGAGGTCTACCGTCAGCGTCGAAACGAAGAACTCGCGGAGTCGCCATAGCGAGAACTAACGCGAACGAGCAGGCGAGTAACAGCAGGAGGTAAGAGGCAAATTAGGGTTCAGGTGGGGGGGGGGGGACTTAGTCGCAGCGGAAGAACGGGCTAGGGCGACGGGCCAGGGCGTAGGGTCGACGGGACGGGGGAAAGGGCGGGCGCGATGCGACGGGGCAGGGCGACGCGACGGGGCAGGGCGACGCGACGGGGCAGGGCGACGGGACGGGGAAGGGCGACGCGACGGGGCAGGGCGACGCGACGGGGCAGGGCGACGGGACGGGGAAGGGCGACGCGACGGGGCAGGGCGACGCGACGGGGCAGGGCGACGGGACGGGGCAGGGCGACGTGACGGGGGGAAAGGGCGCGACGCGACGGGGGGAAAGGGGGGGCGACGCGACGGGGGGAAAGAGCGCGACGCGACGGGGGGAAAAGGGCGCGACTCGACTGGGGGGAAAGAGCGCAACGCGACGGGGGGAAAGGGACGCGACGAGGGGGAAAGGGCGGGCAGGACGCGACGCTAGGAGTGGCGCTAGGCGCGGCACTACGCGCGGTAACAACGGAACCGGGACGAATGAGAGCTAGGATCAGGCTCGGGAGGCTCGAACGGAGAACGGAGGAACGGGATCCCACAGGATCCTAACCTAACTGATACCATGTCAGAATGAAGAATGGATGATGCATTGATGTTGGTTGGGGTACATATAGCTAACCCTAAGTTTTGTACCCCCTAAGACAAACCTCACTATAGGCTACAACATTTGACAGAGAGGTGGAGCCTTGAACCTGAGAGAAAAGAAGTACAAATGGAGCAGACAGCTAGGAGTGAGTTTGAGTGGAACTTTTGTTCTTGTGTTCTGAAAGTTCTTCTCTGCACTTACAGTCGGGAATTATGTTCACTGTGAACTTGCCTCTGCAACATACAAAAGTGGAAACACAAGGCACACATTGCTCAATCAGCCATTAGCCTGAAACACCATGTATCTCATCATCGCTACAGGGTTCGCCTTGAGGAACTTCCTACTGTGAACACCCTCTTGCCCGGTCTTCTCCTTGCCATCATCCCCCACATCACCTCCAGAAGCCCCCACGCACAGCCTCTTAGCAGCAGGCTCCTCCCCGCCAACCCCAAGCTGCTGCTGCTGCTGCTGCTGCATCAGGAGGGCTCCTGCCAAGATAATCCACGACCTGGTTACCACCACTGCCTAGTGGCCTCTTGTGCTGCCCGGCAGCTGCAGCAGCAGCTTGAGTAGCAGCTGTAGCAGGGACGGTTGCATGGGCTGTAGCAGAGGTAGGCGGCAAAGCAGCAGCACCAGAAGCTGCAAGTGCTTGATGCAGGAGAGGAGGGGAGGTGGAACCAGAGGCGGACTGCAGAGGAAGAACGGGCAGGGAAGGGACAGCTCTACTGTGGTCCGGCCCTCCTTGCCTGCCTGCCACAGGTGCAACAGCGGCAGCAGCTGTAGCAGCAGCTGTAGCAGCTGCAGCACGGAAGTGTTCCCATTCGGTGCTGTGTTCAACTGCCTGTCCTGACCCCGTGCCTGTGCTTCCACCAGACGCACCGGCCAGCCATGCCAATTGCCGTTGCTTCTCCATCCTCTCTGCACCATCCGCTCCTGCTGCTGCTGCTGCTGCTCCGGGAGCCAGTGGTGCAAGGGACATTTCACAAGCGGCTTGAGAGATTGAAGGAGCTGCACGCACGGGGGCGACAGTAGGCAAGGAGGGAACAGAGGCAGCAGCGGCACCAGAACCAGACGAACCAGGCACAGGGAGCACTTGTGGAGTTGGTACCGCATGTAGCGCTGCTGCTGCCAGTGCTGGTGCTGCTGCTGCAATTGCTGGTGCTGGTGGTGCCATTGCTGGTGCGGGTGCTCCCGCTGCCGGTGCAGACGCAGCTGCAGCTGCCGCAGCTGCTGCAGCGGCCATAGCAGCTGCCATTGTTGCCTGGTCAGGCCACCCGGGGAAGGCCCCTGCGCCCACACCAGCACCACCCACAGCACCAGCGGCAGCCGCACCTGCACTGCTTGCCGACGCAGCTGCAGCGGCGGCGGCGGCGGCGGCAGCAGAGAACGCAGCTGCATCGGGGAAACCCGAAGCAGCGGCGGATCCTGGCCAATGTGCTTGTGGCGAGGCGTAAGGCCACTGGCCGAGGTGACTATACGGGGAGGCGGAGAAGGGAGAGTGCAAGGACGCAGCAGCAAGGGAAGACCCGAGGTGTGCTTGCTGCTGCAGCTGCTGTAGATGCTGCAATTGCTGCTGCTGCTGCTGAAGCTGTTGCAGCTGCTGCTGAAGCTGTTGCAGCTGCTGCCATTGGTAGTGCTGCTGCTGCTGCTGCTGCTGCTGCTGCTGCTGCTGCTGCTGCTGCTGCTGTTGCTGCTGCTGAAGGTGCAGAAACTGCTGCATCTGGAATTGAGAGAACGGCTGCAAAGCCGAACCCGCCGTAGCAGCTTGAGCAGCCATAGCGGCGGCGGCAGCTGCTGCAACAGCAGACGCCATTTCCTGGCCCGCAGCAGCGGAGGACATTCCTTGCCCCGCCGCCGCCGCTGCAGCTGCAGCAGCAGCCGCAGCCGCGTACTCGGAAGAAGCGCCCCCCATGCCCATGCCCATTCCGCCCATCCCCGGAAAGATCCCCGCAGGGACGTGTCCCGCGCCCGCCGCCAGCGCCATGGTCCGCGCAGCCGCCGCCGCTGCCACATTGGCGGGAGAAAGACCCGCGGAGAGACCCGGGGAGTATGGGGGAACGCCTTGGCGCAAGAGATCTGACGGGGGAATCGCTGCGCCACTGGGGAGCAGCGGGGAAAGGGCGGCGGCGGCAGCTCCGTGCGGAGAAAGCGCGGCGGGGGGAAGACCGTAGCTTCCGGGCAAAGCCGCAGAGGGCACGGAGAGAGCGTGGGACGCGCCGGGAAGAGCAGAGAGAAAGGGACCGGCGACACCTGGCATCAACGGATTGGTTGCCGGTACGGCAGGTGAATGGACTGCCGTCGCTGCCGCCGCCGCCGCCGCAGCTGCGGCGAGCAGCGCTGCTGGCGAGACGCCGGCGGCTGGATCGCCGGGCGCAAGAGCTTGAGCCTGAGCGTCCTGATGCGACGCTTGGTGCTGCTGGTTACCCTGTTGCTGTTGCGGGTGTAGCGCGACTTTGCTTTTTCGCCGACCGGAACCCACAGGCACGTTTCGCAAATTTCCGCCGGCTGTCCAGTAGCGCTGGCAGGCTCGGCAGAAGTGGCGCGGCTGGTTCGGATTGTAGTTGTTGAAGTAACAGAACTTGGTAGCGAGACTCTTGCAACGGGGACAAGGAAGCGGGGTGGTTGGACGCTTCAACTCGCCGCCCTGCTGCTGCCCCTCCCCGTCTTGCTGCTGCTGCTCCCGCTCCTGCTCCTCCTGTTTCGCCCGCTCCGCCGATGCGTCTTGGGACTCTGAGCTCTCCTCCTCCCGGTCGTTCCCCTCTGCGTCCTCCCGCTCCTCTCGTCTATTCTCTGTCGCAGTGGCGACGGCAGCGGTTCTGCGAAAGTCATTTGCAGCCTGGCAAATCGCGGAGTCGGGAATAGCGTTTTGTACGGCACGGGGTTGAGGCCCTTGACGATGAGACGACGGCGGAGATTGATTTGCGTCGCACATCAACGGCTGGGATGCGGCGGGCGAGTTGGGAGCGCTACCGTTGTCGATTAGTCTACCGAAGAGGCGGAATCCGGGATCCGCTGCGTCTAAAACGGGGCCGGCTATGGTTGCCATTTCGTGGCTCGATACCTAATGATCTACTCAATAAGGAGATGCTTTACAGAAACCCTCTGTCCAAAATCTACTCGACTGAGAGCATTCCACTTCTGAATTTCTTGGGTTACGTTAGCCTTGACTAGTCCTCAAATCGTGATGAGAACTTGAGCGTATTTGTGCGTACCTTGCAGATTGGCAAGCAAACTGATTAAGCGTAATCTCTGCAATAACCAAGTGTTCAGCTCAGAAATGGCGGGAGTGGACGATTCGCTGAACCGCCCAGGCTACCAACACTGGATGAAGCTGAAAAGCAGGATTTTGGCTACCCTCTGCATACCCTGCCCGGGCCTGTCCGAACCACGCACCGAATACACCACTGGCACGGGCAGGAGGGAGATATTACTGCTCTATGCGCTCGACTGACCAGCTGGGCAAAGATGAGGGGAGAGAGTGAGGAGGAAGCATGATGAACGAGACTGCCTGTCGCGTCGGGCAAGGGCTGACGGAAGAGGAGAGATGGAAAAGGTGAGGGGGGGGGGGAAGCGGTGGACCGCTCTCTGACCAGCGGAGCGAGCGCGTGCAATCTCGAGGTTGGGGGAAATTGCGTATGCTGCTGCAGGCGCGCTCGGGGGCGATTCTCCGCCGTGCAATGGGACGGTTGTTGGGGATTCTGCCTTGGTCCCCCGGTGCTGCTTTGCTGGCTTGCGTGGCTATGTTCGTGCGGTGGCTGTGCTGCTCTTGGTGCCAACGTTCTCCTGCCCGAAAGAAATCTCTTTTGCCTGGCTAGCCTGCCCTGGCAGCTCAAGAGCCACAGAGGGAAAAGCTCGATGTGGAGGTGTCGAAAAGTGCGGCTGAGTTGCGTTGCCAATCCGCGGGAAATCCGTGGATTGCTTGTGACGCGTGTAAGAACCAAACTTCTTTTGTGTGATTGGTAGAGGTGAAAAGAATCTCCCGTCTCCTCTGCACAGGAGGTCAGCCTTGCATTCTCGGGGACAGAAAAAGATTTTCCCCAAGGGATCTGATGACCAGCCAAAGGCTGCGCTTTTCCGGAAAAGAGACAATGGTGCGGATGATTTTCGTGCAACACAGACCGCGTTTGGGTACAGCGACGATCAACCAGGCACTTTTCCATGCCAGATCAGCAGATGAACTGCAACCACAAACAGAGCTGGTGACCTCACGTGGCGACGCCTAGAACATTCAAGAGTGTTGAACGTCCACTCTGGCTCAGCAGAAGATATCAAGTAATCATCACGATAGAAGCTTCGGAAGATGTGGCCTTCCTCCATATTGATGAAGCTTCTACTCGGGCAGGTGGGCTGGGGGGGTGGCTGTAATATATAATACTGCATGTTCGGAGAAAGAATAACAAGAATATCAAATAGTAATCAGATAAAGGCGAAATCGACCATGACGTGCCTTTTTCCAACATAGCAACAGAAGCGGGCAGCAGAAGATGGCAGGGGAGTGAGGAGAAGGAATTGGATGGTGGGTGAAACTGCATGCTGGCGTGGACGAAAATGGATATGAAATCTGTGGCCAGAAGTGCTTTTTTCCAGCAAAAAGCATATCGGACTTTGTGGCCATTTGGTGTTTCCACGTGTGACGGATGAATTCTGACATGGCGCACATGCTCAAAGTGAAAGCAACAGTTGCAGAGCCAATTAAGTAAGGCCACATACACCCAACAGAAGAATCTTCCAAAAGAAAAGCTAGTGTGAAACATCTGGGCTGAGCCAGTTGACATCCCGACCTGAGAATCTACAGTATTTCAAAGCGGCAGTATACATTTGTCAGTGGGGGTTTAGGGTTTATAACTTAGCCTCCCAGTTCTGGGGCAACTTTTCAAGTTCCTAAGGAACTTGAACCCCTTCTGTCAAATGTATACCGGAGCTTCAAATGTGTCGGCGAACATTACACCCCAAAAGAAATGCTTCTGGTGATGGGCAGCACTTCCATCACATGATTCCATCAACCAGGTCAATAAAAAATGGAAGTATATGTAGGTAAAGTGGCACTTCGAACGATATACAAGCAATTGGCAATGGAAACTACTGTCAGACGTGTTTGTTCGACCACATGATTTGCAATATAAGTTGTTGTTACGTTTGCAGTCGGAGCAGCATAGGACCGTTGCTAAATCAATAAGAGGTTGCTCGTTCACTGAGCTACCGTATGCGCGATAACGCATCAATCCAAGGAATGAGGTAGCGGCATGCATGTGTCAAACTGTATGTGCTGCATATTGTCTAGGCTGTAGTGGGGTAGCCCATATGGGGTACAACCAAATTAGGGTTTACTACTTGTACTCCTGCATCCTGCTAGTTCATTCATTCCTGCTGCTAGATTCTAACATGGTTTCAGAGCACTAAGGTCCGTAGGACCGTTTTTTTTTCGGGCCCACCTACCGCTGCGGTTACCGCGCTACCCCACGTACCTGCCTGCCTTGCCTTGCCTTGTGACGTGCTGCACAAGCGCTGCCTCCTGCTGCCCTAGGCCAGCGCGCTGCCCCTAGAGGCCCGTAAGGCCCGCGCGCCGCCTCTACACGCCCGTCAGGCCCGCAAACAGCCCCTGCAGACCGTTAAGCACGCTGCTGCCGCGCGCTGCCCGCACCGAGACCGCGCAGCCCGCACCGAGTCGCGCGCAGCCCGCTGCAGCCGCGCGCAGCCCGCACCGAGCCGCGCGCAGCCCGCTGCAGCCGCGCGCAGCCCGCACCGAGCCGCGCGCAGCTCGCAGCTGCTGCGTGCAGCCCGCGCCGAGCCCACGCAGCCCGCGTCGAGCCGCGCGCGGCCTGCTACGGCCTCGCGAGGCCCGCGCGCGGCCCGCAGCAGCCCGCGCCGAGCCGCGCGCGGCCTGCTACTGCCTCGCACGGCCCGCGCGCGGCCCGCAACAGCCCGCGCCGAGCCGCGCGCGGCCCGCTACTGCCTAGCGCGGCCGCGCGCGGCCTGCAGCAGCTCAGCGCGCTGTCAGCGCAGCCCGCGCCGAGCCGCGCGCGGCCCTCTGCCTCGGCCCCGACCTGCCGCTGATACGGCCCCGCCCTGCAGCTGATGCGGCCCCGCCCTGCAGCTGCCACGGCCCCGACCTGCCGCTGATGCGGCCCCGCCCTACAGCTGCCGCGGCCCCGACCTGCCGCTGACGCGGCCCCACCCTGCTACTGCCGCTGAAGCGGCCCCGCCCTGCAGCTGCTTCGGCCCTGCTCTGCAGCCGGTGTTGCGGCCCCGACGTCGCCGCTGTCGAGCGCCGGCCCTGCTCGCCCGGTGAGCGCCTGCTCTCCCAGCCTTTGGTGAGCGACTGCCTGCCTGCCTGACGGCCTGCCTGTCTGCCTGCCTGCCTGCCTGCCTGGCTGCCTGCCTGCCTGCCGGCCTGCCTGCCTGCCTGCCGGCCTGCCTGTCTGTCTGCCTGCCTGCCTGCCTGCCTGTCTGCCTGCCTGCCTTCCTGCCTGCCTGCCTGCCTGCCTGCTTGCCTGCCTGCCTGCCACGCCTGCCCTGCCCGCGCTGCTGCTGCTGCTACTGCTACTGGCAGGTGGCCAGATGCAGCTCCAGCGACGTTCACGCGAGCCTCTCACGCCCCAGCAGCTTAGTGAGTGGTATACTAGCTGGGGTTGTCGCGGTAGCCGTCGTAGCTGTCGCCCTGGGGCTGGTCAGTTGGGAGCGTCTAGCAGTGGCCAGCTGCAGCTGCAGGGGCGTCCACGCGAGACACTTACGCCTCGGCAGCTCCAGGAGTGGTACGCTCAGTGTAGCAGGTCTACACGTACAGTTCGCTGCCCGTACGTCATTCGCACAGGTGCTAGGACTGGTCAGCCTTGTGGGACGCTTGGTCACACACAGTCCCGCTGCTTCGCCCGTCTGAGCGACGACTGGCGCACAGTGTTTGGCGACGAGGCTGAGCTCCCCACCTGGCTGGAGCTGCATGGACAGAGGGTAGATATCTTTGCGCTTGACTATGATGCTATTCTCACTGCCATGTATGCATTGTCTACTAGTGCTGACCGTGCCTGTTACCTGTGCGTACCGCCTGACCCTGGTGAGGCTGCTGCCCTAGGTGCTAGTGCGTCTCCTGCTCTAGGTGCTGGTGAGGCTGCTGCTCTCGGTGCTAGTACGTCTACTGCTCTAGGTACTGGTGAGGCCGTGGCTTCAGGTGCTGGTGAGTCTGCTCTCTCTGGTACTGCGCCCACTGCGGTCTCGCACACCTTCACCCTTGACTCAGGAGCTTCCCGCTCCTTCTTTCGCGACTGCACCGCACTCACGCCGCTCAGTCGGCCAGTCCCGGTCTCCCTGGCGGACCCCTCTGGGGGTCCAGTCCTTGCCCACTACTCCACGGTTCTGCCGTGTCCGGCCGTCCCGTCTGGCTTCCTGTCAGGTCTTTACCTCCCCTCGTTCTCTACGAACTTGGTGAGTGGAGCTGACCTCCAGGATCGGGAGGTTGACCAGTTCACTCCTGCGAGTCAGCGAGTGACTCACTGTACGTGTGCTAGGACGGGCCGGCACTTGGCCACGTTCACCCGTGCACCTGGCTCGAGTCTGTACACACTGACCACTGAGTCCCCTCAGGTAGCTGCGTCTGCGTCTACGTCTGGTCAGCTGGCGGCCCCCTGCGAGTGTCGCGCTTTGTCGCACGACACTCTCCTGTGGCACCACCGCCTTGGTCACCCCTCCTTGCCTCGCCTGCATAGCATGCACTCTCGCTCCCTGGTCTCTGGTCTCGCCTGCCCTCCCTCCCTCGCCTGCGCCGCCCTGCATTCCTTGCGTCGAGGGGCGGCAGCGCGCCGCTCCTCACTCCTCCTCGTTTCCTCCCACAGAGGCTCCACTGCAGACGCTCCACCTGGACGTGTGGGGCCCAGCCCGCGTCCAGGGACAGGGCCACGAGCGGTACTTCCTGCTGGTTGTCGACGACTACACGCGTTACACCACGGTCTTCCCCTTGCGGAGCAAGGCGGATGTCCCTGCTGTTTTGATCCCCTGGATCCGCGCAGTTCGTCTCCAGCTCCGCGAGCGGTTCCGGTCGGACTTTCCTGTCCTGCGTCTGCACTCTGACAGAGGTGGTGAGTTCTCCTCCGACCTCTTGGCAGCCTACTGTGCGGAGCACGGCATCACCCAGTCGTTCACGCTTCCGGCCTCTCCGCAGCAGAATGGGGTTGCTGAGCGCTGCATTGGCTTAGTCATGGAGGTCGCTCGTACCTCCGTGATCCATGCGGCTGCCCCCCATTTTCTGTGGCCGTTTGCGGTCCGGTACGCCGCGCATCAGCTCAACCTCTGGCCCCGTGTCTCCTTGCCGGAGACCTCGCCCACACTGCTGTGGACGGGGAAGGTTGGCGATGCGTCGCGTTTCCGGGTCTGGGGTGCTCGTGCCTTTGTCCGCGATACCACCGCAGACAAGCTCTCCGCCCGCGCTGTTCCCTGTGTCTTCCTTGGCTTTGTCCCTGACGTGCCTGGTTGGCAGTTTTACCACCCCACCTCGCGCCGTGTCTTTGCGTCTCAGGACGTCACGTTCGACGAGTCGGTTCCCTTTTACCGTCTCTTCCCCTACCGCACTGCCTCGCTCCCCCCCCCGCCGCTCTTCCTCGCTCCAGGTGCTCCCCAGGTAGACCCCCTCCCCGCTCCCGGTCCTGCTCCTTCAGGTGTTTCTCAGGTAGACCCTCCTCCCTTGACTGCGCCGGTTGAGGTCACTGGTGACTCAGGTCCTACTGAGAGTGGTCCTGCTCGGGGTGCTGAGCCTGGGGGTGCGGAGCCTGGGGGTGCTGAGCCTGGGGGTACTGAGCCTGAGGGTGCGGAGCTTGAGGGTGTAGAGCCTGGTGGTGCTGAGCCTGAGTGTGAGGGGTCTGGGGGTGCTGAGCTTGGCGGTACTGACGCTGGAGGTTCTGGAGCTACTGAGGGTGCTGGCGCTGGAGGTTCGGGAGCTGCTGGAGGGCCTAGTACTGGTGGCGCTGGAGCTGGAGGTTCTGGAGCTGCTGAGGGTGCTCGCGCTGGAGGTTCTGGAGCCGCTGGAGGTACTGGTGCTGAGGGTACTGACACCGGAGGTTCTGGAGCCGTTGGGGGTGCGGGCGCTGAGGGTTCTGAGTCTGCTGTTGCACGGTCTCCTTGGAGTAGCCGCCTTCGTCCACGTGTGCCTCTCACCCCACAGCAGCTGCAGGACTGGTACGGTCGCCGTCAGCGTCGCGCTGCTGGAGCTAGGAGTGGTGCTGGTCCTTTGTCTACTGGAGGTGCTGGAGTCGCTGGTTCTGGAGGTGCTCGTGCTGGAGACACTGAGGCTGGAGACCCTAGGACTGGAGGTGCTGGTTCTGGGGGTGCTGCTGCTGGAGACACTGAGGTTGGAGACCCTGGGACTCGAGGTGTCGGCTCTGGGCCTGGAGCTTCTGGAGCTGCTGGAGGTACTGGAGCTGCTGGAGGTACTGGAGCTGCTGGAGGCACTGGAGCTGCTGGAGCTGCTGGTACTGGTGCAGCTGCGCCGACACGACTGTTCTTCGCTCCGCCGTCTCCGTCGTCTCTGCCGCCGTCTGCCTCTGTTCTTCGTCAGGTTCTTACTCTTCCGTCGTCTACTGGTCTTCCGTTACAGCCTGGCTCACCGCTGCCTGCTCCTTCTCCTTACACTGAGCAGACTGGTAGTCCTGCTGAGCGTCGTGAGCCTGCGTCGCGTCCTGTTTCGCCTGTTCGTCCTGGTCGTACCGGTCGTCGTGTTCCTCGTTCGCGTCAGCCGGCTGTCCCCGGCGCACACCTCGTAGTCCGTCGTCCTTCCTCTGCTCCGCCGCCTGTTCCTCTGCCGTCTCCTCCTGCGTCCTCTTTGCCTGACATTCCGGACCCTGCGTCTGACCGGTTTCGTGCTGAGCACCCTACTGTCACGCGTCTACTAGCCACTGTTGTCACTGACCCGTCGTTTGAGTCTACTGCTGCGTCTGCTCTTGTAGCTGAGCTTGTTGACTTTGCTGCTGCCTGTCGTTTAGACTACGCTGCCAGTCTTGTTACTGAGTCTGAGTCTGTCTGTCCTCCGTCCGTCGGGGGTGAGTGTGCTCTTAGCACGGACGTCCTTGAGGACAGGCAGGAGGAGTTCCAGTGTCTTGCTGCTGCTTTACCTCATCTTGTGTCCTCGCTACTTGCCCCTGAGGGAGACCCGGATGCACCAGACATCCCGACTCCGCGCTCTTACGCAGAGGCGATAGAGGGTCCCTACTCCTCTCAGTGGCAGGCAGCCATGGACGCAGAGATGGCTTCCTGGAAGTCCACAGGCACCTACGTTGACGAGGTTCCCCCACCTGGGGCGAACATCGTCAGTGGCATGTGGATTTTCAGGGTGAAGCGGCCGCCGGGTTCTCCGCCTGTCTTCAAGGCGCGTTACGTGGCTCGAGGCTTCAGTCAGCGAGAGGGAGTTGACTTCTTCCAGACCTTCTCCCCCACCCCGAAGATGACCACTCTTCGGGTGCTGCTGCATGTTGCTGCTCACCGTGACTACGAGCTTCACTCTCTTGACTTCAGCACAGCTTTCTTGCAGGGCAGCCTGCACGAGGAGATCTGGCTGCGCCGCCCCCCGGGCTTCACTGGGTCGTTCCCTCCTGGCACCCAGTGGAGCCTCCGGCGGCCGGTCTACGGTCTCCGCCAGGCGCCACGTGAGTGGCACGACACACTGAGGACTACGCTTGCGGCTCTTGGGTTCGCGCCTTCTACTGCTGACCCGTCGCTGTTTCTGCGCACCGACACTTCACTGCCGCCGTTCTACATCCTCGTATACGTCGACGACTTGGTTTTTGCCACTGCTGACACTGAGGCTCTCGCCCACGTGAAGTCGGAGCTGCAGAAGAGACACACGTGCACAGACTTGGGTGAGCTGCACAGCTACCTTGGCTTGCAGATCACCCGGGACAGAGCACGTCGCACCATCACCTTGACTCAGTCACACATGGTGCAGCAGGTCCTTCAGCGCTTCGGCTTCACCTGGTCTTCAGCACAGGCCACTCCTCTGGCTACAGGTCACACGCTCTCTGCTCCACCTTCGGACGAGTCCGTAGAGCCGAGTGGTCCTTACCCAGAGCTAGTCGGCTGCCTCATGTACCTGATGACTTGCACTCGACCTGACCTCGCGTACCCTCTTGGTCTCCTGGCTCGCTACGTGGCTCCTGGTCGGCACCGACCTGAGCACATGGCTGCTGCTAAGAGGGTACTGCGCTACTTGTGCAGCACATCAGGCATGGGGCTAGTGCTTGGAGGGACGAGCCCAGTTGTCCTCACTGGGCACTCAGACGCTTCTTGGGTTGACGACCTGGCTACTCAGCGGTCGTCACAGGGTTACACCTTCAGCCTTGGCTCTGGTTCAGTTTCGTGGCGTTCTACACGCTCGTCTTCAGTTCTCAGCTCCAGTTGTGAGGCTGAGATCTACGCCACCGCCATGGCTGCACAGGAGTTACGCTGGCTCACCTACCTGCTGACTGACTTGGGAGAGCAGCCTCGTTCTCCTCCAGTGCTGTACGTCGACAACAAGGCCGTCATTGCCTTGTGTGAGGAGCACAGACTGGAGCACAGAACGAAGCACATTGCTCTGCGTTACTTCCTGGCTCGAGAGTTGCAGCAGCGAGGCCAGCTTCGTCTTCGCCACGTGGCCACTCGGGCCAACACTGCTGATATATTCACCAAGGCACTTCCGTCTGGTGATCATCAGCGCTTTTGTACTCTGTTGGGCCTTGTGCCTACGTTTCCACACTTGCTGTAGTCTCTGCTTGTACTGTGATCTATATATATACCTGCATGCTGGCTCTTGCTAGGTAGCCATCACTGTACTGTTATTGCTGCATATATATCTCTGCATGTGAACTGGCCTTGTGGCCCTTTGCTTGTGCTCAGAATGCGTGGTGACGTTGTGATCCACCTTGAGCTTGTTTTGCTTCTCTTGACTGGTCGTGTGACCCCTTGTTCTCCCCCACTTTGCCTATGGGGGTGTGTCAAACTGTATGTGCTGCATATTGTCTAGGCTGTAGTGGGGTAGCCCATATGGGGTACAACCAAATTAGGGTTTACTACTTGTACTCCTGCATCCTGCTAGTTCATTCATTCCTGCTGCTAGATTCTAACAGCATGGGGCGTCTATGGCGATGCAAAGGTGCCATTGAGACTCACACTACATTCGAATCATACGGCCTTACCTCGGCGTTGTATGTTGTAGCGAGCTTCTGTCAGTTTGATGTGCGTGTGTGCGGTGCAAGCACGCAACAGCGAGTGGTAAATGGCGAAAGATAAGGTGCTGGCTGGTGAAGTGAGAACATTCATATGTTGAGTGAACAAGACCAAGAAATGGAGCATTGACCACACAATAATTGATGTTGACATCGGCCAATGGTGCGTGCTAGGACACTGGACATGGCAGCAGCGTCACAGTTTGACGAGCACCGCATTACAATGGGCCAACAAAACATTTTCAGCACCATCACCAGTTATCGCCTGCGGTGCTTGTCCTTGGATGTGGTGAAATCCCTCTCTGCCATCCACGAAAAACAAGCCGGAAATTAAGCGAGCATCTCCAAACAAGATCAAGACCAAGCAGGAGAAAAAAACACCACTCACCTCGTGGGACAGGTTGCCGACCACGCCCACCGCCGCGACCACCTGCAGAGAAGTTGCAACTCATGAGATTATTTCCACGGGCAACAAGAGCTAGAAGGAGCAACCAAGAGCTAGAAGCAGCAAACAACAACCACCGTGGTCAGAACCTCAAGCGTTTCACAAGACGAAATCAAAACTATTTACCCACTGTAAGGTTCACGGTCACGCCGGCCTTCATCTCGAAACGATCGATCGCGCTCCACGTCACGATCACCATCCCTATCTCTGTCACCATCCCGGTCCCTATCTCTCCTATCCCGATCCTTGCGCTCCCCATCACCACCCCGGTCATCCCTCTTGTCTCTGCTCCCATCCTTCCTGTCCCTCTCACGCTCAACATCCCGATTCGCACGCTCTCGCTCCCTCCGCTCCCGCTCCCTCTCACGCTCCCGAGCCCACTCCCGATCCCGCTCCCTGTCCCTCTCTTTCTCCCTCCCACCCTCCACATCCTGCTGCCGCTCCTTCTCCTTACCGTCCATTCCCGCCTTCCCATACCCCGTGCGCAGCGCTCCCTTTTTCTTCTCCAGATCTCGCTTTAGCTGCTCCCTCAGCTTCATCTCTTTCAGAGCTAGCTCTTTGTCCCTTCTCTTGCTCACCAACGTTTTCTCCCCGTCCGATTCAGAATCCTCCCTTTCTGCGCGCTCTGGTTCCCCACCACCTTCTGTGTCTCTCACATCTCTCTTCCTCTTTGCAGGCTGGCCCTGCACACCACGGTCACTATCAGGGCTAGAGGATCGCTTGACCACTTTCCGTGGAGACTCATGGCTTTTGACCGCCTCTGCTGCTGGATCATCTGCAGAGCTTGGCTTTCTTGTGGCAGGGGAGCCGGGCTCAACAACAGCTGTGGCCGGTTTGTCCACACCAGGAGCAGGAGCAGGAGCAGGGGCAGGAGCAGAGGTAGCGGCAGGGGCAGGGGCAGGAGCAGGAACAGCAGCAGCATCAGTATCCATTGGGGCTGGTACTGAATCCGCAGGTGGTGGGGTAGGAGCGGAAACAGGTGCAGAATGCTTCAATACTCCAGGAAGCTCCTGCGCATGAGAAGAATGTCAAATGCACAAGTCAGAACACAGACATAGAAATTTGACAAAAAGGATCATGACAGAGAAAGCGAGAGAGTGTGCCAAAAATGCAGACATGGACGAAGGAGGGGAGGGCAGAACGACTAGTGGCTTCTACTTGGGGATCAGGAGGTGGTTCCCATCCTCTGGTTGTGAGCACAAACGGCTTGGCGTCCTTGCCCTTGGCGGCCTCAATGTACTGCGCCTTGGGCCGCCTGTACAGATCCGCCAGCGCCCTGCACACCTCGTCAATGCCCTCCTTGGAGGCGTCGAACGCCAGCCACCAGGGCGGGTTCTCTGGAAGCGGGATGCGCGCCCGCCTTGTTGCTGCATAGATCACCCCGCATGCCACCACCTCGCTCTTGAACCGCACACACAGGACTGTCCGCAAACTGCACGATCAATAGCAGCTGGTGAGAAACAGACCAAAACCCTGAGTGCCCATTAATCAATGTCATGATGCGTTAAGAGCGAAGGTGCACCTGTCATTGGCGAGGTTCCAGGCCTCGTGCTTCACAGCGTCATCGAGCACGTCCAGCTGTCGCAGGTAGTTGAAAATGAACTTGTGGGGATGCTCCACGTGGCAGATGAACCCCATCTCCTTCAATATGTGCCTTTCCGTTCGAATCAGCTCCGTGCGCAAGTCCTCATAGTTCTGAAGGAGTACAGTAAGTGTAATTCTATTAGCCTAGGCACAGTAAACAGGGTACATAACATACAGCTCCATTGACAGGGGATAGGGAAGTGAGGGAGCAAGAAAGGAGGGAGGCGAGTGGGCGAGCAAGCGAGGGAGGGAAAAGGGGGGGGGTTGGGGGAACCGGAGGCATGAGTGGGTTTGTGAGGTAGAAGCGCACCTTTGAGAACTGCTCCAGGGGAGCCAACGGGAGGTTATCACGCCTTAAGTTAATCCTGTGGAATACGTTCAGCACGTCACGAATCCGCCGAGGATTCTCCTCCAGCTTCGACGCGAGCCACACGCAGCTCGCAGCAACACCCTGCGCGAATCATGAAAAGCCATCTGCATTAGCCAATCATGTACACGACAGGCTTCGACGTGGCAAAACGGCTAGGGTTATCATTCTAGGCAGCCGAAATGGCATTATGGATGCCGGTAAGGTGAAAATCCTTACCTTGACATTGAACCGCGTCAGCGACTTCTTGCAATAGAATCTATGAAGGAGGACTTGTCCAGTGGCCATTACAGCCTGAGGCCTGCAGAGGAATGCAAGCCGCAGATGAAGTCAGGGCGAAAGAACAAGCAGCGGAAGCTGGCTACGTAATCAAAGTCAATCGACGGAGGAGGACTTGTCCAGTGGCCGTGGCAGCCTGAGGCCTGCGAATCAAATGCTAGCATAAGCTAAGGATGAACGAACGAAAAGGGAAGCAACATTGACTATCGTCGGGCGAGCGAGCTCACAATTTCAAGAGGATTCCGGACTCCTGAATAAGCTCGCAGCCGTATACACGGAGGACATACTCCGTTTCCTTATCCACTCCTTCCTTGCGCGAAGGCGAGTCATCTATCTGGTCCTTGGTCAGATAGAACGAGTCAATGGTCGTGTAAATCATGGCGACAACTCGAATGGTACGACGAGGAGCGGACGCAAGGAGCGTCTTACAGCGTGATGACTAGAATCTGGATCACGCTGTGAGGCGTGCCAATACCAGCGAGGGGTTGCGTAGATACCAGCCTAGATTATTCCGATAACAAAGGACCCCCGAGTGCTACAAGCCCAACCAAAAATAGGATGCAATGAGGCACAACAGCATAATTTGCTGAGAACATGATGTTGTAGATTACATCCAGGTTTGTAACCAAAATAACCAGTATTGAACCGTGTATGACTACATCATACACGGGGCAGAGAGAGAGACGACAACAAGCATGGGGATTTTGCAGGTTCAGCAGGGTGTAAGTGTCAAACATATATGCTGCATATTGTCTAGGCTGTAGTGGGGTAGCCCATATGGGGTACAGCCCAATTAGGGTTTACTACTTGTACTCCTGCATGCTGCTAGTTCATCCATTCCTGCTGCTAGATTCTGACATGGTATCAGAGCACTAAGGTCCGTAGGACCGTTTTTTTTTCGGGCCCACCTACCGCTGCGGTTACCGCGCTACCCCACGTACCTGCCTGCCTTGCCTTGCCTTGTGACGTGCTGCACTATGTGCGCCGTCCAGCAGCCCTAGCGCTGCCTCCTGCTGCCCTAGGCCAGCGCGCTGCCCCTAGAGGCCCGTAAGGCCCACGCGCCGCCCCTAGAGGCCCGTAAGGCCCGCGCAGCCCGCTGCAGCCGCGCGCAGCCCGCACAGAGCCCGCGCAGCCCGCGCCGAGCCGCGCGCAGCCCGCACAGAGCCCACGCAGCCCGCGCCGAGCCGCGCACAGCCCGCTGCAGCCGCGCGCAGCCCGCACCGAGCCGCGCACAGCCCGCTGCAGCCGCGCGCAGCCCGCAGCTGCCGCGCGCAGCCCGCGCCGAGCCCACGCAGCCCGCGTCGAGCCGCGCGCGGCCTGCTACGGCCTCGCGAGGCCCGCGCGCGGCCCGCAGCAGCCCGCGCCGAGCCGCGCGCGGCCTGCTACTGCCTCGCGCGGCCCGCGCGCGGCCCGCAACAGCCCGCGCCGAGCCGCGCGCGGCCCGCTACTGCCTAGCGCGGCCGCGCGCGGCCTGCAGCAGCTCAGCGCGCTGTCAGCGCAGCCCGCGCCGAGCCGCGCGCGGCCCTCTGCCTCGGCCACGACCTGCCGCTGATGCGGACCCGCCCTGCAGCTACCACGGCCCCGACCTGCCGCTGATGCGGCCCCGCCCTGCAGCTGCCACGGCCCCGACCTGCCGCTGACGCGGCCCCACCCTGCTACTGCCGCTGAAGCGGCCCCGCCCTGCAGCTGCTTCGGCCCTGCTCTGCAGCCGGTTTTGCGGCCCCGACGCCGCCGCTGTCGTGCGCCTACTCGGCCGCCGCCCGTCGAGCGCCGGCCCTGCTCGCCCGGTGAGCGCCTGCTCTCCCAGCCTTTGGTGAGCGCCTGCCTGCCTGCCTGACGGCCTGCCTGTCTGCCTGCCTGCCTGCCGGCCTGGCTGCCTGCCTGCCTGCCGGCCTGCCTGCCTGCCTGCCTGCGCGACTGCCTGCCTGCCTGCCGGCCTGCCTGCCTGCCTGCCGGCCTGCCTGTCTGTCTGCTTGCCTGCCTGCCTGCCTGCCTGTCTGCCTGCCTGCCTGCCTGCCTGCCTGCCTGCCGGCCTGCCTGCCTGCCTGCCTGCCTTCCTGCCTGCCTGCCTGCCGCGCCTGCCTTGCCCGCGCTACTGCTGCTGCTACTGCTACTGGCAGGTGGCCAGATGCAGCTCCAGCGACGTTCACGCGAGCCTCTGACGCCCCAGCAGCTTAGTGAGTGGTATACTAGCTGGGGTTGTCGCAGTAGCCGTCGTAGCTGTCGCCCTGGAGCTGGTCAGTTGGGAGCGTCTGGCAGTGGCCAGCTGCAGCTGCAGGGGCGTCCACGTGAGACACTTACGCCTCGGCAGCTCCAGGAGTGGTACGCTCAGTGTAGCAGGTCTACGCGTACAGTTCGCTGCCCGTACGTCATTCGCACAGGTGCTAGGACTGGTCAGCCTTGTGGGACGCTTGGTCACACACAGTCCCGCTGCTTCGCCCGTCTGAGCGACGACTGGCGCACAGTGTTTGGCGACGAGGCTGAGCTCCCCACCTGGCTGGAGCTGCATGGACAGAGGGTAGATATCTTTGCGCTTGACTATGATGCTATTCTCACTGCCATGTATGCATTGCCTACTAGTGCTGATCGTGCCTGTTATCTGTGCGTACCGCCTGACCCTGGTGAGGCTGCTGCTCTAGGTGCTAGTGCGTCTCCTGCTCTAGGTGCTGGTGAGGCTGCTGCTCTCGGTGCTAGTACGTCTACTGCTCTAGGTACTGGTGAGGCCGTGGCTTCAGGTGCTGGTGAGTCTGCTCTCTCTGGTACTGCGCCAACTACGGTCTCGCACACCTTCACCCTTGACTCAGGAGCTTCTCGCTCCTTCTTTCGCGACTGCACCACACTCATGCCGCTTAGTCGGCCAGTTCCAGTCTCCCTGGCGGACCCCTCCGGGGGTCCAGTCCTTGCCCACTACTCCACGGTTCTGCCGTGTCCGGCCGTCCCGTCCGGCTCGCTGTCAGGTCTTTACCTCCCCTCGTTCTCTACGAACTTGGTGAGTGGAGCTGACCTCCAGGATCGGGAGGTTGACCAGTTCACTCCTGCGAGTCAGCGAGTGACTCACTATACGTGTGCTAGGATGGGCCGGCACTTGGCCACGTTCACCCGTGCACCTGGCTCGAGTCTGTACACACTGACCACTGAGTCCCCTCAGGTAGCTGCGTCTGCGTCTACGTCTGGTCAGCTGGCGGCCCCCTGCGAGTGTCGCGCTTTGTCGCACGACACTCTCCTGTGGCACCACCGTCTTGGTCACCCCTCCTTGCCTCGCCTGCGTAGCATGCACTCTCGCTCCCTGGTCTCTGGTCTTCCTAGGTCTCTGCCTGCCCTCCCTCCCTCGCCTGCGCTGCCCTGCATTCCTTGCGTCGAGGGGCGGCAGCGCGCCGCTCCTCACTCCTCCTCGTTTCCTCCCACAGAGGCTCCACTGCAGACGCTCCACCTGGACGTGTGGGGCCCAGCCCGCGTCCAGGGACAGGGCCGCGAGCGGTACTTCCTGCTGGTTGTCGACGACTACACGCGTTACACCACGGTCTTCCCCTTGCAGAGCAAGGGGGACGTCCCTGATGTTTTGATCCCTTGGATCCGCGCTGTTCGTCTCCAGCTCCGCGAGCGGTTCTGGCGGGACTTTCCTGTCCTGCGTCTGCACTCTGACAGAGGTGGTGAGTTCTCCTCTGACCTCTTGGCAGCCTACTGTGCGGAGCACGGCATCACCCAGTCGTTCACGCTTCCGGCCTCTCCACAGCAGAATGGGGTTGCTGAGCGTCGCATTGGCTTAGTCATGGAGGTCGCTCGTACCTCCATGATCCATGCGGCTGCCCCCCATTTCCTGTGGCCGTTTGCGGTCCGGTACGCCGCGCATCAGCTCAACCTCTGGCCCCGTGTCTCCTTGCCGGAGACCTCGCCCACACTGCTGTGGACGGGGAAGGTTGGTGATGCGTCGCGTTTCCGGGTCTGGGGTGCTCGTGCCTTTGTCCGCGATACCACCGCGGACAAGCTCTCCGCCCGCGCTGTTCCCTGTGTCTTCCTTGGCTTTGTCCCTGACGCGTCTGGTTGGCAGTTTTACCATCCCACCTCGCGCCGTGTCTTTGCGTCTCAGGACGTCACGTTCGACAAGTCGGTTCCCTTTTACCGTCTCTTCCCCTACCGCACTGCCCCGCTCCCCCCCCCGCCGCTCTTCCTCGCTCCAGGTGCTCCCCAGGTAGACCCCCTCCCCACTCCTGGTCCTGCTCCTTCAGGTGTTTCTCAGGTAGACCCTCCTCCCTTGACTGCGCCGGTTGAGGTCACTGGTGACTCAGGTCCTACTGAGGGTGGTCCTTCTCGGGGTGCTACTTCTAGGGGTGCTGAGCCTGGGGGTGCGGAGCCTGGGGGTGCTGAGCCTGGGGGTGCTGAGCCTGAGGGTGCGGAGCTTGAGGGTGTGGAGCCTGGGGGTGCTGAGCCTGAGGGTGCGGAGCTTAAAGGTGTGGAGCCTGGTGGTGCTGAGCCTGAGTGTGAGGGGTCTGGGGGTGCTGAGCTTGGCGGTACTGACGCTGGAGGTTCTGGAGCTACTGAGGGTGCTGGCGCTGGAGGTTCGGGAGCTGCTGGAGGGCCTAGTACTGGTGGCGCTGGAGCTGGAGAATCTGGAGCTGCTGAGGGTGCTCGTGCTGGAGGTTCTGGAGCCGCTGGAGGTACTGGTGCTGAGGGTACTGACACCGGAGGTTCTGGAGCCGTTGGGGGTGCGGGCGCTGAGGGTTCTGAGTCTGCTGTTGCGCGGTCTCCTTGGAGTAGCCGCCTTCGTCCACGTGTGCCTCTCACCCCACAGCAGCTGCAGGACTGGTACGGTCGCCGTCAGCGTCGCGCTGCTGGAGCTAGGAGTGGTGCTGGTCCTTTGTCTACTGGAGGTGCTGGAGTCGCTGGTTCTGGAGGTGCTCGTGCTGGAGACACTGAGGCTGGAGACCCTAGGACTGGAGGTGCTGGTTCTGGGGGTGCTGCTGCTGGAGACACTGAGGCTGGAGACCCTGGGACTGGAGGTGCTGGGTCTGGGGGTGCTGCTGCTGGAGACACAGAGGTTGGAGACCCTGGGACTGGGGGTGTCGACTCTGGGACTGGAGCTTCTGGAGCTGCTGGAGGTACGGGAGCTGCTGGAGGTACTGGAGCTGCTGGAGGCACTGGAGCTGCTGGAGCTGCCGGTACTGGTGCAGCTGCGCCGACACGACTGTTCTTCGCTCCGCCGTCTCCGTCGTCTCTGCCGCCGCCTGACTCTGCTCTTCGTCAGGTTGTTACTCTCCCGTCGTCTACTGGTCTTCCGTTACAGACTGGCTCACCGCTACCTGCTCCCTCTCCTTACACTGAGCAGACAGGCAGTCCTGCTACGCGTCGTGAGCCTGCGTCGCGTCCTGTCTCGCCTGTTCATTCTGGTCGTACCGTTCGTCGTGTCGCTCGTGCGCGTCAGCCGGCTGTCCCCAGCGCACACCTTGTTGTCCGTCGTCCTTCCTCTGCTCCGCAGCCTGTTCCTCTGCCGTCTCCCCCTGCGTCCTCTCTGCCTGCCGTTCCGGACCCTGAGTCTGACCGGTTTCGTACTGAGCACCCTACTGTCACGCGTCTACTAGCCACTGTTGTCACTGACCCGTCGTTTGAGTCTACTGCTGCGTCTGCCTTGGTCGCTGAGCTTGTTGACTTTGCTGCTTCCTGTCGTCTAGACTACGCCGCCAGTCTTGTTGCTGAGTCTGAGTCTGTCTGTCCTCCGTCCGTCGGGGGTGAGTGTGCTCTTAGCACGGACGTCCTTGAGGACAGGCAGGAGGAGTTCCAGTGTCTTGCTGCTGCTTTACCTCATCTTGTGTCCTCGCTACTTGCCCCTGAGGGAGACCCGGATGCACCAGACATCCCGACTCCGCGCTCTTACGCAGAGGCGATAGAGGGTCCCTACTCCTCTCAGTGGCAGGCAGCCATGGACGCAGAGATGGCTTCCTGGAAGTCCACAGGCACCTACGTTGACGAGGTTCCCCCACCTGGGGCGAACATCGTCAGTGGCATGTGGATTTTCAGGGTGAAGCGGCCGCCGGGTTCTCCGCCTGTCTTCAAGGCACGTTACGTGGCTCGAGGCTTCAGTCAGCGAGAGGGAGTTGACTTCTTCCAGACCTTCTCCCCCACCCCGAAGATAACCACTCTTCGGGTGCTGCTGCATGTTGCTGCTCACCGTGACTACGAGCTTCACTCTCTTGACTTCAGCACAGCTTTCTTGCAGGGCAGCCTGCACGAGGAGATCTGGCTGCGCCGCCCCCCGGGCTTCACTGGGTCGTTCCCTCCTGGCACCCAGTGGAGCCTCCGGCGGCCGGTCTACGGTCTCCGCCAGGCGCCACGTGAGTGGCACGACACACTGAGGACTACGCTTGCGGCTCTTGGGTTCGCGCCTTCTACTGCTGACCCGTCGCTGTTTCTGCGCACCGACACTTCACTGCCGCCGTTCTACATCCTCGTGTACGTCGACGACTTGGTTTTTGCCACTGCTGACACTGAGGCTCTCGCCCACGTGAAGTCGGAGTTGCAGAAGAGACACACGTGCACTGACTTGGGTGAGCTGCGCAGCTACCTTGGCTTGCAGATCACCCGGACAGTGCACACCGCACCATCACCTTGACTCAGTCACACATGGTGCAGCAGGTCCTTCAGCGCTTCGGCTTCACCTGGTCTTCAGCACAGGCCACTCCTCTGGCTACAGGTCACACGCTCTCAGCTCCACCTTCGGACGAGTCCGTAGAGCCGAGTGGTCCTTACCCAGAGCTAGTCGGCTGCCTCATGTACCTGATGACTTGCACTCGACCTGACCTCGCGTACCCTCTTGGTCTTCTGGCTCGCTACGTGGCTCCTGGTCGGCACCGACCTGAGCACATGGCTGCTGCTAAGAGGGTACTGCGCTACTTGTGCAGCACATCAGGCATGGGGCTAGTGCTTGGAGGGACGAGCCCAGTTGTCCTCACTGGGCACTCAGACGCTTCTTGGGTTGACGACCTGGCTACTCAGCGGTCGTCACAGGGTTACACCTTCAGCCTTGGCTCTGGTTCAGTTTCGTGGCGTTCTACACGCTCGTCTTCAGTTCTCAGCTCCAGTTGTGAGGCTGAGATCTACGCCACAGCCATGGCTGCACAGGAGTTACGCTGGCTCACCTACCTGCTGACTGACTTGGGAGAGCAGCCTCGTTCTCCTCCAGTGCTGTACGTCGACAACAAGGCCGCCATTGCCTTGTGTGAGGAGCACAGACTGGAGCACAGAACGAAGCACATTGCTCTGCGTTACTTCCTGGCTCGAGAGTTGCAGCAGCGAGGCCAGCTTCGTCTTCGTCACGTGGCCACTCGGGCCAACACTGCTGATATATTCACCAAGGCACTTCCGTCTGGTGATCATCAGCGCTTTTGTACTCTGTTAGGCCTTGTGCCTACGTTTCCACACTTGCTGTAGTCTCTGCTTGTACTGTGATCTATATATATACATGCATGCCTGCTCTTGCTAGGTAGTCATCACTGTACTGTTATTGTTGCATATATATCTCTGCATGTGGACTGGCCTTGTGGCCCTTTGCTTGTGCTCAGAATGTGTGGTGACGTTGAGATCCACCCTGAGCTTGCTTTGCTTCTCTTGACTGGTCGTTTGACCCCTTGTTCTCCCCCACTTTGCCTATGGGGGTGTGTCAAACATATATGCTGCATATTGTCTAGGCTGTAGTGGGGTAGCCCATATGGGGTACAGCCCAATTAGGGTTTACTACTTGTACTCCTGCATCCTGCTAGTTCATCCATTCCTGCTGCTAGATTCTGACAGTAAGTGCATCCAGCAGCATGGGGGCTGAGTGGGCGTACGAGCATGGGGAGGTGGTGAACCACGCATGTTCTCATCAAGAAACCCTGCTGGCATCTGTGGTACCATCAGGAAACATGGAGGAAAGAGGAGCTCTATGCTGTGTGCATTCGTCATACCGTATCATACATATGCTTTGTCTAGGATGCATGAACCCTGGGCTTGTGGTCAGAATGCAATGATCTGGGATACGGTAGGCAGCAGGTTGTTTGGCTGGAGTGTTGATTTTATGGACGGGTTGGCTGCTTGGCTGCATTGCGTTCCTACGTGGTTGCTTGTCCGATTGACTGGTTCAGCGCTGGCCGCAGCATCTTACCACTTCTGTGCTGCAGTTTCTGTGCGAACCGTGTCAATCCCACTACCTGTCATTCCCTGCCATCCTCACTTATACGTGCAAGAGAAGTTCGCCCGTCTCATGCATGCTCGTTCAGTGCCCTGCATTTCCACGCTCTCATCTCTGCGCCGGCTGCCTGGCATGGCACAGCACCTGAGGAGGAAACTCCGTCCTGCTTGGGTGATTGTGCCCAGGCAATCCCAGGCTGCCCACCACACTCCACCCACCTATTCCACAGCATGCAGGCCTATCCCATCCCAGCGAAGCACAGCACAACACACCTAAACAAACCTAAGCACACCTAACGACAGATATGCAAAGCAAAGCACAGCAGTGCGCGCAGTGGTCCGTTTTGAGCTGTTGGTGGCCCACCCAACTACGGGCACCAGCAAGCGGCAGCCCACATGTCGTCCACCTCGCCCTGCACTTCACCATAGAAGAGCCACTCACGAGGAGAAGCTGCCATAGGTACAGAAATGGGACATGGAAGGAAGAGGAGGATGAAACACTTATAAGCTGCAGAAGTAGAGATGATCAGACGGTTGTGTACTGTATTCACGTGAGGTTACGACTAAAAGACGAGCACTAAGTGAGAATGGTGCAATAACAAGGTCAGCAACTCCCCATTGCAGAACCTCCCATCACACCCACCTTGTATATTATGCAGCAGTGTTGTTGCTGCCATGGCTTCCCCCACGGATGCTGCCAGAAACAGCAACAGGACATGGAGAGGGGAGAAAAACAAAGCCACAACAACAATGGGATACAAGGACGTGGATGAAGGGAGAGGCGGCGAGGCGAGGGCACCAATGAATTAGGAAACAGAAAGATGGGAGAGAGGGCTGAGGAGAAGGTTGCCGGCAAGAGAGTAAGGTACTGGAGTCTAGACACGAACGCAAATGATGTTAAACAACAGACCTATAGAGGGACTTGAAAGCATAGGCTAGACTGTTATTACCCCTCCATTGCTGCAGCTGCGTTGATGCCACCACCACCACTGCTGCTGCTGCTGCTGCTGCTACCTCCGCTGTCCATGCTGATGGTGCAGGAACGGGTGATGGAAGAGAGGAACGCAGAGAAGCAGAGAGGGCAGGAGAGGAGGGGTTTGACAGCCGAGCAGAGGAAATATGGCAACAGAAAGCAGAAAAATATGGCAACATCTGGCAACAGAAAAGCAGAGACGTCTGGGTACCGTAAAAATATGGCAAGGACAAAAAGCAACGCACGGTGCATTCGCCCTGCTGCTGCATCTTTACTCCAAGTTACCTCTTGTAATGGAAGGGCAGGCAGGTTCACAAAGAGCAATCCGCCACACTCCAGAGCTTGAACCAAGGAAAACACTCACTGGCATGCACACCTGCACACGCACACATGCACGCCCCCACCCCCTTTCCCCCCTTCCCCCCACATGCACATGCACAGTCCTCATCCAATCGCTGCCATTCCCGTCCGTCTTGCAGGATGTGAGACACACACACGCACAACACATAACGAGGCACAACAAGGGAGGGTTAGAAGCAGCAGGAAACGAGTGGCGGAAGCTAGGGCAACAGACACGACTCTTGCCTCTGCGCGGCGACACCCTATGATGACTGACTTCACGGCCCCCCCAAAAGCACCCCCTGGCACGTACCATGCTGCTCGCTCTCCCAGTTGCTCTCCCAGTTTTGCGCCATGCCTTCACTTCAGGCGTCCCTGTGCTGCCATTGTTCTCCGTTTTCCAGACCACGAGGCACACACACACACATGGGGAGAGAGAGACACACACAGAAGTAGCGAAATAAAGGAGGGTTAGGAGCAGCAGGTGGCGAGTGGTGGGCCCGCAAGCAACAGACACGACTCTTGCCTCTGCGCGGCGACGCCTACGACTCACTTCAAAGCCCCCCTGCAAGCATCCCCTGGCACGTACCATGCTCCCTTCGCTGCTCTCCCACTCCTGCGCCACGCCCTCACTTCAGGCGTGGTGCTCCAGGCGTGCTGCTCCAGGCGGTGTATTGGTTGGTCTGATGGACTCGCAACTCCTTGCGTGCTGGCCCATCATCCTGGCCAGACGAAGAGACGAGACGAGACGAGACGAAGACGGAGGAGCGAGGCGAAGAGATCATGATATTTGCATAGGAGTGGAGAGGTTTGGGAGCTGAGAGGAGTGCCGTAAAAATCTGGCAAGACACCAGCAAAGAGATGTGGGCACCATACGGAGATGGTAGACATGACACAACTGCACACGAGAACACAAGAACACAGAGAAGCCGTGTATTTGTTGGTCTGACGGACTCACAACTCCTTGTGTGCTCGCCATCATCCCGCAGCCCTTGCAGCCACTGGTGGGTGATCACAGCCCCTTGAGAGGCGCAATGGAGAATGCATTCGCCTTGCTGCTGCATCCTCACCCTTGGAGAAGCGAGCAACGGATGTTGTTCACAACGAACTCCACGGCTCGGAGCCTGAGAGACACACTCACAGGCATGCACACGCACACAAGGACAGGCACCGCCCCCCCAACCACACCTACTCTCCCCCTCCCACCCCCCCCTTTCCACCCCTACCCCCACCTCCTCACAATCATGGGGAAAGAAAACACACACACAGAAGCGGCAAGGGAGTGTTAGGAGCAACAGGAGAGGAGGCGAGTGGCAGAAACAAGAGCAAGGGACACGACTCTTGCCTCTGCGCGACAACTCACTTCAAGGCCCCCCTGCAAGCACCCCGTAGCACGTACCACGTTCCCTCCGCTGCTCTCCCAGTTTTGCGCCACATCTTCACTTGAGGCGTCCCCGTGCTGCCATTGCTCTCTGTCTCACAGGCCACAATGCACGCACACACACACACACATGGGGAGAGAGAGACACACACACATGGGGAGAGAGACACACACACATGGGGGCAGAGAGACACACACACATAAAAGAAGGTTAGAAGCAGCAGGTGGCGAGTGGTGGACCCACAAGCAACAGACATGACTCTTGCCTCTGCGCGGCGACACCCTATGACAGTTCACGCCCCCACCGCAAGCACCCCCTGGCACATACCTGCCACCCTGCCGCTCTGCCTGCACCACGCCTTCTCTTCCATTGTGCTACTCCAGTCTGCTCTGTTGCTGCTGCGCAAAGCCTTCCCTCCAAGCAGAGCCCTGCCGCTGCCCGTGCTCCCGGTTGCTCCGTTGCTCTGCTACTGCTGCAGTCGTTGCTGCCGTCGCAACCACCGGTCGCTGCAGGGAGGAGGGGAGGCCAGGAGAGGAGCTGAGACGAGTGCATGATCATCTGAGAGCACCGCTGCATAAACTCATGGCACCGTGGAAAACTGGTAGGCAAGAGAGAACGAGACACAGAAAACAGGAAGATGACGAAAAATGAAAAGTGAAATGGAGAACTGCTTGACCTGATCCACTCACAACCCCTTGTGTGCTCGCCATCATCCTGCAGTCGCTGCAGCCACTGGTGATCCCCGTCCACTCGCTGCCTCCCCGTCCACTCGCTGTCTCGCAGGACATGAAGCACACACACGCATGGGGAGAGAGACACACACACAGGAGCGGCGCAACAAGGGAAGGTTAGGAGCAGCAGGAGGGGAGGCGAGTGGTGGAGGCAAAGGCAACAGACACGACTCTTGCCTCTGCGCGGCGACTCACTACGATTCAATTCACGGCCCCCCTGCAAGCACCCCCTGGCACGTACCACTCCTGCACCATGCCTTCACTTCAGACGTGCTGCTCTGAGCCATGCCTTCTCTTCAGACGTGCTGCTCCAGGTTGCTCCCCTTTCTCCCCTTTCTTCTCGCAGGACGATTGTCTCTCGTGCAAACCAGCAACGGCAGCCGTGTCGACTCGCTGCCATTCCCGTCCGCCTCGCAGGCCGTGAGGCACACACACGCACGCACGGGAAGAGAGACACGCACACACACACACAGGGGCGGTGCAACAAGTGATGGTCAGAAGCAGCAGGAGGTGACTGGCGGACACAAGGGCAAGAGACACGACTCTTGCCTCTGCGCGGCGACGCTCTAGGACTCACTACAAGCACCCGCAAGCACCCCCTGGCACTCACCATGATCCGTTTGGGCATGGCTCAGAGCATGGCTCAGAGCAGCACGCCTCAAGTGAAGGCATGCTCTGAGCACTGCCACTCCTCCACCACGCATTCACTTCATCCAGACGTGCTGCTCCAGGCTAGGCAGGGCAGCCCCGTTGCTGCTGCGCCACCGCTTCACTTCTCCTCGCTGAAACGGACGGTGGTCTGTCGTGCTAGCCAGCAACGCAAGCCCGTGCATTCCCCGCCCACTCGATGAGACAAGATGAGGATATAAAGCAAGAGTTTGAGAGATGAGAGGAGAGACAAGAAGCAACAATTGGTGCACTTTCACTGCTAAGGCAAGAAGCAACACTTGGTGCACTCTCACTGCTGAGACAAGAAGCAATGCATGGTGCATTCGCGCTGCTGCGGCATCGTCACCCCCAGTTACCTCTTGTGTTGGAAGAGGAAGCAGCTTGCTGTACCAACATCCCTTCACGTGTGCTTATCCAGGCTGCTCCGTTGCTCCAGCTGCCCATGCTCGCAGGCCGTGAGGCACACACACACACGCATGGGGGGAGAGAGAGAGATACACACAAAAGAGGCACCACCAAGGGAGGGTTAGAAACAGCAGGAGGGGAGTGGCGGAGTCAAAAGCAAGAGACACGACTCTTGCCTCTGCGCGGCGACGCTCTACGACTCACTACACTCCCCCCTGCAAGCAACCCCTGGCGCGTACCACACTCTGTCCGTTGCTCTGCCACTCCCGCACCACGCCTTCCCTTCACGCCTGCTGCTCCAAGTTGCTCCAGGTTGCTCCGTTGCTCCGGCTTCCCATGCTCGTAGGCCGTAAGGCACAACACACACACACACACACATGGGGAGAGAGAGACACACACAGAAGAGGCACCGCCAAGGGAGGGTTAGAAACAGCAGGAGGGGAGTGGCGGAGTCAAAAGCAAGAGACACGACTCTTTGCCTCTGCGCGGCGACGCTCTACGACTCACTACACTCCCCCCTGCAAGCACCCCCTGGCGCGTACCATGCTCTGTCCGCTGCTCTGCCACTCCTGCACCACGCCTTCCCTTCACGCCTGCTGCTCCAAGTTGCTCCAGGTTGCTCCGTTGCTCCTGCTGCCCATGCTCGCAGGCCGTGAGGCACACACACACACGCATAGGGAGAGAGAGACGCACACAGAGCGGCACCAACAAGGGAATGTTAGAAACAGCAGGAGGCGAGTGGAGGAGGTAAAAGCAAGAGACATGACTCTTGCCTCTGCGCGGCGACGCTCTACGACTCACTACACTCCCCCCCACAGCTGTCTCGTTACGTACCGTTGATCTTCCCCTGATTGTCAACGATCTCCAAGCAATCCGTGAGCTTTGGATGAACGCTTGCAGCCTGCCAACTCCGAACGACGCCTGGCGATTCTTCAAGTGCTCGGCGACCACAGCGACGGCGACGACCCAAAATCCGTTTCTCGGAGTTAGTCGCACACATGCAGAAAGGGGAAAGAGGCGGACAGGTGGAGAAGGAGGGGACAGGAGTTAGTGGGAGGGTAATTTCACGCATAACGCGAAGGAGGAGAGCGACGAGACTCTCTAAGCGTTCGCCTCATGATCCCCCCCACCAATCTTCGCTCTTACGTACCGTTGATCTTTCCCTGATCGCCAACGACCTCCACGCGCACGCCTACGATTTTCCGAAAGAACGCTTGCGAGCTTGGAGCGACGTCAGGCGATGTGTGGAGCAACCTTGGTCCGACACTGCAGCGATGGCGACCGTCCAAATCCCGTCCGTGCTTCCAACACACACGCCAAGGGGAGAACGGCGGGGGACAGCAAGAGAGGTGAGGCACACGCGTTAGTGGGAACCCTTATTCGAACGCGACGCGAAAAAGCAGAGCGACGAGACTCTCTAGGCGGTGCTGTTCTAGACGCGTACATAATTCCCCCCACCAGCCTTCTCCTTAACGTACCGTTGATCATTCATTGATCGCGTGCGAAATTCAAGGGAACGCCGAGGAACTTGATGCGAGCGCATGCGATTGTCAGGCCGTACGGCCCAGAGCGATCTCCCGTGACATGCGTCACGCTGCGTCCTGTTGACCGTTGCGACGCATCGCAACGTCCGCTTCTTGACTCTTGCGATGCCGGTCGGCGAACACTGCTGCTGCCAATTGCAAACAGCTGCTTTCCGCCGCTGATTCGTACTCCGAAAAACGCTGCGTTGTTCCCGGCCGGAAATCTCGGGGATCGTACGTTTCAGACTGCCAGTTTCGACGGCTGACATTCCGTCACTAAAAAGGATGCTGCTCTCGGCACTAAGCCAAGACTCGCTGGAGCAACAGCTTCCGTCGCACAAGCTTCTCATGATTTGAAAGACCATTTGCGGATTATATATGTCGGCTGTTGCGTCATGTCGTCTTGTCGTCGCTTCACTTCACTCTAGAGTTTCGCAGGTCGCTTAGGGCAAGCAGAGACAGTCAGGAACCTCAGAAGCAGTTCGCTGCTGTGAGACGCCGCCGTCACGATGGTTTTCACTAAGAGTCGCAACCGTCGTACAGCAACGTGCGACGGTGCATCAGTGAGAAGTCATTCTCAGAGTCAACTGCATCAACGTTGAACCTACCTACATTACCACGAGCAGCAGATACAAGTCACCCCTAGCTAAACGAAACGAAGACGACAATAGGAGCTTTGTTCTAAGGAGCTTAATGTATAACATTGTCGGAACCCAGCACCGCCAGGCAGCGGATTAATGCGAAGCTGAGCCGTGGACTAGTACCAGCTAGAACCAGGACAGAAACCACAGGCTATAGACAAGTTAAGATAATCGGCTTCTAATTGAGTCTAACCCGCTCGAACCACCTTAGCCGTACTGTCGCATAAGCTGAGAGACGAATTCGGCAACAGAAAAGACTAATCTTGCTAGGAGAACTACCAGGTTTAGTGATTCGCATTCATGGATGACCCGAGAGGAAAGCCTTGGGACTGCCTTGGGGTTTCCGTGACTCGAGGAGAGCAACGCAGCAGTCGTCCCCCAACAAGGCCATGGGATGGCATGGAATGGCGCGGTGAGAGTTCCGTCGGCGGCAAGGAAGGCTCGGAAGCTTTCTGACATGCTCGTGGGCTGATTGGGCCGAAGTTTGGCGCCAAAGCCTTCCAATTTGAAAGCTTTCGGAGGATTATTGCTGTAACGTGACTCGATACGGATAGTAAAAATTCCTTCACAAAACCATCCATGAGCCTTGTGAAACATAGTAGCCTGGCTTGTTATGCTATATTATTTCATTATTTTCTACCATCCAGGATACATATACATTCGCAAGCAAATCTCGTTGTTCTTGAAAAATCACATAACATCATGAGGGCCATGAAAAGTTCAAGCAGCACCAAAAGCAGTTAGGGCCAAGATGCTGGACGCACTAACAATCTCCTTGGCTGCAGCATCAGCTTCCCAGAACGCTGGAGAGGTACTCTTGCACCCAAGCTCAGATACTTGTGTAGTCTCTGAAAAACGCCGCCTCATCCTGCAAATACCATGGCTAGCTGTGATTGCCGCTCTTGTCACGGCTCGCTGCATGTGGACCAGGGGCCAGGGACCAGGGACCAGGGACCAGGGACCAGGGGCCAGGGACCAGGGACCAGGGACCAGGGACCAGGGTCACTGACTGGAGCTCGCCGACTGGAAGTCACGTAACCGCAACCTACCCGTCACCCCCACCGACTCAGCCATCCAACCAATCACAGATGCGTCACCCACCACCTACCCACCCTATTAGACACCCACCCCACCTACCCACTAACCCACCTGCTCACCACACAACACCCACCCACCCAACCACCAACTCACCCAAATAATCACCCAACAACCCATAACCCACCCACCCATTCGTCCACCTACCCACACACATACCCACCCGCTACCCACCCAGTCAGCCACCTAGAAATTCAGTCATCCAACCCATCACCCACCCACCACCTACCAACCACCCGGCTACCCACCAAACCATACACCCATACATCCACCCACTCACCCAGCCACCCACCCACCTACCCACCCACCCGCTTGCTTACCTACCCAGCCAACTAACAACCACCCACCTACCCATCTAATCACCAACTCACAAACTCACCCACCTATCCAGCCATACACCCAACCCATCACCACTCCAACTATCCACCCACCCACCCACCCAGGCCATTCCCACCTTCACCTGCCAGCAGTAGGAGCAGGGAATTCAGCCCTCAGAACTATCCACCTACTCACCCACCCAAGCGGATTCAGCACCCCTTACCATACACTCACCCGCTCTTCTACTCACCCACCCAAGAAATTTCAGGCCCCCTTCCCTTATACTCACCCGCTCTTCGACTCACCCACCCAAGAAAATTCAGCCCCCTTCCCTTATACTCACCCGCTCTTCAACTCACCCACCCAAGAAAATTCAGTCCGCTTCCCTTATAATCACCCGCTCTATTACTCACCCACACAAGGGGATTCAGGCCCCTCCCCTTACACTCACCCACCCAAGAAGATTCAGGCTCTTTCCTTTATAATCACCCACTCTTATACTCACCCACCCAAGGGGATTCAGCTTGGCCCCTTCCTCATACTCAGTCCGCCTTCTCCCAAAGGGTTTAGTCCTCTTTCTCTCCCACTAACCACCCAAGGAGGTTCAGTCCCCCTTCTCTCCCACTAACCGTCCAAGGGGGTTCAGTCCCCCTTCTCTCCCACTCACCACCCAAGGGGATTCAGCCCCCCTTCTCTCCCACTCATCATCCAAGGGGATTCAGCCCCCTTCGCTCTCACTCACCCACCAAAGGGACCTCAGCCCCCTTCTCTCTCACTAACCGACCCAAGGGGATTCAACCCTTCGCTCTCACTCACCCACCCAAGGGGTTTCAGCCCCTTTTTCTCTCACTCACCCACCAAAGGGAATTCAGCCCCCTTCTTTCTCACTCACCCACCCAGCCACTCCCCAACTTTATTTGCCAGCAGAAGGAGCAGCAGACAGCCCAATCCCTTGGGCATCAGTGCCGTATGGCTCATCATGTGCCGCCCAACGGGACTCAGCCCCTTTCACTAGCACTCACCCACCCAAGGGGACTCAGCCCCTTTCACTTGCACTCACCCACCCAAGGGGACTCAGCCCCTTTCACTTGCACTCACCCACCCAAGGGGACTCAGCCCCTTTCACTTGCACTCACCCACCCAAGGGGACTCAGCCCCTTTCACTTGCACTCACCCACCCAAGGGGACTCAGCCCCTTTCACTTGCACTCACCCACCCAAGGGGACTCAGCCCCTTTCACTTGCACTCACCCACCCAAGGGGACTCAGCCCCTTTCACTTGCACTCACCCACCCAAGGGGACTCAGCCCCTTTCACTTGCACTCACCCACCCAAGGGGACTCAGCCCCTTTCACTTGCACTCACCCACCCAAGGGGACTCAGCCCCTTTCACTTGCACTCACCCACCCAAGGGGACTCAGCCCCTTTCACTTGCACTCACCCACCCAAGGGGACTCAGCCCCTTTCACTTGCACTCACCCACCCAAGGGGACTCAGCCCCTTTCACTTGCACTCACCCACCCAAGGGGACTCAGCCCCTTTCACTTGCACTCACCCACCCAAGGGGACTCAGCCCCTTTCACTTGCACTCACCCACCCAAGGGGACTCAGCCCCTTTCACTTGCACTCACCCACCCAAGGGGACTCAGCCCCTTTCACTTGCACTCACCCACCCAAGGGGACTCAGCCCCTTTCACTTGCACTCACCCACCCAAGGGGACTCAGCCCCTTTCACTTGCACTCACCCACCCAAGGGGACTGAGCCCCTTTCACTAGAACTCACCCACCCAAGGGGACTCAGCCCCTTTCGCTAGCACTCACCCACCCAAGGGGACTCAGCCCCTTTCACTTGCACTCACCCACCCAAGGGGACTCAGCCCCTTTCACTTGCACTCACCCACCCAAGGGGACTCAGCCCCTTTCACTTGCACTCACCCACCCAACTGGACTCAGCCCCTTTCACTAGCACTCACCCACCCAAGGGGACTCAGCCCCTTTCACTTGCACTCACCCACCCAAGGGGACTCAGCCCCTTTCACTTGCACTCACCCACCCAAGGGGACTCAGCCCCTTTCACTTGCACTCACCCACCCAAGGGGACTCAGCCATTTCACCAGCACTCACCCACTCAAGGGGACTCAGCCCCTTTCACTTGCACTCACCCACCCAAGGGGACTCAGCCCCTTTCACTTGCACTCACCCACCCAAGGGGACTCAGCCCCTGCACTCACCCACCCAAGGGGACTCAGCCCCTTTCATTAGCACTCACCCACCCAAGGGGACTCAGCCCCTTTCACTTGCACTCACCCACCCAAGGGGACTCAGCCCCTTTTTCTAGCACTCACCCACCCAAGGCGACTCAGCCCCTTTCACTAGCACTCACCCACCCAAGGGGACTCAGCCCCTGCACTCACCCACCCAAGGGGACTCAGCCCCTTTCACTTGCACTCACCCACCCAAGGGGACTCAGCCCCTTTCACTTGCACTCACCCACCCAAGGGGACTCAGCCCCTTTCACTTGCACTCACCCACCCAAGGGGACTCAGCCCCTTTCACTTGCACTCACCCACCCAAGGGGACTCAGCCCCTTTCACTTGCACTCACCCACCCAAGGGGACTCAGCCTATGTTGGATTATACGCTCGAGGCCCTTCGCGTTTAGCGTATATACGCTAGCGTATACACGCAATACGCTAAACGCTAGCGAATACGCAATACGCTGCCATAAAATTTTCCGGGCAGCCCGGAAAAATAAAATCGCAGAAAAGATGCGGATTTTCTTGGTGAGCATTTCGCCGAAGTCGAAATGCAAATCCGCGGTCTAGGCAAGCTGGGATCTGACTTTGAAGTTTTCAGGCACATCTAGCTATTCAAATGTCGAATTTCAGATCTCATCTAGGCATTTGAACCCATCCCCTCTACCGCATTGAAAACCATCTTATCTACGAAATCCAACCTATCAAAATCGAACCCCCAACAAATCTCACGCTACTAACCAGCCAACCCAACTCCTAACCCGTCATTTCCTACCTTGCATTCCCGCTTCCAGCAGTGTCACCGCGCACTCCAACTTGAAAAGCCTCTCCAACACTACTTTCTCTAGCTATGATGACTACTCCCCGCCCCACCCCACTCGCCGATCGGACTCAGGAAAATGCTACGGCACGTCCTAGTGAGATGAGATAGGGGGTATTTTTTTCCACCCTGCCCGAATTTTTTTTCCCTGCCCGAAAAAGCGTATGCCTGATCCGACCCTCAAGCGTATTGCGTATACACGCCAGCGTATATACGATACGCATATATACGCTAAACGCGTATAATCCATCATAGGACTCAGCCCCTTTCACTAGCACTCACCCACCCAAGAGGACTCAGCCCCTTTCACTAGCAGTCACCCACCCAAGGGGACTCAGCCCCTTTCACTTGCACTCACCCACCCAAGGGGACTCAGCCCCTTTCACTTGCACTCACCCACCCAAGGGGACTCAGCCCTTGCACTCACCCAACCAAGGGGACTCAGCCCCTTTCACTAGCGCTCACCCACCCAAGGGGACTCAGCCCCTGCACTCACCCACCCAAGGGGACTCAGCCCCTTTCACTTGCACTCACCCACCCAAGGGGACTCAGCCCCTTTCACTTGCACTCACCCACCCAAGGGGACTCAGCCCCTTTCTCTAGCACTCACCCACCCAAGGGGACTCAGCCCCTTTCACTTGCACTCACCCACCCAAGGGGACTCAGCCCCTTTCACTTGCACTCACCCACCCAAGGGGACTCAGCCCCTTTCACTTGCACTCACCCACCCAAGGGGACTCAGCCCCTTTCACTTGCACTCACCCACCCAAGGGGACTCAGCCCCTTTCTCTAGCACTCACCCACCCAAGGGGACTCAGCCCCTTTCACTTGCACTCACCCACCCAAGGGGACTCAGCCCCTTTCACTTGCACTCACCCACCCAAGGGGACTCAGCCCCTTTCACTTGCACTCACCCACCCAAGGGGACTCAGCCCCTGCACTCACCCAACCAAGGGGACTCAGCCCCTTTCACTTGCACTCACCCACCCAAGGGGACTCAGCCCCTGCACTCACCCACCCAAGGGGACTCAGCCCCTTTCACTTGCACTCACCCACCCAAGGGGACTCAGCCCCTTTCACTTGCACTCACCCACCCAAGGGGACTCAGCCCCTTTCACTTGCACTCACCCACCCAAGGGGACTCAGCCCCTTTCACTTGCACTCACCCACCCAAGGGGACTCAGCCCCTTTCACTTGCACTCACCCACCCAAGGGGACTCAGCCCCTTTCACTTGCACTCACCCACCCAAGGGGACTCAGCCCCTTTCACTTGCACTCACCCACCCAAGGGGACTCAGCCCCTTTCACTTGCACTCACCCACCCAAGGGGACTCAGCCCCTTTCACTTGCACTCACCCACCCAAGGGGACTCAGCCCCTGCACTCACCCAACCAAGGGGACTCAGCCCCTTTCACTAGCGCTCACCCACCCAAGGGGACTCAGCCCCTGCACTCACCCACCCAAGGGGACTCAGCCCCTTTCACTTGCACTCACCCACCCAAGGGGACTCAGCCCCTTTCACTTGCACTCACCCACCCAAGGGGACTCAGCCCCTTTCACTTGCACTCACCCACCCAAGGGGACTCAGCCCCTTTCACTTGCACTCACCCACCCAAGGGGACTCAGCCCCTTTCACTTGCACTCACCCACCCAAGGGGTTTCAGGCCCCTTTCCTTTCCACTCACCCACCCAAGCGGTTTCAGGCCCCTTTCCCTTCCACCCACCAACCCAAGGGGTTTCAGGCCCCTTTCCTTTCCACTCACCCACCCAAGGGGTTTCAGGCCCCTTTCCCTTCCACACCACCCAGCCCATCCCCACCATTACCTGCCAGCAGTAGGAGCAGCAGAGAGCGCACTTTCTTAAGGAAACAGCAACCCCTGAGGCTGAGACTTGTGGGATGAAGTGTGGTAGTGGAAAATCGCTTCCAGCCAAAGACTCAAATTACACCCCCTGGCGTAGCTAGAGCTGACGTGAACCAGAGCCGCCGGCCGGTCGGCTCTGACGGTGTCCATTAAGCCTTGAACGCCGGATCGGTTACTTGAGCGCCGAGTGCCGTGCCGCATAGATTCCACCCACCACACCCCATCTCACAAGTTACAACCCCAGAGGATGCTGCCCCTAAGGCAGTGAACTCCCCGCTTGCTCCCATGCTCCTCTCAACCCTCCCTCCCCACACTTCACCCCCATGCGTACTTACCTGTACCTACCTCAGCCGTGCAGAGCGCCATGATGCTGAGGCTGCTGGGAAGTGGAGAGAGAGAAGGGGTGATTAGGGGAGGGAAAGACTCCTCTGTTGTCCAGGCAGGGTGCTGCTGGGAGGGAAGGGAGAAGGGAAAGAGGAGGAGGTGAGTTAGAGGGTGGACTCCACTCTCCCGCCCTTGCTCCAGTGCTCCCACCTTCAGCCTGCAGGGGAGAAGAGGGGGAAGAGAGAGAGGAGGGAATCAGATCACCATACCTCACCTGGTACCGTACCAAACCTTTTACCACACCTCGCTCACACCATGCCTTGCCTAATCTCCTGCCCAGCCCCCCACCCCCTACTGCTGCTGCGCTGCTGCTTCTGCTGCTGCAACTGCTGCTGCCGGTCTGCTACTCTGCTTCCTCAGCTGTACTCTTCTCTTGATGCCAAGTGACCTGCTGGCGGGCAGAGAAGGGGGAGGGGGACAGAAGAGAATGGGCAGAAGGTTTGTGATGTGACGTGAACAGAAACACTTAAGTAAAAAGGAAAACGCATAGGCTGACAAAGGAAACAAGGGAACAATGCAGAGAGAACTGCAGCAACAAATGAACATGGAGGAGGGAGGTAACGCACCTTGAGAGGCCAGCCCACCCCGATACTCTCCCTCGTGGCACCAACTGCAAGCTGCTGCAGTGCTGCCGCCCTCCCATCCCCGTGGGTACCTGCACGGCCACCGGGGAGGGGCGTGGGAGAGTGTCGGTGTTGACCCACGCACCCCTCCCCTCCACCTGCAAGGCACACACGCAGAAATAGTGAGTGTGCAATCATAACACAAGGCTGGCATGGCAGCTGGGACTACAAACGCAGGGAAGAGGAGGGAAGGGACCACTGGCGGAGGTAAGTAGCACAAGCCACTGACCATCAAGGGAACCTGAAAATCTGAACCTCAAAAATGACCTGGAAGTAGGGGGTAACCTGAGGGGGGTGTAAGGCCTAGGGAGGGCATGACCTGACGGGCTTAGGAGCTAAGGGGGAGAGTCTGTGGCTTGCAAACCGGGACCCAACCAGTGGCGAGTTGTTTAGGGAGAAAGCGCGGAGGCACATGCGAAAATGATCCAGGCAGCAATGAGAGGAAGGAGCAGCAAGCAAGGGTGATACCAGGGAAGAGAAGGCACTTAACTGGCAGCTGACGATGTTGACTCCTCCCCTCCTGCTGCTGCTGCCGCCACCACTGCTGCTGCCGCTGCCACTGCTGCTGCTGCCGCCACTGCTGCTGCTGCTGCTGCTGCCGCCACTGCTGCTGTTGCTGCTGCTGCTGCTGCTGCTGCCACTGAGCTGCCTCTGCTGCATTGAGGGGGAATTGGAAGGGGGCAGACGGAAGGAAGGACAGGAGGCGAGTGAGTGAAGGTCGTGGGGTAAGCAAGGGCGAAGCAGAAGGATAAGCAGCAGGCAGCGCCAACGACCCACAGCAACAAGTGAGTGTGGCAGACAAGAGCTGGAGAGAGGCTTACCTTAAAAGACCCAAGCCCATACTCTCCCTTTAAGCAGTGGGGTTGCCATGCTGCAGTGCTGCCTCCCTCCCGTCCCCTCCCAGTGCTGCCTCCCTCCCTCCCTCCTGCACGGCCACCGGGGAGAGGCGTGGGGAAGTGTCGGTGTTGACCCCAGCGCCCCTCCCCTCCACCTGCAACGAACACGCACAGAGCCTGTGAATGATTCTGATTTGGCAGCTGCGAGTTTGAAAGCAGCACATGCGAGGGGAGGGGCCACTGGTGAAGGCGAGAGCACAAGCCACAGACCTTTGAGGGAACCTGGGGGGATTAACCTGCTGTAGGGGTTGTACCTGATGGGGCTGTAAAAGTCTAGGGAGGGCTTAACCTGAGGGGCTTACCGGGAATAAGGGAAGGTCTGTGGCTTTTGAACCGGGCCCCCAACCAGCGGCAAGATTTCAGGGATACAACACAGAAGGCCATGCGAAAACGACAGGAGTAATTCAGCATGAGCAGTGAGCAGCAGGCAAGAGTGAGTTTGGGGAGGCGAAAGCACTTAGCTGGCAGGTGAAGAAGCGCCGAAAGATGCTGCCTTGTGTCTCCCTCCCTCCTCTCCCCTCCCCTGCTGCATCCGTGCTCCCCACTGCTCATGCTGCTACAACTGGTCCCGTCAGCTGTCTCTGCTGCATTGCGAGTGACCTGGAGGGGGGCAGAACGGAAGGGAAGGCCAGGGGGGGAGTGAGTGCAGGCCTTGAAACAGGCAAGGGCGAATCAAAGGGACGAGCGCGAGGGCAAGTTAGAAGAAAACCAGAGCAGCGGCAAGGAGAGGTACGAGGCTTACCTTGAGAGGCCAAGCCCATCCCGATACTCTCCCTTGCTGCAGTGGGATTGCCATGCTGCAGTGCTGCCTCCCTCCCGTCCCCACGAGTCCCTGCACGGCCACAGGGGAGGGGCGTGAGGGAGCGTCGGTGTTGACCCCACGCCCCTCCCCTCCACCTGCAATGCACACACACGGCGGTGGTCAGTATGCATGGCATGGGCACAACACAAGCCAGAGACCGGAACTGCCAAAACTGGAAGAGAAAGGGAGGGCCACTGGTTGAGGCAAGGCCACACGCCACAGACGCCAAGGGAACCTGCACCTGAAGGGGGGACCTGCACCTGAGAGGGTTACCTGCACCTGAAGGGAGGACCTGCACCTGAGAGGGTTACCTGCACCTGAAGCGGGTTACCTGAAGAGGGGAGGTCTGTGCCATGTGAACCGCGCTCAACCAAGGGCATTGTTTCAAAGGGAAGGGCGAAAGCACAACCGGCAAACGAAATGGCAGCAAGAAAGCAACAAGCCATGATGTGGCGGGCAAGGGTGAGGGCATGGAAGTGGGTGACTTAGCTGATAGCGTGAGGGCGAGGTCAAGGCAGCTGCAGCACCACCAGCTGCCTCCCTCCGCAGCAGCCCTCCTCCAGGTGCCTCCTCCCTGCACGGCCACAGGGGAGGGGCGTGAGGGAGCGTCGGTGTTGACCCCACACCCCTCCCCGCCACCTGCAATGCGCACACACAGAGCTAGTCAGAGCGCGGTGGTGGAAGCAAGATGAATGGGAAACTGTGACTTGAAATCCAGCACAAGGGAAGGGAGGAGGAGCCACTGGTTGAGGCACGGCCACAAGCTGCAGACCCAAGGGCACCTGAAAAAAAACCTGAGGGGTGTACCTGCACCTGAGAGGGTTACCTGCACCTGAGGGGGTTACCTTGAGGCATGTGGGGGTCTGTGGCATGTGAACCGCGCTCAACCAAGGGCATTGTTTCAAGAAGACGAAAGAAACAAAATGGCAGCAAACGAAAGAAACAGTATGGCAGGCAAGGTGCGGGCATGGGGAAACGGGTACTTAGCTGATTGTATGGTGCAGGCAGAAGGGCGAGCGGGCAGGGCGAGCGGGGCTTGAAGGGACGGACCTGCGAGGAAGAAAAGAAGGGAGAGAGATAGAAAGATAGTAAGAGGCAGGTGGAAGGGAGTGACTCTTTCAAACGAGAAGACAGGCAGCAGTGTGAGTGCAAAATGACGGTGCATGTGACGCCAACCACAACCCCACAAGAGCCGCTACCAACCTGAACCTGAACCTGCACCTGCACCTGAACCTGAACCTGAACCTGAACCTGAACCTGAGGGGGAGTGGGCTCGAGTGGAGTGTGGTGGCAGGGGCGATACTGCAACCTCAACCGTTGATGAGGCCGGCGCTGCTGCCCCGCTGCCCGCGCTCCTGCTGCCCGCCCTGGTGCTCCCCTCGCCTGCTGCTCGCCTGCTGCCGTCCCCCTGGCTTGTGAAGGCCTGGCAGGGAAGGGAGGGGAGGGGAGGGAGGGCGGAAAGGAAAGGCAGCCGAAAGTAAGAGGGGTTGCAATGGAGAAAAGTGTCAAAACACATGTGCAACAGCAGAAACGACAGTGCATGTGACGCCAACCACAACCCCACAAGAGCCGCTACCAACCTGAACCTGCACCTGCACCTGCACCTGAACCTGAACCTGAGGGGGAGTGGGCTCGAGTGGGGTGTGGTGGCAGGGGCGATACTGCAACCTCAACCGTTGATGAGGCCGGCGCTGCTGCCCCGCTGCCCGCCTTGGCCCTTCCCGTTGCATGCTGCTCGCCCGCTGCTCTCCCCTTGGCTTGTGCAGACCTGGCAGGGCAGGGCGGGCAGGGAGGGACAGGATGAGATGAGAAGGAGCGGGAACGAGATTCGCTGATGTGGGATGATGGGGGAAGGGAGTGCGTAGAGTGCGATGGCAACAGGCCACAAAAACAGTGGATGTAACAGCAGAGCACAAATAACAACAAGGGACGGGAAGGAGGGGCCAATGGTGGGGGCGCAACCACAAGCCACAGACCCAAGGGAGCCTGACAGGCTGTATGACCTTAGGGGGGCTGAACCTGAACCTGAACCTGAACCTGAACCTGAACCTGAACCTGAACCTGAGGAAGGAATGGTCTGTGACTGGCGAGTTGTGCCCTCACGAATGGCCCGATTTGGATGGAGATGCGACACGCAAACAGTGCAAACCTTGAACAGCGAGTACAAGACACTTAGCTTGAAGGCGGAAATTGTCAACGCGTTTACTGCTGCCCGCTCCCTGCTGCCTACTGCGTGCTGCCTGCTCCCTGCTGCCTGTTGCGTGCAGTTGCGCCTGTGACCTGCCAGGGAGGGATAAGAGGCCGGGGGGGTGTGGAGAAGGGGGGTACAAAGGGAGGAGGGCGGTGAGGTGGTGAGGCAGGGAGAGGGAGGGGTGCATGCGAGTGAGAAAGGGCAAGGGAATGGTGAGAGACTGGAAACGAGGAGCGCGAGGGAAAGGCGGCAGGTGAGGGAAGAACGAGATGTGACAATTCCGGAATGAACATGAGGCAATGGATTGCAGTTGAGACGGCGGAAGCCAATCAATCAGAGGAGCGGAGGCGTGTTGACCTGACGAGCACGCGGTGACGTGAGCGCGAGCCAGGGTGCGACGTGGGGCATGCAGCACGGCGCTAGAGGTGAACCCGTCTCCGCCAGCGGCGCGCGCCACTCGTTGCACGCATGCGCTCACGCAGTCGCGCAGCTCCCCGCAGCAGCGCGCGCGGCTTGCTCGCTCGCTCGCTCGCTGCACTGAACGCGTCGCCGACTGGAATCGCCGCAATGAACGGCTCGCTCGATCGCGAAAGAAGGCGCGTCGCGGAAAGCGTCTGCCATACCACGGAGAAACACGCGACCAAGCCGAAAGGTGAGAAGACGGAAATGGGCGACGGCGACTACGAATACGCTAATCTGCGCGAAATGATGCGCGAAACGATGCGCGAAATGATGCGCAAAACGATGCGCGAAACGATGCGCGAAACGACGAGTAAAACGACGGACGATTCGAGGGAAATGCGCGGACTAACCTGGTCGGCGTTGGCGATTGAAATCGCTGCCTCGCAAGACCTCGTCGCCAGCGAGAAGAGCCGTCTGCGACGAAACGACTCGTCACGAGACAGACGAACCGTCGCCAGCGACTATTGTCGCCCGGAAGGCGCTAGATAGCCGGCGCAAGAGAGACGAATTGTCGCCAGCGAGAAGTATCGTCGCTTAGCGAGAAGTATCGTCGCCAGCGAGAAGTACCGTCGCCAGTGAGAAGTATCGTCGCCAGCGATAAGTATCGTCGACAGCGAGAAGTATCGTCGCCAGCGAGAAGTATCGTCGCCAGAGAGAAGTATCGTCGCCAGCGAGAAGTATCGTCGCCAGCGTCGACTATCGTTCGTAGCGAGAAGAATGAAGAGGATCGAGGAATTGTCGCGCAACATCGCCGGCGAGAAGAACTTCGACCAGCGATACATATCGTCCACCACAATATGAGCTATTAGACCAAACGGATTCGCGAGACGGAGTGAAGAACCGGAGCCGCGGTTAACAACGCTCGCCCGGCAAGAAGAATCGTCAATCACGAGACGCGTCGAGTCGACTATCGTCGCTCGCGAGTAGAATCAAGCACACTCGACATGGCGCTAGAGGAAGAACTTGCAGGAAGAAGCACAATCGCCTGCGAAACGACGTCGCCAGCGAGAGTCTTGTTCTTCAGCGTCGTGCGAAGGAAAACTCGCACAAGCAATTATCGCCAGCAAGGAAAGTCGCTCGTAATCGTTGTCAAGTCGCCAGCGATTAAAACTCTGCTTGAATGTCTAAGAAAAGAGACTGATTGAAGACTGAGTGCAATCTACGACATGAGCTGCAATGGTGGAGCAGGTTGAGCGTGAGCGAGCGACTCTCATTGCGTTGCAAGGGATGTGTGGTTGGTTTCGGCGACGGATCGAGGTGAGTGGGTAGGGGCGGAGAGAGTGGAGTTGCGCGGGTGGTGGACGCAGGCCACGCTGAACCAAACGCTGCGCTCGCCTGTAGCCTCTCAGCGCTTCTGGGCAAATCAGATCAGACAAGCCCAACCAACCCCAAGGCTGCTTGTCCAGCGGCTTCCCTCCGCCGCTCCCCCCTCTTGCGCACGAAACCAGCCGTGAAAAGTGGTTTTGCGCTTCGGTTTGCGCGTCACTTCCCTTTGCCAAAACCACGGGGTGAATGGGGAGATATTTCTTCACAAAGTTTCGCTGGTGGAGTTGAGGTTGTCTGACCGAACAGTGTAAGCCCGAATGCAATACAATACAGTGTTTTCTACGACGCTGCAGTGTACAACTGTAGCAAATAATGCAATCGGTGAAATCTGCCCGGGCAGTCGAAGGCAGCCTTTTAGAAGTAACATGCAAACGTCACGAGCGTGTTTACCGTTAACAAAATACACATGTGATTGGTTAATACTTCTAAACCGTCGGATACTTCGCGGGTTCTCGTTCAAACTATTTTCGCGACAAATCGCGAGGCCGGAAGGGTTTCTGACACCAGCGGCGAAGCCAACGCGAAACACTGTTCTCAGACGAGTTCTCCTCTGCTGCCCGCAATTCATGCACTTTCGACAGGAAAAAAAAAGTTATGGTCAGAGTGCATACTCTGCATTGGACCAGAGAGACTTACGTAACAAACAGAATGTTGAACCCCAAATATGCTAATATTCAGGAAAACAACTGAGTTGCGTCCAGTGGCCATCAGGATGTATTTCCCAAGGCACACCCCATGGAAAGTTTTCATCCTCCCCAAGCTTCCCCACGCTGGTGGTTTGGCAGGCAGCCCTGGAGATTGGGCTGGCTGGAGCGGAAAGCCCAAAGGGCCAAGGACGAGTGCCTGGCACTGCAGCATTCAGAGCTCCCTCCCAATCAACCCCTCCACAGTCCATAACTTTGCTTGCTCCCGCCAACGCCGCTGCCCTTGACAGCCCGCAATCAGCTTGCCCACCTCACCCCAACCTCCTCGTTTTCAGCCGCGCCAGACGCGCCTCCATTCCCACCATGCCTTCAGCGCCCTCTCACCATTTCCCACCTCGATCTCGCCTCGCTCACGCCACCTCGCTCTAACCGCCTAGCCTATTAAATCCATCGTGCAGCCATCATTTCTAGTTTCGCCATTCGATTATTCTTCAACCGCGGCCTCTACTGCAGGAACCATGACGCTCCTCTTTTGCTCGCACACTTCTAGCCTTCGAGCAGTGCGACACTGCACGTTCGCTGCACAAACTTTCACCTTCACGGCATCTTGCCGTTTCCACGACCCAAATGTGCGACGCTGCGCGAGCAATGCGCCACGCTGCGCGCGATCCACGTCCACTGTTTTCTCGGCGTGCGCGACCCACGATTCTCCTGCGCCTGCGGGAGCTTCGCCTGTACGTATCCGTGTTACTGCCGTTTTTTGGCTCGCTTTCGTTTGTTGTTTCAAATGATATGATGACTAATTTCGTTCGCATTTATTGTCGTGCAGACATAGTCTTACTTCGGAATCGCGACTTTTCGTTAAAGATCGCCACTTTCCGTGAAGATCGCGACCCTCCATCGCGGCCCTCCGTCGACGACTCGATTCGTGAAGGCGTGTTCGCGAAGGCGCGTCAACGGCCGATCTGCACCGAGCCCGTTTAACGATGAGTATCCTTCCCACAGCAATGTTTTTTTTTTCTTTCATTTCATGTCGTTGCAGCTGCCTGTAGCACACTCTAGCACCACCCCCCCCAGGTCTCAGGTATAGAATCTAAGGTATAGTTCCACCTTCTCCCCGTGCAAGCGCAAAAATTTTAAGGTATCCTTCTGCCTAGGGTGTGCTACTGCAGCTGTCGTGGTCCGTTTCATTCGTTCGCTCGTTTCATTACCGTCGTCTCGTCTACTGCACTCACTCCCTTTCCTCGATCCTCCCTCCCCCGTTCCCTTCGCAGTGCCGCGCTTCCTTCATTCAACAGCGCGTGCTGACGCGTGAGTCGGCGACACGATTACCGCGCATCCGTGAAGGCGCGCAACGATTGAGCTGCTCCGAGCGCGTCTTACAATGAGTATCCCGTCTTTCACGTCGCTGCAGCTGCTTGTAGCACACCCTAGCCCTTCACCCCACGAGCCTCAGGTATAGACTGTAAGGTATAATTCCCACCGTCTCCTACTGCAGGTACAAAAATTTTAAGCCCGGTTCGGACTTGGTATATTAAGCCTAAGGTACCCCCCTCCTAGGGTGTGCTACAGCAGCGATGCGCTCGTTGTTCGTAGCTTTCGCGCTTTCGTTTTATTCCCATCGTCGCTTGCACTCACTCCCTTCCCTCCTTTCCCCGTTCCTTCGCAGTGCCTCCAGCCAACGTCACTGCCACTGCTCCAGTCAACGCAGATGCGCGCCAGTCGACGCGGATGTCGTTCCGCTTTAGTCAACGCTCGTGCTGGCGCGTCAGTGGACAACCCGGCTGCTCCACACCACACGTTATCGATGAGTATCGCTCCACTCCAGTCATCTGTTTTTGAGTCTCACATCGCTGCCTGTAGCACACCCTACCCCCCCAAGTCTCAGGTATAGAGTCTAAGGTATATATAGTTCCCACATCCCCCCAGTGCAGGTGCAAAATTTCTAAGGTACCCCCCCTAGGGTGTGCTACAGCAGCTTTCGTTGTTCGTTCTATTCACTCGTTTATTCCATTCCCATCGTCGCTTGTCTCGTCCCTTGTACTCATTTCCGTCCCTCGCACCTCCTTCACCCGTTCCTTTGCAGAGCCAAGTTGCATCCCTTAAAGATCCCTGGTGCTGCTCGGGTCAACGTCCGTCTGCTCGGGTCAGCTTCCGTTCTGCTCGGGTCAACGCCTTTCTGCTGCAGTCAACGTCCGTTCTGCTGCAGTCAAGGCAACATCAAAAGATAAGTATCTCTCCGACCCGCCTCTTCTATCTGCTCCCCACCCGCGCGTTTCGCATGCCTTCGCTTTGTCGGCTCGTCCGCTCATCAGCACACCCAGCTCCTTGGTACCAGGTATCAGGTCCGTACAGGTCCGCCCCTTGCAGGTGCAAAAATGTTAAGCCCAGGTGTGGTTATTAACTGGTAAGGTTCAGACTAAGGTTCTCCCCTTGGGTGTGCTGCTGCCGGCGCTGCTTTCATGTCATGACCATTCGCGCATGCTTGTCACGCCTCCTGCTTAGATAGTTCTTCTCCTCTTGCTCCTCTCCCTCCACTGGCGCTAACTCGATTCCTTTCCCCCCACCCTCACTCCAGTTTCGATGCCTGCGCGGACCTCCCTCCTGCTTGCGCGGACGATGCTGCTGCCTTCACAGATAAGTATCGCCACCCCTCTGCCTTCCATTTTTCCATCATCCATCATTCATTCGTTCATGTCATCCCACCTGCTCGCACCACACTCAAGGGTTCCCCCAAGTCTGAGGTTCACACTGGTAGTCAGGTATGCCCCCCACTGCAGGTATTTTTTTTGTAACTGAAGGTACCCCCTTGGGTGTGCGAGAGCAGTACTCCCTCCGCTTCCATCAACCCTTGATGCTCCCATGCTTCTCCTGCTGTCCCTCCAGTAACATTAACTTACTCACCCCACCACTCCCTCGTTCCCCTCCCCCATTCCCTTCAGTCCCCGTGTCTGCTGCCTTCGCGAGCGTCCCTGGTGCCTTCGCGAGCTTCCCTGCTACCTTGGCGAATGTCAGACAAAGATGAGTATCACCACCCATCTCCTCAACCTCCTCTGCCTTCGATTTTTCATCATCCATCATGATCTCGCCCCACCTGCTCGCACCACACTCAAGGGTCTCCCCAGGTCTTAGGTTCAGACTGACAGGTCAGGTAACCCCCCACTGCAGGTGTTTCTTTTTACTAAAGGTACCCCCTTGGGTGTGCGACAGCAGTACTCCCTCCGCTTCCACTCATGCCACGCACATCAACCCTTGCTGCTCCCATCCTTCTCCTGCCGTCCCACTTACCCACCCCCCACTCCCACTCCCACTCCCCGCCCTCCCAGCCCCCTCTCCCCCGTCCCCCTTGGCAGGTTGCTCTGGACGCGCATGCAGCGAGCTGGCGGGCAGCAGGGCGCTCTTCCTTGCCTGCACCGACCGCCTGCCACACGCTCCTCGCAAGACACAAGATGAGTACCTCCCTCGCTCCCTCTCTGCCTCCGCCTTTTCCTGCTTCTGTCTCGCTTTCACGCACCGCACATCACTCTAGCTGCCTGTAGCACGCCCCAGGGCTCCCCAGGTAACAGGTTCAGACTGCAAGGTTTAGGGTATAACCCCCACAGAAAGGTATCCCCATGGGTGTGCGCAGCAGCAGAGCTCGTTCCTGCACGCATGTGTGCTTGCTTTGGCATGTCGCTCTCTTTGGATGTGCCTCCATTGCCTCCACTCACTTGTGCTTTTCACCCCTTCCTTCCTCCCCCAGCAGGTAACTTGGCTGTCCTCTCTGCTCTCCACTCCACGCTGCTTCTGCTGCTTCTGCTGCTGCTGCTGCTTCTGCTGCTGCTGCTGAGCGGAATGTCACCATCACTGGCGGACTGAGGGACTCGCCTCACCATGACTGGCGGACTGAGGGACTCGCCTCACCATTACTGGCGGACTGAGTGGCTCGCTGCTGCGTGCAAGGTAAGACAACAAGCCTCCCACCTCGCCCTCGCATGCCTTCGCATCTGCCTCTCGCCTTTCACTTGCTTTCTCATTTCTGCTTCAGCTGCTCTCACTGCTTGCCGTCCTTTGCTGCTCCAGTGCTTCTACCTCTGAGAGAACTAACTTATTTTCTCTTCCCCCCTCCTGACAGGTACCGCTGCTAGAAGGGGAAGTCGTTGGAGATTCTGTCACGGTTGCCGCTGGTGGTGGAAGCGCAGGCGGCGGCGGCAACAGTGGTGGTGGTGGCGTTGGTGGTGCTGGTCAGCTTCACTCCACGCTACTTGTGCTGCTTACTGTTACTGCCACTGGCGGACTGAGGGACTCGCGCTGTGTGAAAGGTAAGACAGCAAGCCTCGCTCTGCCTCTTGCCTTTCTCTTGCTTTCTCATTTTCAGCTTCACTTGCTTTCTCATGCTTCACGCTGCTTCAGTTGTTCTTGCTTCTTGCCCTCCTTTTCTTCTCCAATGCTTCCATTTCTGAACTAACTTAGTTTTCCTCCCCTCCCCCCTGACAGGTACCCTTTGGTGGTGGTAGTGGTGGCGGTGGTGGTGGTGGTGGTGGTGGTGGCGGTGGTGCTGGTGATGGTGGTGGCGGTGGTGGTGGTGGTGGAGGAGGTGGGGTGGCAGTGGGGGTGTGGGTCAGTCCCAAGCCTGGATTCCAATAGCCGCACGTTAAGGCATAATGGACGAACACCAGACCTTGCGGCCGGGGGTCTGGTGGGGCTCCCCTCTTGCTACGTCGGTGAGGGTTCAGATCTTGGGCTGGCTCATAGCCTCACTGCTGCTGCTGCTGTGGTGCTGCTGGCGAGTGGCTGTGGGGAGTGGTGGGGAGAGCAAGGCGGGGGAAGGAGGTTGGCCTTTCAGGGCAAGGCTTGTGAGGGCAAGGGGGGGGAGGGGGATTGGAATCCCCAGGCTGAGTCAAGCAAGGGGCAGAGGAAACCCCCTCCTCTGTCCTTAGCTTGCCTTGGTCTGGTCGTTTCAGTCCTTTTCTCTTGCCTCTCACAAGCCATGCTCTGAGGGGTTTAACCTCTTTCCCTTCTCCTTACTCTTGCCTTACCCAGGGGGCTTAGCCCCCTTCCACTAGCACTCGGCCTAGCCTCACCGTCTTCCTCTATGTGAGGAGTAGTGGTGGTGGCATGCCATGCAGTAGCCACCTCTGATGGTGGTTCTGGTGGTGGGGAGTGGTGGTGGAGGTGTTGATGATGGTGGTGGTTGTGGTGGTGGTGGCATACCACGTGGTGGTTGACAGTGCTTGGAGGCTGGCTGGCAGTGAGGTTTTGTCATGAAGGTGGTTTACCACCACGAAGTCCTAGCACCAGGTCATAGATTTCTGTAACCCCAATGATTTGTACTGTAGATGGTACAAGTGTGATTTTGTTCAGTGTTCCTTTATTGAGTTGCAAGCTTAGATTTGTATGTCAAAACTTTTATTACCTTGTACACTTCACTTGTTTTATAGAGCAGTGGAGAAATTTTCAAGTGCAGGCTCCACTCAAACTTCACCAGCTAGCTATTCTGAACTTCGCCATGTATGTAACGGTGTGTGCTGTACTTTTACTGGTAGCGATTACTCCTGAACGAAACAAATGCTCTTTGCCCCTTGCTGGTCTGCTTTGCATTCAGACCAACACCGGCGCATACACATTTCCTAGTTTCCGCTGCATTTTGCATTTTGAGCATGGCGGCGACAATGGAGGCTAGTCCAGACTTTCCGCTTAGCGTCTCTTTCAGATCTGCTTCAGGTGAGTGGTTCACCTGATGCTTGTGCGAAATTCTTGTGTGGATAATCGTGAAACTTGTCAGGTGCTGCTGTTTCTGCTCCATCACGAGCAAGTATAGACCGTGTACGGGCCTTGTTCGAAGAAGCATCCGCGTCACCGCTTTCGCTGCCTGCTCATTGGCAAGACTTTATTGCGCGTCCAGCACGAACCATCGTATGTTTTTTAACTTTTCGAGTCAGTTCAACTTTCGCATTTTTCACGGATACTCGCCCTCTCAGGTGCACAATCAAGACTCTACTCCTGGGTTTGCTGTTCTTAGTAATAGCAGCTCCCTTTCTGATCCAAGACAAGTCGAGGAGTAACTTAGAACCGCGTAGCTCCAGAATTGGGTCAACGTAGCTCCAGAATTGGGTCAACGTAGCTCCAGAATTGGGTCAACGTAGCTCCAGAATTGGGTCGACACTCGAAATCTTTTTCATTGTCAATCAACAGTTGTTGATCACCCTCTCATGTCATTATCCGGAGAACATAATCATAAAATTACAGTGATGTGTGATGTGTTGTGCTGGAGCGGTTCGGTAGGGTTGATGCGTCTTATATCTTGCAGATGCTTCCATCCGCATGTCTCGTGTCATTTGTGGCAGATTCCGCTCGACTTCTTCCAGGATTGTCTGATGACATTGCACTGATGTGTCTGGCAATGGTTCCCAGGGGCTACTGGGGTGTCCTGAAATGTGTATCCAAAGCCTGGAGAGGCACATTCAGCTCAGAAGATATATGCTCGTAAGTGAACTTGCATTGTGACTTGTTCCATTTTCCTTGACCATTCCTGTTGGTGGCTGTCTTAGAGGGTGTAGCACACTGAGTGTTCACGCCTTGGTCACGTTGAGTCTTGCCAATTTCTTTTAATCAATGCCTAATCTCTCAAGTCTGAATGTGCATGCAGTCTCAGAAGACTAATAAAAAGAACAGAAAGTTGGTTATATGTGCTAACGCATGGTGCAGGTCCCACTCTTCAAGCCTACTCTCCAGGTGATAATATTTTTCCAATCCCTCTTTCATGAGCTGTTGTAACATGCCGTTTGATGCTGATTTGGTTTGCATTATCCAATGCAGTGCTTGATCGCTGGTTCAAGTTCCCCTGGAAAGCTAACCTTGCACCAGGCAGTATGGTAGGAGTGGGTGAGCATCTGGTAGTTGTTGGTGGGCGAGCATCTGATAGCATCAACCCAAACACTGGAGAGCCTGAGCACCCTGACTTCACTTCACAGGCAAGGATACTTTTCAGTGCATGTTTCTTAGTCTTCTGTTATGGTGATTGTAGTCTTGTTCAAATCCCTTGTAACGTGTCCCACTGTTGTCAGGTGAGGCTCTTCAATGCAAGGACTCTGGCATGGTTTGATGGTCCACCGATACCACAGGCCTTTCCATGCCTATGCTCCTGGAGTGATGGCAGCAGGGCTTTCATTGGGGCGTTAACTCGAGGCAGTTTTCATGTTCTGTCGTCTGAGGTCCCTTTTGAAGATGTGCATGGAGTTGAAGCGCCTGTTGATGCAACCTGCGGAGTATTGCCCTCTAATAAAGATTCAAGCTGCACAGCCAACTTGAGAGGCACTGTTCTCAGGAATTGGAGGACATTTGCACAAGGCCCAGTTGACGTGCGTGATGGCGAAGGTCGACAAGTGTACAATGTTGCGAGGTAATGTGACTGGACTTGCTATTGCAAAAGATGGCAGCATTGGTTTGCTCAAAACCTTTCCATTTGTTTGTTTGTTTCCTTCTGCAGTGCTCAACTGACTCCTTTCACCATGAATGGCAAGCAGCAAGTAGCAATCTACAACGACTCCACATCCCCATCAGTCATTTTTGAAGTCGACCCAGAGAATGGAACGTGGGTCAGAACTGAGGCGCACATATACCAACAGTCGATGGGAGTCTGCTTTGCAGCTCAGGTTGCTGGATGGACAGGATCCGACTGTGACTCCCTTTCACGTGCTCTGCTTGAAAGCATTGACGAAAACACTATGGATCATCCAGGCCTCCGCTCCAAAGGGTTTGCGTTTTTGGATGATAATCTGGTCGCAGTTGGTGGAGTTCATTACAACATTCGTTCATTTGATGTGACCGAGCTTCATGATTTCAATGTTTGGAGCCAAGAGGCACGGGGGTGGGTGCCTGGCCCTCCACTGCCGTATGGAGGTGGAACGGTTATGGCGATAGCGGTATTGAGCATATAGTTGGTCTAAAGTATCAAAGGCTAATCGCAGATTGAGGTTTGCAGGAGTTGCACCATATTTACGGATCAAGCATACCAACTCCTACCACTTATGCGGATCATGCAAATACCATTCTGAACAAAAAACACATGTTGAGATTGCAATCATTAAGCCATAAATATCAGACAACTAAAAAGATTTGATAGACAGCGCCATGAATCAGCACACAGAATACATTTTGCAACTGAGGAATTCAATGTACCTAACAGATCGTACCCAACCTAATTATTATTCCAACGTAGTGTGTCGTGTTGTCGTCGTGCTGTAACCAAAATCCGCCGCATTGCTTCATAACTAACCAAGAAAACAGCGGACGATGGAACCTGCACAGGAGGGGATGCGTGTGAGCACCAGTGCAAGCCAGATAAATAGGTAACCGTGTACCTAATGCACACGCTTACCTTGTAGAGCAACCTGGGTGTCATTCCTCGGCCGAACGCCACAATTCCCTGCCAACAACACATAAACGGAACCATGAACTACAGGAAAGAGAAGAGTTTGGCAACACAAGGGAAACCACAGAGAAAATCCTGCCTATACAAACTTCTACACCATTACCTCTTCAGCCCACACTTTTGCAAGCATTTCTCTGGTGCCTAGGTATGCTTGACCTGGTAAAACCTCCTGAGTCATCACCCGCGTCTTGAGAACGTCCAAGGGGGAAGTGAATATGGTGGCCATGGCCCCTGCCATCTGAATGGGTAAGGAACACATGGAAATGGCTTGTGAAAGTTTGTTTTTTCCCACAACATGAGTGTGCAGAAGATAAATACTCGCAATAACCTACATGGTTCCGATGCTTGCACTTACAGCTCCAATCCACATGTTGCTGAGAAGCAATTCGCCTTGTGACAACTGGCGAGCTGCCACAGACTTGCTCCCTTGTCCTGTTGAGCCCGCTGAACATGGCAAACCTGTGGAGCCACCTTTGCTGGCCTCACTGGAAGCCAGAGCCCGTGCTGCAAGGATTTTCTCTCGCCTGCGCTTGAGCGTCTCAAAGGTCGTGAACTGTATGGCTGCATAGGGAATGTCCCGAGCCACCTGCAAGCATGGAAATGTGCGACACACAACACAAGGGAGCTTAGTTCTTGAATGTGCTAGATAGGGGAGCCTGCACACATACCCAATACTTATGCAAACGTTTCCACTTCCCCAAAATAAACACCCTCTCACCCATTCAAAGAAACCCAGTCCTTATTGAACTCAAGGCTCACCCACCTACCATGGTGGAGTATCCGGTGTAGAACCCAGACAGCCCTTCCGCCCTCCACATACTGGTGACAGCAGCAAGGAGCCCGGCAAACTGCCCTGCCTGCACCCGCTGCTTCACCACCTCTGGCGGCACCCGCACAAGGCTCGACATCACATTCCCGGCCACTGCTGCCAGGGCTGGTGCTGCAGGGAGGAGCACCGATCGCGCCCGCGCTCGTCTCTCCTCATTCCACCACCCATCAACATGCCATTCCCCAGAACCAACACTCAATCCAGGCAGTGATTCTCCTGGCACTCTATTTGTGCTACCTCGCTCCCTTAGCTTTAAGGGACGGAAACCTGTGAGAGCGTTTATGGCATCTTCAGCTGCCCGCTTGGCCTGCTCATAGGCTGTGAGGAAGATGGCGGAGGACGGGGCGGAAACTGCAATTGACACCATCAATCCGGTGTAGAGAGCAGGAAACCCCTTTGTGCGTACGATTCCTGTCGCACACTCCCACAGATTGTTGTAGCTTCCACGAACTTTCTTGGAGGCCTGTTCACAATGCGGATTAGGCAAGATGAAGAACAGTGGGTACTTTTTATAGAGAGACAATGCCTGTGGGATTACGCCGTAGCAAAAAGATGCTGAATCATGATAGGGGTTACACCCATTCAAACATATCCCTATATTCCACGATCCATTGCTGCCGTGACTCACTTGCAGGATGGTGCGCGTGGTGTCGAACGGCTGCAGAATGGTCTTCGAAATCAGCGACGCCGACGCTCCTGCCATGAAGTTCTCCCACCATTGCAACTCCACTCGGCCTGCACCGCCTCGAACTCCCCCAGACCACTTCGGACACCTCACCGCAGCGTCAGGAGGTGCTGAGGATGCAATTTTAGGCGACGTAACAGGCTCAGGAACAGGCGGACGAGGGGTGAATGTAAGGGTGGACGGTGCGTGGTGATGGTTGACGCTTGACACCAATTGCGCTATGCCTCGTTCACCGTTGAGACAGTCAGCGTTTCTGTAGCTTTCTTGGTAGTTTCTGTTGAAAAGGACACCTTTCGTCCATCTTCTCGCTCTACGATCTCGAGTTGATCGTCGCGAGTGCGAACTTGTGCTGGGAGATCCATCCATGGCGCTCTCTATGCGGGATTCATCTCCGCAGAGGTTCAAATTCGAAATGATCTTGCGTGCTTGAACGCTAGACGGCGCTCCGATCCCGCAAGTCGATGAAAGCGTTCTTTGTTCTAAAATGTCTGCAGATCCTCCCTTCTTTGACCGACCCATTCGAACCTCTGCAGAATCGAACGCGCCGGCATCCAGAACGTGTAATGCAGATCCAGCTCCCCTGATTAAAATCATCAGGATCAAGAAATAAAAGGTCCCCTGATAATAATAAGCTGATAATCAGCTTCCCTAATGCCTAGGGAGGGAGTGTGCGGAATTAAAGTTCAGGAAGAAGGGGCGCAATAGGGTTGGGAAATTGCAGCGGGCTGATTGTAGTATGAGCGAAATTCAAGTTCACATACGATGGGCAAATCGCACTAGCGAAACTTTTCGCCAAATCTATGAGTAACCCCACGCCTGACAAACTGACTCCACCCCACCTTCGCGCCAAGAATCTGCCCTGAACGAAATCTGTCACCTGTCAGATATCTCGATGAACCCGAAGTTCCCTGAATCCTGAATCGCAATCAGTGATGAGCTTCAGCCCTGCTGCTGCTTCTCTGTCTTGTCAAGCTGAACATCATGCAGATCCATTCCATTTATCCACAGCCTCAGCATAATCGCTTGTTCAGTTGATGATTTGAAAGTATCGCTAGTACTATTTTTTAGACTTGGCTTCTTGAGCTCTCGATTCCGCCTCAGTGAGTTAGCCAGACTGACGTCCTTGCCAAGTCTGCGTTCTTACTGCATCTCGGTTCCTGAAGCTGCAGATAGTTTAGTGCTCCTAGTAGAAGTTTCTAGGATTGCTTCGTCGCCTCGGTGGGGAGCCGTCAAGTTTTTGTTGCAGCTTTCTACTCATAGCTTTTAGGTTTCTTTCTCCTTGACATTAGAGTGTTTACTATTTTCAAATTTTGGTGCTGCTCGTTCCAGTCTCCACATCCACCTCTCGCTATTCAGCTAGCCATGTCCGAGAAAGTGAATGCAGCAGCTTTTTTATGACGGAATATAGTAGACTCGGCACATTAAAAGCTTAAGGTGCCTCGCATTAACAATCCTCCGTCTGGGGTTCCTCCCAGCGATTCATACCCACTTCCTGAAAAGCAAGTCATTTCTGTTGAGCCTATAATTACCATGGATTCCTTGGTTCCTGCATCGGCCACTGCAACAGCTAAAGCCTCTAAGACTATTCCGATTGATGTTGATGGTGATGAAAGTTCTGACCACAGTTATCAGAAGGTCAAGTTGCCTCGCAAGAACGTGAGTCGGCCTTCGCGCGAGACTTTGCCTGGCGAGATTCTTAAGGATAACAGTGTACCGTTCGGCTCTGTGGCTGCTTCTGCTGCGGGAACCTCTAAGTCGCCTCCGAAGGACACAGATGGTGATGAAGAATGTGACCCGAACTTTGTCTATCAGAAGGTCAAGTTGCCTCGCAAGAACGTGAGTCGACCTTCGCGCGAGACGTTGCCTGGCGAGATTCTTAAGGATAACAGTGTACCGTTCGGCTCTGTGGCTGCTTCTGCTGCGAAAACCACTAAGTCGCCTCCCAAGGTTACAGATGGTGATGAAGAATGTGACCCGAGCTTTGTCTATCAGAAGGTCAAGTTGCCTCGCGCCGACAAGAATAAACAGTCTAGACGGACCCCTCCTGCTCCAGCTGATAAGCCTAACGTAGTCCCTGCAAATCGTTCGGTTCCTTCGAGCTCCATCGCTGCTCCTGCTGTTCCCATTCTTCCGTCGTCTACTCCAGCCGCTGAAGCTCTCGACGCTCCTGCATCCTCCCACGTGGACGCAGCTAACGCTGCTCTGGAGACATCGGCGCCAGCGACCAGCTTTTCTCAAGAGACACAGGCGACGGGAGGCCAGGGTGGTGGTGCTGGACAAGCAGAAGTGGTGACTCCGAGCAGCCGACGATTCAAGAAGAGGATGAGCCAGAGTCCTGCAGGCGTGGAGCACTTGTCATCTACCACGAAGAAGCGGAAACTTAGTCGTAGTTTTCGGGAGAGCCTAGGAGGCAGCGTGTCACGGATGGCAGCGATTAATCGCTTTCTGGAGGACAATGCGGGCGTGGATGCAGCTTCTCCCATTGAAGAGGACGCTGCGTGGTTTCAGAAGAGGCGAATGACCCTGACGCCAGCCGTACGACGTCCTTCTCTTGGTGCGGCTGTCAGATCTGGCGTCACTCCAGGGCGTGCTGGTCGCGGAGGGTGGAGCGTGCAGCGCTGCGCACTGATGCAGGAGGCGGGACAGGCTGGAAAGGAGTCGAGGCAGGCAGGGTCGGAAGCGGGAGAAGCTGGGTCGAAGCAGACGGGACGCGAGGGAGCAGTGCAAGTGGGAAAAGCTGGTTCGAAGCAAGATGGAGAAGCTAGTGTGAAGCAAGCGGGAGACGCGGGACAGGATGGTTCGAAAGTATTGGCAGGGGACAAAGAGGAGCAGGTCATTCGTGAAGGCACAACTGCTGAGCAAGTCCAGGCGAGCGGAGAGGCGAGCAAGCAGGGAGCGGACCTGGGTATGGGAGTGGAGGGGCCTGTGGAGCTGACGAAGGAGTACCTGGAGTCGCGTATGAACATCATCTTCGCTCAAGAGACCTGCAACGCGGACCAGAAGCCCGTGCGGATCGCCAGGCAGGTGAAGGCCTGCTTGAAGCGGTGCTACCTCGCGTCCATGCTCGATATCAGGGCGTTTGAACCGAGCACGGATGAGGGGAGCGAAGATGAGGAGGAGGAAGAGGAGAACGCGGGCAAGGGAGATGGAGGGGCATCAGGCAAGTCGGCTGAGCCTGCAACCGGGGAGCAGGCGGCTGGGGGAGGAAGGAATGAGTCGTTAGCCTCTGTGAGGTTCCGCATACAGGGTTTGAGAGATATTAAGGAGGGGTTGTTGAAGGAGCTGCAGGGATTGAGGCTCTGGAGAAGCTGGAGGAGGCTGAGGAGGAAGATACGCAGCAGAGCAACGAGGAGGAGGGATCGGACGAGGAGGAAAGCCTTGGCGGAGAGGAGGAAGCTTCAAGTGCTCAGATTGCGGAAGCGATTGAGGAGATTCTCCCAGTTGTCGAAGAAAAGGTGAGGACGGATCTAGGCGTTGTGTTTTAGTGATGCAGTTCTGTTCGAGCATGACACTAGAATGCCATACTTACTTAACCTTGCCCTTCCCATTTATTTGATCGCAGATTGAGTGTACACGCTCTTGGATCAGCACCACTCTTTCGCTGTGTGAGCAGGCAGCAACTGTGGAGCAGCAGTTGATTCAGGCATACCCTGGGGCTGCAGCTGCTGCTGTTGGTGGATCAGGCGATTCCAGAGGATCAACGGCGGCAGTGAGAGGTGCTGGAGGGCTTGCAGGAGTGCCGCTGGCTGTGTTGACTCCACGAACAGCAGCTAGGGGCCTGGCAAATCTTGGGCACCCAGATATGCCCACGGACTTGGAGTGGTGAGGGTGAAACGGAGGAAGCCGAGTGGTCAGGACTGCTGGTAGTGTGTGGGGCGATGCTGCAAGAGGGAAAAGGAAGTGTGTTTGTGCAGGTCACACTGCAAGGCGAGGTGTAGGGAGGCTGTGAACACAGCTTAGGTGGGGATGGAGACTGACTGCAGGTACAGTAGGGCCTTGAGGCTACTGTCTGTTGCTTGCCGCAACTGGCTAACTCGGGTGCTGATTTCCGAGCACTCTGTGCTGTAGTGTAGATTCTAGTTACCACAGCAGTGTTCTTTAGAGTACTGTTGACCGGATGTAACAAGTTGCATTTGCAACAAACTTAGGCTCCTGCCTGCCATCTACCATACAAAAATTGTGCCCTAATACCTTCATCCAGGTCCGAAAATCCGAAGCACCATAGCAAAGCTGCATTCTAGCCCCAGACATCATGAGGAGCTTGGATCAATGATGACCCGATGCTGCATGATTGCCTCCACTAGTCGGTTGGTCACCCTCCTTCAGCTGCCTCTGCTTCTCCTTGCTGATGGCGTTCATGCGCGTGAACTGGACAAGGGAAGGCCCACACAGGGACGCAGGGATGGAGGTGGGGTGGGGGTAATAAGGAAATGGATAGGGGAGTTGGCGGGGGGAGGAGGCGGCAGGGGGAACGTGCAGATTGGTGCGTATGGTAACATGAAGCTGCGTGCATGTATATGGCGATTCAAAGAGCTACAAAGGCAGTGTGCACTCTTCCCAGGTCGAGTCCCAGCCATGGCCCAGAAATGGCCAACCCTAAAACGTTGATATATTCCATCGTCAAAAGGGGTCTTAGAACGAGCCTTTGCCGATCGTGCGCCACTAACGCTAGCCTTACTCTGCTTCACGGACTTCAGAAGCTCTGAGACAACATCCCTATGGAGGCGATTTAGCGCTGTAGCGAAACTCACCTCCTTGCGATGGTGTAAGCATTCGAAGTAATCTTCTCGCAGCGGCACGCACTCGCGCGGGTCCTGGCATTGCGACATGCACTCGGAGAAGTCGAGCCACACCGGGTAGCACCGGCCGCGACCGCCGTGGATGCCGAAACCGGACGCCATCGTTTGTGCGCGAAGCGGGTAAGGAGCTAGAGATCGGGGGGACGGGTGGACGCGGGGACGTGGATCGCGGCAATGGCGGTGAGGCGACGCGGAGTGGAGGAACGACCAGCGATGATCCTGTTATGGTGCGGCGATGAGAGGAGCTTATCTCAGGTAACGGCGTTCCTCCGCCAAGTTGCGTCAGTAACCCGGATCGTCACAGGTGTGCGAATCTGTGTGCGAAGAAGCTGGGTTGAAGGGATCGCAGGGCCGTAGCTCTGGTTTCCTTCTGCTTCTAAACCTCATTAGTTAATCAGCTACACTCATAATTGTTTTCAACTTTACAGCGAGGGATACGTTAAAGGTTTTTTACTGTGTTTGTTTTTTAATAGCCAGTCAGAGGCTGGGTGGAGGTTTGGATTTCCCGAAGCACCAGTTTGATTTCGTTTAGCCTGCAAGGCTCGGGTGAAGTGATGTCACAGGCCAGTGGATCAGGTTCGCAGATGGAGCAAAGATTCCATCATGTGATCCGATGTGAACGCGCATTCCAGTGGTGCCTAGCCACATCAGTTTTGCGCAAGCTAGCTTCAGCAGAGATGTGGCTGTGGTGCGTTATCTTCCAACGAGCTTGGCCCGCTATTTCCCAATACAGACCAATCACAGCGCTTCGATATTCGACACGGCATGATCTGGAAATTCAAATATTCCCCTGTCAGACAAACCTGCGCCCAGCCTCAAGAACCTTTTCCATGTCAATCTCCAGCTTTTCTGGAAGTTTGGCTGCTGGGCCAATAGCAACTGCAACAGCACTCCCGCTTTCCCGTCTCATCCCCCTCTGACTATCAGCGTGGCAGTACTTTTTCCTCCTCGCTCATCCCTGAATTCGGTAACCAATTCCCAAGGGAAGGCAGACCGTCAGGCAAGGCCGAGGCAACTATGGATCCCATTGTCAGGAGAAACTACAACTATTAGGTGATCCCATTGCGGATCTCAGTTTGCATAAGGTTAGTCGATTCCCAAACAAGCGGGAAATTCTGTGATATTTCTAACTTATTGATAGTCTTGCAACGCCTTCTGCTAACTTCTGCTAACTACTTTCCAGCAAAGATTCTCGCTTTCTGAAACAGCGCTCAGTCCTCGTATTCACTTCACCCTGACCTTGGAGAGAAGTCTGAAGGGATAGAACTGAGCAGCGCAAAAGCACCCTCCTTAAATTCGGGGATGCAATGGCGTCAGTCACAAGTGAGCCCTTTGCCAACCCACTGTCTTCTCTCAAGCGTATCTGATCTGGTACTGATTTGCTATTTTGAGGCACCAGCATGATCAGCCATTCGCATTGATTCCTTCCCCCCCTTCCTCACGGTCCACCTTTCAGGCTGCGTGAGTCGGCCGCGTCCGTCAAGCCCTGTCTCCTCCACCCGTCGCCAATCCCATCGCGTCTTCAACACAGCCGGTCAGAATCATCAAGGGAGCTTCCAGCCTCTCCCGCGACCGCAATGGCCCCTCCAACAGCGCCAGCCGCCGTTAGGTGCTCCGCCGCGACAGTCGTCGCCATGCCGGCCGTCGTCGCCGTGCCGGCCAGGCCCTTCTTTCCAGAGCAACGGCGCTGCAAGCAGTACTTCTTGGAGAGCATTTACGGGAAGCGGAAGGCGAGACGGCTCAGCAACCATCGAGAGAGAGCTCTCCGGTATGCTGACGTAATGTTGTGACGAGCTGACTCATGTTGTGAACGAGAGTGCGGATCCGGGAATGACTGACTCATGTTGTGCTGACTCATGCTGTGCTGTCACTCACGAATTGAATTGCGCCTCTGGCTCTCCCCCTTTTCCTCTCCCCCCCCTCCTCCACCCCTCCTTTCCCCCGTGTCGCTTTCTCAGAGGAAGATCCGGCGACGGAAGGACTTGCTCTGCTCGCACCTCCCTCCCTGCCTCCCTCGCTGCTGCTACCGACAGACTACCTCTCTGTTGAGACTCTAGGGGAAGACTCTCACCTGCTGGAAAAACTGGGGATCACGCTGAACGGGGGTGTGAGGAAGCCTGCTGCGCTGACTGCTGCTGGTGCTGCTGGTGCTGTTGATGTTGCTGGGGTTGACGTGTTGGAGAATGACACGGGGAACCAGAAGAACGAGATGCTGAGCAAGATCCGGCTTCTGGCGAGAAAGGCTGGGCAGCTGCGAGTGAAGGAAGAGACCCGTGAACAGAAAGATCTGCGGATGGAAGAGCAGAAAGTATCAATGGCGGAAGGGGAGAGAGGAACGGTCAATGAAAAGTCGCAGGTTGAGGTGGAAAAGCGAATCGTAGAACATGAGGCTCAAGAGGGAGGAGGATTCGACGGCGATCCTCAGCATGGGTTCAAGATCATCAAGGTATGCTGCGATTTATCCGTATCTAACATGGCGTCTTCACGTGTATACGCTCAGTGCGTTCATCCTTAGGGCTTACAAGCAGTGGATCTGTTAATGTCCCTTGCCTCACGGAAGCTCATGCTTGTATTGCCGTCGTTCCCTCTTGTTAACTTCTCTTGCTCGTGCCAGGAAGAGCTCAAGTTCTCTCGCTTCCTCAAGATCTACAGCCGCGTCGTGGAGGTGAGGCATGGGGGAAGGTGATGGATTAACTTATCGAACAGTTAGCTAGTTTATCCCAGCACTCGTTCCATCACCCTCTTTTTTTTTTCCTTCAATCCGTATTCGCTTACTCCTCGTTCCCCACCCACCGTCCCCCTTCCATTTCTCTCGCCCTTCTTTCAACCTGTGTCGCCCCATCAGCACCCGTCACCGCCTCTCGTGCAGCAAGAGCCACAGCATGCCGCTGTACCCGGCCTCGTCACCCCCACATTCGACCAGATAACAGCAGCCACTGCAACAACTTCAGCTGGCGCAGCTCGTGCAGGTAGCGGACATGCGCACAGGGCGTCTGGTGCGAGGGGCCCGATCGTGGCCGCCTGTGCCGCAGGACCAGGCCTGCAGAGCACCTCTTTTCAGCAGCAGCAGGGTCAGCAGGGGCAGCAGGGGAAGCAGGAGGAGGGAACAAGGCAGGGGCGCGGGCGCAAGGTGGTGGAGTATGACATAGTGTCGTCCGCCAGCAGTCATTTCATCTGCGTGCTGCCCTTCCACTCCGCCACCCAGTCCGTCACCCTCCTCAAGGAGTACGCCCAGGTGCGCGCCAGTCCCACACATGATGCATTTCGAGTTGACTCAGAGGTTCAGTCTGCAATCCTGTCTGTCACCCTCCCTCAAGGAGTGCGCTCAGGTGCGCATTCCACACACCTCTTTCCGCCATAGCACTGATGCTCAGAAGCTCGTACACCCTCCCTCGTCCAGTGCCAGCTTTCTCCTCCACCGCACCTCACCGGCTTGCACCACACCCGTCGCCCCTCTCCCCCACAGGGTGCCAACAGCATGCTGTACCCGCTGCAGTGCCTCAGCAGCTCACACGACCTCTCTTGTCCATCGCCAGCTTTCTCCTCCACCGCTCCTCACCACTTTGCACCACTCCCCTCGCCTATTCCCCCCACAGGGTGCCAACAGCATGCTGTACACGCTGCCGTGTGGGGGTCTCAGCCGCTCGCATGCATCACTGGAGGATTGCGTTCGGAGTGAACTGTCCGAGGAGGTGAGCTGCCAGTCCGCACCACCATGTGCGTCCCAACGTGCTTTCCGTCGCGTGTCTCATTGTGCATGCCCATGTGCATGGTTGCAGGCATTAGAGCATTGTATTCCTGTGTCGCAGTACTAGCAGCATTGGTTTCCCCTTTCACGCGTTCCCCAAATATCCCTTCACTCCCTCGTCCCACCCCCGAACTCTCTCCTCCCACCCTTTTGAATCACCCCCATACCACCAGGCGCGTCTGCATGGCGGGCGGCTGGTGCGCCTGATTCCCGATGACCACCCAGGGCTGCTGGAGGTGAAGTGGTGCAAGAACCGCTTCACACCGCTCCTGGTCATCGACCCGCTGCCCGATCCCACCCCGCTCCCACCCCCTGACCCACTCCTCTCAACCACTGAGTCATCCCCTCTCAACCCCTCACTTCCTCTGTTTTTTCTCTGACTCACTCCCTACCACCAGGCTCGTCTGCGTGGCGGCCGACTCGTCAGACTAATCCCTGAGGACCACCCGGGCCTGCTGGAGGTGAAGTGGTGCAAGAACCGCTTCACTCCCTTCCTGGTCATCGACCCGCTGCCCGACCCCACCCCGCTCCCACGCGACCCGGAGGAGTTCATCCAGGTGCTGCACCTGCCTGCTCGCGACCTTGACAGGCTGGCGCTGGGCGGTGACATGCTGCTGCCGTCTGTTGTCACGTGCACCATGGCAATGCAGTATCTGAGGGAGCACAAGTTGCTGTGACCGCAAGGGCAGCCGGGTTTTGGGTGGAAGCTGGGAGTGGGGGCTATGGCCACCTTTCACTGCAGTCACGTGCAGCAGGTGTTATGCACCATGGGGCTGAAATAACCAAAGGACTGCCAGCTTCTGTGAGGGACGGAGGGGTTACCGGAAGAGGTGGATCTTGGATGGAGCGATGTGAGCAATCCTGGCTATTGCCACATGAGATGTGGCTTGGCCTTGCATCTTGCTGCTTGCTGTGCAACCATGCATATGGGAGGTGAATCACGGATGGAGCGATGTGAGGCCTGTTTAGTGCCACATAAGCTGTGGTTTGGCTTGGCCATGCATCTTGCTGCTTGATGTGCAACGATGCGCCATGGGTATGGGGGGTTGGTTGTGGCAGTGGGCGTCAACAATGGGGGGATGGGGGGAGGAGTGTTGCAGGAACATCTAGCTAGAGGCTATAATGGGGCAAGACGGGTGCCTTGGTAGCAAGGTTGCCTGTCTCAGGGGCACTTCTCGTGCCCCCTTCACTGCAGCCCCTTGTGCGTGTACTCTATTCTAATACATGCTGTGGCATGCAGAACAATCACCAAGCTCCAAGCCGCTATTGGAGTATATCTCTACCGAGATAGATGGAAGCAAGCCACCTGTCAGCTACTGTACAGCAAGCAATGCTACTCTACAAAACAACCCAACACTGGCAAGCAGAAATCCAGCCACAACCCATAAAGTGATGATGCAAGATCTCAAGACCTCACTCCAACATGTCAACACTCTGCTACTGCAAAGACACGCACAGTGCGAACCCCACGCTTCTCCTGCTCCTGCTCACCCTGCCTCTCCTCTTCCTCTTCCTCCTGCTGTTCTATTCTTTCCTTAGCAGACTCATCTGCTGCCTGCGCAGCAGGACCAGACTTGAACCGCCAGAGCATCTTCTTCAGCACACTCTTTGTGCTCTTCACACCCTCCTCCTGTCCCCTCACACTGCCACCCCTCACACTGCCACCCCTCACATCCTCACGTGCCGCAGCACCACCCCTGATACCCCCGTAACCACTCAAATTAGGACTGCCACCACCATCCAACCCCCCAGTCTCCCTTGCACTCGCCTGCTTCCCTCCCACCGCCACCCACTCAGCATCTGCCTCAATGTCACTCCAATCCCCCAGCACGTTATCGCTGCTCATACTCCTGTAACCAGACTCTCTATTAGAAATAGACCGGCCCTTCCCCTGCAATAAACCCCTTTCTGATGTCTCCCAGACCTTGATTTCTGCGCCGGCCCTGCCTGAACCTTCAACTGCCGAACCACCACCACCAGGAGAGAACCTCCGAACCTGTACCGTGGCCCCAAGCCTCCCAGCCTGCGCTGGTGATCCGACCCTCCCAGAGTGGCCTGGCACACCGTACCTCTGAGCTTGCATCGGAGCACCATGCCATCCCTTCCCATCCCTCCATGGCAGCTCGGCTACTATCGGGCTCCTCGAGAAACCCCCATCACCCCCCTCTTCTCTCCCCTCCTCACTCCCCTCCCCCCCCATCTCCACCGCGTCTGTCACGGATATCTCAGGCAGCGACGGTGTGAAGCGGTGCATGGATGGGGTTCGGGGTCGCCCTGGCCGCATCTGCTGCAGCTGTGGGCCCTGTTGGTACTGCTGCACGTGCTGGATGTGTTGCACCTGTGGGGCCTGCTGGTAATGCTGCACGTGTTGCATCTGCTGCACCTGCTCGATCTGCTGCTGCTGCATCTGCACCTGCTGCAGCTGTTGCATGTGCTGCAGGCGGGGGGAACCGCTACCAGCTGCAGCAGAGGGCTCATGAGGAGAGCGAGCAAACCTGGGGGCCACTAAGGCCTTGCGCGGCGTCGGGGGTTTCTCTGCTGACGGTCGAGAGACTACAGTGGATGCGGAGAGGTGTGAGCGTGCGGGCCTGATGCTGCTGCAGGGAGAGTTGCAGGCTGCAGGTGGCACCCCGGGCAGATTCTCGGTCAGCACCGAAAGGGAACTGCTCCTGCGGTGAACGCCCCGGGCAGGTTGCCGGGCAGGCCTGGGCCTGGTGGGGGGGAAGGGAGGAGCGTGGGTGGCGGAGATGGGGGAGGCGGAGGTGGGGGAAGCGCAATGTGGGGAGGCGCAGACGGGGGAGATGCAAGCAGGGGAGGCGCAAGCAGGGGAGGCGAAGGAGTGGAAAGTGGAGGAGGTGGGGGAGTAGGAAGCCTGCGAGGGAATGGCGGAGCGAGAGGGACCTGTGTGGTAATATGAGTCAGTGGAGGAGGAGGGAGGGAGGATGGAGAGAGAGGAGTAAGGGGAAGAGTGAGTGGAGGAATGGGGGGAGCGGAACAAAGCCTGGTGCATGGAATCGGGTGGGCCGTGGGAAAACTGCCCCATGGCGGCAGATTGGGTGGTGCTGGTAACATCGCTCGACACAATCTGCACTGGTATTGGAAGGGCCTGCCCAAGCGAACCGGGGGTACATTCTGTATTTGTAGAGTAAATCACCCCAGGTAGCAAGACAGGGGCACATGGAGAAGCGAGAGCATTTCCACCTTTGTGGATTGACCCTGCTGCGGAAACCAACGCAGGTGGCGCGGACGGCGGGGGAGCATCCGTAGGCAGTGTGACTCTATCGCGCGTGCCATTAGGAAATATCGCGGCGAAATCGAGAGAGCCTTCAGATTCTGCCACGTCAGCGCCGCCGTCTAACGAAGGGGCACGAGGCCGCGGCAAATCCGATCCTTCGAAATGCTGCAGCTGTACCGAATCGTCTGACCATTGGGGGTTTTCATCGCGCTTTGCGCGGGGCGTAGGAACTAAGCTGAAAGCGTATTTCACGTGCGCCCCCTCCCCCGCTTCCTGCCCTTCCGCCGCCTCCCCCCATTCGCTCTTCCGCTCCCCCGTCGGCGCACGCCACGATTCTTCGCGCGTTTTCCCGACTTCTGGCGCGCCGTCAGGGCCATTGGCCGGCGCGTCGGCGGTGGCGGCGGAAAGCCGGGCCAGCGCGAGCGACCGCGCTGACCGCGCGGACTGCGCCGACTGCGGGGAATGCGGAGTGGGGTCCGCGTCGAGGCAAGTGAGGTCGATATTGTCGATGCGCAAGCCCACCGCCTCCATGCGCCGACACTGCTGCTCCAGCGCTGTGCGGGTTCAAAAAAAAGGGAGGGAGGGGGTTGATTGGGGAGTGAAGGGAAGCAACGGATGCGCGCCGGCGCGGCAAAGCAGTTCATACAAGACTCGTCGATACTACCGTCGGTTCAACTCGAGGCGCTCCTTTCGTCACTCCCCTCTCTGTTCTCGTCCTTTCTGCTCGCCTCACCTTCCCAGCTGTCATCCCGCGACGCCGCTTTAACCACCACGTGGCGCTGATTTGCCTCGCTGCTGCCGGCGTCGCCCGCGAATTCCGTCGCCATCCCCGCGCCTTCTACGCTGCGCGACCGCTGCACGCCGCCGCCGCTCCGCGCCCGACCCGTCGGTCTCCAGCCAGGACCCGCCCGTTCCACCGTCACAAAATCCGTCGAAGCCTCCGTCCCAGAATCCGTCCAGCGATTTCTGGCTACCATAGCTGACGGCGACTGTAACCTGTTACTACTTAGCGAGTGCGCATTGGCACTGAGCGTCCGCCTACCGCCGCAAACGTCGCCGCAACCGCCGCCGCCCGCGAAGGCATCGATCTCGGCCCAGCGAACGGGTTCCCCTGCCATTCTGACGTCGGCCCTGGTCGCGCCACGGGGAGTACGCGGCGGAACTAATCTAAGGCAGAATCCGAGCGCACTCGGCGTGTTTCTGTCGGGTGAGTGACTTCGGAGGCGCCTCGTCTTTTAAGTCGACTCGAGAAGCGCGCGGCGCAACGAACCCAAGGCAGAAACTAAGCGCACTCGGCACGCTTCTGGCGGGTGAGTGCTTTCTGCGGCGCCTCGAAACCCAAGATTTTTTTCCAGTACGAATGCAACACTACGCGCCGCGTTGTGTGAGTGGTTAAGCTCGCCGTTCCGTTGCGGAAAAGGTTCGACGTGACAATGCTCCGCCGTGATTGCGGCTCCTACGCTGATTACTCAACCGGAATCCGTCGCATGCCGCGTCATGACGAACTGACCAGGCTCCTAAGTTTCACACGCAGGCATTTGCTACAGCGTAGATGCTGCGAAGGAGATGGTTTCAAGAGGACGGAAGTGCACGGCGGAAAATAGGTCAACGCTCGCTACATTCCATTCACTTTTATTCAGCAGGTAGAATCATCGAGTGGAGTCAAGATGAGGTAAACACTTCCTCACGAATCGAGCAGGGAGAAGAAGCAGGAAATGCACGCAAGAGTTTTTTGCTGCAAGAAGCAGTCATCCCTCCCGCCTGCAGCAAAGCAACCTGGCTGGCACCCCTGCCTGCCCCGAGTGAGATTTTTGCTACGGGGCGCCCCGTGCTGATGATGATTGTGCGTTCACTCGAAGTCGTTGCTCCGTGACCATGACTCGTGCGTGGCAGGACAACCCTACAAGCTGTTCTGTGGTTCGGCTCCGTGCGTGGAGCGGCTGTAATTGGTTAAAGGAAAGACGAAGCGAACGTTCAGTTCGGCAGGAGCTTTGGGGAAGTTGGACGGGTGAGCTTCGCTGGTTTGGCCTCCATCTGACGAGGCTCGGTTCGTACGAAAGAAGTCAAGTGGCTGGCACACACGCTGGCTATGCGGCTGGCTGTCAAAGTGGTTTGTCTGGTTCGTTCTGTGGCGGGAATTTCGGGCCATTTTCAGGTGCAACTCAACAGTACGGAAAATGTATTCAGGTAGGAGCCCGGCAAATTCTTCCAGGTTTCTGTTGCGCACTGTACACACGTGCCTGAACAGTGCCTTGAAAAGATACGCCACTCAAACTTGTACTCGCTGAGGGAAATTATTGCGGAATTAATGTGCTCACACACGCTCCGTTTACCGACGCTACCAGGAAGTGCTTCGACATACCCCGAAAAGACACACTAAAAGCTCCACTGACCCCGGACGCATTTTTGGGAGATCACCCCTAAACACGAGACACTTACTGGTGTTTAGGGTGATGCCTCCGTAAGGTTTTCGTGAGAAAACATAAAACCCAATCGGAGCGGGATCGAATCGGGAGGCATCAACCCTAAACACCAGATGGGTCCCGTGTTTGGGGTTGATCCCTCCCGAAACTGCTTCCAGGTTCTCTAGGGGTTTCATTTTTTTTCCGGGTGGCCTTAACAGCTTCGGGTAGTTTGGTCTGGCCATATTGTATGTTTGACTTCCGTCAGAATGTGTCAGAGACAATAGAATCCGTCAGCTGAACAAGATGTGAGTGGCGGGTCTGCACAAACTGTTGTGTACAGTGCCGTAACAGTTCCGTAACAGATTGGGCTCCCACCGGAACACATTTCCCGTACTGTTGGGATTGCACCTGAAAATGGCCCGGGAAAGAAAGAGGGGAAAGAAAGAGGGAAAGAGGGAAAGAAAGAGGGAAAGAGGGAAGAAAGAGGAAAGAGGGAAAGAGGGAAAGAGGGGAAAGAGGGAAAGAAAGAGGGGCACCTGGGATGAAAGAGGGGCGTGCTGCTGACCAATGCAGCGAGTTCCCTTGGCCGCAAGCCAGCTGGCATCTTCATTGTGATCGACGGGAGTTTGTCCGTTTCGGGACCTGATACAGTACAATAGAGGAGTGGTCTAATTGTTGACATTGTACAATACAAATCAAGCTTCAGCAGTAGAGGTAAGCAGTGCAGTGTATTACAATTAATGTAAATTTTATCTCATCTTATACACCCATCACCTCGACATCCGTTAGTGGCTAGCAAGTCGTGGAAAGCGGCGGCGAGATGCGCAAACCGATGCCAAATGGCGATCAATTAGCGGTCCCACATCACTGGAGCTCCATGTGGATAGGGTTTCGTCAGCAGATTCCATCCAAACCCTTGACACCACCACCTCACACATTCCCCATCTTTCATACACCCCACTACATAATCAAACCATACAAACCGTCGATCAAACTCCAACACACAATATCTACGGTTACGAACCACCCCCAGCAGTCCCACGATGTCTACTGTATCACCCACTGCCCCCCATCCCTCGCTTCAATCCCTCGCCTCCCAGCTCTCTCGAACTCTCTCCACCGCGACGAATCTTTCTGATTTCTGATCCCACCTTTTCCTTTTCTACTCCCCGTTACCCTTCCCGATCTCCGTTCCCCCTCGTCTCATCTGCTGCTGCTTCTCCCTTACAGCTGCTGGACTCCCTCACGGCTCATTTTCACACGAGGCTGCATTTTCCCGCTTCAGTAGCCATAGTTGCTGCTGTTGCTCTCCTGCTAGTCTGCCGTTCAGGTCGTAGCTTCGGTCTCTGCACATAGACGACAATGGCTGCCGTCGCTGCCTCCGCTATGGCGTCTAGCCTCTCCGTCAAGGGCCTTAACGGGTCCTTGGTTTCCGGCAAGAGCCTCCGCTCCGCCGCGAAGCTTCCTTCCGTCGTTAGCGCTGCTAGGCTCGTGTGCGACGCTAGGGAAAACAAGGCCGTCGCCAGCCATGTGACGATCTCGTCCGCTGCGTCGTCCGTCGTCGAGGGTATCTTCGGCGAGAAGGCGACGAGGCAGATGCACCACGCTGCGATCATTGCGATGAATGCGATGATCGCCATGCCAGCTTTCGCCGAGGAGGAGAAGGGAAAGATTTTCGACTTCAACCTGACCCTCCCCATCATTGTCGTCCAGTTCCTGCTGCTCATGGTTGCACTCGATAACATCTGGTTCAAGCCGGTTTCCACGGTCATGGATTCTCGCGACGAGGAGATCAGGAAGAAGCTCATTGGTGTCAGGGATAACTCGGGCGAGATTAAGGATCTGCAGAGCCAGGCCGAGGCCTTGATCAAGGCGGCTCGCGCGGAGGCGTCAGGGCAAATGAACAAGATGAAGAAGGAGGTGGCTGCTGAGCTGGACGCGAAGCTGCAGGCGTACCGCGCGCGTATCGAGAAGGAGCTCGAGTCGTCGCTCGCGAACCTCGAGACGCAGAAGGAGGCGACCCTCAAGAGCCTCGACTCGCAGGTGTCGGCTCTCAGCGACGAGATCGTTAACAAGGTCATCCCCTTCAAGGCCTAGAGGTCTATTTGTTAGCGACTTATGACATGCTTGTTTACTTATTCGCCGATATTTACGCAACTAGGGTTTCTGCTTCATTTTTGAATGACGTCCTTGGGCTTAGCCTAGGTAATTTCTGTTTTGATGTGCCTGAGAGACTTACCATCATGTGCATATTGCTTCCGTCAGACATTGGCGTTGGGGGTACTAACCAAACCAAGATGGTGGAATGCAGGAGGGTCTGTCAGACAGTCACCACAAGGGTTTTCCTGTCAGTCAGTCCTGAACAAAAGCTGGTGCTACATATGCACCATGTGGTGATGAGATGTACCGGTATGCACTGTTTTTTATATTTATGACATGAGCCAGGAAATTATTCTAAATCTAGCTTAGCAATTAATGAATCGTCCTCCTAGGCCATTCAGAAGCGCTAGCTACACTACTCTCCCACCAACAGCATCAAGGGCAGCCACTGTAGCCTTAGCATGCAGCTTGCCTTGCTCTTGAAACGCCTCCACGATGGCAGCGCCCACAGCACGCCCCACCTCCTCACTGTCCACCACCGCCACTGCAGTCGGGCCCGCTCCACTGATGGTGCACCCGTGGGCCCCCGCTGCCTTGGCTGCTACCTTCACTGCTGACATGCCCGGAATCAGAGGCGAGCGCCGAGGCTCGACTATCGTGTCCGAAGCTGCTTGCAAGGAGGACGAGAAGAGAGGTTATAGATAACATGTGGAAAAAACATGAGGAAGAAGCCCAAAGTTGAGACATATGAAATCAGAGCAAGGAGAGAGTCTGCGGTGTTGCGAAGATGAGAAGAAAAGGAGACGTCTGAAATAGGAAGAAGGGCGCTCTCTGTTGGAAGAAGCACTCACCGAGGGCAGCACCGAGCAGGCGAGCGTCGCCCGTGTGGATGGCATGGATGAGAGCCGCTGCCTGACTGCTGTTTGCCACATGCGATGCCATCGTGATCTGCTTGCATGCCATGCCATGCAATGCCATGCCACACCGCGCCATGGGAGATGACAGAACCAAGAGATGTAAGACAAATCCGGAATCTCCCATGCAATGGCACAACACATCATATCCAGGCCACGTCAGACCAGATTCTATATCACAGCATGCCATGTTAGGAAGCTCTCACCTCCTTTGGCAGGGCGGCCCTCATCTCCTTGGTGGGTGCCTCAAACGCCGGAGTCACGACCACAAAGAAGAGCTTCTTCCCCTCGCCTCCGCTCTCCCCACCAAATGCGAGCGGGATGAGATGCAGCGGCCGGTACGACCGCACGAGCACAAACCCGCCCATGAGCGCCGGCGCTACGTTGTCCGCGTGGTAACCGCTAACCGCTGCCTCGGACTGTAACCCCGCCAGCACCAGCTGTGCTTTGGAGAGTGGCGAGCCAAAGAGAGCGTTTACTGCCACGGCTGCTGCTGCTGCACTCGCAGCACTGGAACCCAACCCGCTCCCCAACGGCAAACCCTTGTTCAGAGTCAGCCCGATCACCGGAAGATTTGATCCTGATTTGGAATCAGATGCTGTGCCGCTGCCCTTGCCGTCCGGGCCGTAGAGGCCGAGCAGCTCCATGGTGGCGCGGGCGGCGATGCCGATGCAGTTGGTGGCGGGGTCGAATCCCAGCCGTCCGTTGTCGCCCTCAATGCTCTCTATGATGATGTTGCCCGAGGGGGGCGCGGGCACGTCCAGGATCTGTTTAGGGAGCGCGCAGAGGATGTGGGGGGGAGAGAAATGGGGGGAAGAGATGAGGCAAGAAGAGATGAGCAGGCAGGGAGATAGACGTCCAGGATCTGCAGCGGGGGGCAGGCACAGCGGATGTGGGGGGAAGGGAGAAGTGGGGGAGGTAGGGGGAAGGGAAGGGATGGGGAAAAGCAAAGGCGGGAGGGTGGGGGCACGGGGGAAGGGGAAAGGAAAAAAAAGGGTAAGGGAACGAGGGAGGCAGGAGTGGGGAGGGTTAGGCATGGGAGGGGCTGCAAAGACCCACCCAGCGCCCGCCCCAGAGCCCAGGTAACGCCCTCCCCAGGTATTGCCCGGCCCAGGTAGCTCCCACCCCAGGTAACGCCCATCCCAGGTAGCGCCTACCCCAGGTAGCGCCCACCCCAGGTAGCGCCTACCCCAGGTAGCGCCCACCCCAGGTAACGCCCACCCCAGGTAGCGCCTACCCCAGGTAACGCCCACCCCAGGTAGCGCCTACCCGAGCCGTGACGTGGTCGCCAAGCCCCTCGACGGCGCATCCGAGGAAATCGAATCCCGGGCCGAGATTCGCCACTGTCGCCGGCGCGAACGCCGTCACCTCCTGCCGCGCCACGGCCGGCGGCGCGTCCAGCAGCGCCTCCAGATATTCCGGCGCAGATGCCGCTGACGCTGTGATCGCGGGGCGCGCGGCGCAGACGCGGGACTGCGGGAACGCGGGATCGGCGGAGATGGAAATGCGAAAGGGGAAACATGGAATGGGGGAAAGGAAAGGAGAGGGGGGAGGAGAGAGGAGGGGGAGGGGAGGGAGAGAGGAGGAGAAATAGGGGTGGGACGGGGGCAGCGGGGAGGGATGGGAAAAGTGTGGAAAGGATAATGTAGGTCTCACGTCATGATAGGTGCTACGTTTTACTCAGGCTATATGAGGATCACAACGCGTGCAAGCTAAGCGCACATTGTGCTTGGTCGACGAGTGCAGCATTCGCGGTACCTTCGATTTCGGCTGCGCGGGTTTGGCACGCAGGGTAAGCGACTGGCGGGGGAGCAGCGCTGACTTCGCGCAGCTGGTCAGCGCGCGCGGGCGGGTGACCGCGCCATTTGGCTCAGTCGCGGAGGCTGCGGGCGCAGAGGTGGCGGAGGGTAGGCGCACGGCGACAGAAGCCATTGGCGTGCTCGAGGGCGCGGATCAATCGGCGGGATGCGCGCGTATTAGCTAGAAATGCTGATGCTGAAGGTGGGATTTTTGGGTTCACGGCGGAGGTTCAGAGAAATCGGAAATTTGGGTTGTTTTTCCACAGAAAACTTGGTGCACTTTTTCATCTACAACACAGGAAGCTGTAAGCAAAACCACATTATGGTCTGGTGAAGTCACGATTATCGAGCTGTAATTGTAGCGAATACGGCACTACAACCATCACATCGTTCCACACGGCAACCAATACGTCCGCCACGTGGATAGAATGCTGATTTGGCACATCAGATTGAGGATTTCAGATCTTCCGCGTGACATGCGGTGCGGAACGCATCGCCTAGAAACCTGGCCTTCCAGGGACAGGGGAGGCAGATCACTCCCTCCCCTCCCCGCAATGAGGGGAACCCATAGCGCCGCTCCGCTCCGCACAAGCTCAATTGTCCCAGGAAGCAAGCTTTTCCCCCTATCGCGCACTCCTCCCCCGCCACTCTGGAACTCTCCGCACCACCACTCAAACTTCCGCACCGTTTAGTCCCCAAGCAGGTCCACAACGCGATTTCTAATTTGCAGATTTCTAAACCTAAGCCGCAAATTTATGCCGTGCCTACAAGCTCCTTACCAGCTTGTCGTGCCTCGTTTCCCTTCAATTCGCTGAAATTGTACATTTTTGGTTCGACGCGGGATCGGTAGGCACTCGACCAGAGAGCTAGTATCCGTCTTTTGAGCACGTAAGCTGTGTCGGACGATATAATTTAGTATCGTCGTCGCCATGTCCAAGACAGTCCCGTCGTGTCATGCGCGCGCCGCAGCCACAGCGGGGATCATCCCCCGCCGCGCAACATCCGCAACGACTTCCCAACTGCGCCTCGTCTCCGCCACAGGCGCAACACCAACAGCCGCATGCCGCGCCGTTCCCCGTCAGCGCGCCGCTTTCCTCCCCCGCCCAGCCCCCTCCCCGCGCCACCTCTCCTCCGCATCCGCCCTCTCCCCCACTCTCCCCGCGCTCTCCTCTCAAACCACCTCCGCGCGCCTACCCCGCCTCCCGTCTCGCGCGCCCGGCGCAGTGCGCGTCAGCGCGCGCGGGGGGGGCGGGAGCGTGGGGGTCCCGGAGCGCATCATCTCCGCGGCCGTCTACTTCCTCCCGCTCCTAGACGGCGCGCGTTACGCGCGGTTCCTCTACGCGCAATACCCCTTCACGCGCGTGCTCCTGGACCCGATCATCCCGCTCGTGCAGGCGTACAACTCCTTCCCGTACGCCGGCCTCATTCTCTTCTTCCTCCTCTACCTCGCCGTTATCCGCAACCAAAACCTCGACCGCTACGTGCGGTACAATGCGATGCAGGCCGTGATTCTCGATATCCTCATGATCCTGCCGTCGCTCATCGAGCGCCTATTCGCCGGCAACGACGGCATCTCGCTGCAGCTGACGATCATCTTTTACAACACCGTCTTTCTGTACCTCTTCGCGTGCTTCGTCTTCGGCGTCGTGTCGTGCCTCCTCGGGAAGACCCCCCGCTTGCCCATCGTCGCGGAAGCCGCAGACGCGCAGGTGCCGTTTTGAGTGGGAGTTGCGGAAGGGAGGGAGGGGGGGGGGGGGGGGGGTAAGGGGGAGTGCGCGCGGGGGTGCTCGCGAGGTGACGCCGGGCGTTTTGCTGCGGGATCCGCTGGGTGGTGAGTATGTGCTGTTTACGCGGCGCATATCTGTCAACATTTTCTGCGTCGTCTAGTTTATGTAGGATTGACTTGCGTTCATTACTGTAGGATTTTCTGTTCCCCTACGTGTTTCTTTACTTTGCAGTTCAACGTAGCTACTAAGGTTCCAACTTTTTTCCTTCACTGAATTCACTCTTGCATGGCTGCAGCCGTGGCGGTTCCATTGACTAAGAACATCAGAGCTGCAACCAGCAGCACTGGGAATTAAACATCACTTAAATTGAACTTGTCAATAAAATGAGCCCCCCGACTTCTCTCCCCCCTCCCACCACACCCTCTCCCTCCACGGTCCAACCCCTCCCCCAACTCCTGCGTCACCGCCATTCTCCTCTCCTTTCCGCAATGCTCGCCGGCGTTCCCTCCCCTTGCCCCTCCATTTCGCTTCTTCCGCCACCATTTTTCTCCCCTTGGCCTCTCTCTCACGGCCGTTCTTCTCCCCGTTACCCAGCCAGCCCCCCCCCTAACCACTCCTCCCGTTTCTCCACACCCCCCACCCACCCTGCAATTTCCCTCCCGCCCTCCTCCCTCCCTCCCCGCGTTTCCCCTCCCTCCCTCCCCGCGTTTCCCCTCCCTCCCTCCCCGCGTTTCCCCTCCCTCCCTCCCCGCGTTTCCCCTCCCTCCCTCCCCGCGTTTCCCCTCCCTCCCTCCCCGCGTTTCCCCTCCTCCCGCCGCCATTCCCTCCCTGCTGTTATCGTTCCCTCTCTCCCACTCTCCTCCCCACTCCCTCCCTTTCTCCAGGTCACTGACCTTTCCCTTCCCAAACCGTCACTGCCATTTCCCTCTCCTCACCACCATTTCCCTGCTATCTCACCTGCATTCCCCACTCACCTTTGTTCCTCACACCTCACCATGGGACCCCTCGTTAGCACCATCAAAGAGCCATGTAGCACTCTCAAAACCCGGCTTGGCAACTTTTGTGCGCTATTCACATCAACTGTAGTTGTGAAATCCCAATGCAGTGCATTCCAGACTTCCAGGTCCTGCTTGATTGAACTATTATAAATTAGTGCAATGCACGAATGGTTATCATGGCTTATTGTTTTAAATAAACCAAATCAAGAGACTGCATTGTTGGTCACATTAAACCTGCGAAAAAAATTTGCGGCATACATGTTATAGGATTTGCTGTGTGCCATAAATTAAGTGCAGTACATTGTCTGGTGCTTTCCATGCTGTTCTGAAAGAGTGAACAAAAGCGAATGAGAGGTGATTGTAACGATTTTCCCTCTTGACGGAAGTGAACCTTTCCGGCAAATCCTGGAATTCTATCTGAGCTCGAAGCGTCCCGACCAAATTCGCTGTGAGCACCGATGTTGTTGCCTGTCTGGTGGGGCATGCACAGCCACCTGAACCGAATTGAAGGAAGGCGCTGCTGTGATTCGTGGACAGGTTCTTCACAGTGAACCGGTACCGTACGGTAGTTGGAATTCGTAACCACCTCAGGTGAGAATTTTCCCCTGATTGCTGCCGTTCATCCCGCTGCTTATCACCCTGGCGGTACACGACGAGCCGCTGTTTATGCTTTTCCGCTCCCCATGTTGTCGCATCGCTGCTGGGGCGGGGGGGGAGGGGTTCCAGGAAAACGGGAGTGCGCTTCAGCGGATTCCGAAACGCCACGTCTGTGCAACGAGTGGCGCTCGCTCATTCATTCCCGTCGCCCTCTGCGAAAGTCGCTGAATTCGTTTCGCCAACATTGCCTGCGCCTTGCTGGAGTAATTTCTGAGCAACAACGCGTCGCATGTCGGTTCCTAATTTCTCCTGACTGCACTGGTTCTTCTCGTCGTATTCGCTTCCCCCAAATGTGGCATGCCATGCCATGCCATGTCAAGGCAGCTCTGTCCACACAGGGCACAACCTTTCCCCACCGTGGCGTCGCGTCGCCCTCACGCATGTCCTCCTCGCATCCCTCACATCTTTCTCCCCCCTGCACCACATCAACGCAGGACAAGACGCCAATTCCAACTAACGCACGAGAAGCAGATTTACTTCCACTCCACCCTCCAATTTCAACAAGAGCATGTAAGTCAATATTCCCACTCGCTAGACAAGACACAAAGCTCAACTTCATTCCTTGTGGCTATTTCATTCAACCCCAGCTTGAAAACTCGACAGGCTGAATCTCGGGCCACACTCATTCCACGCTGCTGCATTTGGGAACCACCAGGAGAGTGTCTGTCCCACAAGCGATCAAGCCTTTCCAGCCCAACCTTCAACATGCACCAACGTTGCCAGTGAAAGTCTCTGTAAACCCATCGACGCTCACCGCGGGATTTTCTCCCCGCAGCAGCTGTCTTCCCGCAGTAGCTACCCTCTCGCCAAGCATTCCCACGAGCGAGGTCCCACAAACAATCAAGCCTTTTCAGCCCGAGCCGCAACATGCGCCAACGCTTTCGCCGGAGCTCTCTGTAAATCCATCGACGCTCGCAGCGCGATCAAGCCTTCCCAACCCGAGGCGCAACATGCACCAGCGTTGTCGGCTGAACTCTCTGTGAATCTGCACCCGACCTCTTTTCCCGCAACGGGGGATTCCCACCGCGATACGCGCACCTCTCGCAACACCCGTACCTCTCGCAACACCCGCACCGCCCGCAACAGCCACACCTTTCGTGAAGACAACGTATCACAGCCTCGCCTGATGCCTCCTCAGCGCACCGTATCGCTTATCCTTCGGCGCAGCGCCAGATCACGTTATTAGCTCTTAGGGAAGCTGGCTCCTGCTTCGCATTCCGTACTGAAGACAGGTCATAAGTACCTTGCAGCAGACTCATCGCAAAGCAGATGTGCAGAAAGAGTTCCAAACCTTAGCCCACGCTTTCAACGCGCCTGAGAATCAGCCTACGCTGCAGCTACTAAGTGGTAACCAGGTTACCTGCACTATCACGTCGTTCTTACGGTACGCGGGACCCAGATATCGATCTACCGGATTTGTCGCCGTGAGTCGCGGGCAGCCATGGATTGCACGCGGAAGTGCGTACGGTGGGAGATGGGGTCGCCGTTGTGCGTGCGATCACCCGTCTCGTCGTACACGGCAGGCGGTTACAGCCACGCCAAATCGCAATCTAAGGTAAAGGCATTCTCTTTTTTTGAGTCGACTAAAAAACACGCTGTGCATGCGATCACCGCATCTGCGCAGCGATACACGACAATTGGGTAGCGAGTCGTTTTGCGGACCCGGTGTCGTCACGCGGTCGCACAATGACGTCACGACACGGTCTGGGATACGTACCTGAAGCTGAGGGCGAAGCGGCTGTAGCCTGATTACTGAGGGAGCGCGGACCGCGGAATGGAGAAAGGATGAGGCTGCAGCAGATGCATTACGGCGGTTGTGGCAGACTGTGAGCGGGGCAGGGCAGGTATCGCTGTCAGAGGGAGCGGCGGTTTGTGCCGAGGCTTAGGCCAGATGTAGTTCCGCTAGCGGCCAGCTTAGAGTCGAAACAATCATCCCTGCCGAACCTGGTTGTGCCGAGCCTGCCGTGCCGAGGCTGACCGTGCGGGGAGTGGCTGCGCCGACGCTGGGGGAGGGGTGGGCGGGCGGGTACTTAGCAGCGGCGGGGCGGCGCAGCGGGTTTTTGGCGTTCGGACGGGAAGAAGCGGGATGGAGTTAGGATTAAGAGAGATTCCGCTGCTTCGCTAAACCAGACCCGAAACCAGACTCTGAGATTAGGCTCCCGTATTACGCCCCTAAGGTAGACCCTTACGCCAGCAATGTTTTTTATTTCCACTAATGCTCCTAAACTAGGACCCTAATTTCTGCCTATCGTATCCGACTCCCTCCCCCTCCCCGTCCCTCCTCCCCCACCCCTTCAGACCTTTTCAAGCCGAGTCGAGTCCACTGCGCGCCTCGTGCTCGTCTTTATTCTCCTCGTCTTCTTCCTCTCGACGCTCTGTGCCACCATCGGAGTGCCCAAAATCGACCTCTCGGAGCCGGTCGTTCTCATGCGCCGCGGCGACCGCCGGCTAGTCGTCAAGTACACGCCCAGCGCGGCGGACGACGCGGCGACGCGCGCGATCGTGGATCCCGTCGCCGACCTGTCGCACCCGCGGCTGGCGAAGAGACGAGCGCTCATGAGATACCTGAAGGAGGACCAATAGCGGTGGAGAAGGGAGGTGCATTTGGGGGGGGGCGTATCTGGGTCAATCATGAGATACCCCAAGGAGGACCAATAACGAGGGAGGAGGGAGGTGCATCGGGGTTCAAGGAGAGCGCTCATGCGATACCTGAAGGAGGACCAATAGCAGTGGGAGGCGCCAGGTGGTGCATGCGGAGGGAGGAGCACATTGCGGAGGGGCACACGGGGGTGGATGGAGAGGGAGGTGAAAGCTGTGTGTGGGTCACAGCGTTGTGCAATGGATGGAGGGAGAGGAGAGGATGACGCTATATCGAGAATGGGGTGAATGCCTATGAGTAAACGGTGTGCGAGCCGAGGCTCGCAAATGGATGGGATTCTAGGAGTGAGATGGAAAGTATGCAGATTCAGCATGTGACAGACAGACGGACTAAGAGACATTTGATAGTAGACAGCAGAGATTCTAGTAGGAAAAAAGTGTATTGTGTAAAAGATGCAATACCTTACGTATAGTATGGCATGAGCCGATTCAACCTCCTACATCAATGTTTTACCGTACCCTTGCAACAGATGGACTAGCTTGCCTTTGGTTGTTGTAGGGCTGACAATTGCCTTTCATTATGTTGCTTATCACCATGTAAATTACTGCCACGAGCAAGAGAACCTCATGCAGAGCTGGCAGAGGGTGGCATGCGCTGATGATGTGGTGTGTGCAAGCAGGGCAATGGCAGGAACAGGGCAAAGCAGCATGGCATGACACGTGACACGGCATGTGGCATGGCCTTTCTCCAATGACCTGGCACAGCAAGTGCTGACATCAGCATTTCCCCAGCATAGGCCGATTTCCAGCACTGCATCCACTTCAGGCTGTGCTGACGGCAGCAGGTCTGGCCGAAGCAGCGGGTGAGGCTCGGATGACGAGCAGGCGGTCGTCAGGCCCCCAGGGAATGGGGCGGTCCTTGTGGGAGGGGTTGAGGTGCCACTCCCCCCGGTGCCGATACGCTATCACCAGCTCCTCACTCATGCGCACTCGCGCCTAACGGGGGGGAGCGGGGCAGGGGGAGGGAATGGGGGAGATGGAGGCATGGGGACTCGTCTGCTCGCCACTCAGCCTCGCTGTCCAGCCACCCCCCTTACAGCCCCACCTGCTCCCCCCTCCATATAGTCACACCTATATCCTCACCTGTTTCCCCTTCCTAAAGCCCCACCTGCATCTCCCAGAGGTTGAAGATGCCTGGCTCACTCTCCCCAATGAACTCGTCTGCTCGCCTCACTGCTATGCGATTCTTTTCCGACCCGATGATCTCGTCCAATACCGTGCCGACATCTGGCGGGGAGGGGAGGGGAGGGGGAGAAGAAGGTGCGGAGTGGTGATTTGATGAATGCGATTCTTTTCCGACCCGATTATCTCGTCCAATACTGTGCCGACATCTGGCGGGGAGGGGAGGGGAGGGGGAGAAGAAGGTGCGGAGTGGTGATTTGATGAATGCGATTCTTTTCCGACCCGATTATCTCGTCCAATACCGTGCCGACATCTGGGAGGGAGGGGAGGGGAGGGGGAGAAGAAGGTGCGGAGTGGTGATTTGATGAATGCGGTTTCTCTCCGACCCGATTATCTCGTCCAATACCGTGCCAACATCTGGCGGGGGTGGTCAAGGGAAGAGGCCGCGGCGGAGGGGGTTGAGGGAGGGTAGAGCGCGAGGTGAATGGAAAGACTTACTTATCCAGTGCCATGCTGCCATGTGGCAGGGTATAGCAGCACGGCACAAAGGGGAATGCTACATAGAGATTCATTTTGAACGGGCAAACTCAAGATGTCAGGGATTGTGGGGGTGAAGACTTGGGGGGAAGGGAGAGGGAGGGAAGTAGTGTAGTGTGTGTGTGTGTGTGTGTGTGTGTGTGTGTGATTTGAGCCAACACTGATGCCCCTCTTATCTGCACTCAACTCACATCTGCCCAATCTCACCTGGGTCGTGTGTGATCTGCGCCAGCACTTGCGCCTCCAGGTGTTCGGGGCACACAGCACCGTCCAGTGCATGCCTCTCCACCTGCCGAGCCACGTCCCTCTCACTCGCCGGTACCTCCGCCACTATCGCCGCCTCCTGTGCCCTGCCCCTGGATGCCTGAGTGAATGCGTGGGAGGAGGGATAACAGGGATGCATAGTAGGGAGAGGGGAACAAAAGGGTGGTGGAAGGGGTTGTTCCTCCACCTGCTGGGCCACGTCCCTCTCACTCGCCGGCACCTCTGCCACTATCGCTGCCTCCTGTGCCCTGCCCCTGGATGCCTGCAAGGGAGAGGCAGAGGGGGGGACAAAAGGAGGGACAGGGGGAGGAGCAGGGAGAGGAGGGGAAAGAAGGGTGTTTGAAGGTGTTACGTTGAATCATTCAATTCGCTGTTCCACCTGCCGGGCCACGTCCCTCTCACTCACCGGCACCTCCGCCACTATTGCTGCCTCCTGTAACCTCCTGGATGCCTGAAAGAGTCAGCAGGGGGTTCCAGGGAAGAGAGAGACAGTGGGGGGGACAAACGGAGGGACAGGGGGAAGAGGGGGAAAAAGAGTGATGCAAGGGTCTCAAATTGACTCAATCACATCGCTGCTCCACCAGCCCCACCTACCCCCACCAGCACAACCAGTGCATTTCTCTCCACCTGCCTCGCCAGGTCCCTCTCACTCGCCTCTGCCACTGCTGCCTCCTTGCCCTTCCCGTGGATGCCTGCAGGAGTGTGCATGGAGAGGAGAGAGAGCGGCGGGATATAGTGGGGATAAGGGAACGAGATGGTGTTGAAAGGAGGGTTTCCCTTATTCTCATATGAGAGAGGGGTTTCCTCTCCACCTGACTCACTCAGGTCACTGCTCCACCCGAGGAATCACCATACACACACCTGAATACACCTGTGTGCACCTGAAAAAACACCTGATAAGCACCTGAATGGTCCTGATAAGAAGAGCAGTGACGGTGGCCTGCGAGCTGTCCAGCGTCCCACCGTCCGGCGCATCCCCCTCCTCCCCGTCCTCCCCCGCGTTGACTTGCGTTGACTGCAGCAGAATCACCGAGTCAACTGTTTCCAAAGGCAGCGACTCCAGCACCTCCCGTGATGCTGGGCTGCCACGCTCTGGTGTGAGGTGAGGTGGGGTGGGGTGGGGTGGGGTGGGGTGGGGGGGCGCTGACTATTGACTTGTGTTGAGGTGGGCGTTTCGAGAGGCAACGACTCCAGCACCTCCCGTGATGCGAATAGGAAGCTTCCTGTGCCTGCGGATGTTCCCCAGCAGCAGCTCATCTGTTGGCGAGATGTGTGTCGCCACCACCGTCACCTCACTGCCCTGTGCCAGTATCGACGGCAACAGCTCTACCACCCACCTGCCTGGCCCCCTGCCTGACCCCCCTCCTCCCCCCCCCCCCCTCCCCACCTCCCTGCACCCACTCCCCTGCAAGCGGCACTCACTGATGCGGATGGGAAGCTTCCTGTGCCTGCGAATGTTCCCCAGCAGCAGCTCATCCGTCGGCGAGATGTGTGTCGCCACCACCGTCACCTCGCTGCCCTGTGCCAGTATCGAGGGCAGCAGCTCCACCAGCTGCTTTGCCTCGGGCCGCCATCCGCATATAAGCACATGCTGCTTGCCGCCCACGCTGCTGCTGCTCGTGCCACGTGGCGCCTTCTGAGTGGCTGCCGGGACAGTGGCAGCAGTGAGTTGGGGCGGCGGGGGCGGCAGGCGGCTGGGCCCCGGGCGGTAGCTGTTGCGATCCGCTGCGATCACTAAGAGCTTGTCTCCGGGCTGGCAAAGGGGTGAGGGGTTGGGTTGGGGAATTGGGGGTTCGTGGAGGGGGGAGGAGTAAGGGGACAGCACATCATGAGTGCGGCAGGCGGCTGGGCCCCGGGCGGTAGCTGTTGCGATCCGCTGCGATCACTAAGAGCTTGTCTCTGGGCTGACAAAGGGGTGAGGGGTTGGGTTGGGGAATTGGGGGTTCGTGGAGGGGGGAGGAGGAAGGGGACAGCACATCATGAGTGCGGCAGGCGGCTGGGCCCGGGCGGTAGCTGTTGCGATCCGCTGCGATCACTAAGAGCTTGTCTCCGGGCTGGCAAAGGGGTGAGGGGTTGGGTTGGGGAATTGGGGGTTCGTGGAGGGGGGAGGAGGAAGGGGACAGCACATCATGAGTGCGGCAGGCGGCTGGGCCCCGGGCGGTAGCTGTTGCGATCCGCTGCGATCACTAAGAGCTTGTCTCCCGGCTGACAAAGGGGTGAGGGGTTGGGTTGGGGAATTGGGGGTTCGTGGAGGGGGGAGGAGGAAGGGGACAGCACATCATGAGTGCGGCAGGCGGCTGGGCCCCGGGCGGTAGCTGTTGCGATCCGCTGCGATCACTAAGAGCTTGTCTCCGGGCTGACAAAGGGGTGAGGGGTTGGGTTGGGCTGGCAGTGGGCAGTGGCTGGGTCATGGGCAGTGGCTGGGTCATGGGCAGTGGCTGGGTCATGGGCAGTGGCTGGGTCATGGGCAGTGGCTGGGTCATGGGCAGTGGCTGGGTCATGGGCAGTGGCTGGGTCATGGGCAGTGGCTGGGTCATGGGCAGTGGCTGGGTCATGGGCAGTGGCTGGGTCATGGGCAGTGGCTGGGTCATGGGCAGTGGCTGGGTCATGGGCAGTGGCTGGGTCATGGGCAGTGGCTGGGTCATGGGCAGTGGCTGGGTCATGGGCAGTGGCTGGGTCATGGGCAGTGGCTGGGTCATGGGCAGTGGCTGGGTCATGGGCAGTGGCTGGGTCATGGGCAGTGGCTGGGTCATGGGCAGTGGCTGGGTCATGGGCAGTGGCTGGGTCATGGGCAGTGGCTGGGTCATGGGCAGTGGCTGGGTCATGGGCAGTGGCTGGGTCATGGGCAGTGGCTGGGTCATGGGCAGTGGCTGTTGCGAATTGCTGCAATCGAGCTCGTCCCTGGGCTGATGAGGGCGGGGGTAGAGGCTTCAAGAGGATTGGAAGAGGGAAGAGATACGGCTGGAGGGAAGTGGGGACATCTGGAGGGAGGGGCTGGGAAGAACTAGGAGGAGCGATGCAGCGAGAGCTTTATGGAAATGACTTTTAAGATGTCACAACAAAATGAGCCACGAGCAGCGTATTCCTATGGGAGTACCCTGGAAACGCTGTGAGCGTACCTCTATGAGCGTCCCTGGAAACCAGCTGGGTGGGTTCACAAGCACCGCCTCGCCCAGAGCGCTGAAGGCAGCACCAAAGCATCGGGTGCGGTGTGCTGCCTGGGCGCCTTCACGAGCCCACAGGGGGTGAATGATAAGCCATGAGAAACGTGGCTCTATGATAGTGCGTCAGCTGTTAACATACCTCTATGAGCGTCCAGCTGGGTGGGTTCACAAGCACCTCGCCCAGAGCACTGCTGGCACCTGAAGCATCAGATGCAGTTTGCTGTTTGGGCGGCTTCATGAGCCCACAGGGGGTGGCGTTGTCGAATAGAAAGAGGGCATCGCCAAACGTGCGCCCCACTAGCTCTGGCCTGATGGGTTGTGGAGGGGAGAATGAGTGAGGGGGGGATGGGGAGGATGGAGAGGGCATGGAGGGGACGAAGTAAAGCAGGACACAGTGCATGCCACACACAGTTCATGAGCCCACCGTACCTCAGAACCACCACACCACAGAACCACTCACCACTCCTTGAAGTAGAACTCGTCGTTCTCAAAGTCGAGCAGGTCAGCTGTGACATCAGCAGTGCCGCGGTGCACAGCAGCAGACAGCAGCGTGCGCAGCGAGAGATTCTCCGCCGCTACCGGCACCAACCGCCTCATCCTCCCCCTCTTGCTGCTGGCAGGTGCTTGGGCAGTGGCGGCGGGTGATTGAGAGGAAGGGGAGGGGGCGAGGAGGGTGCGGTGGAGGCGCTGCAGCAGGCGCACGTTGGAGAGCGATGAGAGCTCCGCGATGATGTCAGCGCTGATGTCAGGCCTGTTGGCGAGTGCGAGACTGGCTTGGATCACCTGAAGGGAGGGTGAAAGGGATGGGTTGGGTTCAGTGGGAGCATTAGAGCTCGTGGGAACAAAGAGAGCCCCACGATGATGTCAGCACTGATGTCGGGCCGATTGGCCAGGGCCAGACTGGCTTGAATCACCTGAAGGGGTGGGTGGGAGGAGAGGGGTTCGTGGGAGGGTGAGCATAATTGGGAAGATAATGCACGCATGGATGTGACAGAACCACACACCACACCACACCATACCATACCATACCATACCATGCCATACCATACCATACGGCAGCACACCACAGCACAGCACGGCGGACTCACAAAGGCGTCGGCTTGGGAGGGGTCGGAAAAGAGGGGGGAGAGCAGCACAGTGGATTGAGCAGCATCCGCAGCACAGCGCTCCACACCTCACGATACCGTGTCACACCACATAGACTCACAAAGGCGTCGGCTTGGGAGGGGTCGGAGACGGGCGGGGAGAGCAGCACAATGGAGCGCGCAGCGTCCGCAGCACAGCGCGCCAAGTCCTCCGAGTGGAAGGGCGAGCCAGTGCGCGTCACAATCTGCCCGCCGCCTGCCTTGTGCCTCTCGCTCTTGGGAATGGCGTCCAGCAGCGCGCTGTCCATCTCCTCCTTGCCCTTGCCCCCCGCCAGCACCACCACTGCCCGACTGCCATCCGCCCCCACCAGCTGCTGCACCAGCGGGATGGTGCGCGGGGTCCAGCCTGGGATTGGGGAGAGGGGGAAGAGAGAGGGGAGGGCGGGGGTTGGGGACAGAGAAAAAGGAACGTGTGGGGGGATTGGGTGCCATTGTTGGCCACACAGCACCACCACTGCCCGACTGCCATCCGCCCCCACCAGCTGCTGCACCAGCGGGATGGTGCACTCATTGCAAATCACACCACCAGCAACTACTGATACTAGCCACTCACCCACGACCAGCACGTGTCCTCTCTCCATGACGGCCCCCTTGCCCTTGTTCAGGTCGTCCACCTGCTTCGCCACTCCATCAGTCGCCAGACCCACCAGCAGCGCCAGCAGCAGCAGCCCCTTTATTGTAAGCACCACTGCCAGAACCCGCTTCCATATCGAGTCCTGGGTGGGGAGAGGTGGAGGAAGGGGGGGATGTGAAGGAATGACGTTGGCCCAGGTCTGACAGCATGGTCCATTGCAAAGCACACTGTGTGACATAGGCAGGGGGGCAGGCAGGCACCAAGGCAAGTAGGCAGACAGGCATGCGGGAATGCGGGCAGGCGGGCAGGCAGGCAGGGAGGAAGGCGGGCAGTTTCGCACATATCCACCCCACCGGCTCACCTGAGCGCCCTGCTGGCCCGGGTCTGACAGCATGGTGCACGAGAGGAGACCCACACGGCTCATCTAGGCCATTGCCATGCAGACTGCGTGAAAAAGGCAGGCAGGCAGGCACACATACAGCTTGGGGTGTAGCCTGCAGGCATGAAAGCAACCCCATTCCATCCCTCTCCACACTTCTCCACCCCACCGGCTCACCTGAGCGCCCTGCTGGCCCGGGTCTGACAGCATGGTCCACGAGACCCACACGGCCTCGCCAAATGGCACCTCCTCATTGGTCGCCTTGGCCGCGGCGATGAAGGCTCCGGCTCCCAGCAGCATGAGGGCCACCCAGAGGACAGAGAGCAGCAGCAGCTGGTGGGAAAGGGGGAAGGGGGAAGGGGAAGGATGGGGGGAAGGAGAGAGGTGTTTGAGGCTGCTTAGACATCCCAGAAATTGAAGCCAGAGGCTCCCAGCAGCATGAGGGCCACCCAGAGGACAGAGAGCAGCAGGAGCTGGTGGTAAAGGGGGTGGGGTGGGGGGTGAGGGGAGAGGCGGGAGGAGAGGGAAAAGGGTAGATGCGGGTGGTGTGGAAATGATTTACACAACGTGAGATGGGCACAGCGAGTGGGAGGGGGGGAACGGAACAGGGGAGGAGGGGCTGGAAGTGGAAGGGAAGAAGATTAGAGGGAAAGGCACGAAGCAAACCAAGGCAGAATGAATTAAAAAGCACTCAGGTAAAGTTTTGAGGGTGCTCTTGATAGATAGCAAGAGAAGGAGTTGAGGGGTGATTCCTATCAAGACAGAACGCACCAAGGGAGCCTTTACCGTCCTTTCATCGCTCTGCCCTGCTCACCTTCCCCGAGGGTTCAGTGGTGAGGAAGAGGTCGATGGCGTAGAGGGCCTTGTCGGTGATGCCTGCTCGCTGCTGGGGTGACTTGAGCGCCGCTGGACTGGCTGTGCCGGGTGGGGGCGGGGTCAGCACGATCTGAGATGGGTGGAGAGTGGTTGGGGGAGCGGACGGAGGGGCGGGAGGGAGGGGGCGGAGTGAATGCGAGGAAAAGGATCGGAAGCAAGCTAACGATAGAGTTGCCGTCTCTCAATGGGTCGCCTTCTCTCTGATTCCGCTCATCCCCTCTAACCTGGTTGGTGGCAGCGGCGGCAGGCGGAGGGCGCAGCAGATCCGCGAAGAGGTTAGCACCGCCTCTGCTGTCCAGGCACCAGGATGGCTTTTGAGTCGACTCAAAACCCACTTCACTCACCTGGTTGGTGGCAGCGACAGCAGCGGGAGAGCGCAGCAGAGCGGCGAAGGGAGCACCCCCTCCTTTTCCCAGGCGCCAGGAGAGGGAGGAGAAGAACGTGGCTGCAGCTATGGCCGCCGCGAGTAGAGGGAGGAGGATGGCGCGAGGGAGCGGAGAGGGGAGGAGAGAGGAGAGGCTGAGCGGAGGTGGCGCGGGAGAGGTGGGGATGGGTGTTGAAGTGGTAACGGTGGGTTTGGAGTTCAGTGGAGGCGAGTCTGCTGGCTGGAGTGCGGTGCTGTCGTTGTATGCCTGCATCGATGAGGGTAAGAAGGTGAGAAATGGGCGGGGACGGATGTGGAAGTAAGGGGGTTGGAACCATGGCAGGGGATGGCAGGGAATGAAATGGAATGACAGAGAATGAGAGGGAATGACAGGGAGAATGCCACGGAATGGACCTCAGCTGAGACAGAATGACAGAAAGGACAATGGAATATTACAGACTGACACAGATTGGCTAATGCCATAAAGTGACATGATGGAACGCCATAAACTGACATGCATGACATAAGGTGACACGGAATGGCGCAGCTTGACATAGAGTGGCATAAAGTGCGCCTAAACTGACACGGAATAACACACAGAGCACTTACCTCCCTAGGTTTGTCCGAGGCAGCGCGAGGAGCGACGGCGCTCCGCTGGCGACTGCGAGATGCCGAAAAAAACGGAGAGGCCAACTTCCGTCCTAACGGCGAAGGCCTGATCATACTTTTCGTGAACGTTGGACCTAACGTGGCGACATTCGCGACATTCGCGACACTGCGTACAACATTGTGTGCGACGTTGTGCAGGATTGGTTGCTGGCGATGCGAGTTCGCGGCGTCAAGGCCTCGGATTGAGTTCTGCACCGTAACGATAGGTGGACGCGCGAGAACCGACTCCATGACGACCAGAATTTCGTGTAATCGCGGCAATGTAAAATGATGCTATAATTTACTATGTTACCAGCAGCGTCCGGAAATCGCACTATTTATCAATGCAGGAGAAAAAAATCGTCAGAGTAGGAAGCTGCGATGAATCTGACCAGAAACTGTACGCGGTAAATACAACGCACTGCCTGGAGGGATCCCTGGTAGACAGAGGGATCGAAGGCGGTGCGGTGCCGCAGAGCCTCAAGCAGTCGGCTGCTTCGTAGTAGTCACTAATACGAGACACCTCACTAAGGCGCCTCTCACACTTTCCCTTCTCCGCAACTGAAATGTGTCATTGGCTCAGTGTGGGTAGGGGGCTACCGAACAGGGCCGGAACCTTGTTGCCAACGGAATGGGCGACCTCGTTGCGAACGAAATGGGCGACCTCGTTGCCAACGAAATGGGCGACCTCGTTGCCAACGAAATGGGCGACCTCGTTGCCAACGAAATGGGCGACCTCGTTGCGAACGAAATGGACGACCTCGTTGCCAACGAAATGGGCGACCTCGTTGCCAACGAAATGGCCGACCTCGTTGCGAACGAAATGGGCCGCGTCGTTGCCAACGAAATGGGCCGCGTCGTTGCCAACGAAATAGGCGACCTCGTTGCGAACGAAATGGGCGACCTCGTTGCCAACGAAAATGGGCGACCTGACCAAGTGCTTTTCTCCGTCATCTCGTCATCTCGTCGCTGCCAGAGCAAATCTTCTGATTTACAACTCCCTGGCGCTGTTCTGCAGGCGTTAAATCTCGAAAAACTGGGTCCGCCGAATCTTCGCCGATAAGTGGGTTTCAGCTTATCAAGGTTTGGTGATAAGCGAAGTCCTGCCAAACCTGTTCGCGCCAAATTTAACGCTCTCGCCTGCAGAACACCACTTTTAGGGCGCACAAATTTAGTCGTCTACAGGTTCGAAGTTGTTGCTTCGCCGGGCAAATGGTCGCACAACTTGTGCGGTGCTGATTCTACCTCGGGAGCTAGCATCAGCCTCCGCACAAGTTATGCGGGGCAGCAATTTCCGTGCGACGCAACCAGCGTGAATGCGCCTAGAAATTACGGAGAAGGCTACGGCGGTCAAATTGGTGCGGCGCCAATAACGCCTGCAGAACAACACCCCTGCTGACCGAGCCAGTTTCCTCTGTGACCCTCCACACAATTGGACTACTGGGGCGAAAGAGGAAGGCGGGGTTCGGTTCATCTAAGATTGAGTGCGGTTTGTGAGGGTGCAGAGCATGGCAATTCTCAGCGACTTATTAGCAGCAACTTCAGTGAGCGAAATCGTCACTGCCGTCGTCCTTCTGAGTAGAGTGATCTCGGGTCGTGAAAGTCTCTACCCACAACTCGCGTAGTTTAGTGTCATCTGCCAGACTACTCCCAACGTTAGGAAGGTCGAGATAGTCTTGAGCTGTTTGGAACTCCAGGTTTATTCTTTCAACAAGAGGAGATGAGTACTCCATCAACAAGCTCCGCGACTCAATTCACGATTTATAGTACGCCACCTTCAACATTAAGGTCCGCGTCTCAATCCTCTACGTTTCATATCCCGCCCTTGACGTCGACGTCGACGCCGGAAGGCCTGTCGCGCTCGCAGAGGAGACGCGCGACGAGGAAATCGCGAGCGTCGAAGGAAGCGCCACCCACTCGAATTCCACCCTTGGACATTGAGGTACTACAACCCACTGGGAGGGCGGCTGCGTGGGGGCTAGAGCAGCGTGGGGGGCTAGATCGAGAAGCGTGCGGGCTCGAGCACGTTCTCGCCCTTTCAATTTTTGATCCATTCTTTTGTTTGACGAGTTAAGAAACGCAAGAAGCCCCGCCCTTTTTTTTTTTTTTTTGTCTCTGTTAAGATGACGAGCCCCGCCCTGTTTGTTTTTTTTTTTTGTCTCTGTTTGACTCGAAAAAGGGCGCGCCGCGCGCGCCGGGGAGAGAGCCGCACACGCCGGAGAAATCTCCCCGCACGCCGGAGAAATCTCCCCGCACGCCGGAGAAATCGCCCCGAGCTGAAGATTCAACTCCAAATATCTTGGTAAGTGGGTGGGAGGGTGGGTAAGTGGCGGTGGTGCGGTGGAGGGTGGGTAAGTGGGAGTGAGGCGGTGGTGATGGAGGTTGGGTAAGTGGGAGGGTGGGTAAGTGGGAGGGAGGGCAGTGGTGCGGTGGAGGGTGGGTAAGTGGGAGGGAGGGCAGTGGTGCGGTGGAGGGTGGGTAAGTGGGAGGGAGGGCGGTGGTGCGGTGTAGGGGTGGGAAAGTGGGGAGGAGGGCGGTGGTGCGGTGGACGGTGGGAAAGAGGGAGGGAGGGCGGTGGTGCGGTGGAGCGTGGGTAAGTGGGAGGGAGGGCGGTGGTGCGGTGGAGCGTGGGTAAGTGGGGGGAGAGCGGTGGTGCGGTGGAGGGTGGGTAAGTGGGAGTGAGGGCGGTGGTGCGATGGAAGGTGGGTAAGTGGGAGGGAGATCGGTGGTGCGGTGGAGGGTGGGTAAGTGGGAGGGAAGGCGGTGGTGCGATGGAGGGTGGGTAAGTGGGAGGGAGGGCGCTGGTGCGGTGGAGCGTGGGTAAGTGGGAGGGAGGGCGCTGGTGCGGTGGAGCGTGGGTAAGTGGGAGGGAGGGCGGTGGTGCGGTGGAGGGTGGGTAAGTGGGAGGGAGGGCGGTGGTGCGGTGGAGGGTGGGTATGTGGGAGGGAGGGCTGTGGTGCGGTGGAGGGTGGGTAAATGGGAGGGCGGGCGGGCGGTGGTGCGGTGGAGGGTGGGTAAGTGGGAGGGCGGGCGAGCGGTGGTGCGGTGGAGGGTGGGTAAGTGGGAGGGCGGGTGGGCGGTCCGGTGGAGGGTGGGTAAGTGGGGGCGGGCGGTGGTGCGGTGGAGGGTGGTAAGTGGGAGGGGTAAGTGGGAGGGAGGGCGGTGATGCGGTGGAGGGTGGGTAAGTGGGGGGAGGGCGGTGGTGCGGTGGAGGGTGGGTAAGTGGGAGAGAGGGCGGTGGTGCGCAAAGTTGGAATATACGCGTTTTGAGTTTTGTACGCACGCGTGTATACGCTAGAGTATAGTACGCAATACGTCCAGAGAAGGCTTTGATATACGCTGGAAATACGGTGGTCCGGGCAGGGGAAAAACTTTCCCGGGCAGGGTAAAAAAAAGGTTCTGGAGAGGGGAGGGGGAGTCGGCACTTATCACCCATACCTCTTCCCTCCCCAGATTTTTTTTCCCATTAAATAACATGCAAATACATAGCAAATTCCAGGTGGCCTGCACCCCCTTCAATGCCCAACTACTCCCACAAAGAGCAACTACCGTCTCCCCATCATACCCCCTCCCTTCCCTCCCTCATCCTTTGCAAATCCAGCCTTATACTATCCCACTCGTACTCCTTACCTCTCTGCTGCCCACGCCCCTTTCTACTCAACATACTCATCCTGCATCACGTCATCCTCCCCCTCCTCCACCTCCTCCTCCCGATCTTCCTTGTACCCCTCAGGGATGGGAGGCTCCGGAATGTTCCCCGGCAATGCCCCCATCCCCTCCTCGGCCTTGTGCCAGTTGTGCACAATGTTCCAATTGTGCGCAACAAACACTAGGTCGCGGCATTTTTCAGACCCCAACCTGTTGCGCCGTGCGGTGTGGACAGCGTCCCACATAGCCCAATTCCGCTCGCATGCAGCTGCGGAAACGGGCTGGGAGAGGACCCGGCAAGCCAGGGCAGTTAGCTCTGGGTTGTCGGTGCCGTGCCAGGTCCACCACTGGACCATGGTCTTCTTCCCTGCCCTGACGAGCTCACGGTCAGAAATCGCCTCAGGCAGGCCGAAACTTCCCTGAAGCGTCATGAATGCCTCCAGCCCCTCCTGCAGGACATGGGCGGCCCGGCGCTCCTCGCCATCCTTCCGCGTGATGGTGATGCCGTCGTAGTGGCGGTTGATGTAAGACTTGAAGATGCGGGTGCACTCCAAGTCGCTGCGGAAGATGCCTTCCTCTTGGTTGAGGGGGTTCAGGATCCGCCCCACAACATGCATGGCACATGCCATGCTCCCATCCCAGCGGCGGCCCACGATCTTGGTAATCTCCGTCTTGTCAGCCCGGGTCAGCACCTCGTCCGCCTCTTCAAGCTTGGCGTTCACATCTTCAGTGAGTTGAAGCATCATGTCGTAGATGCGCCCCATCATGCCTTTCTTGGTTGAGTCGGTGGCGCGCATCACGACGAACGGCAGCTTCAACAATGCGCTGAAGTAAGAAGCCTTCTTCCACCACGGGTCATCCATGATGTTGGACTTGAAGCTGGCGGTGCCTTCTTTCCTTGTTTTCGCAAACTCCACCCAATCCTCGCTCAGCACCATCTGCACGAGAGAGACCCGCACCTCACAAAGCCGAGAAACAGCAATAAACTGCGTGCCAAACCTTGTGCCCGCCGGCTTCAGCACTTGCTTCCCTTTTCCCCCCTGCACTTGCGGGCTCCTCAGGTACCCGCGGGTGAAGTGATGGCTGTGCACGTAGGTGATGATCTCGTTGGCCCGCTCCACGACGTTCTTTGCCCAATCCATCCGCCCCACATCCTCCATGAGCAGGTCCATGACGTGCGTCGCGCACGGCACGAACTCAATGTGGGGCCACTCAAGCGCCAACTCCTTGAAGGCGCTTGCGTAATTGCTCCCGCCGTCCACGCAGAGAGACACCACGTGCTCGGGGCCAACTTTCTTCACAATGGGGCGGAGGACGCTGGCGATGTAGGACCCCGTCTTCTGCTCCAGCTTGCAATCGACGCTCTCGGTGAAGACCGCGCCGTAGTCGTTGATGAGCAAGACGTTGGCCTGGGGGCGGCCATTCTTGTCGGTCATGATGTCGGACGAGAGCGTGACACCGTCACGCTTCCAGCTGGCGACGATCGGGGAAAGGCCTTGCTCAATCCTCTTGCGGGTCTTCTGCAATCCCGCACCTCCGACGTAGCGGCGACGAGGGGGAACGTAACCTTTTGGCGCGTTGTTGATGCAACGGACAGCGCTCCGCCACAAAACGTGGTCCGCGTGGTGCTCCGGCAGGCGCAGGCCGGCCCACAAAAGGCAGATGGCGTCGTCCGCATCTGTCTTCGCGCAAGCAGCCGCGTCGCCATAGGTGTCGCTGATGCGGGCTTGTTTCGCGCGTCCAGAAACAGCCTCCAGGGCGAACTCCTCCGCCTGCCGCTTGAAGTCGCGAGAGGAATGCTTCTTCTCGTAAAGAGCACGGATTTCGTTGCGGGCCGTTGAAGGAGCAGCATTGCAGAGGCGCACCTCGCGGCGACGCATGCCCTTCCAGGTGACGATGTGCTGCGCGCAGCGGTAGGCTCCGCCGACGAACTCCAGCTTGCAATGCTTGCAAATGCGCGGAACGCCCTTCACGCCCTCGCGGATGGGGACGCGAAAGTGCTTGAACACCACGTGGTTGGTATCGGGCTGAAACTCCTGCGCGGTGGAGGCCTCGGCGCTTGCATCCGCACCAGCGGTTCCACTCGCGGGAGTGGAAGTTGGAGTAGACATGGTAGCTGTGGCTAGAAAACTCTGAGAGCTGGAGGTAGAAAGCGCTGAAAGTGGAGTAGAACAATAGCGAATGAAAATTGGGTGGAGAAAGCTCACCTTCTATAGCCGTGAGCAGCTTTGCTGGTGGACTGATGGGTTGGAAGTGAGAGAGATAAGCTGGGGTTGAATGCGGTAGGAACATGTGTAGCTTTCAAATTTTGAAATTTGGGAGTTCATTGGTGTCCGCGACGTGCGAACAATGGTGTGCGAATCGCGAACTCGAAATTTGCAACTTTTGTTTTTTTTTTTTTCGCCCGGGCTGCCCGCAATATATCGAAGCGTACATCTAGCGTTTTGCGTTTTTGCGTGTATACGCTAGCGTACAAACGCAGTATGCTTACAAATTCAAGCGTATATTCCAACTTAGGTGGTGCCTGCGGGGTATGGTGTGGGAGGGTGGCAGTGTAGGGGAAGAAGTGTAATTGGGGGAGAGGGTGGTGTATGCGGGGTATGGTGTGGGAGGATGGTAGTGCAGCAAGGATGGCGGGGGAAGAAGGGTAAGTGGGGGGAGGGTTTGTGCGGGGTATGATGTGGGAGGGTAATAATGCAGGGAGGAGGGAGGGGGAAGAAGGGAAAGTGGGGGGGATGGTGGTGTGTGCGGGGTATGGTGTGGGAAGGTGGTAGCGCAGCAAGGAGGCCGGGGGAAGAGGGTAAGTGGGGGGAGGGTGGTATGTGCGGGGGATGGTGTGAGAGGGTGGTAGTGCAGCGAGGAGGGTGGGAGAAAAAGGGTAAATGGGAGGGGAGGGTGGTGGTGTAGGGTATGGTGTGGGAGAGTGGTAGTGCAGCATGAGGAGGTGGTGAGACGTGATAGCATTTTCACCCCCCTTTCCCCCTTCTTCCTATGGCGTTATGTTTGCAGATGACTGAACAAGTGGTTTCGAGTGACAGGGAGGTTATCTCGTTGATTGCCAATCAAGTGACTGCTGGCCAAGTAGTGGAGGTGAGTATGACGAGTGGTGTCTAAATTTTGTGCTGCTGCTTTTTGCTGTGTTGCTATTACTGTCATGTGCTGCTATGTGAAGCACATTTGTTTGTTTTTCCGAAGTCTCTCCCTTTGTACTAACTTTATACATTGTCTATGTTTTTGTCTATGTTCTGTTGTGCCATGATGGAACAGAAAGTGGCGCCCACTTTCGGCGAATTGGATTGGCGGGCGTTTGCTCTTCATGTGGAGAAGGCGTGCACATTCACAGCAGAGAACGGCGAAAAGTTCACAGCATGTGAGAAGCTTTTTAACTGTATAGGTGTGTGAAGGCTTGAGCTAATACACAAACGCCTGGTTGTGGATTTTGCTGCTGTCGCGCTCTCCTGTCCTCCCCCTGTCACTGTACACGCTGCTGCTGACGCTATTAGCTGAACTTTGGTTGGGTGATATCTTAATTTATCTATCTCTGTTTCTTTCTTTAGCAGGTGAGTACATTGCCTTTGATGACACAACATCGCTGGCGGATGTTGTGGCTGAGGTGGCGAGGCATGAGACGAAGATGGATCAGGCGTTAGAGAAGCGGTTGTTTCTCCATTTGAAATTGTGGGATGAGCGTGGGTGGGAGGCTCGGGATGCCATCCATCGTTACCTCTGCTACAGCCGAGCTAGACAGAGGTTTGAGGGAGGCGAGGTTTTACCCTCTGCGAATGAAGTGGCACATCTTGCTGCCCTTCATTTGTTTGTGAGGTTCGGCGGGCTGCCTGCGCCACGTTTGACACCGTAAGTGTGTACAAGTGCATCCATAACATCGTTTCATTTTGCATCTTTACTTATGCGCGCTTTGCTTGTTCTTTTCTCTTTATGCAGATCTGAGGTGGAACGAGCCGTTCCACAACGGTTTCTGTCGCTGCCAGAGCGAAAATGGGAAGAGGTTGTCCGTGAAGAGTACGGCAAACTGAAGGTAAGAGTAGTAGCTTTAGCTCGGCGTGCCGAGCATGATGAGGAGAAGTATTAAGTCGGGTGCTCGGCTCATTAGCTCGGCGTGCCGAGCTAGCATGTCCAGGAGTGTGGCGCATCTCTTCATTGCTGCGTTGTAAGTGGGAGGGTGGTGGTGCAGGGGATAGTGGAGAAGGGGGAGGTTAATGCGTGATTGGAAATTGCAGGGGATGGTTCGCAACAAATTATGTCCACCGTTTTTATCAAAATTCGTTTGTTTTGTTGCAGAAGGGATTGCTTCCAACAACAGCGATGATGAGAGCAATGCGGATCATCGACAGCCACCACAGTAAGTATTAGAAATGTTTGTATGTCCGGTGTTCTGATTAATTCAGTTTCTCTTTGTATTGTTGGCCGCTTCGCTGCCACTCACATCCCGCTACACTGTCACTCACAGCCCGCTACATTGCCACTCACATCCCGCTACACTGCCACTCACATTCCGCTACACTGTCACTCACAGCCCGCTTCATTGCCACTCACAGCCCGCCTCACTGCCACTCACAGCCCGCTCCAGTACCACTCACAGCCCGCTCCACTGCCACTCACAGCCCGCCTCACTGCCACTCACAGCCCGCTCCACCGCCACTCACAGCCCGCTCCACCGCCACTCACAGCCCGCTCCACCGCCACTCACAGCCCGCTCCACCGCCACTCACAGCCCGCTCCACCCGCTCCACGGCCACTCACAGCCCGCTCCACCGCCACTCACAGCCCGCTCCACCGCCACTCACAGCCCGCTCCACCGCCACTCACAGCCCGCTCCACCGCCACTCACAGCCCGCTCCGCTGCCACTCACAGCCCGCTCCACTGCCACTCACAGCCCGCTCCACTGCCACTCACAGCCCGCTCCACTGCCACTCACAGCCCGTTCCACTGCCACTCACAGTCCGCCCCACTGCCACCCACAGCCCGTTTCACTGCCACTCACAGCCCGCTCCACTGCCACTCACAGCCCGCTCCACGGCCACTCACAGCCCGCTCCACTGCCACTCACAGCCCGCTCCACGGCCACTCACAGCCCGCTCCACTGCCACTCACAGCCCGCTCCACCGCCATTCACAGCCCGCTCCACCGCCATTCACAGCCCGCTCCACCGCCACTCACAGCCCGCTCCACTGCCACTCACAGCCCGCTCCACTGCCACTCACAGCCCGCTTCACTGCACTCACGGTTCGCTTCACTGCCAGTTACCGCAATCCTCACTTGATTTTTCCGTTGTATCGTTGGCATTTGCTTCGTTGTGTTGTTTGCTTGCCGGTCCGATTGTCTTCTGCATGCCTGTTTTCCTTTTACTGTATTGGCTTATGCAGGAAAGGAATGTGTCAGAGGACCTTGAGGCAGAGGAGGGGGAGAGAGTGAGGCATTTAAAGGATTGGGAGAGGCGTTTAGAGGATTGGGAGGGGCGTTTAGAGGAGTGGGAGGGGCGTTTAGAGGAGTGGGAGGGGCGTTTAAAGAGTTGGGGGAGGGAGATGTTTGTGGAAGAGAAGGAGACTGGTGGGAAAGAGTGAAGGTTATGCAGGGGAGAAAAAGAGGGTGATGGGTCGAGTGAGGAGCAAGTAAAGGGTGGTTCCTTCCTGTGGCAGGGTGTTGGTGTGCAATGCAGTGAGAGAGCTATGTGGTTAAAGAGTTAAATCCCATGATCTTCAAACCACCAGGTCCCGCTTCTGCTTGTAGCTGCGATCTCCCTGTGATCTCCTGTGTCTTCAAGACATCCTGTTCGAGGGCAATGGGTACAAAATGACATCTAGTATAGTACAATAGAGTCTGTGTCTGTTCAATTTGGCAACCAAATGTTGGTCAAACCCTTCTTCAAGATCCCTTACGGTAGTTTGAGTGTTGTTTGCTTGTAATTTGTTGGGCATACGCTAGTGGTCTACACTCATTTTAACAATGCCCGACAAAAGTCGAACAGACTACCAACGCCAAATCACAGTTAGTGCCTCCCCGCGTCAGATGCGTGTTGGGCATGTAGCCTTTACAGCAGGTTGCAGTTGGCGAAGGAACAAGGACCACCAGGCGTACTCGATATATCAGCCCCGTTTGCAGCGAAGCCTGCTCCAGATTCTAAGAAATGAGAGTACGGCATTGAGTGAAAATGATACAAAAAGGGGCCATATATGAGAGGCACAGGGCCATATGCGAGAGAGGCACAAGTCAAACGGGTAAGCTCACTTGAGTTACTCCATTGTATCCGACTATATGGTTGCATGTTCAGTGATCAAGCGCAAGCAGGCTCATGTGGGCTGCTGCTCCCATTTTATCCACAGTGATATGGCTGGCTATCATAATCATACCCCCCTTCCATGCCAAGCACAACCATGAGGACTCGGCTGCTCCAACCCTATCCAATTATCGCTTGCTGTCTCAAAGCCCATCCGTTGACAAGCTAACTACGATAGCAACGAAGCGACTGTCTTCAGGGATGTGATGATGAGGAGACACGAGTGGTAGAGGAGGAAGCAGAGGATGAGCGCTCCAACGGTGTCTTCGTGGGTTGTAAGATGACAGAAAACAGCAAACATATTATTACACAGTGAAAGGCATGGTTAAGGAAAAGCTTGGGTACACTGAAAGGTGGAACGAGAACCACAAAAACCAGGCTATTCCAAGCAGAATGGATAGGTGGGAAGAGATAAAAGTTGGAGTGTGTGTAAGAAAAAGGGGACTGGAAAGGCAGGATTTGCTAGAAGTGGGTGGACAATAAGAAAGCATATATGCAGGAAAAACATGACGCAATGGAAGACGGGGATGAAAAGGCGGGGTAAGGGTTGCAGAGAGGTGCTTGAGTAAGTTGCAAAGGGGTGCTTGAGTAAGTTCGAGTGGGTTGAAAGGGCTGCTTGGCCGCTGAGAGGATACTGACTAGGAGGACCTCCCACCAGTCCAGGATGTAAAGGCCAAAGGTCACATTATACAGGGTAATCTTGCCGTTCACCCATGTGACTATTTGCCGCCAAGTCGACCGCTGCTGATGATGTCGTCTCTGCGCTTGCACGGGAAATGGTAAATCACAAAGAAGCCTGGAGAGTGAGCTTGCGAACAGGTTGGTTACCTGGAAGCATGGCGTCATGCTGATACGGAAGCAAGCCATATCCCACCAACCATGGGAATGTGCATAGTGAGCATACGTAAGTCATAAGCGGACATGGTATGCAGTCTGCAATGACGTACCGCGAGAAAATCCGCATGGGCCTTGAAAGCGTTTCTGTCTTCCAAAGGAATCTCGTCTTCACTTAGCGTACTTGCTAGCCGTTCTTTGCATTCCGTTCCCATTATTCCTAACTCTAAAGACAACGATCACGTCGCTAAAATTCGCTACGCGATGCGATCGCACGACGCAAAAGGGATATAGTGGCGGAATGATCGCAACCGTCAGCAGGCTAACAAATCACGATGGTCAGTAGTGGCCACGATGTGCAAGTAATCCGTTCTAAGAATCGCGCTCTTGCCGCCTTTTCCTTAGCATCGTGATCCGCGACTCATTGGCGTCATCAGCATGATCTGCTTCCAGCTCCTCGCTTCAAATTGCTGAGCAAGACCGTAGCTTGCTCGACTCAGCGAGGTCATTTGCAGCTTCGCGGGTAAGAAAAACCTAAAGAGCTCCGAGGAATATTTCACTGACCATCGGCAACCTGCTTAGGACGTATGGTAGCTATGACGCGACAAGCCGAGCGTGCGTGGCTGGCCGTTCTGAGGCTGGTGCTGTGAGATAGCTCGAGGGGAGGAATCCATGCTAACCCTGTGTGATGCGACCGGCATGGCAGGGCGGACGTGGATTACAGGACGATATACGCGTCAAAACATTTTCCATTATGCTACGTAACTTCTGCACCCTCACTCATGTAAAACATGCCTCTTTACGCAGGGTCTCAAGTTTGGGGAGGTTTTATTTTCCCTTTTGAATTATTGATAGTATACACCGCAAACAGAGATGCACACTAACAGTAGCGGTCGTAACCAAGTGAGCAAAGGCTGTCTGCCATGGGTCTCACTAGCAGAAAAATTTCTATGTGTTTGTCTCATTGTCGGACTATTTTGAACGTTTTATCTGATATAGCAGAAATTGAGTTTTGTGATTTCTGTTTTGTGTTTTGTATTTGCTGATGAGAAAGGCAAAAAAATTCCTGTTCTTCTAATTTATCGGGAACCAGGTTCGGTTTCGTCTGAAAAACATTCATGTTCTCCCTGTATGTATGGTTTCAGTATGTACTAGTCGTGAATACCAGCGTCCCTTCGGAATAACGAAATGCACGTGCCATCCATTTCATGCCCCGACAACTTGGAAGCTGGTTTCGCCAGCAAGGCAGAAGATGCGTTCGCCCTACATGAATCCACCCAGAATGTGCTGCAACCTTGCCCACGCAAGACCACATAAGTTGTGCGTGGTCTGTTACGACTAGTGTTATTGGTCACCGTCATACAGCGCAGTTGCTGCCCCATCCACACATCAACGAAATTGACGCCTACGGAACCTTCAACAACCGCGATGCGATAGTACCACAAACAAGTGGTGCCACCCTGTTTCATTCTAGCCATGCGCGCTTCATCAAGAGAGGAAGCAGACTGAACGTTGAGGTTGTTGACGGGAGTTGGCCCCGCCCTCGCTTGGGCAGAGTTGTCTGTAGTCGGGTGCGCAGGAGGTGCAGCCGGCCATCTGTAGAGGGTGACATTGTCCTTGTGGTCGGGTGCGCGGGAGGTGCAGCCAACCGTCCGCGAAGTTGACACTAACAACGAGGGTGGTCGACGAAGATGGACGTTGACCTGCGCGGAACCACTGTCGCATCGTCGACGAGGATGGTCGACGAAGCAGTTTGACGAGGATGGTCGACGAAGCAGTTCGTCGACCAATCTGTTCATCTGTGCAGGGTCGCGTCTGACCCTGCGCACCCTCGCAAATGTGCCCTAATTTCGAATAATGAGGAGCCGGAATTTGAGGACGTCAACCAAGGTGGTCGACGAAGATGGTTGACGAAGGTCGTCGACCAGTGACGACGAAGGTCGTCGACCGATAATGACGAAGGTCATCGATCTGCAGGGTCACCTGCTCGACGAGGTTCTACGGAGGTGCACGAACGTCGTCGAGGCTGCTGTGGCGAAGTCGACCGACGTGGCAGCACGTGGTCGACGTGGCTCATCATGTGCAACTGTCTGCATGTTGCCGACCTGGCACCTGCGCAATGTGCGCGGCAGTGCGCGTCGTGCGTAACTGTCTACATGCACACATGCGAAGTAGGTGCCTGCACGCGTGCTTACAATCACATGCGGATGCAGCGTTGGCAAGCCGCGCGGGTGCAGCGTTGGCTAGCCGCACGGGTGCAGCGTTGGCAGGCCGCCATTCTGCAGCGTTGGCAAGTCGCACACAAGCTGCGTTGGCGGGCCGCAGACTTGCTACATTGGCAGGTCCACGACTTTATCGCGCTAGTAGTCGACCTGCCTGTGCACTAGCAAACCTTGCATGTGATGTAGTCAATCTTTTACCATTGCTTGTTCATTCTGTAATGCAATCTTTGCCTAGTGAAACTCTTGCCGATTTCTCCTGTGTATGTGCAAGTGCTAAGGAACTAAGCAAAGCTACGATAACTTCTAGTAGTTCGTGCCAACTCCCCTCACATAGTGTAGCTCACTACCTTGTAGAGTCATTCCCCGCATGGTGCGGTGAGCGTGGACAGCCCCACAGATTATCTTCGAATAGGAGCTGAATTTTGCACCTACTAAGTCGTTCGTAGGCCGGCAGTCGCGTGAGTCGCCATGGTCCGCGTTGTAGAAGTGGGCGTAGCGGACAAATTGGGAGCACAATTGGCTGATGCGAGGAAACGCCATGCGGATGGCGAGTATGGGACAATCCCCTTCACGATTGCCGAGTTAAGAATCCGGGCGCAGTGGGCGGCGAAGCACCCTTCCCGTCCTGAATCTCCTCTACCGGTGCAGACGAAGGTGGCATCGACGACGAGGTCGACGGTGGTGCACGAGTCAGCGGCAGCGAAGGCACAAAGAAGAGAGGGGTGATTAAGGCCGACGTTGCATCGACGGGGGTAAGGCGCGAGTGCTGCAGTCGACGGCGGCTGCAGGCAGCTCGCGTGCCGATGTCGCTCTCATCTACGAAGTGGTGGCGGGCTTTTAGCGATGACGCACGTGCGTATGGTCACTTTAAGTTCACGGCGGACAAAATTACCGCCACTCCGCTGCAAGGTCAACGGGACCTTATCACCTGGAGGGAGGCAATGGAACCTCAGCTGGAAGTCGCCGGCCGACGGCACCGTTCCAATTTCGCCCGAGGACGAGGTCGAGTTGCGCGGGGAGTTTCGTGGTGCTCACTTGCTCATCTTCATGGTCATCTCGAGGTGCTGCTCGCCGGTGGTGCAGATAGTGCCCAAGTCGTGTCAAGAGCGATTGGATCTTGGTCATCAAGCGTGGCGATTCCTCCTGTCGACGTACCAGGCGACGGACGATCTGTGCATTGGACAACCGGAGGAGCAGATGACACAACATCGGATGGGCGAGCAGGAGTCGGCGACGTTCTACTGCAACCGTGCTCGACGGATCCTGGCTGAGATGCGGATGGCGAGCGTTGAATACTCGACGGCGTCCTACATCACCCACGTCGTCAAAGGCCTGTCGCGCAGCTACAACCTCATGAAGAGGATGATGATGGTGCCCGGCACGCGTGAGTCCCTCGACGAGGACTCCCTCACAAGCTACATCAGTCAAACCCTAAACTAAGCTGAAAGGGCTTTAATAGGTATATTTGAATGTGAGCTACTCGAATATGCAATAACATCTAGATTGCCGAATGTTTTTCCATATACCTATAGAGATTCATGCCCTTCGTACGCATTTGTTGGCAAAAACAACGAAATCATATGCGCCGAACTTTTGTTTGCGCAAGAACCAAGTCGAAAAGGCTCTAATTGTCAGAATCACTAGGCAAGGATGATTGAAAGGAGAGGGGTTGAACTAGCAGGCAGTTGAGTACAAATAGCAAACCCTAGATTGGGCTGTACTCGCTATAGAGTACCCCACTGCAGGCTAGACAATAATAGCATTCTGACACACCCCCATAGCCAAAGTGGGGTGTAATCAGCAGAGCAAGCAAAGCAGTACAAGCTCAGGGTGGATCACAATGTCACCACACATTCTGAGCACAAGTTCAAGAAGCAATAGTTTAAAGTTCACAGTTATGAGCAAAGCTAGAGGCAGTCACAGAGGGCAAGCGAGGAGGAGGAGGGCTGGCGAGAGGAGAGAAGATGAAAGGCGCCGACTGAAGCTGCAGACACACGGGCAACAGGAGCGGCGCGCACAGTGGCTACCGAGCGCACGAGGGCACCGGACTACGGGAGTATCTGGCTCCGCGGCTACGACGAGCACACACAGGAGCAACGGACCCACAGGCGACTGGCGAAGCAGGCTCGCTGGGCTACCGAAACGCGCGAGGGCATCCGGACTACTGGCGCTGCTGGCGTCACGACGGCTACCTCCACGCAATCTCCCCCGACCGTCCCACGCCCCTCTCACACACCCCCTGCTGACACCCTAGCTCCACTCCGACGGTACCCCCCTTAAACCCCAAACCCTAGGCTCCCACACACCACCCCCCTCAGCGGCAGCTGTAGCAGAGGGAGACGAGGGAGGAGGAGGAGCAGGGGGAGGAACTCACAACCGACACCCCCATAGCCGCCACCCCCACACTCTTCACCCCCAAACCCTAATTTAGGAGAACGGGCTGTAGGAGGGGTGAGGCGCCGGTAGAAGCACGGGGGACAGTGGAGAGGGCAGGAGCAGCGAGGAACGGGCCGCCCACGGGCCTGGTAGAGCCGCCCGAACCGCGCGCAGGCGGCCCGAGCCGCGCGCGGGCCTGGCGCTTCCCGTACGGGCCGCGCGCGTGCCTGGCGCAGCCCGTACGGGCCGCGCGCGGGCCTGGCGCAGCCCGTACGGGCCGCGCGCAGGCCACGACGGGCGACGGGGGGCGACGCGCGGGTCCCCGTCGCCCGTCGCAGCGCCTCCCGGGGGCGACGTGCCGAGTGACGGGGCAGGAACCCGCCGCGCGCCTCGGGGCACACGGCGGGCAGAGAACCGCCGCGCGCCTCGGGGCGCACGGCGGGCAGAAAACCGCCGCGTGCCTCGGGGCGCACGGCGGGCTGAAAACCCTAGTTTCGACGCCGCGCGCCACGGGGCGCGCGGCGGACAGGGAGTAGCAGTAGCAGTAGCAGTAGCAGCGGAAGGCTTAGGTGGTGGGCCCACCCACAGGATCGACCCAGGAGGGTCGACCTGCTCTGATAGCATGTCAGAATCACTAGGCAAGGATGATTGAAAGGAGAGGGGTTGAACTAGCAGGCAGTTGAGTACAAATAGCAAACCCTAGATTGGGCTGTACTCGCTATAGAGTACCCCACTGCAGGCTAGACAATAATAGCATTCTGACACTAATAGGTGTATTGAACATGAGCCACTTGAATATGCACTAACATCCAGGTTGCCGAATGCTTTTCCCTACGCCTATAGGGATTCATGCGCTTCACTAAGCATTTGTCGGCAAATTCAGCCGAAATCATAGGCGCCGAACTTTTCTTTGCGCAAATACCAAGCCGGAAAGCCTCTGGCAGGTGTATTTGAACATGAATCACTCGAATATGCACTAACATTCAGTTTGTTGTATCCTTCTCCCTGTGCCTATAGGGATCCATGCCCTTCCTAAGCATTTCTCGGCAAATTCTGCCAAAATCATAGGCGCCGAACTATTCCTTGCGCAAGAACCAAGCAAAAATTGCTCTAATAGGTGTATTTGAACATGGGCCACTCGAATATGCAATAAACATTCAGGCTGCTGAATGCTTTTCCCTATGCCTATAGGGATTCATGCGTTTCCTTATCATTTGTTGGCAAATTCAGCCAAAATCCCAGGCGCCGAACTTTTCTTTGCGCAAGAACCAAGCTGGAAAGGCTCTAACAGGTGTATTTGAATATGAGCCACTCAAATATGCATTAACATCCACGTTGCTGAATGCTTTTCCCTACGCCTATAAGGATTCATGCGCTTCCTTAGCATTTGTCGGCAAAAACAGTCGAGATCATAAGTGCCGAACTTTTCTTTGCGCAAAAACCAAGCTGGAAAGCCTTTAATATGTGTATTTGAACATGCGCCACTCGAAAATGCAATAATATCCATGTTTTTGAATGCGTTTCTCTATGCCGATAGGGAAATATCCAGGTTGCTCAATGCTTTTCTCTATGCCAATCGGGATTCATGCCCTTCCTAAGCTTTTGTCGGAAAAAACCGCCGAAATTATAGGCGCCGAACTTTTCTTTGCGCAAGAAAACCAAGGCAAAAACGCTTTAATAGGTGTATTTGAACATGGGATACTCGAATATACAATAACATTCAGGTTGCTGAATGCTTTTCCCTACGCCTATAGGGATTCATGCGCTTCCTTAGCATTTGTCGGCAGAAACAGCCGAAATCATAGGCACCGAACTTTTCTTTGCGCAAAAACCAGGCCGAAAAGGCTTGAACAGGTGTATTTAAACACGGGGCATTCGAATATGCAATTACATCCAGGTTGCTAAATGCTTTTCCCTACGTCTATAGGGATTGATGCATTTCCTTAGCATTTGTCAGTAAAAACAGACAAAATCATAGGCGCCGAACTTTTTTGTGTGCAAGAACCAAGCCGAAAAGGCTCTAATATGTGTATTTGAACGTAAGCTACTCGAATATGCAATAACATCTAGATCGCCGAATGTTTTTTGTTATGCCTATAGGGATTCATGCCCTTCCTGCGCATTTGTTGGCAAAAACAGCCGAAATCATAGGCGCCGAACTTTTCTTTGCGCAAGAACCAAGTCGGAAAGGCTCTAATAGATGTATTGAACATGAGCCACTTGAATATGCACTAACATCCAGGTTGCTGAATGCTTTTCCCTACGCCTATAGGGATTCATGCGCTTCACTAAGCATTTGTCGGCAAATTCAGCCGAAGGCGCCGGACTTTTCTTTGCGCAAGAACCAAGCCGAAAAGGCTCTGGTATGTGTATTTGAACATGGGCCACTTGAATATGCATTTATATTTAGGTTGTTGAATGCTTTTCCCTATGCCTATAGGGATTCATGCGCTTCCTTAGCATTTGTCGGCAAATTCAGTCGAAATGATAGGCGTCGAACTTTTCTTTGCGCAAGAACCAAGCCGAAAAGGCTTTAGCAGGTGTATTTGAACATGAAACACCCGAATATGCACTAACATTCAGATTTTTGAATGCTTGTCCATGTGCCTATATGGATTCATGCCCTAAGCATTTGTCGTCAAATTCTGCCGAAATCATATGCGCCGAACTATACTTTGTACAAGAACCAAGCCAAAAAGGCTCTAATAGGTGTATTTGAGCATGCGCCACTCAAATATGAATTAACATTCAGGTTGCTGAATGTTTTTCTCTACGCCTATAGGGATTCATGCGTTTCATTATCATTTGTCGGCAACTTCATCCGAATTCATAGGAACCGAAGTTTTATTTGCGCAAGAACCAAGCTGGAGAGGCTCTAACAAGTGTATATGAATATGATCCACTCGAATATGCATTAACATCGAGGTTGCTGAATGCTTTACCCTACGCCTATAAGGATTGATGCGTTTCCTTAGCATTTGTCGGCAAAAACACAGCCGAAATCATAGGTGCCGAACTTTTCTTTGCGCAAGAACCAAGATTGAAAGCCTCTAATAGGTGTATTTAAACATGAGCCACTCGAAAATGCAATAACATCTAGGTTGCTAAATGCTTTTCTCTATGCCTATAGGGAACATCCAGGTTGCTCAATGCTTTTCTCTATGCCTATAGGGATTCGTGCCCTTCCTAAGCATTTGTCGGCAAAAACCGCCGAAATAAGCACCGAAATTTTCTTTGCGCAAGAACCAAGTCGGAAAGGCTCTAATCAGTGTATTTGAACAAGAGCCACTCGAATATGCACTAACATCGAGGTTGCTGAATGCTTTTCCCTATGCCTATAGGGATTCATGTGTTTTCTTAGCATTTGTCGTAAAAAACCGTCGAAATTATAGGCGCTTTTCTTTGCACAAGAACCAAGCCAAAAACGCTTTAATTTGTGTATTTGAATATGGCCCACTCGAATATGCAATAACATTCAGGTTGTTGAATGCTTTTCCCTACGTCGATAAGGATTCATGCGCTTCGTTAGCATTTGTCAGCGGAAACGGCCGAACTCTTCTTTGCGCAAGAACCAAACCGAAAATGCTCGAACAGGTGTATTTGAACATGGGCCACTCGAATATGCATTAACATCCACGTTGCTGAATGCTTTTCCCTACGCCTATAAGGATTCATGCGCTTCCTTAGCATTTGTCGGCAGAAACTGCCGAAATGATAAGCGCCAAACTTTTTTCTGCGCAAGAACCTTGCTGGAAAGGCTCTAACAGGTGTATTTGAACATGGGCCACTCGAATATGCATTAGCATTTGTCGGCAGAAACCGCCGAAATATCAGGCGCCAAATTTTTCTTTGCGCAAGAACCAAGCCAAAAAGGCTTGAACGTGTGTATTTGAACATGGGCCACACGAATATGCAATAAAATTCAGGTTGCTGAATGCTTTTCCCCTACGGGTGGCCGCAAGAGTATTGCAGCGTGCGAGCGTAGCCAGCAAGAGCATTGCAGCACTTGAGGGTGGCCGGCAAGAGCATTGCATCCCCCGAGGGTGTCCAGCAAGAGTAGTGCAGCACCCGAGGCTGGCCGGCAAGAGTATCGCAGCATGCGAGCGTAGCTTGCAAGAGCAGCGCTCGAGGGTGGCCGGCAAGAGCATTGCAGCGGGCGAGGGTGGCCGGCAAGAGCATTGCAGCGCCCGATGGCGGCCAGCAAAAGCATTGCAGCGCCTGAGCGTGGCCGGAAAGAGCATTGCAGCGCTCGAGAGTTCTTCTTCCGTCGAGTCACGTGGCTGCGCTTGTCTGGGCCTATTACCAAACCCGCTAGGGCGTGGGAGGGTTGAGAGGATCATCGGTCATGGGCGCTCGCGAATGAAGAGCGCCCGCTGCACTTCTTGCACATGTGCGGATCCTTCCGAATTTTGGAGCTGGAAGCGCTCGTCACGAGCGTTTTTCTTCCGCCTGGCTGCGCTTTTCTGAGCCCATTACAAAGCCAGCAAGGGCGTGGGAAGGTTGCGAGCATCATCGGTCATCGGCGCTCGTGAATGAAAAGCTCCCGCTGCACTTCTTGCACATGTGCGGATCCTTCCGCGTTTTGGGGCTGGAAGTGCTCGTTCCGAGCGTTTTTCTTCCATCTCCCATCTCCCCTCTCCAATCTCCCCCTCTCCATCACCAAGATACTTGACGGGGACGCGGGGTACGTGCGGTTGCTGGGGGAGGTGGCGAAGTGGCGGTCGGAGATCTAGCGTGTTTCGCTGCAGTACGAATACAACCGCCGCCCGCGCATCGTGCTGCTGCGCGCGCTCAAGGTGCGCCCGCAGGCCATGGGCATGGCTGGGGTAGCTACTGTTGCTTTGCTCAATCCAAGGTTTTGCTGTTGCCATAGACATGCATGCCCATGCTTGTGCTGGCTGCATCCCTCTAGCTATAGATGATTGCCTCACAATTCCTCTCTATGCGTCCCGCTTTCCCCCCATCCCCCCATTTCTTCTGGCTTGCTCTCCCCCTTACTTCCGCCACTGCCCTGCATTTTCCCTTCCCCCCCAAACCACACACAGGTCTCGGTGCAGCTAGAGCAACTTGTTATGCTCTCCAGATTCGCACGCTTTCCATCACTGGTGGCTCGGGCGCCATAAGGATGAGGCGAGGGAGGCGGGGCGGGGGGAGTGAGTGCTGGCGGGGGATGAGCGCATTGTAGTCATCCTCCAGCACAGCACAGCGCGCTCAAGATCAAGCGGACGCTGCTGTGCCTCGGCTCGGCCCCACCTTCATTAAGGGTGAGAGGGGCACCACATCATGCCCCGACGCAACCATAAGGCAGCACAGCACGGCGCGCTCAAGCTCAAGCTCAAGCGGACGCTGCTACGCCTTAGCCCACTCAGGTGAGTGGGTGGCCCCACCTTCATCAAAGGTGCAAGCGCCTCGCCACCGACTCACCTTATGTGGAGGGGCGTGACTGAGAGAGGGAAGGAGGGGCGTGACTGGTAAGGGGGGAACGGGTGGGGCAACTTCTGAGGAGCCTCAAGTGGCGCAGTCGCTGTCAGCACGGTTGGACGTGGTGTGGCCGGGCGCCAGACACTGCCAAGGTGAGCACCAGGGGCGTGGGGAAGAAGTGTGTGCAGGGGAACGGGCGTCAAGAGGGGGTGGGGGGGGGGGAGAGGGGGTTGTTGGGAGGTTTCTAGTGGTTCAAGCCTGGGGTTCTTTTCTCGTTCCTGCAAAGGTGTGAATGCCCGGGTGTCTGATGCTCGTTTTAGCCCAATTTCCTTTTCCTCCCTCCACTCCACCCCCTGTCCCCTCGACCCATGATCCCTCCCCTGGCCACACGTCTTTGTGTTGCACGTAAGTCCTTTCTTCCCTCCATCCCACCGACCTCTCCTCCCTCCCCTATCTCTCCCCACTCCCCCCACCCCCCCCCCCCTTGTCTACCCTTCAGGTGATTGAGAGGAAGCAGATGGCAGGTAGGCGTAGTAGCTTCTCTAACAGCTTGTTTTATGTGGACGGTTTGTCCTAAATTGCTGCCCTTCCACTTGCCACTAATATGCTCTCCAGATTGCATTGAAGCCGCTGCTCTCATCCACTTCAATCATCCAGCTCTTTGGCCGCAAGAGGCAAAAGGCGCCACCTGCTGATGTGGCGGGCACAGGAGGGGTGGACAGGCAGGAGAATGAGATAGGAGATGCAGAGAGAGAAGCGCGCGGAGTGAAAGGGCGGTGGTGAAGGCAGTGGAGAGGTGGGAAACAGCTGCCTGGGGTGCAGGAGATGTTGAGAGAGAAGCGAGCGGAGTGAAAGGGAGGCGGTGAAGGCAGTGGAGAGGTGGGAAACAGATGTCTGGGGTGCAGGAAACAGTAATGGAGGCTGGGGCTCGGGATGGAGAGGGTGGTGGGGCGAGTGAGGTGAGGAGCAAGCAAAGGGTGGTTCCCATCCCATGGCAATGTGAAACTAGAGGGTGTTGGTGTGGAATGCTATGAATAAAGTGTGGTTGAAGAGATAGTTCTCATCCCATCCTTTTGAGAATTCTCAAAAAAGGAGTTCCCATCCCATTACACCTATGATTTGCGTGGTCCCGCGTCTCAATCCTTCACACAGTCCAATCCGAGCAGCAACCACCAGGTCATGTGTTTGCTTCCCCTATTACTGCGATTGTCACCCCTTTCAAGCTGGGATCTCCTTGTGTCAACAAAATGTCATGTTCAAGAAGCAAGGGTTCTAAAATGGCGCACCTAAGAGTAGAAAAACGGATTCAATGCTATTAAATTTTGCAACCAGACATCCATCAAACACTTTCTAAATGCCTTATAGTTGAAAAACTGAAAGGGCTAATTACTTGTGATTCATGTACAGTTTAACATATCTACGTGCGGTAAAACAAGTAACTAGAAAGGAAAATATGCCACTAGTTCGTTGGCTCAATCACCTGAAGAGCCATTTCACCTACCGAATCACGTACAAGAAAGGAGCGAATAACATCGCCGACGCCTTGACCCGACCGACAGTTCAATCCGTTGCAGTACTCATCACCCAGACAAACCCGCTACTTACGAGACTATTCACCCACAGCTACACTACGAACCCGTTCTTCACGACTGGAAATCACCAGCAGGCCACGACACAGAAGGGGATTTACTACCTAAAAGCCTGAACTGACCGAATTTCGGTTCCCGCTTACCGGCTGCTGCGTGAACTCCTTATCCAACAGGTCCACGACTCCAATTTCTCTGGACATTTCGGGGTTGACTTGACCCAAAAATTGCTGCACCGTCAATATTATTGGCATGACTCCTCTAACGACGTGCAGCGATATGTGTCCTCATGCAGGGTGTGCCAAGCTATGAAACCGCCACGTCAACGGTCAGCTGGATTGCTGCAACCATTCGAGCACCCGAACGACCGTGGCAACAAGTGACGATGGATTTTCTTACAGGGTTGCGCCGTTCCGCAACGACGTAGTTCTCGTCGTTGTTGAGAATCCTACGAAAATGGAGCATTTCGCACTGTGTCGTACAACAATCACAGCCGAAGAGATTGCGCGCCTCTTCATATCCACCGTCGTGAGACTGCACGGAATCCTCTCGGCGATCGTCAGCGACCGGGATTCAAAGTTCACGTCGAAGTTCTGGAAGGAAACGTGGGCACAGTACGGCACAAAGCTACAGTTCTCGTTGGCATACCACCCGCAAACGGACGGCCAGACCGAGCGAACCAACCAGAGGATGGAGCAGCTCATCAGGACAAACTGTCCCGACCCAGCTCGCTGGGAAACATCGCTCGCCATGCTGGAGTTCGCATTCAACAACGCCCCATCCAGCACGACTAATCATTCTCCGTTCTTCTTGAATCACGAAATGAACCCGGTGGTGCCTACATACGACTACACTCGACAACCCGGTCCCGCGGTCACAAACCTTTGTGACGAAACTACAAGAAATTCGCGAAAAGACCGCAGACGCAATTCGCAAGGCGAATACCACTTCCCGCAAATACACCGACCTCCTATGACGGGAAATCATCTTGAGGGCTCAGAAACTGGTGCTGCTCAACACGGAAAACCTTCGCCTACCTGGCTCGTCAAAATTACGGCCACGTTTTTGTGGACCCTTCAACATCATCGAGATTGTGACACCTGCCACCGCGAAGCTGCTGCTACCCGACGACTGGCGCATACATGACGCCTTCCACGTCAGCTTACTGTCAACGAGAACGGACTGGAATGATGAACTAGCAAGGATTGTGAGTACAAATATGAAACCCTAATGTTGTGACCCCCCTATAGGCTAACCCACTACAGCCTACACGCATACAACATGTATAATGTTTGACACACCCCCATAGGCAAAGTGGGGGAGACCTAGGGGTCACAAGACCAGTCAAGGCAAAGCAAGGCAACAACAAGCTCAGGGTGGATCTCAAGGATTCCACACAAATTCCGAGCACAAGCTAGTGGTCACAAGACCAGTTCACATGCAGGTTTATAACAGAGCAAGAGATACAGTGATCACAACCTAGCAAGAGTAAACATGCAGGTATAGATATATATAGTGATCACAGTACAAGCAAAGTCAAGAGGTAAGTAAGTGAGGTCCAGTAGGCACAAGGCCTAGTAGAGTGCAGAAGCGCTGATGGTCACGAGGCTGAAGCGCCTTGGTGAACACATCAGCAGTGTTGGCCTCAGTGGCCACGTAGCGAATACAAAGCTGACCGCGCTGCTGCAGCTCACGAGCAAGGAAGTACCGCAGGGCGATGTGCTTCGTTCTGTGCTCCAGTCTGTGCTCCTCACACAAGGCAATGGCAGCCTTGTTGTCGACGTACAGTACTGGAGGAGAACGAGGCCGCTCTCCGAGGTCGGTCAGCAGGTAGGTCAGCCAGCGTAGCTCCTGGGCAGCCATGGCTGTAGCGTAGATCTCAGCCTCGCAACTGGAGCCGAGAACAGAAGAAGAGCGTGTAGAGCGCCAAGAAACTGAGCCAGAGCCAAGGCTGAAGGTGTAACCCTGAGACGACCGCTGAGTGGCCTGGTCGTCTGCCCAAGAAGCGTCTGAGTGCCCTGTGAGAACAACTCGGTCTCGCCCTCCAAGCACAAGCCCCATGCCCGACGTACTGCACAAGTAGCGCAACACCCTCTTAGCGGCATCCATGTGCTCCTTCCTGTGACGGCCAGGAGCGACATAGCGTGCAAGGATGCTAAGAGGGTATGCAAGGTCAGGTCGAGTGCAGGTCATCAGGTACATGAGGCAGCCCACAAGCTCTGGATACGGGCCACTCGGCTCTACGGACTCATCCGAAGGCAGAGCTGAGAGCGAGTGACCGGTAGGCAGAGGAGTGGTCTGAGGCGAGGAGTACGTGAAGCGGAAGCGCTGGAGAACTTGCTGCACCATGTGTGACTGAGTCAGGGTGATGGTGCGCCGTGCTCTGTCCCGGGTGATCCGCAAGCCAAGATAGCTTGTCAGCTCACCCAGGTCTGTGCATGTGTGTCTCCTCTGCAGCTCCGACTTCACGTAGGCGAGTCCTGCAGTGTCAGCAGTGGCAAAGACCAAGTCGTCGACGTACACGAGGATGTAGAACGGCGGCAGCGAGGTGTCGGTGCGCAGGAACAGCGACGGGTCAGCTGTAGAAGGCGCGAACCCAAGAGCCGCAAGTGTAGTCCTCAGTGTGTCGTGCCACTCACGCGGAGCCTGGCGGAGACCGTAGACCGGCCGCTGAAGCCTCCACTGGGTACCAGGAGGAAACGACCCAGTGAAGCCAGGTGGGCGGCGCAGCCAGATCTCCTCGTGCAGGCTGCCCTGCAAGAAAGCAGTGCTGAAGTCAAGTGAGTGAAGCTCGTAGTCGCGGTGAGCGGCTATGTGCAGCAGCACCCGAAGAGTAGTCATCTTCGGGGTGGGGGAGAAGGTCTGGAAGAAGTCAACTCCCTCTCGCTGACTGAAGCCTCGAGCCACGTAACGCGCCTTGAAGACAGGCGGAGAACCCGGCGGCCGCTTCACCCTGAAAATCCACATGCCACTGACGATGTTCGCCCCAGGAGGGGGAACCTCGTCGACGTAGGTGCGTGTGGACTTCCAGGAAGCCATCTCGGCGTCCATGGCTGTCTGCCACTGAGAGGAGTAGGGACCCGCCATCGCCTCAGCGTAAGTGCGCGGGGTCGGGATGTCTGGTGCATCCGGGTCTCCCTCAGGGGCAACTAGCAAGGACACGAGACGGGGCAAAGCAGCAGCAAGACACTGGAACTCCTCCTGTCTGTCCTCAAGGACGTCCGTGCCAAGAGCACACTCACCCTCGACGGACGGAGGACAGACAGACTCAGACTCAGACTCAGCAACAAGGCTAGCAGCGTAGTCTAGACGACAGGCAGCAGCAAAGTCAACCAACTCAGCGACCAGAGCAGACGCAGCCGAGGACTCAAAGGTAGGGTCGGTGACAACAGTAGCGAGGAGACGCGTGACAGTAGGGTGCTCAGCACGATACCGGTCAGACTCAGGGGCCGGAACGTCAGGCAAAGAGGACGCAGGAGGAGACGGTAGAGGGACACGCTGAGGAGCAGTAGAGGGACGCAGAGTCATGTAGTGAGTGCCTGGGACAGGAGGAGGACGCTCACGACGGACACGACTACCAGTGCGAGCAGGACGAACAGGCGACGCAGGACGAGACTCAGGCTCACGACGCTCTGTAAGACCTCCTGTGGGACCAGTGTAAGGAGAGGGAGCAGGGAGAGGCGAGGTAGGCGGTAACAGTGACTGCGGCTGGACAGGCGGAGGACACTCTACAGAGGGAGGAGGACAAGGAGGAGGAGCCTGCCCAAGAACCTGCTGAAGGAGCGGTACGAAGTACGGTCGCGGCCGCGCAGCGTCTCCAGAAGCAGAAGAGACTCCAGCGGCCGGGTCCTCAATACCAATAGGAGCTCCAGCGTCCGGGTCCACAGCACCAGCAGCAGCTCCACCGGCCGGGTCCTCAGCACCAGTAGTAGCTCCAACGTCCGGGTCCTCAGCACCAGCAGCAGCGCCACCGCCCGGGTCCTCAGCTCCAGCAGCAGCTCCAACGTCCGAGTCCTCAGCACCAGCAGCAGCTCCACCAGGCGGGTCCGCAGCACCAGCAGCAGCTCCAACGTCCGGGTCCTCAGCACCAGCAGCAGCGCCACCCCCAGGGTCCGCAGCACCAGGAGCACCACTCCGAAGACTGCAGCGCCGTGTGTACCACTCGCGGATCTGCTGAATGGGGGGGAGCTCCTGGGTAGGAGGGGAAGTACCGGGACGAGCTCCAGCAGCACCTCTCCGGAGGCGGCAGTACTCGAGGTACCTCTCCTGCAGCTGCTGGGAGGAGAGGGCTCCTCCAGGTGTAGCACGCTCAGGCTCAGCACCCCCGGACTCAGCACCCCCAGACTCAGCACCCCCAGGCTCAGCACCTCCAGGCTCCGCACCTCCAGGCTCCGCACCCCCAGACTCAGCACTCCCAGGCTCAGCACCCCCAGACGCAGCACCCCCAGGCTCAGCACCCCTAGCAGGACGAGAGTCAACAGCTACCTCGACAGGCTCACCCGGGTCTACCTGGGACACACCTGAGGGAGCGGCACCCTGAGGGGGGAGGGGGTCTGGTACCTCAGCACCTGGAGCGAGGAAGAGAGGTGGGGGGGGGAGCGGGGCAGTGCGGTAGGGGAAGAGGCGGTAGTAGGGGACGGACTCGTCAAAAGTGACGTCCTGAGAGGCCAGGACACGACGCGAGGTGGGGTGGTAGAACTGCCAGCCAGGGGCGTCCGGGACAAAGCCAAGGAAGACGCAGGGGACAGCGCGACGGGAGAGCTTGTCCGCGGACGTGTTGCGGACAAAAGCTCGGGATCCCCAGACCCGAAAACGCGACGCATCGCCAGCCTCTCCCGTCCAACGCAGTGTCGGAGAAGTCTCGGGCAAGGAGACACGGGGCCAGAGGTTGAGCTGATGCGCAGCGTATCGGACTGCAAACGGCCACAGAAAATGGGGGGCAGCCGCATGGCTCAAGGAGGTACGAGCGACCTCCATGACCAGACCAATGCGGCGCTCAGCAACCCCATTCTGCTCAATGCCCTCCTGCTGACAGAAGGCCTCCAAGAGGCCAGAGGTAAACTCCCCACCTCTGTCAGAGTGCAGACGCAGGACAGGAAAGTCGGAGCGGAAACGCTCACTGAGCTGGAGACGAGATCTGCGGATCCAGGGGATCAATACATCAGGGACGTCACCCTTGGCGCGCAAGGGGAAGACCGTGGTGAAGCGCGAGAAGTCGTCAACAACAATCAGGAAGTACCTCTCCTGACCCTGGCCACGGACGCGGGCTGGGCCCCACACGTCCAAGTGGAGCGTCTGCAAAGGAGCAGTCGTCGGGGGAAAGGAGGAGGAGTGAGGAGCGGCGCGCTGCTGCCCCTCGACACAGGGAATACAGGGAGGAGCAGGCGAGTCTGGAAGGGGAGGGAGTACCCTGGGAAGACCAGCAACAAGGTCCCGTTTGTGCATGGCCCGAAGGCGCTGCACAGACGGGTGACCAAGGCGGTGGTGCCAAAGGACAGTCTCATGCGCCAGAGAGCGACACGAGCAGGGGGCGGACAGCTGACCTGACGCAGACGCAGACGCGGACGCAGCTACCTGAGGGGACTCAGTGGTCAGTGTGTAAAGGTCCGACCCCGGCTCCCGAGTGAAGGTAGCCAGGTGGCGACCCGTCCGAGCACACGTGCAGTGTGTCACGCGCTCGTAGGCGGGGGTGAACTGGTGAACACCCCCGTCCTGGAGCGCACTACCTGCCACCAAGTTCGTAGAGAACGAGGGGAGGTAGAGACCTGACAGCGTGCCGGACGGGACCGCCGGACAAGGAAGGACAGTGGAGGAGGTCGCAATGACCGGACCCCCAGAGGGGTCAGCAAGGGAGACAGCAACTGGCCGAGTGAGTGGCTCAAGGACAGTGCGGTCACGAAAGAAGGAGCGAGAAGCACCTGAGTCCAGTGTGAAGGTGTGCAGTGCTGCAGTCGACTCAGTACCAGGGGGCACGGACGCACTAGCACCTAGGGCTGCAGCCTCACCAGGACCTGTGGGAGCAGACGCACTAGCACCTAGAGCGGCAGCCGGACTGGCCTGAATGCCCGGGTCGGGCGGAACACGCAAGTACTGAGCACCCTCTCCACTAATAGACATCGCATACATGGCAGTGAGAATAGCATCAAAGTCTAAAGCCCAAATATCAACACCCCTCTTTTCCAGATCAGCCCAGCGCGGCAGCTCAGTGGCAGCAGGAAACTGAGTGCGCCACGCGTCGGTAAGGCGCGCGAAGCAGCGCTGCGTGGGGTGCGGCCTCCCACACTGCTGGCCGCTGCGGTCACCTGTGCGAATGACGTACGTGCAGGTAAAGCTACGCTGCGCATACCACTCACGGGCGGCCTGAAGCGTCGGGGCGGGCTGCTGACTCTGCCCTCCGCCAGTGCCTCCACGACCACCACCCCCACCGCCGCCGCCCCGGCCACCTCCACCCCTGCCGCCGCCACGACCACCTCCGCCTCCGCTGCCGCCTCCGCCACCACTCCCACCGCTGCTGTCTCCTCCCCCACTGCCGCCACTAGTCTCCCCAGCCGCGCCTCCACTCCCACCGCCTCCACCCCCACCTCCTCCGCCGCCACCCCCACCCCTGCCCCCCTTGTTCCTGCGGCGCCCGCTCGAAGCAGACGCGGTCCCGACCTTCTCAGCACCAAGAAGGTCGACAGCAGCAGCAGAGGCGACAGAGGGGAGGAGGGGGGAAGGGGAACACCCCTCAAAGAACGGGGTGCGGGGGTCGCCACGAGAGGTGCCTACAGCGACGATGCTCACCTCAGGTGCAAGCAGTTCCTTCTCGAGGAGGGCAACAGTGAGCTCAGTGGGGGAGCGAGAGAGGAAGTGGTCCCTGACTGCGCGCAGAGAGTCAGGGAGGCGGGTGACGATGTGGTAGAGAGTGATCCAGAGCGGGGGGGGGTTGCTAGTGAGAAACTCGGCAGGCATAGCAGCGCAAAAGCGGGCCTCACTAGTCTTAAGGTGGGTGATGAGGTCTGCGACAGTGTGAAAGGAGGCTAGGTCAGGGAACAGGTAGGGGAGAGTGAGGCGGCCTAGCGTGGCAGAAGCGGGTGAGGAGTAGCGGGCAACTACAGCGGTGTAGAGGTCCTTAGCAGTCTTGCACTGGCCGAAGTGCTCGCGCTCGTCTAGCGGCAGGGAGTTGCGAATAGCAAAGCGAGCGTGCGCATCACGGGTCTGCCACTGGGAACGCAGAGTGCTGTCAGCAGACGAGTCAGGGGCAGTGGCATGGCCTAGGGCGTGGTCGTACAGTGAGATATCTTCCTTGGCAGTGAGCTGTAGGAACAGGTGCAGGTCATCTAGCCAGGTTTCGAACTTCACTGGACGGCCCTCGGCATCGAAAGCTAGAACTGGAGGACTAGCCATAGTGACAGTAGCAGTAGTAGTAGTAGCAGTAGTAACAGTAGTAGTAGGAATCAGGCCGCTGGAAAGGTGTGCGGAGGGTCAACGGGGCCGGCGGGGCCGCTAGGCAAGGCGCGGGCGGGGTCGACTGTCCGTAGTGGCACACGAGCGGCAGTAGTAGGTAGCGTGGCAGCAGGAGCTGCAACGGCGCACTGGTGGCAGCTGCAGTGGCAGCAGTGTGCGCGGTAGGTAGAAAATAAACAACAGTGAGAGCGAGTGCCTCGCGGGCGGCGGCTGCAGAAGCGCACGGGCGGCAGCGGCGCACGGGCAGCGGCAGCGCACGGGCAGCGGCAGCGTAGGGGCAGCGACGGCGCACGGGCAGCGGCGGCGCACAGGCAGCGGCGGCGCTCGGGAGGCAGCGGTGCGCAAGCAGCAGCGGAAGCAGCGGCGTACGAGCGGCTATGGGCAGCGGGGCGTGCGCGAGCAGGCGACGGGCGGCTGCGGGGCGTGCGCGAGCAGGCGACGGGCGGCTGCGGGCGGGCGGCCGCTGCGACGGCGGGCTGCGGGCCTGCGGGGCGTGCGCGAGCAGGCGACGGGCGGCTGCGGGGCGTGCGCGAGCAGGCTACGAGCGGCTGCGGGGCGTGCGCTAGCAGGCGACGGGCGGCTGCGGGGCGTGCGCGAGCAGGCGACGGGCGGCTGCGGGGCGTGCGCGAGTAGGCGACGGGCCGCGCGCGAGGGAAATAAGGCGCGCGCGGGCAGCAGGCGGGGCGCACGTATGAAAACGACCGCGCGCGAGCGGCTAAGGGGCGGCGCGACGGGGCCTTAAGGGGCGGGTCGCGGGTCGCGGGATGTAGGGGCCGTTAAAAAAAAAAAAAAAAAAAAAAAAAATCGAGGCGCCCTTGGTAGATAGGTAGGTAGGTAGGGAACGGTGGGCCCTTAAAAAAAAAAAAACGGTCCTAGCGAAGGACCTGCTCTGAAACCATGTCAACGAGAACGGACTGGAATGATGAACTAGCAAGGATTGTGAGTACAAATATGAAACCCTAATGTTGTGACCCCCCTATAGGCTAACCCACTGCAGCCTACACGCATACAACATGTATAATGTTTGACACTTACTTCGCAAGTTCGTGCATGCCACGACAGACATCGCCCGACATAATGCTGCCCCGATAGAACGACATGTCCCAGAGTCGACACTCGAACCGTCCAAAATTGTGGTACATCGTATTCGGCTCGACGCATCTGGTCGCCGCGTGGATTTTCTGATCTGTTGGACTGACCGCCCAAGTGAAGATGACACTTGGGTGCCATTCGCCTCGCTTATTGGTAATTATCTCGCCCGCGAGCGAGCTGCAGATATTAACCACCTTTCTTAAGGGGGGGGGGGGTAGTGTAAGAAATTTTCCCGAATGCCTTATCGGGGTTGACTGCTACGCGTACAGCCCGATTTTCGGACTCTGCACGTTCGGCCAACATCAACAATACCAAGGCTCCTCTCGTCGCCTTCGGCCCTTCGGTCGCCAATCCTGCACCCAACCTCGATTCCCGAGGTTCCCTCCTAACACAATGTCGTTATTCGTTATTCCGAGCACTCTCTTTTACAACTCATAACATTAGCAGACTGGTTAGGCGCGAGCGGGAATATTGTAGAGCTTCAAGAGTTTTGGCGGAAGTTACATGTGTGACCATTTGCGTGATTTTTTCCCTGTTGTTAGTAACTGAATCCATGAACCCTCTTACCATATTTGTCAAGAAAAACGATGCAGTGACCATACACGTTATTGAGTCCCTTAAAGTTACTCGTGTAATATTTTTCCCAACTAAAATGACGTTGGTGGATGATCAGGAGTCACTAGGGTGGAAGCATTATTGTTACCGTTGTAAGTTAAGGACGAAATGCACAACACCACCAATAAAAAGGGGCACATTATAACAGAAACATTTTCCAGACGATGTACAGTAACTGGGATTTCTCGATTTCTCGATTTCTCCTACTACTCGAATATCGACCTCCTAGGATGCGTCGGATTTCTCGACCACCACGTCGGATTTCTCGTAGACTGACCGTAGGGTGGGCTAGAGCGGCCCACGCGTGGCCCCAGAAGAACATGGCGCTGCATAGCCTGGCCGGGCGGGGGTTCCCTCGCCAACTTCGATCGGCTTTTGAGGCGCCTCAAAGGACGGGGGTTTCCCTTTTGAGGCGCCTCAAAGGACGGGGGTTCCCCTTTTGAGGAACCTCGATCGGGTTTCTTCTCACAGCCGTTCTCGCACTTTCAAAATCTGAGCCATTTCCGTTTGACGAGTTAAGAAACGCAAGAAGCGCCAGTATTTTTTTTTTTTTTTTTTTTTTTGTTTTCTGTTAAGATGGCGCCACCGAAGAGGTCAAAAGCTGCGCCGAAAAAGAACGCGCCGCGCGCGCCGAAGAGAGCGCGGCGCGCGCCGGGGAGAGCGCCGCGCACGCCGGAGAAATCGCCCCGCACGCCAGAGAAATCGCCCCGCACGCCGGAGAAATCTCCCCGCACGCCAGAGAAATCTCCCCGCACGCCGGAGAAATCTCCCCGCACGCCAGAGAAATCTCCCCGCACGCCGGAGAAATCTCCCCGCACGCCGGAGAAATCGCCCCGAGCTGAAGATTCAATTCCAAGTATCTTGGTAAGTGGGTGGGAGGGTGGGTAAGTGGGGGGAGGCGGTGGTGCGGTGGAGGGTGGGTAAGTGGGAGGGAGGCGGTGGTGATGGGAGGCTGGTGGTGGTGGTTAAATGGGAGGGAGGGTGGTTCGTTGGAGGGTGGTGATGGTGCGAGGGAGGTGGTGGTGGAAGGCTGGTAGGTAAATTGTGAGGATATGAGTTGTAGGGACGAGTGAACTTGCTTGATTGGTTTGAGTAAAGATGCACTACTTAGTTTCGCTAACCCCCTCTTCCTGTGGTGTCATTGTTGCAGGTGATTAGAGAGGGGATGGACGCTATTGTTTTGAGTAACCCGGACAAGATTGTCTTGACCGCCGGTCAAAAACTGGATGTGCGTATGACAATGTGCTCGTTCTGGTGTCCTTTGCTGGTGCTATGCTTAGTGGCTGATGCGTGCTGTACTATTGCTGACTGATACTATGTGCTATGCTGTGTTTGCTGCTGCGTGCTGATATGTGCCGTTTGCTTCAATGCATGCAGGAAGCCACTTTTTTCAAGAACGTACTTTGAAGGATTCGTTATTTTCAAAGGAGGTATGTGCGGACATGCTGCTTTTTGTTTATTCGTGTGCGTGCGTACGTGTGCGTGCGTACGTGTGCGTCTGTGTGTGCGTGTATGGTGCGTGTTTCCAAGTTTGTTTTTTTTCTTGTTCTCGTATTTTCCCTTGTGTATCAACAGATCTTCTGGCTTATTGACTGGCGCGATGGCGAGGGGAGGGAGGAACGACCGGATGGGAGGGGAGATTGCAAGGGCGACGGGATGGAGAGCGCTAAGGCGACGAAATGGAGAGCGCTAAGGCGACGAAATGGAGAGCGCTAAGGCGACGAAATGGAGAGCGCTAAGGCGACGAAATGGAGAGCGCTAAGGCGACGAAATGGAGAGCGCTAAGGCGACGGTAGAGAGAGCGCTAAGGCGACCATAGAGTGAGCGCTAAGGCGATGGGAGGGAGAGCAGCTAGCATACGACGAGAGGGAGAGCGCTAAGGCGACGGGAGGTAAAGACGACGCGGTGAGCGATGGGCCGACGAATGCATGCGCGAGGGGAGAAAGAGATGGTGACGGGGGGAGAGGAGAGAGACCCGCGAAGGTGGGAGGGGAGCGGAAAGCGGACGAACGACTGGAGGCAAGGGGAGATGACGAAGGCGCGATACAGGAAACTAACACCTGCGGAAGGGTAACGATAGGCTACGGAAGGGAATAAAATTACGATACAACGCTATGTAACAGTCTTACGCATTCCTGTTGGGTCGTTAGTTCCTTAGCTTGGCCACAAACATCTATTGTTGTCAGCTATAATATGCTAGGAATGAAACTAGTGATTACGGGACGGAGAGCAACTAGCATGAAACCCAGTTCCAGCTTGAAACCAACTTTGGCCTGGCGATCGAAACCATCGCTTGGCAAGAGTCGTGCAGGTGTAGCACGTAACATGCGACAGAGGGAAAAAAAAATTGGCGGGAACATGAAGAATCAAAGATTGGCGACAGCCAATCACATTTGCTCATGGTGCTTTTCGTTTTGTTTGGAACAGTGCTCGAACGGCCCGTGATGGGACAGGGTTCACTATTTTATATTTCGGTTTTAAAATTGTTAAATCTGAACATAGATTTGTTGTTTTTCTTTCCTTCTAATCCCTATCTATTATTTTTTAGCAGTATTAAAATGCTATTTTTTTTTAAATTATCAAGAAACGTTTTTATTGAAACCTAACAAACAGTGCAATAAATTATATGTTGCAAGCAAAAAAAACAAACAAGTGTCTAACTAGATTCATATGTGAGTCAGATTCTTTAGGCTACAGCGAGATGCTCTATACAGGGTGTATTCTTCATGTATGCAACTCATTCCCGCACAGCATTCCCAAGCTGGCACGAATATTGCCGCTGGCTCAGCGTCGGACGCCTCGAAGCTCTTGAGTCACGTTGCCCTGAGCATAGAACCCTCATTCCCAACAGTAAAGGCCTCGCCTACCGGGCTAGTGCAGGGAGAGCTCCGACCTTTCAGCGCGAACCACGGGACTGGTTTAGCTTGCGTGCAAGTACCGCGCAAGAGCTCCCCGTTTCATCGCGTGCATCCCGTTTCGTAAACGATCGCGAGAGAGCGATGCACGACGACGCCGACGTAGGCGGCTCCGCAGATGGGCAGCCCGACGCAAAGGCCGGCACATTATCCCCGTTTCTAGGCCAGATCATGGTGCGTTTACCGGGTTAGTGTTTGTTTGATGGTGTGTTATTGTTCAGGACTCTCTTGTAACACCGTTTCGTCGTGGTAACATTTACAATTCGCCATGGTCTCTGAAATAGGGTTACCGCCGTATCCTGTGTCTTGCGCGCTCTCGCAGGTGCCTGGGGACGCAGCGGTGGATCTGAAGCAGGTCACGTCGTCCGTGCTCAGAATCGGACCAGGCCTCCGACAGGTGCGCTCTGCCCTCCTTTTGAGGCCACTCTTATACAGGCTCAGAAACAGCAAGGCCGTTTCGCAGAGACCCCAAAGGTTGAATCACACAGGTGCGCTGATCCCATTGCTGCATAAAGTGCTTGGGAAGAAATGGAGACACGCTGCTTTGCAGCATAGTCTCACGCAGGTCCCTCTTCCCCTCTGCTTGTTGCTCTTCACTTCGCAGTACTTGAGCGCCAACTCGCTCTCGCCACCCACATGCTCTCCACCCACCCTCCCACCCACCCACCCACCCACGCACCCACCCTCCCACCTCCTGCATGATACCCATCTCCGTGTCCTTGCCCCGGCAAGCAGGAGGGCGACATGGTGGTGGGCATGCGGGCGGGACGGCTGAAGCCCGCAGCTTCACATGTGCTACCCGCCTACCCACCCACTCACCCACCTTCCCACCTTCTACATGATAACTTACCATGTGTCCTTGCCCGGTGAAGCAGGAGGGTGACATGGTGGTGGCCATGTGAACGGGGCGACTAAAACCCGCACCTTCAACCGAGCCACCCACCTATTCGCTCACGCACCCATTCACGCGCCCACCCTTCCACCCGTCCTCCCCGCCCTTACACCTCCCATCTCCCCGTCCTTGCCTGTGAATCAGGAGGGCGACATGGTGGTGGCCATGCGGGCGGGGCGACTGAAACCAGCAGGGAAGAGGAAGCTGTGGGTGGACTGCAGTGTCAAGCGCGTGAGTGGGAGGGTGGGGGATGTGGGTGGGTCATTTTGAGTGAGAGAATGTAGCGAGACGATTGAGCTGAGCGGCATGAGCGTGTGATTGGGGCTGAAGCCCGCAGGGAAGAGGAAGCTGTCGGTGGACTGCAGTGTCAAGCGCGTGAGTGGCATGGCACGTGCGCGTGAGAGGTGTGTGAAGGAGTTGGAAGGTTTGTGAATCTGTATGAGGTTATGTGAAGGTGCGTGAGGGAAGAGGAAGCTGTGGATGGACTGCAGTGTGAGGCGCGTGAGTGGCATGTGCATGGGCGGGTGAAAGGTGTGTAACGCCATGACGGAGCAGAGTCACATTCATGCCGTTTTGATCAGCCTCCTTTTCTGCGTTCCAATCGTCTTGTTGATCCATCTATCCCCCCCTCCTCCCCTCTGCTCTCCCGTTTCCCCCTTTCCCCTTGATGGCACAAATGCAATGAATGCCCCACTTTATTCCCCTTCACTCACCAACAGTACACGCCTGCAGTGGAGGAGGCAGTTATTGGCATCGTGATTGATAAACACATGGAGGTATGCTTGCCCTCCTGTCCTGCTTGCTCCCTCGCTGTTAAAACCCACATGCACACATGCGTTACACGTAATTCATGCATGTGTGAAGAGGCACAAGACAAGTGCTCGCGCGCGCGCGCACACACACACACACATATTCCTCCAAACACCCTCTGTGCCCTTGCCTCACCATCCTGCCTGCACCCATTTCCCTGCCCCCTGCTCTCCCTCCCCCATGCCCTTTGCTCTCCCCCACGCCCCCTGTTCTCCCCCATGCCCCCTGTTCTCCCCCCTGCCCCTGCTCTCCCCCCTGCCCCCTGCTCTCCCCCATGCCCGCTGCTCTCCCCCCTGCCCCCTGCTCTCCCCCATGCCCGCTGCTCTCCCCCTTGCCCCCTGCTCTCCCCCTTCAGAACCTAGACGTGGACATCAAGGCCCGGGCCTTGCCATCCTACCTGCACATGTTCCTGTTTGTCAGATGCAAAATGCATTCTCCCCCCATCCCCCCTGCTTTATCCCCTGCCCGCTTCCCACCTGCACATCTTCCTTCCCCCCAAAACCTGGACGTGGCTATCAAGGGCCCAGGCCTCGCCATCCTGCCAGCACATGTGCTTGTCTGTCAATGCGTATTGCACATGCCCCATGCATTCTACCCCCACCCCCCCCCCCCCCCCCCCCCCCCCCCCCCCCCTGCCTTCCCTCAGAACCTGGACGTGGATATCAAGGGTCCCGGCCTCGCCATCCTGCCAGCACTCGCATTTGAAGGCGCCACCAGACGAAACCGACCCAACCTGCAGGTACCGTTGGACCCGACTGCAGGTGTGGCCGGACCCAGCCTGCAGTTTGTTATGCCTTGATTGCTGTTAGCGTGAGCTATGGTGATCATTTTCATGTCCTTGAGATGCTGGAATAAAGGTGGAACAACGGTGTGCGTGCATGCATGTATGCACGTCTTCACATGTGCATGCATGTGTATGTCTGCGTGCATGCATGCAGATTGGGCAGGCTGTGTACACGAGAGTGGTCAAGACCCACAGGGATGCCGACCCTGAGCTGTCGTGTGTGGACGGTGAGTGGTGCTGAGTGGTGGCGAGTGGTGGTTAGTTTAGTGGATGGTGTGAGGTGGTGAGTGGTGGTGGTGAGTGGTGGGTGGTTTGTGGTGTGAGGTTTGTGGTCCTCTGATGCCTAGCCTTCCCTGCAACTTTAATCCTGTGCTCCCACCCGCTCATCCCCTTTTCCTCCCTCCCCGTTTTGTTCCCCCTTCACCGGTTCCCCTTCTCCCGCTCCCCCCACCCATTTCGCAGCGAGTGGCAAGGCAGCAGAGTTTGGGCGGCTAGTGGGCGGTCACCTCTTTGACTGCTCCACTGCGCTTGCATTCGCTGCAAGCCTATTCTCTCTTCTGCAATGCACTCATCATCTGTCCTCCTTTCCTTTCTCTCCCTCTCGCTCCCGCCCATGCGCATCGCAGCGAGTGGCAAGGCAGCAGAGTTCGGACCACTAGTGGGTGGTCACCTCTTTGACTGCTCCACTGCTCTTGCCCGCCTGTGAGCTTTTCCTGCTATCCATGCAAGCATGCTATCGGTGCATCCATGCCAGTCTTTCCAACCATGCACCCATGTCATCCATGCCTTTATGCATCCATGCACCCATGCGCTCATGCCATCCAAACCAAGCACATCTCTCCATGCGTCCATGCATCATATTCCAGTTGTCCCCAATTGTTTCTGTGTGTGTTTGTGATTTGTTTGTTCCCAGCCTCTTGGCAACACCAACAGCCCCGGTGTTGAAGGCACTTGATGCTGCTGGTTTGGCCTTTGAAATTGCTGTGGGCCTCAATGGAAGAGTATGGGTGAGTTGTGTGGCCTTTGGCATGTCATTTCTGCTGTTGATCATTTGTTTGGGTTGAAGAGGGATGAGAGTTGTCATTTGACTGTTTTTGTTGTCCTGTGCTGGTGTGCTTTTTCAGGTGAAGGGGGACACAATAAAGAACACCATCCTTGTTGCAAATGCAGCTCGAAACTCTGAATTTCTCTCTGCTGTGCAGCAGCGAGCAATGGTAAAGGAGTTAGTCAGGCTGTCGTTATGATCATGACGATGCTTTTCTTTGCAGTTCTGTAAAATATCATATGTGCATCAGATCGTTTCAAAGCGAGTGTACACAGTTATACCCTTTTCTTGCGGAACCTAGGAAGCTCCGCGCCCGCCATCCACGTCTCGCTGATTGCGGAGACCACCTTCCGCCGAAACCCTTTTTTGTTCCGCCAGTCCCAGAGAACTCCGCCCACGCACAACCTCTAGAAGCACACACAAACTGCTAAGAGATTGACACTTCGGGCTCAACGCGGTTGAATACGATCGTAAGAGTTACAAAACGGTTTTCCTTATTCACCGCGTCGAACCATAGCTAACCTGTCTGAGATTCAGAACGTCTGCTGGAGCTTTTTGTTATCTCCAACATTCTGCTGGAACCTGCAATACTCAGTATGTAGAAGCGTCTTCTTGATCTGTGCTTTCCGTGGAGGTTTCATCCGTTGATCAACGTAGTTGTCAGATCGGACGGCCCTGGGTTTTCGTTAAGGGCCGCACGCCTCTCTGATGCAAAGTATATGCTCTGGAGTGTCAGGAATGCGATATATGGAGGAAAGGTTAAGAAGCTATGCGGAGCAGGAGCAGGAAAGAATCAGGCTGCTGCCTCAGGGATGGAGGTTTCGCCGCGAGGATTGCCAGTTTCAGGGATTTTTCTTAAGCTGAATATTCTTCGTGGCGTGGTCTCAAGGCTTTTCGGTTTGTTTTCTACGGTCGCCTGACCTGACTGGTAATCTCGTCGCAGCAGATCGGTTCGATTTCGGTCCAATTCTGACCAGTGGTTTACAAGGGGGGCCGGAGCAAGAGCGTATCGCAACCGTTTCTACTTCGTACTTTTCAATAAAAGAGCGTGACACGAGTTATACTTCAAACAGTCATGGTGACGGCAGCAGCGGCTGGACCTGCGTCACCAGCATCATTACCATCAGCATCACCCGTATCAACATCACCTTCACTTCCCACCTCAGCAGCTTCCGCATTACCATCTACATCTACACCGCCATCCTCGTTACCAGCAGCATCATTATCCGCTACGGAATCCAACGGTCAAGAGCAATCAGCTCCAGACTCGTGGGAGTCGGACGATCTGGACGAGCGGTTGAAGCAACTGCAGATTGTCAAACCCGTGACTGTAACGAACGGCGCTACTGGCGAGAACAACAGCTCCAGTGACAGCTTCAATGGCACCGGCGACGAGCAGCAGCAGCATCAAGCGAGGGAGAGCAACCAGCTGTCGAGCCAGCAACCCGGGCTTGCGACGACGAATCAGTCGGCGGGTCAGCCGCAAGCGATCGACAAGCGCTTGGAGCTCGTCGACAGCTTTCTCAGGGAGGCTCTTTCGAACCCTCGCGACCGACTCACGAGTACGTTCGCCGTTGCATATGTCACTTCTTTTATAGTCCCTTGTTGCCTTTTAGATATGCGCGTCTGCACTTGTTGTTGTCTTATCAAGCGTTTGTTCGCTTCTATCATCAATGCTCTCGGCGGAGACGGTGCTCTGCATGGTGCGGCGTGAAGCGATTTACCCGCAACCCCAGCGTCAATGTCCCTTTTCAAAGCGCCTAGAAAACCTTTTTTCCCTTTCTCCACTGTTCAACGACTTCCTTTCTCCACCTCGCGCCGTTCCCCCGTTCCCCTTCCCCTCCCCGCCCCCGCTCTCCCCCAACCCTCCTAATCCCCCCGGCGTCAGTTCTCCGCATGGAGCAGGACGTGGAGCGGTTTATCCGGAATCCTAGCCTGAAGGTCATGGAGTTCCAGCCAATGGCGTCATCGTACCACCGCGCCGCCGCGCACCGCGTCGCGCAGCACTACTCGCTACAGACATCCGCCGCTGAAACCGTCACGCCAAGCGGTGGCGAATGCACCGTCGTTGTCGCGCGAAAGATTGGCGAGCTTCGCCCGCCGCCCGTTCGCCTCGTCGACCTCCCTCTCGGCCTGACCAGCGGCGGCGGTAGCGGCGGCGCTGCCGGCGCCGGCGAGGTGAATGGCGGCGGGGCGGGCGCGGAAGCTGCGCCAGGCCCCGGGGGGTTTAAGCTGGCAATAAGGCGGAGGCCGAGCGGGGGAAGAGGAGGGGCTGCGGGGGATGGCGCAGAAGGGGGAATGGGCGGAAGTTCCGCGGACGGGCAGGCGGATGGCGCAGGAGCGATTCGATCTGTAGAGGAGCGGAAGGAGATGTACAACCGGGCACGAGCAAGAATTTTCAACACTGCCCAAGTGGATGCTGTGGACAGCGAGGAGAGCGCGGGCAGCGCGGAAGGGGCAGGCGGAAAGGGCGAAGCGGGGGGAAAGCAGGAGAAGGAGGGGAAGGCAGGGGGAAAGGCAGGTGTGGAGTCAGGCGGAAAGACAGGGGCGAAGGCAGGCGCGGAAGCAGGGGGAAAGGGAAGCGGGAAGGGAAAGGGCGGGGGCGCGGGAAGTGGGGGGGAGGAAAAGGCTGGCGCGGATAAGCAAGGGCTAACCAAGAGCTCGTCTGGCGGGCGGAAAGGGAGGAGCGTGGCGATTCTGCGAGACAGGGAGAAGGAGAAGCAGGACCCTGACTACCAGCGCGGTTATGATCGGTTCTCACAGAGGTTCGACCCAGGCTTTGGCGCCCAGGCACCTAATCCGTACGGCATGCAGCCCATATACGCCCCCGTCGTTACTTATGCTTCTGAGTTCCCGTCTCTCTCGCCCTCTGCCCCGGCGAATAGTCCTGCTGCTGGCAGCCGAACCGGGCGTGGAGGCCCGGGTGGTGCGGGACCTGCCAGGCCTGGAGGTCCGGCGCCAGGTCCGGCACCAAACGCGGCCGTCCCCGGCCCGGGGCAATCTCCAGGCTCGGTAGGCGCTGGTTCGGCAGGGTTGATCCAGCCAGGGTTTCCAGGGGCGGGGTTTCCGCCGGGCAGTTTCCCCCCAGGCAATTTCCCCCCTGGCAGTATACCCCCGGGTGGTTTACCCATGCAATTTCAGCAGATCCCCACTCTTGGCCCTCCCCATCCGCTGAACGTGTGGCGAGCACATGCTGCTGTGGGAATGATGGCCATGCATGGCCGGGGGGTCATGCCAATGCCCGGACCTGTTCCCGGACCTGTTCCCGGACCTCTTCCAGGAGCTGTTTCCGGATCTGCCCTTGGTCCGGTTCCATACGGACTGGTCCAACCTCCCAGTTCGATGCCAGGTTCGGTAGGCTCTCCTGGAGGGGTAGGCATGGGAATGACTGGTTCGGCAGCAGCAGCAGCGGGAGCTGGAGCTTTAGCGGGAGGTTCGGGATTGGTTGGGGCAGCAGGAAGGGGGGTAGGTCAAGGCTTTCCACCGAACCTTCAGAGGGATGGCATCATGGGTCCAGGAGCAATTTCTGTTCCTGGTGTTGGTGGTTCGGTGAGACCAGGTCCGGGAGCAGGCTCGGGCCCAGCTTTTTCGCCAGGCATGGTCCCAGGCCCAAACCCAGGCATGGTTGTGAGCCGAGGTATGGTTTTGCCGGGAGGTATGGGTTATGGTTATGGAGGAGGGAATGTGGTACGGCCAGCAGGTTCGGTAGCAGGGCCGGGATTTGGAATGGGGCAAATAGGGGGCCCTGTTGGGGGTGGGGGTATGCCGTATGCGGTGGGTGGTGTGGGGTTAAACGGAGGAGGGATGGGAGTAGCTGTGAAGGAAATGGCTGTAGTACAAGCAGGTGCAGGTGGTGGTAGTGCTGCTGGGAGTGGTGGGGTGGGAGGGGGTGGGGGTTGCGGGGTGGGTGTGCTTGGAGGCGGGCGACGAGAGGTGGTTGGGCCCGGTGTTCAGCCGCCTCCTCCGAGCAATTTTCCCTACATGCAACAACATCAACAGCAGTATCAGCAGCAGCAGCAGCAGCAGCAGCAGCAGCAGCAGCAGCAGCAGCAGCAGCAGCAGCAGCAGCAGCAGCAGCAGTTTCAGCAGCAACAGCAACAGCAGCAGCAGCAGCAGCAGCAGCAGCAACAGTTTATGCATCAGCAACAGATGCATCAGCACCAGCAGCACCAACAGCAATTGCACCAGCAGCAGCAGTGGAGGCAACAACAGCAGCAACGCTAATGGCTTTCTCAAACAGGTGCCATCTGGAATACTTCATTTGCAGGGGTCAGGCTTTGTTTATGGAGCTTTTCTTGCCTCTTTTAGGATTGACCTTATTTTTGCTGATCTGCATTGCCATCTGATTTCTGTAAAGGCTTACTATAGCTAGGTTTTGCTGATTATTTTCTAAGGTTACGTCACGTTGCAAACTTTTTTACAGTAGTGCTTTTGCCCTTTTGACTCCACATCACACGAAAATGTGAGGACGTGCCCTTTTGCCCTAATGGCGAATAGCAGGCAGGCGCGGCCGACGTACAGTGTAGTCAGTAGAAAGAGGCACTTCCGATAGATGAGGTCCTGGGATCGAACCCACCCCCGTGCAGGCGTGTTCTGCCAGCCCCAAGTAGGGGTTAGCACGTGCTCATCTAGGAGTGGATACCCCTTATAAACTGGTTACGAACAGCGTAGCAAGCGACCGCTCCACGTTGACATCGTTTGAATGTTCGCGAGTTTCGGCCAGCCCAAGTAGCTCACCCTCATTTTTCGCACCCCTTGACCTGGCCCTCACATCATGGACATTTACGAGCTTCCACGATAATAATCACCCGTGTAACCGTGTTCGCATTCATCCTCCATTATCCAGCACGACGGAATCGTTAGCGGCCAGCACTGTTCGCCGTCACGAGCAGCGGCGATGGACCCCAAAGCGGTTGGGTACGATTTTGTGCGCTTGGAAACGCTCTTCTTGGATAACCACTTTGAACCGCTATACACCTACCAGAACATGATTTGTACATAAACTGCAAGCGAACTACTGTACCTTCCACAATCATCACCTTACCAGTCGAGACGCGGGCTAGTGCATTTTCTCGCTCTTCCGTCAGTCTTTATTTCCACAACCTTTAGTTTTCTCACTTCCTCATTGACTATAAAAGCCCTAACAAGCGGCGCAAGCAATAAACTCTGCTTATTAACTCTGTACATACGGGAGACAGCGGCATTGGTTCAGATACGAAGTGCAATTTGAGGTGCCGTGTCTCGCCAGCCTGCCGAAAAGCAACTGACGTGCGCAGCCGCTTCCAGCCATTGCCAGCCAACTGAGTGTTGCCATTCGAATCGTCCCCTAGTAGGAAAAGCGTCACCTTCGAAGCGCGCCCTAGTAGGAAAAGAGTCACCTTCGAAGCGCGCCCTAGTAGGAAAAGAGTCACCTTGTGGCAGAGTCCAATTTAGAGCTTTCAAATATTTTTTGGGCACGGCAGGCCGGCGAGCAGTGTTCGTTGGCGAGCTGGCAAAAAGGGAAACCGTGTTTTGAGTCGACTCAAAATCGGCTCCAGCTTTCACAAACACGGCCGCATTTCTCGATTTTTATGCTGAGAGGAGTAATATCTTCAAATAGTGTGAAGTTTTTGAAGCAGCATTTTGCATCCTAATCTCGCGGGGAATAGCAGTCGCGTCGCGAGGATGAACGGCGGGGGCAACGAGATACCCGCGAACCTCCTCTTCGGCCGCGTAGGATGCGTCGAGGATTTCGCGGGGCCGCCCATTCCCACCGGCACCGCCGCCGCGAATGGCGCCGCAACAGACGCCGCGAGTTACGGAGGCGCACCAAAGCGGCAAGAGGTGCTGCTGCCGGAGCAAGCGGCGCTGATTCGCGAGTCGTACGCGCGCATCGAGAAGGACCGGAAGCAGCACGCGCTCATCATGTACCTCACGTGAGTGCAACGCGTTGACTTGTGTTGACTCACAGTCACTTGCTTTGACTCAAGCAGCACGCGCTCATCATGTACCTCACGTGAGTGCGTGGTTGCGTTGATTTGACTCTTGTTGACTCGCGTGTGTCACGGTGCCTTGCATTACTGACTCGCGTTGACTCGCATTGTCTTGCTCTGACTGGACCAATTTCTGACAAATTTCCCCTCCCCGCCCTTTCCGCCCCTTCTTCCGCCCAATTGCTGACCGCCACGTCAGCATATTCGACATCTGCCCCGAAGCCAAGCCGCTATTCTCCATGGTGCGCGAATCGAGCGAACCCGCGCCCGTGAACCCGCGCCTGGAGGCGCACGCCACGCTCGCATTCACCATGGTGGGAATGATATGGTGGGACGAGTGGGGTGGCATGAGATGGTGGGGCGGGTGGAAATAAGACAGAGGGAAGGGCGCACGGGAGGGTGAAAAGAATAGGTGTTCTTTTACTGTGGAATGTTTTGAGGCGCCTCAAAACGCACGGGAGGGTGACATGAGCAGGTCCTCTTTTACTGTGGAGTGGTGGGAAGGTGCATGGGGTGGTGGGGGAGGTGACGAATGTTTAGTGCCTTCAGCGCATGGGATGGCAGGGGCCGGATGGGCAAGGCAGCTTTGAGGCTTTGCACAGTGCCATCCCATATCCACATGTCCCTACGCCCTTGCACACTCCCCCGCCTTTGCATCCTACCCACTCCCTCCCCCCCCCTCCCCGGTTCCCAGATGTGCGAGGCCTTCAGTAACTGGGACGATCCGGAGCGAGTGGCCAAGCAAACGCCATTCTTTAAGGCATTAGGTGGGAGACACCTCAACTACGGCATCGATGGGGACGACTTTCCTGTGCGTGGGTGTGGGTGGGTGTGGGTGGGTGTGAGTGGGTGTGGGTAGGTGTGAGTGGGTGTGGGTAGGTGTGAGTGGGTGTGGGTGGGTTTGAGTGGGGTGTGGATGGGTGTGAGTGGCGACTGTAGGAGCACACAAGCAAACGCCCTTCCTCAAGGCTTTGGGTGGGAGACACCTCAACTACGGCATTGATGGGGACGACTTCCCGGTGAGTGAGGATTGATGCTGCATGGTAACAGCACATACAAGGCAACGGCCTTCTTTAAGGCCTTAGGTGGTAGGCACCTCAACTACGGCATTGATGGGGACGACTTCCCGGTGGGTGGGTGGTGGTTGGAATGGTGGATGGTGGATGGTGGATGGTAGAGTGGTATAGAGAGCAAACCGCACACTCCTTTCATGTGTCCCCTCCTTTCCACCATGCAGATATTCCGCACTACCCCTCCCTCTCCTTCTCTCTACCTTGCTGTCTCCTACACTCCTCACCCCATGCAGATCTTCCGCACTGGCTTCATGCTTCCTGAAGGCGTTACAGCGGGCGTTCGGGGAGGAGTGGTGTGCAGCTTGCGCAGCGTTTGCAGCATTTGCAGCGTTTGACATACGCCCAGAAGTTCAACCACCCTCTCTTCCCTTCCCCCACACTCCTCCCCCCATGCAGATTTTCCGCACTGGCTTCATGAAGGCACTGCAGAGGGCGTTTGGGGAGGAGTGGTTTGGAGACCTGGAGGTTGCATGGTGTGCCGCGTTTGACATTCTAGAGGACATGGCTTCGAGCGGCATGGCTGAAAAGGGCGGGCAGAAGGTGGTCCCGCCTGCTGCTCTGGAGATGTTAGAGAAAATGCGGCAGCAGCAGTAGCAGTGCCATAGACACAGGAGACAGCACGGCAGCACGCGGCAGCATGCATGCGGTGCAGCACGGTGTGGTGTGGTGTGCAGCGTTTGATATGCAGGAGGACACGGCTTAGAGCAGCATGACAGTAGTGCAGTGTCACTTTGCTTTGCATCACGTGAGGCTCACAGTCACGTGCAACAAGTATGCAAAGCATTCCATCCTAGAAAATGTCAGCTACATGCATACGGGATGATCGGATTATGAAAGTCCTTCAGACCCTCTGGTAGAACTAGGTGTGTAAATATATGGAACCAAGTTGCACAGGTGTGGGAAGAGAAGTGGTGCAGGGAAGAACTGGTAATTGCTACTGTATGTGCTTTTGGATATGGTGGCAATAACAGTGGCAATGGGATAGTGTGACCATGGAGTTGTGTGCACCTGAGCAGGGCCCACGTTATCAGGGCAAAACATCCTGATTACCCTGAATTCAGGATGCACTTCTGTATTTACCCTGCAATTTCAGAATAGTCATAATTTTAACCCTGAGGTCACAGGATGTTTTTATGTGAAATGCCCTGGAGTTTCAGGATGGCCGTAGTGTTCTTCCCTGTAGCGTCAGGATGAATGTCGAGGCCTGCCCTGACGCGGATTTTGGTGGGGGGGGGGGGGGGGGGGGGGGGGGGGGGTGGTGTAAGGGGGGGTGTTCCGTTTCCGTTGAAATTTTCCCCCGTGTACGTTTCCCGCCTTCGCACGTTCTCTTCCCCTTGACATTTCCGATCCCCCGCTACACCAGCCAAGCCAACCCCACCCCATCACCCACCGCCAAGGCAACTCGTCCTCTGCCTGGCTAGCTCTAGCTGGGTTTCTCACGCTGACGTTCAGTAGCACTCCATCCAACACCCTTGCAGTGTTGCTGTTAGAGCGTGTTCCTACGGGCCCCTATCAGGCCCTCCTCATATAAAAAACAAAAGTATCGAGATTCTCGTTGTAAATCACAGCGCGCTAGACTTGAAAAACCTGTTTTGCGCGATGTAAATTCGAGCGCGAAATCATTCTGACATGCCACATCAGCAAACCCATTTCACACGATCGTGCTGAACTTCGTGCGAATGGAGCTCTACGGGCTCGAACTTCAAACATTTTTTCAGCGTGCGAAATCATGAAGGATGAATTGACTCAGTTGACCAGTATGGTTTCGACGTTTCATCTCAGACATGCAACTTATAAAAACAATTTCGGGGCACCACACGAACAATCTGTTATTGCAGCCGCGTGCCACATCATCCACGCCATTTTTCTCGCACTCTACAATCCACAAAGATGTGAAATAAGAAGTCGGGTAAAGACGAATTGATGGTGTTTTTGTTAAAATAGTAGGCTTAGGAGAAATTAGGTTTTAGGAAGAGAGAGGATGTTTGGCCAAGCAAGGAGAGGTTTGACTATGGAGAGAGTTACAAGAAATAGGGCAAGGGAAGGTGGCCAAGGGGGGTATACCACCAACAATGAAATAGATACTACACTAACTAAGCTAATATGCAGTTATACATAGAAATACAATTTCTGACATCCCCCCTTAACTGCATACAAGCATAGCTAGTGAGGGGCGCTCTACCCTAAGTGCAGACTTCACCGGGCCGCAGCTGGGCCCACCGATACAACACACGATGGAGTTTCCCGCCTGCGGTTTAACCCCCGCAGTGGATGCCTGGTGTGCGCGACTCTGGGTGACCACGCCCAGAAACGACGGAGAAAAGGAACGAACGACAAGAAAACATTACGAAAGTAGAAAACAGAAAAGAAGAGACCCTTTCTCTCTCTCTCTCTCTTTCGTCCCCCCTTAACCTCTCTCATCCCCCCTTAACCTCTCTCCTCTCCCCCCCCCTCCTCCTACCGCAACTAGTGCTGCAGGAAGAGAGGAAGAGAGAGGGGAGGGATGGGTTGCTGGAGGCTCACACCCGCCACCCCCACATCTCCCCTTTCCCCTCCCCCCCCCCCACGACGGAAGCCGCGGAAGGGAGGGCGGGGGGGTGGGGCGGCGGTAGCTGCTGCTGGCGCTGGCGGTGGCGCTGGCGCAGGCGCTGGCCGTTGCTCTGGCGCCTGGCGCCGACGTCCGCGCTGGCAGGGCATGCGCGGGGCGACGGGCAGAGCGCGCGCGGGGCAGGGCGTCCGAGGGGCAGCCAACAAGGCGCGTTCGGGGGGACGGGCAGGGCGCGCGTGACGGGCGAACGGGAAAAAAAATAGCGCATTTCGCGCTGTAGTACGGGCGGGCCCATGATTCTTAAAAATAAAATAGGTCCTAAGACCGTAGTGGCTCTGATAGCATGTTAAAATAGTAGGCTTAGGAGAAATTAGGTTTTAGGAAGAGAGAGGATGTTTGGCCAAGCAATGAGAGGTTTGACTATGGAGAGAGTTACAAGAAATAGGGCAAGGGAAGGTGGCCAAGGGGGGTATACCACCAACAATGAAATAGATACTACACTAACTAAGCTAATATGCAGTTATACATAGAAATACAATTTCTGACAGTTTTAAGCGAGTCTGACAAGAGGCTGGCCTGATAGGGGCCCGTAAGAACACGCTCTTAGAGTAGCAGCAGCACTAGTAGTGAAGTTCGGCTGCGGCTGCTCTGCTATGCTAAACAGAGTCTGGTCTGGTCTGTTTGTGATAAAATCAGAACCCTGAACACTACAATTTTTGCCCTGACAGGTCAGGATTATTTTCTGCAAAAGCCCTGACCAATCAGGAAGGCTCTGAAGATTTGCCCTGAGAAATCAGGGCATTTTTTTGGATTCTAGAAAAGTGCCCTGAGGGCTCAGGGTGTCCCAAAACCTAGCACGGGCCCTGCACCTGAGCTGGTGGAGGAATTTTTGAAAGATCAGGTGCATTTTAGAATGGATGTATTGTGCATTCTTTAACCTGACTCTAGTTACACACTTGTGATTATGTTAGCGTTGTCCTTCATGCTATAACGAGCACATGTCCCAAAGCACGTGCGATTGTGATGAATTCGCTTGTCTGCTCTGCACAGTCGATGCGCCAAGCAGCCAGCTGCCCTCCTGCGCATGCATTCCTAACCCAATGAGGAGGAACCTGAGTAGATTCGAACGCCCAAATGGGCTCGAAATTGTAGGATACTTTGGGGCATCGCTAGCTTCGTTACCCCAAGGTTGCCCTCAAGATGCCCCAAAGTATCCTACAATTTCGATACACGATACACGCTGCTAGCAGGAGACATTTGGAGATCAACGACACTTGCGAAATTCGTTTTTAAAGCTGCGGTCTACATACTCAAAGTGATTTTCTGGGGGTATTTAAAGTGAACACCCTTTGGCGCAAGATGATTCGAGAGCGAAGTGAGCTTCTTCCCCAAACACCTGTGCGAGGAATTCAAACACCCAGAGCGACGACAAACAATTTCGTGAGCTGATTTGCTTTGGGCAAGAAATCCGCGGGAATGCGGAAGCAGCTGCGCCCAACTCAAACAACCAAGCGGAACACAAACAAGAGCCTAACCGCTTTGTGCAACCTATGCCTTACCAGCTGAGAATCCCGCTAGAAGCAGGCAACGCAGCAGAATACTGCAGGCCATCGCGCCCACTGCCGGCGAAATTCGCCTGGAGCGCGTAATGTAGTGTTTATTTCACGCATCCACGCTGATAGCCGCGATTCCTGCTAGCAGCGTGTATCGTAATGGCTCTCGCCACCCCGCTCACAGCCGCGATTCTGGCCAGTTGCGCTCAGCGTAGCGTCTTCAACACGCCACCACGCTAAGCCGCGATTCCCGCTCGCGGCGTCTGTTCGCGCCACCACGCTAAGGGCCGCAATTCCCGCTAGTAGCGTCACTCGTACCGTCTGTTTCACACCACCCTTTTCACAGTCGCGATCTTCACCATGTGCGCGTGGCGTAGCGCCTTTTCCAAGCCACCACACTCGCAGTCGCTTTCCCTGCTAGGAGAGTACAGAGTAGCGGCCATTCCAGGTCGCACCTCCATTTCCCCCCAGGTCGCATATCCCCTTACCCGTAGGTCTCACCTCCGCTTCCCCCCAGGTCGCACCTCCCTTTCCCCCCAGGTCGCACCTCCTTTCTCCCCAGGTCGCACCTCTATTTCCCCCCAGGTCGCACCTCTATTTCCCCCAGGTCGCACCTCTATTTCCCCCCAGGTCGCTCCTCTATTTCCCCCCAGGTCGCTCCTCTATTTCCCCCCAGGTCGCTCCTCTATTTCCCCCAGGTCGCTCCTCTATTTCCCCCAGGTCGCTCCTCTATTTCCCCCCAGGTCGCTCCTCTATTTCCCCCCAGGTCGCTCCTCTATTTCCCCCCAGGTCGCACCTCTATTTCCCCCCAGGTCGCACCTCTATTTCCCCCCAGGTCGCTCCTCTATTTCCCCCCAGGTCGCACCTCTATTTCCCCCCAGGTCGCTCCTCTATTTCCCCCCAGGTCGCTCCTCTATTTCCCCCCAGGTCGCTCCTCTATTTCCCCCCAGGTCGCTCCTCTATTTCCCCCCAAGTCGCTCCTCTATTTCCCCCCAGGTCGCTCCTCTATTTCCCCCAGGTCGCACCTCTATTTCATCCTCTCTCCCCCCTTTCATCCTCTCTCCCCCCCTTTCATCCTCTCTCCCCCCTGTCCTCCCTTCTCACCCCTTTCATCCTCTCTCCCCCCTGTCCTCCTTCCCCCCCCTGTCATCCTCTCTCCCCCCTGTCCTCCTTCTCCCCCCTTTCATCCTCTCTCCCCCCTTTCATCCTCTCTCCCCCTGTCCTCCTTCCCTCCACTGTCCTCCTTCCCCCCACTGTCATCCCCTCTCCCCCCTGTCCTCCTCTCCCCCCCCCCCCCCCCCCCCGTCATCCTCTCTCCCCACAGTCATCCTCTTTCCACCCTGTCCTCCTCCCCCCCCAGTCCGCTTCCATCCCCTCTGTCGTCTCTCCCCCTGTCCACCTCCCTCTCCCCTGCCATCCTCTTCCCCTCCTTTAGTGGCCACTCCATCCCCCCCTTATCCCCTTTTCCACCATCGTTTCCTACTCCTTTCCGTCTCCTTCCCACTCCTTCACTCTCCTTCCCATTCCTTTGCCGTCGCTTTCCTTATGCCCTGCCATTGCTCTGTCACTCTCCTCTTTTCCCCGTGTGCTCGGCTGAGTGTGCCATGCAGGCTGCAGCAGGGCAGCGGGGCACCATGGAGGGGAGGACATGGGCTAAACCCGCTACCACACGCGCCATGGGGCGAGTGGATGCTGGGCACTATGGCACTCTCCCCCGCCCTGCCACCACACGCGCCACTCATCCACCCCTCCTTCCCTCCTGCTTGGGCCTCCAACTTGCTGCTGCAACTGGGGTGACTGCAGCAGCAAAGGCACTACAGACCTAATTAGCCAACATGTGTGCGAAGGCAACAATAGGAGTGGAGAAAGGCTGTCTCTTGTAACTCAAGATATGTACCATATAATACATAAATTTTCTTTACACCCACCAGCGTTGCAAATGATGGACCATTACAAATGCCCAGACATGACCAATGCTTTCATTATTGTGTATATCAAACCTAGAGTATTCCGTAGATAACTTGCTACGCGATGTTATGGTATGGCAAGGGCCCACATCACACTATCCTAAATCTAACCAATTTGTCTGCTTGGTTGCTTCATGCCTGATGAGCTGCACCACGGATGAGAGAGAGCAGGGAGGGAAGAGAGAGCAGTGAGAGAAGAGAGAGCAGGGGGAGAAGAGAGAGAAGGGAGAGAAGAGAGAGCAGGGGGAGAAGAGAGAGCAGGGAGGGAAGAGAGAGCAGGGGGGAAACAAGGGGTAAGCGGGGGGAAACAAAGGGTAAGCAGGGAGAAACAAAGGGTAAGCAGGGAGAAACAAAGGGTAAGCAGGGAGAAACAAAGGGTAAGCAGGGCGGAACCAAAGATTAAGCAGGGGGGAAATATGGGGGTGGCTGGCTCTATAACGAGGTGATTACCATACTCGCATGCTATCTCCCCGCCTCTGCTCGCTTGCTATTCCCCCGCGCATACTCGCATGCTATCTCCCCGCCTCTGCTCGCTTGCTGTCCCCCCGCCCCAGCTCGCTTCCGAGCTCCCTCGCATATCGCGGCTTACACCGTCGCATATTCTCGCTCCTATCCCCCTCCCACCTCCGCGACGTCGGTGGTCATTCCCGTCCGCGTCGCCAGACAGCGTTGTTGTTCGCCTCGACCGGCCGCTCGCCTCACGTATTCGCGGCAGCTCCCATCTCGCGCCCCGCACGTAAACGCGGGACACACCCCACCGCCACTCGCGCGATATCGCGACTCATTCCCGTCCGCGGCTCGCACCTCCTCGCAGACTTCAGTCTGTGTGACGAATTCTCTTTTGGTGATGCCGTCTCGCGCCCGGAGAATATAATTTCTTCTGTCTAATTTTAGTACCACTGTTATAGAAAGCTGGAGCTAAGGCGATATACGGAGTGGACCGTAACACCGAAAAGCAGGAACATGAGCTTGAGGCGATGAGGCGAGAGGTGAACCACCGTGGTTAGGCGACGTATTTTCCTATGACTGTTAGGCGATGCGGCGCTCTGATATCTGGCCACGAAGGTGTGTTCGACTGCGCTGGTAATCCGCGGCCGATGTGGCCTGAACCGCTTTTGCGATCGAGGTGTAGGTAACGGAAGCAGGTCACATTTCGTGGCTACTTACTAACCTCCGGAATAACAACTAGGGATCTGTCGAGTGAGCTTTCGCAACCATCATCCGCAGAGTTTTGGTCTACAAACCATGATGCGGGTCAAGTTCTAATCTGGCGAACTTGTTTCAGCTCACCCCCACCCCCCTCCCTCCTCCCGCCTCGACTTTTCGTTTCTCCGCAAAGGGGTACTTTTGGGGACAGTGTTACCCTGTTTCCAAGTGATAAACCTTTGCTTCCCGCTTGAGGTATGTAGACCACAGCTTTAAATCGTTCACAATCGGATAAGAGAAATTAGACGAATCAGAATGCAGAGAATTTTGAGGTCTCCTCGGGGTAACCCCCTTGCTTCGGAACGAGGCTAATCATTTGGTTGATTCGCACTGTTTCGCCTCGTTCCGAGGCAGATGAGTCCGAAGCTGACCCCAAGTTTATAACAGCATGTTATAACAGCGGGAACGTCCAGGACCGTCCGTAATAGTGAGCCTCAGGGCGTATTCCTGGCTTCGGGTCATCCCGGGTTCATGTCATCCGAAATTTGCGGTATCCAATCGAAAAATTCGAATTTCGAACCGCGGGTTTTCCGATTGGCTACCTCAATTTTCGGATGACACAAACACCGGATGACCCGAAGCTAGGAATACGCCCTCAGCATATCATGCTTTGTAGCATACTCAGCCCTTCCCGTTTTCTTTTTCTTCGCTTTCTTGTAACCCTCTATCCGACGAGTCGTTTTAGCCTAGGCCGCTAGTTGAATCCTCCACTTCTCACCGCTAGGTCGATGGCTACTAATCACGAGGGTTCTGTGCTGGAAGCGAGCATGGCTGCTCTCGATCTCTCACAGACCGCGGCCGCTAAGAATGCTCATAAGGTGAGCGTGATGACGCAGACAGTGTGCATCTGATCCGTTTATTTCCTCGCCCATCCTCGCCTGGTTCCTCTTCCTCTCCCGCTGCCTTCTCTCTCATCTGTCGCAAGCAAAGTTCTTTTCTCACCTTTCAAAACGGGCTTTCTCGCTTGGTCCTCTCCCTCTCCCGCTGCCTTCTCTCTCATCTGCCCTTCTCTCTCATCTCCCACACACCAGAGAGTGGACGTGGTTGATCTGCTGCCCGGCCCCATCTGGCACATCATCTTCCGTCTCCTGCTGCTACCGCCAACCAGTTCCTCTTCCTCTCAGCTGGAGAAACAGGGAAACCCTCTGGGAGAGACATCTTCGCGGGGAGCAGTCAGCAGCAGCTTGTGTGACTTGGTCGATCGGCTCATCACGGAACATTCCGCTCAGCTACACATCGCGGAAAAGGAAATTTGCGATTTGGGGGGTCCGAAAGTTTTTCTGCGAAAAAACTGCGACTTAGTTGCGCGAAGTGTACAAAAAACAACGCACGCAAAATGCAACAATCCGCACACCAGTGTCGAGGGTTTTGACTGAAACAAAACTGTCACGCAAAAGTTGCCATTCCGTCAACATTTTCGCGTCGTGCGGTGACGCACGGTCGACACAACTTACAAGCGGTTTAGTACTTTGACAATGTTTGTCAAATGTAACAACAGAACAAACGAAACAACGAGAAGCAACGAAACCAAGCGAGTTTGTACAGCTAGAAATCCGCTTTCGTTTTTCCCAAATCTAAACCCAAATCAACCAACTCCAAACCTCAAACAGTGGTTGGCTTCTTCAAAAGTGTGACGTGTGAGCCTAAAAAACATTTACACCCAATCCGACACGCCGAAATATACATGTCAGCCACCCAACCAAGGCAAACCAAACATCCACCGAATATGCTCTCACCTTTTCATCGAGAATCCATCTCCCTTGATTCATCTCTGTGCCTGTAGTCCCCCGTACTAATACACACAACCAACCTCGTTCTCCCCCCCCCTTTTCATTTCTCCCTTTGATGTGCAGCAGGAGCGCGCTCCAAGTTCCTTCAAGCCGACAACTACGTGGCGTTTTAGAACGCCCTGACTATGTTGCGTTCGCCAAGTTAGTATCTTAATTTATTCCTGCCATCTCTGTCCCTTTTGCACATCCCTCTTCTTCTCAGACGGCGGCTTCGTTCCGCCATCAACGTCGCGCTTCAGTAGCTTCGCTGGATGCTGGGGTACGCGTGAGTCGCGGCGAGGAAGGACATTGTCACGCAACATCGCAGGTACGTTCACCGTTGTTATCTCACAGGTGAAGTTGTACTTATTTTTTTTTTAACGTCCAGTTTTATTTATCATGTATGTTCAGGGTCATACTCATTTCAATGCGGCGTTTCATATATATGTTTCGTGCGTAGCAGCTATCGTCGCGAAGATCCATACGTCCGACTCATGCAGTAAACCGATTTGGTCGACGGATGTCAGCATTTGTCAAAGGTTGTAGCCTATAGTGAGGTTTGTCTTAGGGGGTACAAAACTTAGGGTTAGCTATATGTACCCCAACCAACATCAATGGATCATTCATTCCTCATTCTGACATGGTATCAGTTAGGTTAGGATCCTGTGGGATCCCGTTTCTCCGTTCTCCGATCGTACCACCCGAGCCTGATCCTAGCTCTCGTTTCGCCCGTCTTGCCCGAGCCTAGTGCCGGCCCGATCTAGTCCCGTTCGTTCGTTACCGCTCGTTCTTCCTCCCGATCTAGCGTAGCCCGATCTAGCGTACCGCTGCCGGTCGCGCTGCGCTTTCCCCCCCTGATGCCCGTCGAGGCGCGCTTCCCCCCCGCTGCCGTCGAACCGCGCTTCCCCCCCCCCCCCCCCCCCCCCCCCCCCCCCCCCCCCCCCCCCCCCCCCCCCCCCCCCCCCCCCCCCCCCCCCCCCCCCCCCCCCCCCCCCCCCCGCTGCCCGTCGACCCGCGCTTCCCCCCGCTGCCCGTCGACCCGCGCTTCCCCCCGCTGCCCGTCGACCCGCGCTTCCCCCCGCTGCCCGTCGACCCGCGCTTCCCCCCGCTGCCCGTCGACCCGCGCTTCCCCCCGCTGCCCGTCGACCCGCGCTTCCCCCCGCTGCCCGTCGACCCGCGCTTCCCCCCGCTGCCCGTCGACCCGCGCTTCCCCCCGCTCCTCGCCCTGCCCGTCGCCCTGCTGCCCGTCGATCCGTCGCCCTGGCCCGCGCCCCAGCCCGTCTCCCCAGCTCGCGCCCTAGCCCGTCGCCCTGGCTCGCGCCCTAGCCCGTCGCCCAGGCCCGGCGCCTTTGCCCTACCCGCGCGCCCGCCACACCTGACCTACCCGCCCGCTCTTGCCCGCTCTTCCTGCCCGTTCTCCCTTGCCGCTGCGCCCTGCTTTCCCTGCCAATTCCGTTTGCACACTATGGCGACCCCTCGCGTCCTTCGTTTCGATGCTGACGGTCGCCCGCTCGATTTCCCAGTCTGGCTTCTTCGCGCTCGCCGCCTGTTAGAGAGTCAGGTCCAGGCAGGCGAGACCCTCTGGGCGCACGCTACTGGTGCCCTACCTGCGCCCCCCGACCCTACGCCTTTAGGACCTGCCCCTGACGACGCCGCTAGAGCCCGCTTTGCCACTCAGCGAGCTGACCAGACGGCTTGGACGTCACGTGACGCTGCGGCCTGCATCGCGCTCAGCAGCCTCCTCCCTGAGTCTGAGGAGGTTCACTTCACTCAGGTTCGCACCGCTGCTGCGTACCTCACTGCGATTAAGGCCCGCTACTCTACTCCCGCTGCTGTCTCTCTTGGCCGCCTGTTCCTCCCGTTCCTGTTTCCTGACCTAGCGTCTTTTGAGCGCTCTGCTGACTTGATCGCTCACCTCCGCTCGCTCGACGCTAGTTACCGCGCTGCTTGCACTGAGGCACAGCTTGCACTGCTTCCTCCCCCTATGGCGATTACTATCTATTTCATCGCCACTAGCCTCCCTGACCGCCTTGCCTCCGTTCGCGACGCGCTTCTGCTGAAGCACCCTAGTGAGCTCACCGTCGAGGTTCTTGAGTCTGCACTCAAGGACGTCGAGAGCAACCTTCGCTCGGTAGCCGCTGCCTCTGGTGCTGTGCCCCCCCCACTCTTCCACGGGTGCACAGTCCCGCAGTTACCCACCTTTACTGCCTCACTTGCCACTGCCGCTACTGACGCGACTGCAGCTGCTGTTACGACTGCGTCGCGGTCCCGCGGTAGGAGTGGCAAGAAAGGCGGTTCTGGTGGTGGTAGTGGAGGTGGAGGCGGAGGTAGTGGAGGTGGCGTTGCGCCTGGCGGCGGTGGAGGTTCAGGGCCTGGAGAGGCGCCTCGTGCAGTGACTGGTGACTCCACTGCGCCTGCTGGTGGTGGCGACGCCCGAGTTCGTCAGTCGCCTCCTGTACTTCCTGCCCCGGTTGGTGGAGCAGCGGCGTGGTACCAGGCTCAGCGTCAGCAGCAGCTTCTGCAGCACCAGCAGCCCCTCTCCTCCCAGCAGCCTCAGCAGCAGCAGCGGCAGCAGCTGGCTCCAGGGTCGGGGCTGCGTCAGACCCAGCGCGGTGCTGCTTACACTCCCTGCACCTACCAGGTTCTGACAGGCCCTCGTCGTGGCCACCCTTGTGGCCGGTTTCACCCCCCTGGTCAGTGCTTTGCTCAGCTCACTGACACGGTTCGTTTGGTCTACGGGGTTGGTGCTCCTGCCCCTGACTGGCTGCCTCTTGTTCAGCGCTACGGCTCCGCTCTGTGGGGCATGTCTGCTGAGCAGTTAGTTGATCTGATTGGTACTCCCCATGCTATGTATGCTGTTGTTGACTCTAGTGTTTCTGACTCTGCTTACTCTGGTGTTGTTAGCTTAGGTGCTAGCCTTGCTCAGTTGCCTGTTGCTAGTGTAGGTTCTTGTGTAGACTCTAGTCCAGCGGCTACCTCAGAGGACGGTTCGCTGTCGTTCACGCTGGACTCTGGAGCTTCTCACTGCTTCTTTCGTGACAGCACGACACTTACGCCTCTTCCTGCGCCTGTTTCTGTGGCGCTGGCTGATCCCACTTCGGGACCAGTCACCGCGCGTCACACTACCACCTTGCCGTGTCCGGCTGCTCCTTCTGGGTCTCTCACTGGGTTTCACGTCCCCTCGTTCTCCCGGAACTTGGTGGGCGTGCGACCCCTCGTGAGTCAGCACGTGGGTGTGTGGTTTGAGCCTTCTGGAGAGACTGCGGTGTGTGTTGACGGGGACTCTTACCAGCCCCTCGCCACTTTTGCTGCTGAGCCGGGCTCCGGTCTCTACACTCTTCACACTCGCCCGCGCGCTCAGCAGCGACTGCAGCAGCAGCAGCAGCCGCAGCAGCAGCAGCAGCAGCAGCAGCCGCAGCAGCAGCAGCGGCAGCAGCCGCAGCCGCAGCCACAGCCGCCCCTCCTGCCCCCGGCCCCTGTTTTGCCTCCCGTTCGAGTCCTCGCGTCTCACCAGGTTGCTCCGTCCCCCCAGGTAGCTGTGTCTTGTCAGGTTCCTCCGTCTAGTCCGGTCGCTGCGTCGTGCTCCTGTCGGTCGCTTGCCCACCCCACCGTTTTGTGGCACCACCGGCTGGGGCACCCTTCTCCTCCTCGTCTTCGCGCTATGTCTCGTCAGCGTCTTGTCTTAGGTCTCCCGCGTGTCTTGCCGTCGCTGCCGCCGTCCCTTGCACCACCGTGCGGTCCTTGCGTCGAGGGTAGGCTGCGCGCCACCCCTCACTCCTCCTCCCTTCGTCCGGCCACCGAGCCTTTTGAGACGCTGCACTTGGACGTCTGGGGCCCCTCTCCTCGCCCTGGCCCTGAGCGTGAGCGTTTCTTTTTGGTGGTCGTTGACGACTACTCCCGCTACACCACAGTGTTCCCCCTGGCGAGGAAGTCTGAGGTGACTTCTACGCTGATCAGGTGGTTGCTTACCACCCAGGACACTCGTGGTCGTCGTGTCAGCTGTCTCCACTCCGACCGCGGGGGCGAGTTTCGCTCCGGCATTCTCGCTGGATTCTGTCGCGAACAGGGCATTCGTCAGTCCTGGACGCTTCCGGAGTCCCCACAGCAGAATGGGGTTGCTGAGCGTCGCATAGGCCTGGTCATGGAGATTGCCCGCACCTCCTTGACTCACGCCCGTGCCCCCCATTTCCTGTGGCCATACGCGGTCAGGTACGCCGCGCACCAGCTGAACCTCTGGCCACGCGTCTCTCGGCCGGAGGCTTCACCGACCAGTCTTTGGACAGGGTCCCCTGGTGTCGCGTCGAGGTTTCGTGTCTGGGGGTGCTTGGCTCTTGTCCGCGACACCTCCGCGGACAAGCTCTCGCCTCGCGCCGTTCCTTGTGTCTTCCTTGGTTTCCCTGAGGACTCCTCTGACTTCACCTTTTACCACCCTCCCTCTCACCGGTTCTTTGACTCCCGTGACGTCCGTTTCGAGGAGTCCACCCCCTACTACGTCAGGTACCCCAGTCGAGGTCTCCCGGTCCCTCCCCCCCCTCTCTTCCTGACCGCCGCTCCCCCGCCTGCTCCCCCGGTACAGCCTCCCCCCCCTGGTCCAGCCCCGTCTGGTGTGTCTCAGGCTAGCCCTCCCCCTTCGGTAGCCCCCCCTGTACAGCCTCCCTCCCCACAGTCTTCCTTGCCGCCTCCTGCAGGTGCTCCCTCTCGGGAGGTTGGTCCTGCGACTGTCCCTGTACAGGTCTCTGGTTCTGGGGGTGCTGGAGTTGGAGCTGAGCCGCGGGTTGCAGAGGACTCTTGTCTTCCGGGGGCTGGTACTGGTCGTGCGGAGTCTGGGGGTGCTGGTGCGGAGTCTGGGGGTGCTGCGTCTGGGGGTGAGGGTGTCCCTTCGGTTTCTAGAGAGCCTGGGTCTGGAGCTGGTGTTGGTGCTGCCTCTGGGGGTGGTGTACTTGGTGCTTCGGAGGTCGACTCTGGGGCTGCCGCTGCCCCGGACACTACTCCTTCCCCCCACCCCTACCCGACCAGGTTCCAGGCTCGTGTTCGCCGTGCTCGTGAGGAGCAGCTGGAGTTGGAGAGAGAGGAGAGAGAGTTGCAGCGGCTCGAGGAGCAGGAGCGACAGCAGCAGGAGCAGCAGCAGGGGCAGCAGCCGCTGGAGCAGCAGCAGCCGCAGCAGCAGCTGCCGTCTCCTCCTCCTGTCTCGGGTCTTCGGACCCTTGGTCTCCCCTCTCCCTCTCCTTCCTCCTCCCCCTCTCCTCCCGTCTCTGGTCCTCCGCTTCCTCCTCCTGACCCCTCTCCCGCTGTTTTCCCTCGTTCTCAGTCTTCGTTGTCTCCTCCTCCTTCTCAGACTTGGGCCTCTCGTCGCTCCCCTCGTGCTCGTCCCTCGTCTCCTGTTCCCTTCACTGACCTTCGTACAGCCTTCCTTTGTTCTCGTCCACCTCGTCCGTCTCCGTCTGTGCTTCCGTCTCCTCCTGAGTCGGCCCTCACTGTGTCGCTTCCTTCTCCTGTCACTGACTACTACCGCACGTACCGTCCTGTTCTCTCTCGTGTTCTCGCCTCTCTTGTTACCCACCCTCGTGCCTCTGTGTCCTCTGTGTCCGCTCTTACTGCCGCAGTCACTGACTTTGCCTCTACCCGCCGCCTTGACTTCGCCACCGCTCTTGTGGCTGCTCCTCCTTCCAGTCCTCTGGCCGTCGGGGGTGTGTCTGCCCTTGGCAGTGACGCCCTAGAGGACAGGCAGTTTGAGCTAGAGTTCCTGGCCGCCGCTTCCCCTCATCTCTGTGCCATGCTCCTCGCCCCTGAGGGTGACCCCGACGCCCTTGACATTCCGACTCCTCGCACTTACGCTGAGGCAGTGTCAGGGCCTTGGGCCTCTCAGTGGAGAGCTGCCATGGACGCAGAGATGGCCTCCTACAGATCCACAGGCACCTACGTCGATGAGGTTCCCCCTCCGGGGGCGAACGTAGTCGACGGCATGTGGATCTACAGGGTGAAGCGGCCACCGGGATCTCCTCCGGTCTTCAAGGCGCGCTACGTGGCTAGAGGTTTCAGTCAGCGCGAGGGAGTTGACTTCTTTCAGACCTTCGCGCCCACCCTGAAGATGACCACTCTTCGGGTGTTACTACACGTAGCAGCACAGAGAGACTACGAGTTACACTCTCTCGACTTCTCTACTGCTTTCCTTCAGGGCAGTCTTCACGAGGAGGTCTGGTTGCGTCGTCCCTCTGCCTTCACTGGCTCTTTCCCTCCTGGGACCCAGTGGAGGCTGAGGCGACCGGTTTACGGACTTCGTCAGGCTCCTCGTGAGTGGCACGACACCCTGCGTTCTACCCTGTCTGACCTTGGGTTCCAGCCGTCTTCTGCTGACCCGTCGCTGTTCGTTCGTCGTGGCCCCACACCTTTCTTTGTTCTGGTCTACGTTGACGACCTTGTTTTCGCCACCCCTGACAGGGTTGCTTTGGCACACGTGAAGTCCGAACTGCAGAAGAGACACACCTGCACTGATCTTGGTGAGCTGCGCCACTACCTTGGCCTGCAGATCACCAGGGACAGAGCTGCTCGCACCATTACACTTTCACAGTCGCACATGGTGCAGCAGGTCCTTCAGCGGTTCGGGCTTCAGCACTCCACAGTACAGCGCACACCTCTTGCTGTTGACCACAGACTCACTGGACCCTTTCCTGACGAGCCGTTCGAGCCTAGTGGTCCCTACGCTGAGCTTGTGGGTTGCCTCATGTACCTGATGACTTGTACTCGCCCGGACCTCGCCTTCCCTCTCAGCGTTCTTGCGCGCTTTGTTGCGCCAGGGAGACACCGTCCTGTTCACTGGACAGCAGCTGTGAGGGTGGCGAAGTACCTAGCGACGACGTCAGGCGTGGGGCTAGTTCTTGGAGGGCAGCAGTCTGTCGTACTTACTGGTCACTGTGACTCCTCTTACGCTGACGACGCTGAGACTCACAGGTCTACTCAGGGGTACTGTTTCAGCCTGGGTTCTGGAGCTGTTTCCTGGCGGTCCACGCGCTCCTCTTCGGTCTCGACCTCTACAGCTGAGGCTGAGATCTACGCTGGTGCCATGGCGGCACAGGAGCTGCGTTGGTTGACCTTCTTGCTCACCGACCTTGGTGAGCGGCCGAGCTCTGCACCGACCTTGTTCACTGACAACAAGGCGTCTATTCTCCTTTGTCGAGAGCCACGACTGGAGAGCAGAGTGAAGCACATTCACGTCAGGTACTTTCTTCTGCGAGAGTTGCAGAGGCGTGGACAGGCTCGCTTCGAGTTTGTGGAGTCCGAGGCCAACACTGCAGACATCTTCACCAAGGCGCTTCCGCCTTGTGACCACCAGAGGTGCTGTGTGCAGTTAGGCCTTGTTGACACTGGTTCTCGTGTTGCTTAGACTTGAGTGTACTGTTTACTTTGTTTTCTATATACCTCTGTTACTTCTTGGACTGGCCTTGTGGCCACTGTTGTTTGTGCTCAGACTGTGTGGTGACGTTGTGATCCACCCTGAGCTTCGTTTCTTGGACTGGTCTTGTGACCGTACTCGTTTGGTTCTGCTAGACACCCCTCACTTAGGCTATGGGGGTGTGTCAAATGTTGTAGTCTATAATGAGGTTTGTCTTAGGGGGTACAAAACTTAGGGTTAGCTATATGTACCCCAACCAACATCAATGGATCATTCATTCCTCATTCTGACAGCATTTTCCTTGAGAGTATGCACGCTAGTAGCGACGCTTATAGTCCCGCCGCGATTGACTGTGCTAAGGGTAAGTATTACTGATGTCAAGCAAAATCTGCTATGACTAACCCCTCAGAAGCAATGTCAGTGGGATACGTAACATCACGCTGTATTTGTATGTGTTGCAGAGTGTGTCTTGTTTTGCAGGCTTACCGTCAACCAGGAGTGCAGTATTATTATTATTCAAACCAAAGTTACAGCATACTCCAATACTACAAACCCCATTGGTGAGCATATAAGATTGCTTGTTTATCAAATTTCCATTTCCTTTGTTGTTCCAGTTTACATTTTTTTTTAACTGGCAGAGTGTGCAGGGCTTCTTAGCCGTGCATAATGCGTAGTGTATTACTGCTGGGTAAATTGTACTCTTTTTGTTATAAATTGTATGCCCTGTAAGATGAACGTAAAAAATATTGTTTTAATTGTTACCAGAAACGCACACCAATAGAGGAAAACCGTCAACCGAACCACGAAATTGCCAGCCAATGAAATTCGATATCGTACACCCAATTTCGTGCCGGATTGGTCCACATGGCACGTTAACGGGCGTTAATATTGTCAGGATCCGACGGTTGACGGTAGCGTACAGAAAATGCCACGTCAGCATGTTTCAGTTTCATCTAGCATACATCGTTTGCCACGTGGCGTTGTCGTGACACTTTCGCATAGGTTGCTCAAAAGTGACGGTTTCCACCCCCCTAGTTGCTTTACTGTATACCTCACAATTGTGTCAAAGTGTACAGTTTGTGTTGGGAAGGTGACGGAAAAGTCACTTCGCAAGTGACTGACGCTACCACTGTTGTCGAGTCAAACTTTTTTTTTGCGCGGCGAATGCAACTGCAAAGTTATGAAAGAGCCACTTTAAAGTTTTTTTTTGCACTTGCCTTTTCCGCGATGCAGCAGCTGGACCCTCTTGTTTCATCTCGGCGGGAAGCAGGCAGCAGCTCCGAAGCAGGCAGCAGCTCCGAAGCAGGCAGCAGCTCCGAAGCAGGCAGCAGCTCCGCAGCAGGCAGCAGCTCCGAAGCAGGCAGCAGCTCCGCAGCAGGCAGCAGCTCCGCAGCAGGCAGCAGCTCCGAAGCAGGCAGCAGCTCCGCAGCAGGCAGCAGCTCCGCAGCAGGCAGCAGCTCCGCAGCAGGCAGCAGCTCCGCAGCAGGCAGCAGCTCCGCGGCCTCCGCCAGTCAAGTGACTGCCAGCGAGCAGCACGAGGAGAACACGCGGCACTTCGGCTCCTCCTGGCCTCTGCTGCGCTGTGCCTTGGCCAGCAAGAGGCTGTTCCGCCATGTCATCTCCTTCTCCGTGAGTCATTATGCGTTGTTTCCTCCCCTTCTCCCTTCCCCTTCCCCCTTCCCCCTTCCCCCTTCCCCCTTCCCCCTTCCCCCTTCCCCCTTCCCCCTTACCCTTTCCCCCTTTCCCCTTCCCCCTTCCACCATCCCCCTTCTCTTCCACCATGTCATGTCCTTCTCCGTAGCCCTGTATGTCATCCCCTTGTGGCCAAGCTCCTCTCTAATTTGGGTGGGTGCTGGGTGGTCCCTTCCCTGTGTGAGCAGGAGCAACAGCCCATCTCCCTCGTGTTCAATAGCCAGGAGATCCAACGGTCAGGAGCGCTCTGCAGCTTCCTCAAACTCCCGGGTCACAAGTCCATTGACCTCACTTTTACCAGCTTGCCTGATCTGCAGAGCTTCGACCGGCTTATGGCGTCATCTGCTCACTTCCTCACAAGACTAAGCCTTGTGAAGACACCGACCATAGTGAAGGATTCGACTGAACAGTACGAATCTGCTCAGCACGAGCTGATCAATCCGGCCTTTCTCAAGGGGTTTCAGCAGCTGCAGCGGCTGAAGCTAGGCCGTGGGAAGTGGCAACTGGGCAATGTGGATGCGGCATGGTTCAAGGCTCTAAGGAGTCTGACCATCGCGCAGATTGATTGCGTGAAGCATGACCTTAACTTCCTGTCTTCCATCACCCCGCAGCTGCATGATTTCTCCCTTTTCTCCTTGAGGCTTAAGAGCATAGTTCATCTCTGTAAACTAACGCTTGAGTTTTCCGTTGCTCGAGCTGTCACCATCAGATTTGAGAACCAGCTGCTTGTAATCAACCTCTCCCTCCCTCCCTCTCTCAAGAGGCTTTCTATCGAGGCAGACGAGTTGGAGGTCAACTGCAAGGGCGCCACCTCTCTCTCTCTCGACTCTCTCGCCCTCACTGGCCGCATGCAGCTCATTGTTTTTTCACTCCCGCCATTAGCTTGTGCCAACACGGTCCTCTTGAATGGACCACACGTCCTGAACCATACCTTCTGGCGGTCCCTCTCCTTGACCCAGCTGCTCAGGACCATAGCGCCAACAGTGGAGACGCTTATAGTGAGGCATGGGTGGCCGCTGGAGAGTGTGGATGCAGAGTGGAGCCGCCTGCGCTGCCTTGGGATTGGCGTGGAAGGTTGGGGAAGTGGTGGGGAGAGGATAAGACCGGCTACTGTGGAGGAAAGAGTGAGGAGCCGCTGTGTGGTGGAGACGATGAGGCTTCCTTTTATTAAGTCTCGGAAGCTGGATGTGACAAGGCTTCCTTTCATTCGAGCTCCAGAGCTGGAGTGTATCTACTTTCCGACTCGGCAGTGCAAGCCCGAGATGCTGGTGTCGCTGCAGCGGCAGTTCCCATCCCTGACGTTGTACCGCATTGTTGGACGGTCGTTTCACTGGGAGGGGGAGGGGGAGGGGGGGCGGGAGAAGCGGAGCAAGCAGCCTGTCGAGCAGGAGAGGCCAGAGCTTGGTGCACACGCCATGAAGTGGGGGGACATGGAGCAGGATGATCGTGTCATGGGGTTCCTTCAAACCCTTTGAGCTTGTAAGTGCTCTGTTAGAACAGAGAAGGGTAGCCAAGTTAGTGAGTGGCTGGATTGAGTGAGAGTGAGTGAGTTACTGAAGTGATTGATTGAGTGAGTGAGTGACTGGAGTGTGGGAATGAGTGAATGGAAGTTACAGGTGTGCACCTGATGGTGATGGAAGTGGTGGGACAGCAGTGGATGGTACGGTAACAGTGGGGCTGACAATGCTGGTCAATGGTCATACGTGTTTCTCGTGTAGCTGGGACAACTGATGAAGATGCCAGTGATTGAAGTGCTTTGCTGCGACTACCGCCGCTGCTTGCTGCTGTTGCTTGCCATTGCTGTTGCTTGCCATTGCTGCTGCTTGCCATTGCTGCTGCTGCTGCTGCTGCTGCTTGCCATTGCTGCTGCTTGCCGCTGCTGCTGCTTGCCATTGCTGTTGCTTGCCATTGCTGCTGCTTGCCATTGCTGTTGCTTGCCATTGCTGTTGCTTGCCATTGCTGTTGCTTGCCATTGCTGTTGCTTGCCATTGCTGTTGCTTGCCATTGCTGTTGCTTGCCGTTGCTGTTGCTCGCCATTGCTGTAGCATGTGCTCGGTGGGCTGCCAGACTGCTTAACCCCTCTCTCTCTTTCTTTTTCCCACACTCCTCCACACTCCTCCCTTTACAGATCTTCCGCACTGGCTTTATGAAGGCGTTGCAGAGGGCGTTCGGGGAAGAGTGGTGTGCAGTGTTTGACATCCGTCCAGAAGTTCAATTTCTCTCTCTCCCCTTCCCCCACACCTTACTTTCCGTGCAGATCTTCCGCACTGGCTTCATGAAGGCACTGCAGAGGGCGTTCGAGGAGGAGTGGTTTGGGGACTTAGAAGCTGCATCGTGTGCCGCGTTTGACATTCTAGAAGACATGGCTTCGAGCGGCATGGCTGAGAAGGGCGGACAGAAAGTCATTCCGCCTGCTGCTCTGGAGATGCTCAAGAAAATGCTGCAACAGTAGCAGTAACAGTGTAGCGGCTGTGACAGGTGTAGCAACTGTAGCAATACAATAGATACCAGTGCTTAGAGGACATGGCTTCCAGCGGCATGGCTGAGAAGGGCGGGCAGAGGGTGGTTCTGCCTGCTGCCGTGGAGATACTAAAGAGCATAGAAAGAAGGGCCTGCCTTGTTTAGTCAGGTATAAGTTTTCCTGTGTGAAGCAAAGGAATGTGCGCCATGGCTTGTCTAACTTACATAAATGTATGCCCGGAGAGTTGAATGAATGGTTAAGTATGTTTCACCATCTAGATCAACTGCAGTCAAGTCACGTTGTGACTTGCAAGTGAGGCTCGAAGTCACCTTGCCATGTGTGTGTGCAATAACTAAGCAAAACATCCTATCCTAAGAAATAGTCACCTACACACATGTTCAACAGGTAACCACTACTCTATAATTTTGGTACGTGCCACCCGAGAAAAACCGCTCCGTTTTCTATGGCTCCTCAAAGACTGCCCCATTTTTATGTGCCAACCCCACACAAGCACCGCTGCGACATTCTGCTCCTCCTCTTGCCCTTCTTTCTTCCCAATGACCTGGCAGGCTGGCTAGATGGACGATGCAATGCTCGTCACATATATATATTGCCAAATCTCTCTGTCCCTTCCCCTTCCCCCTCCCCCCTTCCAGCATGTAAATGGACGAACCAATGCTCGTGGTCACACAGATGATAGCAGCTTCCCTTCCCCTTTCCCCTTTCACCCATTCCCTCTCCACCTCCTCCTCTCTCCACCTCCACCTCCAGCCCCCTCTCTTCTCTAGCCTTGCGTGTCCTGTGAACCGGGCTGACTAGCAATACCCACGACCAGCATGTAAATGGACGAAGCAATGCTGGTCACACAGATGATGGCAGCCCACACAATCATGGCCCAAGACGTCTTGCGCTCCCACCCATGCACCACCCCCGACCGGTCCCTGGCAGTGTGAGAGTAGGGGAGATGAGAGGGGAGAAAAAAGCAGAAGAGTGAATCAGGCAGACAGCAGTGAGTCAATGCTGGTCACACAGATGATAGCGGCCCGGCCCACATGATCATGGCCCATGATGTCTTGCGCTCCCACCCATGCACCACCCCTGACCGATCCCTGATGGTGGTGTGGAGAGAGAAACAGGAAGAGGGGAGGTGAGGGGGAGAGGGACAAGCAACAGTGGCACACGATCATGGGAAAAAAGTGAGCAGTGGGTATTGGGGCAGTAGAGTGGAGACTTGTCGTGAGCCCTCTCCAAAACGCCCTGAGCAAAACGAGTGGGTTTGGATCACCTTTTTAGCGTGGGGAGGCCACTAGTTGGATGGGGAACACACCTGAGAGCAATGACAGCTGGAAAAACCATTCCAATGACCATGGTAGAAGTCGCCCCCGTCAGATCAAACGCGACCCAGATGTTGGGCACGAGTGTGGCAACCAGGCAGATGCCCACCAGCTGCACTCCCGTAATAATCCAAAACCTCCGATCATCCTCCGCGAGCGATTTCTCCGCGTTGTAACAAAACAGATCGTCCGTGACGTTCCGGAGGGAGTAGTAGATGACAGGGAAGACGAGCACGACGTGCAGCGCGTAGGAGACGCGCACGACGTCGTTGAGCCACTGCTGCCCCGTGAGGACGGGCGAGGAGAAGTTGGCGAGCACGTCGGGCGCGGTGGCGTCGCCGAACAGCAGGTAGCCGCAGAGCGAGGTGAGCGTGTAGATGGCGAAGCACGTGCCCATGGAGAAACGCGTCACTGCCGTCATGTTCTGCTCCGTGCGATCTTTTAGCTCCACGTAGATGGGGTGGACTGGTGGAGAGGGGGGATGGGGGAAGACACAGCAAGGGCAGGGGGAGGCGGCAGAGAGAGGGAGATAGAGGGAGCAGGGGCAGAGCGAAGGGCAGACGAATGGGCAGAGGAAAGGAGGGAGGGCGGGAGGAGAGCGCAGAGCGAGGTGAGCGTGTAGATGGCGAAGCACGTGGCCATGGAGAAACGGGTTACCGCCGTCATGTTCTGCTCCGTGCGATCTTTCAACTCCACGTAGATGGGGTGGACTGGGGGGGGGAGAGAGGTTGGGGAGAGGGGGGCGGTGGAGTGAAGGACAGGGGCGGGCAGGGTGTTAGGACAGAGCTGACTTGAGTCATGTTCTGCTCGGTTCTGTCCTTCAGCTCCACGTATATGGGGTGGACTGGTGGAGGGGGAGGAAGAATTGGAGGAGGGGGTAGCGAGGGGATGGGGTGGGGTGGGGTGGGGTTTGCGCCGGGGGACGGGGACAGAAGGAGCGGTGGTGAAGGAGAAGGGGCGGAGGGAGGCGCAGGCAGAGGAAGGGGCAGGCAGAGGAAGGCGCAGGCAGAGGGAAGGGCAGTGGAAGGGGGAGAGGGAGGGTGGCACCTGGTGTGGGTGACACCTGGTGTGGGTGACACCTGGTGTGGGTGGCACCTGGTGTGGGTGACACCTGGTGTGGGTGGCACCTGGTGTGGGTGACACCTGGTGTGGGTGGCACCTGGTGAGGGTGGCACCTAGTGCGGGTGCTACCTGACAAAAAGGTTGCTCACTGTTGAAGTGGCAGACGTAAGCAGTGGCCATGACACGACCTGGTTACAGGCACAATGAGGGAGGCTGTACCTGGTAAGGGTGATACCTGGTGGGAGCATCACTCACTGTTGAAGTGGCAGACGTAAGCAGTGGCCATGACCTGAACACACACAGACAGGCACGACACAATCGGGAAGAGCGGAAAAGAGGGAGACGATGAGGGGGTAATGGAGGCACGGAGGCAGGACGGGACAGTAAAGAGGGAGAATTGGGCGGTGCAGAGGGAGGCACGGAGGAAGGCAGGACCGGCAGGGAAGGGAGGAAGGAGTGGGAAGCAGGGAAGGGAAGGAAAGGGAGGGAGGGAAACAGTTTGGCAGGGAGAAAAAGGTTGGGAGGGGGGAAGGGGAGGGAAGGGCATGAGAGAGAAGGGCAGGGGAGCGTACGGGGAAGACGGAGCAGAGAGCAGCGAAGAAATGAGGCGCGCTGACGAAGGGTAACCAGCGCGGCGAAGGGAGAGTGCCGTCGACCAACTTGATGATGGTGATAACGAGAGTGATTACAACGAAGACGACCGCTAGAATGACGGCGATTGCTGACGAGTACTGCAGTGAATCTGACGGCGAGGTGGATGGGGGAGAGGAATGGCGGCGGAAAAGAGAGAACAGTCATTTGGTGAATGTGATGTGGCGAATGTGACGTGGCGAATGTGATGTGGCGAATGTGACGTGGCAAATGTGATGCAGAATGTGGCATGCTGCACGTGATGCAAAGATGTGCCGAATGCGGAGTTCTGATATTGAAGCGGTGGGTGTCGTGAGGTATATTTGATATGCGGCGTTTCATGTGGTGAATACGGCACTCCGGCGAAAGTCGTGTTGTGCATGGGCAAGCATAATTTCCGATATCCTTGCGAACTTCTTTTGAGGCGACTCGAAAGCGGATATCGTGTGGTGCATGGGCAAGCGTCATATCCGTCATCCTTGCAAGCTTCTAGCAAATCCATGTCGCGCAGATTCACGCCGTGAGATAACTTATCGTAACCCACTCTTTTCCATGCGACTCACCGACGTGACGGAAGGATGCCAGCGGGATGAGCACAACGAGCGTGACAATAACGAGTACAAAGAACCGCGTGTTCCACCACGCGGCCTCCCCGCCGTTCCACTCTTTCAGCAGGCCCGGATGCGCCGAGCCTATACTGGACCACGTCCCCGCTAGCACGTCCGCGATAATAATCAAATACACGACGCACAACCCGATGTTGTTAATGAGGACGGCAATATCGAGTACGAGCCTCCACTTGGGCCCGCATTCCTGCAGCACCAGATCGCCGTATGACCACACCTGCTGCACCGTCGTCGTTTTAATCAGTAATTCCAGGGATACTTGCGTTAATATCCCCATGGCGACGAGCGCGATGATCCCGAGGGGGATCCCCAATATGCGCATCGTTCCAGGAAGGCCCATGATTCCCGCGCCGACCACGGTCGTCACGAGGTTAAAAACGGCGGAGGAGAACGAGGCGCCTTTGAAGCCGTGGCGGCCTGCGCCCATGTCGAGGAAGCGGTCCTGGCTGTGCAGGATCGGGTGCGGGGAGGCGGAACCAGCGGAATCTGTGGAGCGGAGGGACGAGGAGTCCTTTCCGCCGTCCGCGGACAGCGATGAGCCATAGTCGGAGAATGCCGGGCCCTGGACAAGCTCTATGGCCGACATTGTCACGAGCGAGTGGCGACTGACGTGCGACGACTATCTTTGTGCGACGCCAGACGTGTGACTCCTTGTTATTGAACAGGAGAAAAAAACGTCTACTTCTATTACCCTTGCACGCCAAATCTGCTAAATCGTGGAATGATAACCGTTTGCAGGAGTTCGTTCACTAGAAGTCTCAAGCCACGGCCACTGAAGAGCTGAACGATTTCTCACTCGTGAAGGCTGGAACTGGAATTCTTGGTAGATTCAAGTTGCCGACCAAGCAGAAAGCAGCTTTCAAGGCAGCGCCACTGGGAACTGACCGAAAGAGCGGTTGAGTGGAATGACTCACACTGACCGACTGACCCGCTGACTGACTGCTTGCGCGCAAACTGAGGGGAGGGGGGGAAGGGAGAGGGGAAGGGGGGTGCTTCGGGATTGCGGGGGCGGAAACTCCAAGGCAACGAGGAGGGGAGGAAGGGGGGGTTAGCAGAGGGGGACCCGCGAAAGCTCGCCAATGTGGGAATGGGGAAATCTGAGATTTGGGATTTTCCCCGCGCTGAGGAGATTTCAAGGGGAAGCCTTGCCCCAGGCTGGCCGGTATAAACGCGGATAGACTTGGCTCTGGGCTGATCCCAAGGGTGTGGAAACCTGCGCTTCGGTGGCTGAACGAGCTTCTTATTGGCTCGCTATTCCCTGTGATGGCTCGGCCCGAACCACAGGGTGCTTGCAGAACGGCCAGGGGTGAAGGTCTGATTTTCGGGCAAGAGCGATTCGGTTTATGGTTCTGACGCGACGGTCTGACCGGAAATATCCTGGTAAAAAACCGCGAGTTCTGATCGACGACTGTCAGCGCGTCAAGCACCAACACGATAAGCATCCTGCCCGTTGAACTCGGCACAATTGAAAATCAACAGCGCTGTTACCCTTGTCAGAGCCGGGCACCTGACCTGACAAGTAGGCGAGGACTAGGGAAAACTTGTACTCTATACAGAGTACAATAATCTACAACCTCCTTCACACTGGAAGCTGAACTTTTCGTTCACTGCTTACGCCCGAATTTTCCAATCAACCTCACATTTCACAATCCCATACCCCCTCAAAACCCTATTTCCTAGTCTTCAAATTCGGAAAGCATGCTACATCACTCCAATCGGTTTCTTGTTTCCGTCTTTCCAGCAAGCTACCCACTACTGTACTGTCAATAATTCCGTCTAGCTGTCGTCTGCAACTAGCAGCATGGCCGCGGCTCCAGATGACGACTTCCCTCCGCTAGTTGCGCAAGAGGCTGCAGCGCCATCCGAGCTCCCCCACCCGAAACCCGCGTGGGGAGCGCCCCGCGCAGTGTCCCTGCGCGAATCCCTCCGCGAATCTGCGGAAGCGGATCAAGGCGGATCCGGGAGCTCCGCCGCTTTCTCTAACGGAGCCAATGCGGTCTCGAGCGGAGCTGACGTGGCATCAAGCGGGAAACTTGCCAGCGGGTCTAGCGCGGACGCTGCCCCGCGCGGGCAGATACATTCCGCGTCCGGCGCCGCCGCTTCTGGAGCGGTTCAGTGTCTTGTAGTGGACGCGAATGTTCTTATATCGGGGACGGCCTCGTTACAGAAATTTGCCAGCGAGGCAGAGATTGTGACTGTACGCGAGGTGCTGGCGGAGGTTCGGGATCGCACCGCGCGGCAGCAGCTGTCCGTTCTCCCCTTCGATATCAAATGTCGAGAGCCCAGTGATGAGGCGATTAAGGAGGGTACGTTAAGGAGCACAAGGGGTTTAACGAGGGTGCGCGGAATCAGGAAGGTAGTCTTCTAAAAAGATCGACTATCCCTTCAGATGTGTCGTTCAAGGTTGCCCAGGGTTTAGGTTTATACGTACTTTCCGCAACTGCATTCTGCGCGGCTCCTCAACTCAATGGCTCAGATCAGGTTCCCCCCCCCCCCCCCCCTTCTCCCCTCCCCACCGCCTCCCCGTAACCCCCTACCTTTTCCCCCCCAACTTCCCCTTCTCCCTTCCCGCTGCTTTGTTTCCGCCTCCCCCAGTACTCCGCTTCGCGCGCGCCACGGGTGACGTGGGCACTCTCTCCGCCGTCGATTCCAAGCTGCTGGCGCTCGCAGTGACAGAGGAGATCCGATCTCACGGCCGCGCGAATCTCCGCGCCGCCCCCGCCCGCCCGGTGTTTCAGAAGAGGACAAGCGTCGCGATGCGCCAGGCGCTGCCCGGGTGGGGCGCGGAAAACGTGGCGAATCCGGACGAGTGGGCGGGGATCGATGCAGTGGCGGACGATGGGGGGAGGGGGAAGGGGAAGGGGAAGGGAGTAGGTGGATCGCGGATATTAGGGGTGAGGGCTTTGGCGGAGGAGGATGAGAACGCGGAAAGGGAAGAAGGGCGGGAGGAGGCGGGGGAGGGGAAGGCGGGTGAGGAGACGGGTGGTGGGGAGGCGGAGACTGGGGGGAACGGGGGCGCGGAGAGTGTGGAGGCGGAGCTTCAGCAGATGCACTTGGGGGAAAATGGGGGAGCGGGGGAAGCGGGGGAAGGGGGGGAAGATGGTGCGCGGAAGGGCGGAGCAGGTGGGGAAGCGGATCAGGCGGGGGAGATGCCCGGGTGGGGGACAGTTGGCGGGGGAAGGGGGAGAGGCGGGGGAAGAGGGCGGGGAGGACGCAGATGGGTGCCTCGGGAAATAAAGCCGTTAGTAGCTGAAGAGCGGTTCGAGGGGAAACTAGTAGTGGCTGGGGTAGACGCTTCTAAGCGAGGAGAGCCTGCTGACGTGGCGGGAGGGCATGCTGACTCAGCAGGGCGAACAGCAGGAGAGGAGGGAGAGGGAGAAGGCGGGGAGGGAGAGGGGGGAGCAGGTGAGGAGGAGGGGGAGTGGGAGGCGGCAAGGGGGAAGAGCGGGCGGCGGAAGTGGAAGCGCAGGGCGGGGAAGCGCGCAGCCATGGAGGAGCTGGCGCGGATTGCGCAGGAGCAGGCGGAGCGCGCAGCCGCGCTGGCGGGGGGGACGCCAGCGATGGGGGGAAAGGCGTCTGCGCTGGCGGGGGGAACGCCCGCGATGGGGGGTGATGGTGGCGGGGAGGAGGGGAAGGGTGGGGAAGAGGAGAGAAATGATGGAGAGGAAGGGGGAAATGTTGGGGATGAGGAGAAGCAAAGCGGCGGTGTGGGTGATGCGGGTGTGGGGAGAGAGGAGGACGAGGAGGAGCAGGAGAAAGGTGGGGAAGTGAATGAGGGAGAAGGGGAAGGGGAGGAAGAAGAGGGAAGGGGAGGAGAGGAGGATGAGGAAGGAGAGGAGGAGGAGGGAGAGAGGGAGGGCGAGGATGAGGGAGAGGAAGAGGAAGGAGAGGACGAGGGTAGTTTGGATGATGGCAGTGAAGCAGAGTCCACGTCATCGTCATCATTATCCACGTCAGCAGTGGCCCTGATGACGTCAGACTACGCCATGCAGAACGTGGCACTGCAGATGGGCCTGCGCCTGCTCTCCGCCCAATCAGGGATGCGCATCGCCCAGGTGCACAGGTGAGCCGTCAGGTGAAAATGCAGGTGCACAGGTGAGCTTTCAGTTGAAATTTAGGTAGCTCAAGTCAGCGTCCAAGTAAAACTCAGGAGGCCAGGTGCCTTTCGGTAGCTTTCAGGTGTCTTCAGGATGAGCCTACTGCTGAGCAGGTCTTACCTATCCTTCACCCCTTCTTTTCTCCCCTCTCTGTCTCCCGTCCCTTTGCTCCTTTGCCTCCTTTTCCGCCTTGCTGCCTGCTGTTTGCCCATTACCCTCTGCCTCGCCTCTCCCTCTCACTGCAGGTGGGTGCAGCGCTGCTCTGCCTGCTCTGCGGTAACACCCGACATGACACGTGTCTTCTGTCCTGACTGCGGAAATGGCACCACACTCAACAAGGTGAATCTAACCACTCCCGTGCACACTCGCACTCTCTCCCCGTTCTCCCACACACACACGCTCTCTCGCCTGCGCCGCCCAACATGACGCGGGTCTTCTGCCCTGGCTGCGGCAATGGCACCACTCTCAACAAGGTGAGCACTCACCAAAGGCCACAGCACCTCTCCTTCTCCTGGAAATCATATTCCCCCCTTTCTCTCCCCATTCTCTCACACACACATGCTCTTGCCATGCTCTCTCATACTCACTTGAACACTCACTCTCATGCTCTCTCATACTCATTCTCTGTGCGTTGCTCTTGTGGCAGTGACAATGGGAATGGATGGTGTGGGGCATGATAATGACAGTGGGTGCTTCCCTCACTTTCATACTCCATCTCCCCGCTTCTCCCTCATCTCACACCATGCAGGTGACAGTGACGGTGGGAGTGGATGGCGTGGTGCATGCAGGTGTGCGCAAGAGGCACAACATTCGAGGCAGCAAGGTGAGACCAAGGGAGGGGGGGAGTGTGGTGGTGCCGCTGCTTATACACAAAGAACAAGGGAAAAATCTCTTACGCTCTTGTGCCTCATCCTGTTACCCTTTCCTTTCCTACCCTAACCTTCATCCCTTATGTACTTGCATGCAGTTCTCCCTGCCCATGCTCAAGGGAGGCAGGGCAGGAGCAGCCAAGGACCCTGTCTTAAAAGAAGACCAACTCCTTCCCAAAAATGCGCTCACTCTTCTAAGTTTAAACTCACGTGTGCCTGACCTTATCGCACGTGCTCCTGTTTCTACCCCAACCGCTGTTCCTTCCTCCCTGTACTCTGCAGTTTTCCCTGCCCATGCCGAAAGGAGGGCAGGGCAGGAGCGGCCAAGGACCCTGTCTTGAGAGAAGACGAGCTGCTTCCCAAAAACGGAAGGAGGCGATTCATCAAGAAGAAGGGCAAACCCACCGACGTACTGGCGCCTGCCTCACTCTTCTCAGTTTTACTCTCGTTGGTCTAACTCTATCGTTCGTTCCCCAACCCATGTTTCTTCCTCCCTGTGTTCCCCAGTTCTCCCTGCCCATGCCCAAGGGCGGCAGGGCAGGAGCAGCCAGGGACCCTGTTCTCAGAGAAGACCAACTTCTTCCCAAAAACAGAAGGAGGTGATTCACCAAGAAGAAGGGCAAACCCACCGACGTGCTGGCACCTGGCTCACTCTCTTCAGTTTTTCTCTCATGTGTGTAACTCCATCGTTCGTGCTCCTGTTTCTATCCCAACCCCTGTTGCTTCCCCCCTGTGTTCCGCAGTTCTCCCTGCCGATGCCAAAAGGAGGCAGGGCAGGAGCGGCCAAGGACCCTGTTCTCAGAGAAGACCAACTTCTTCCCAAAAACGGAAGGAGGCGATTCACCAAGAAGAAAGGAAAACCCACTGACGTGCTGGCACCGGACTTTGTGACGTTCTTTGATGAGGTGGGCGAGGGCAAGGCCGGGGGAGGCGGGGCTGTGAACAGCAGGGCAGTGGTGGCGACGATTGCAGCGGGAGGGGATACGAGGAGGATGGCTGTTGCTTTGGGGTTGAAGATCAACCCGAACAGGGTGAAGAGGGGCGGGAAGAAGTGAGCGCTGCCCTATTTGTTGGTTACGGTGGTGGCGGGGGTGGGGGGGGAAAGATACGAGGAGAATGGCTGTTGCTTTGGGTTTGAAGGTTAATCCCAACCGAGTGAAGAGGGGCGGGAAGAAGTGACTGTTTTCAGGCGGCTTCAGTGGGGGCATGGTCTTTGTAGGGCCTCAGCAGACAGGGGTGTGGTGTGTGGGAAGTGGGGGAGAGAGTGGATAGGCTTTTCTGAGATCGAGGAAAGAAGAGGTTGGTTTCTGAAGGAAGTGGATTGTGATATCGTCGTTTTATATCTGCATTCGTAGTCATGACCAGTACTGTAGTAATCTGAACAAGGTTTTGTAGTATATGCAAGTGCTGTGTTTATACACCATGACAAGTATACATCACAGTTATTCATCAGCCCACTCATGCCGCTCTCGCAAACGAACGTCCAACGTACCACATCCTGATCACCCAAGAGAATACTCGAGAACAGCACTTCACATGTGTGACTTGCTAACGGGACGAGCAGCAGCAGCAGCTGGAGCAGCAGCAGGAGGAGGAAGAGGAGCGCAGCAGGAGGAGTGACAGGAGCAGCAGGAGCAGGAGCCGGCGGAGGGTTAGGAGAAACACCAGGAGAACGAGAGGAGGAGCAGGCGACATGCGTACGCGTGGAGGAGAGCCGAGGAGGAGCACACTTGATTCCCATTAGGTCAGAGGGCCAGGCCGTCCGTACAAGTGTAACGATCGCCCTGGTTATTAAAGTGGGCACGGACTCGATTAGACCGGGGGAGGCGGGGACGCCACCGTGGTCGTGGGTGGAGGGGGGGAAGTTGAAGCAGTGGGCGGCGGGGGAGAGGTGGTAGCAGCGGGGGGCGGAGGAGAGGTGGTAACTGCGGGGGGCGGCGGGGAGGTGGTAACCGGCGTGGGCGGAGGGGGAGAGCTGACCACAGGAGGGGGAAGGCTGGGGGAAGCTGGGGGGGTCGGAGGCGGAGACTTGGGCGGAGACTTGGGGGAAGGCGGGGGCGGGGACGCACTGTCGTCACCGTCATCGTCGCCGTCATCCGCGGGCGGGGCGCGGTAGACGTCATCGGGAATGAGGAGCGAGTCGACGAGGTGCAGTTGGAAGGAGGTGGTGTTGGCTAGGTTGGGTGCGATCATCGTTGATTTCGACCGCCCGCTGCCCGACCGAAACACGACCGTGAAAAACGCGCTCTCGTCCGACTTGAACACGGGGCGCTTCGCGAGCGTCGCGAACTGTTGTTCGCACGGGATTGGCGAAGGGGGAACAGAGGGGAACGCAGGGGAGAATAATATGCATGAGAATAGGTGCAGGAGTGGGGGTGGGTGGGGGGGAAGGGAGGTGTATGCGACTCAGACACTTACTTACAGACAAAGATCTCCACATCCCGCATGAGTTTTCAATCGTCATGCACAAAGAAAATGCGGCACACTCTAACTCATCCGTTCCTATACGGCATGTGATCCGCTACAAGCATACCTTTCTATTAGCCGCGAACTCAACGAGCTGCGTATAGTCAAACTTGTTTCCGAGGATCATGTGATATCGGAGCGTGGCGCGCGCGAGCAACGGGTTGTTGATGTAAGGCGACGCGGGCGGCAGCGACTGCAGCGCGTCGGGGGACGGCACGAGGAAGGTCGCGCCGTTGGTGCCGGCCTTAACTGTCGCCTCGAGAAGCGTCGCCAGCAGACCTGCTTTTTGGAAGAACTCTACGAATTGCTTCTGCTTGCTCAGCGACATCACCAGCGTAAACACCTTCTGCGCGTCAGCGAGGTTCACCATAGCGGGTCCGCTGTCCCCGGCTTCCGCCTTCTTCTTCCTCTTCGGAATAAGCCGCTTGATTAGCCCCCTTTTCTTTTTGTCTGGCGCCGGTGAGCTTGTCTTGGGTGGCGAGGAGTTCTTTGGCGGGGATGAGGATTTCGGGGGAGATTTTACGGGGGGCGATTTCGCCGGGGGCGATTTTGTTGGCGACGATTTTGGCGGCGATTTATCGCTCGAAGTCGACAGCGGAGTCGCGGTCGATCCCGCTGCATTCGTCTTTGATAAAAGCTCTCTGCCGCTCATCTCGCTGCTTGCTTCCAGCTGAGTGGGTAAAAGCGACGCGGCCATGGAATGCCGACCCAGCGCGCATGGCGCGGCGCTTAAAGCTACGACGGTTAGAAGGAAAAGGCACGCCCGAAAGGTTGGTAGCGGAAGACCCGCCATGGGTGCTAACGCGAAGTGCTGGAATATGCGAAGGACTTCGACGGACTTGCGAACTATCAGTAAAGGCCGTTGTTATAGGGTCCTTGTTGACTATCACAGATTCCTTGCTAGTTAACGGGATGCATCTGGTATAGTCCTAGCGTAGTGGCATAATGTGGTACGTCTACGAGTTTCTACTCTGGTGCAGGAAGAAGTGTAAATACTGAAGGGCGGGGCCTGAAGCCTCGAGGTTGTTGTGATGTTCGACCAGACGTACGCCAGCCTGCGCGCCAGTTACGAAAGGCAGGCAATTCCTACTGCGATGTGCAGCGATCAGGTTTTTCTAAGGCCTCTGTGTCGGCTATCTGCGCTCCGATGTGCATGTGGGATTCGCTTTCTGCTGGTGATAGCTGGTGGAGAAAAAAATCCTAGAAGCTAGGTGCAATGAAACGGCTAGTGTTTTGATTGTGAGCTTTCTTCGAATGGATGGGATATGCTGTGCAAGTGGGGCGATACGTGTGCTTGTTTGCGAAGTTTGAAGAAAGCGATGGGAAACCGAGTAGCCACGATGCACAAAGCAGATCTAAGAGGGAGATGGCCCGCCCGAGTCGCATAAATTTCAATGTGAGAACCGAGCCGCGACATTGGGCGCAAAACCACGGAAAGGTGATATGAGAGGCTCCGCATCTCGCGCAACCAATATGGGGTCCGTAAGGTGATGTGGGCTCCCCCTGTCGGTGCCCTCGTGGCACAAAAACGAGATTCTTGAAGTGTCGGCCAGGGGGGGTGTCGGAAATTCTGACAGCCGTCAGGCATTATCGTAGCTGTGTAATGAACGTGATTACAAGCCCCCTTCTAAGCGACAAGGGTATTGAAAAGAGTTGTATGTGTTATGCTAACCCCTTTCATCTTTGTTCCAACGCTTCTTGATCATTTTGAGCATGCATGTGTTATTGTTACGAGTGCAATTGAGGGAGCGAACGAAGATTGCACTATCGAAGCAAGAGTACAATGAGCGAAGGCATGAGCGAAGGATTATATAGCGAAACTGCAACGGTAACGGTAATGTGTGAAAATGGGGTGCGCGACGGGCCTAGCGCCGTGGTTGGGAATTGTCGAGGCGAAGGTCCGGAGCGCGGGTTACCAACCGAGCCGTGAGGTTGGGTCGCGTCGTGAACAGTGGCGGGAACAGTACCGAGGCGAGTGTCGCGAGTGGTAACGGATTACTGTTGGGTGCTGTTGGCGGGAACAGTGCTGTACGCGCTGAGCAGGGACGCGAAGTAAGGAAAAGGAATTTTCCTTACACTACCCCCCCCCCCCCCTAAGGAGGTCCTCCTTACGAGAGCGCGTGTACATCCCGGAAATTGCGGCTTCGCAGGTACTCGGTGAGGACAGGGTGATTCTCAATTCTGTCCAGGGGAACCCAGTTGTCCTCCGTGGGCGTGCGATCTTTCCAGCGGATCAGGAATTCGATTCTGCGGGCTCCCCGTGGGTCACGTACTCGATGGCTTAGGATTTTCTCAGGCGTGATGATTGGCTCCGTTGGTGGTCGTGTCATGCTGGCTGGGCGGTTGCGAGGCAGTTGGCTGGTGGATGGCACGTATGGGCGGAGCAAGCTTACGTGGAACGAAGGGCTGACGTACCAGTCAGCAGGGAGGAGGAGGTGGGCGGTGACAGGTGTGATCATGTGGCTAATGCAAAATGGCCCACAGTATCGGGGGCGGAGTTTCGGGGTGACGGGTAGGCGGAGGTTGTGGGTGTCGAGTAAAACTAGGTCGTCGGGCTGGTAAGTGACGGGGCGGCGGTGTCTGTCGGCGTTACGCTTAGCGATGACGTTTGATTTTTTTATGGCTTCTGCTGCTCGGGTCCGGGCTTCCTGTAATATTTCGGCGAACTGTTGTGCACGTGGAACGGGGTTGTCGGGATTCGGGGTCATGGGTACTGTGGGGTCTTGTCCGTAGTTCAGGTAAAAGGGTGACTGTTGGGTGGTGGCGGATGGCGAATTGTTGTAGGCGAATTCAATGAGTGGCAGTTGCTGTTCCCAGGTGGTTGGATCGTCACACGTGGCTCGGATGAGTTGCTCCATGGTCTGATTGGTCCGTTCTGTCTGTCCGTCAGTTTCGGGGTGGTATGATGAGCTGAACTGTAGTCGCGTGCCAAACTGCTGCCACAGGTTTCGCCAGAAGTTGCTGGTAAATTTCGTGTCGCGGTCGCTGATGATTGCTGCTGGTATCCCGTGCAGTCGTACGACGGTGGCGATGAAGAGGCGGGCTGTTTCTTCGGCTGTGATCGATTTCTTGCAGGCTGCGAAATGCACCATTTTTGTCAGTCGATCGACGACGACCATGATCGCGTCGTTCCCACTCGCTCCGGCCGGTAACCCCGTGACGAAGTCCATCGTCACCTGCTGCCACGCACGCTCTGGGGGTGGTATCGGTTGCAACTGTCCTGCCGGCCGCTTCCGTGACGATTTCATAAGTTGGCAAGTGGGACACGATGCCACGTGTCGCTGTACGTCGGTCAACATCTCGGGCCAGTAATAATACCGCTGCAGCTGCTGCCGTGTTTTTTCTACCCCAAAATGTCCCGAGGTAACTCCGTCGTGTGCCTCCTGTAGCAGTAATTCCCGTAGCAAGGTGTATCCTGGTACCCAAATGCGGTCAGTTCCGGTTTTTACGTAATAGACTCCTCGTGCTGTTGCGAACTGCTGCGAGTTTCCTCCGGTGAAGAAAGGGTCTGTTTGATAACTGTGGGTAAACAGTCCTGTTAACAGTGGGCTGGTCTGGGCGAGTAGGATTGCGTGGATGTGGGCGGTGGGGCGGGTCAGTGCGTCTGCGAGGTTGGATGCTCCCTTTTTGTAGGTGACCGTGTAGTGAAAATTGGACTCGAGGAAATCGAGCCAGCGAATCTGTCGTGGGTTGAGGTGAGGCTGTGCGCGAAGGTACTGTAGTGATTTGTGGTCTGTCCGTACTGTCACGTCTGCGCCGGTCAGGTAGCAGCGCCACACTTTGAACGCGTGCACGATCGCGAGCATTTCGCGGTCGTGTATCGGGTAATTCTTCTCGGGCGGATGCAGTTTTCGTGACTCGTATGCGATGGGCTGTAGGCCGTTGCCGAAATCTTGTAGCAGTACTGCTCCAATAGCGATGTCGCTCGCGTCTGTAACTACTTCGAATGGGCGGTGTGGGTCGGCAATGCGCAGGACGGGCGGTGAACAGAGAACAGTTTTCAGGGCAGAGAAGGCAGCTTGCTCTTTCTCCCCCCACGTAAAAACGACCCCCTTCCGCAGCAAATCCGTCAGTGGGGCTGTTAAGCGGGCCATGTCGGGGACGAACCGACGGACGTAATTAACAAACCCCAAAAAACTCTGCAGCTCGGTGATGTTGGTCGGGGGGTGCCATGCCTTGACCGTATCCAGCTTCCGTGGGTCAATCTCAACCCCAGCCTCCGAAATGATGTGTCCCAGAAACTCTAACCTATCCTGAAAGAAGTCGCACTTAGACCCCTTGGTCAGTAACCTATGCTCCTCTAAAATCTTAAACACTGCTTCGAGGTCCGCTAAATGCTGCTGCTTATCGCGACTGTAGACGATGATATCGTCGAGGTAGACTATCACGCACTTATCTAAAAGCGGCCTAAACGCCTCGTTCATGGTCATTTGAAATGTCGCAGGTGCGTTGGTCAGCCCGAAGGGCATTACGGTGTACTCGAACGACCCGTATCTAACCCTAAAAGCTGTCTTGGCACAGTCCGATGGTTCGACCCGAATCTGGTGGTAACCTCCCCGTAGATCTATTTTCGAAAAAACCCGTGCTGTTCGCAGTTGGTCGATCAGTTCGTCGGCGCGGGGGATGGGATATCGCGATTTAACTGTAACCCTGTTGAGCGCTCGGTAATCGATGCACATGCGAAACCCTCCGTCTTTTTTCGGTGTGAACAGTATCGGTGCGGCGAATGGTGACGAACTCGGTCGGATAAACTGCTTCTCTAACAGGTAATCTAACTGCTTCCTCAGTTCGTCGAGCTCTGGTTGTGTCAGTCTGAACTGGCGCTGTACGGTTGGCTGTGCCCCCGGTTCTAGTTCTATCCTATGATCGTGCGCCCGCTGAGGTGGCAGTCCCGCTGGTAAGTCGTCGGGAAATATCCCCGGGTACCGTTTCAACAGCTCCTGTAGTTCGGGCGGTACCGCTGCCAGCAGTTTCTGAAAATCGCTCGGCTGCTCGGCTTCTCCCACTACTGCGATGTCCACTGCGTACACGTCAGCTCCAGCGGCGACTGCCCGTTTCATGGTGATGGCGTTGACGTGGACCGTTGAAGACTCAGGCGACTGCCAGCGTGGTAGTTCGACCCAGTTTCCACTACTTCGCACAGTGCAGCTGCCTGTCGTCCAGTCGATTCGCGGGTTATACCGTCGCAGCCAATCACGTCCTAGTAAAATATCGTGCCCATCCAGTGTCGTCGCGAGCATTTCCTGTGTAAACCCGAAGTTCCCCCCGCAGCGAACTTTTACCCTCTCCACCTTTTCCCGTATGGCCAGCGGCGTGCCGTCGACTAAGCGTGCGTCTACCTCAGGTAAGCACCGGCTGAGTGTCAGTTGCAGTTTCCGTGCGGTTGCAGTATTAACTAAGCTATGGCTTGCTCCTCCGTCGATAAAAATCTTCACTGCTGCTCCCTGTATTTTCCCGTAGATCAGTATTGGGCAATCCGTCGCTGTACCCTCCTTATTCATCCGAGCCCGATCGATGGCGTGAATCGGTACTGTGACTCGGTGAGGGTCGGTGCGGTTGGGCGAGCAGGCAGTCTCGTCAGTAGTTGGCCCAATTTCTACTGACTGCTGGCGTTTCCCTGTCTCTGAGACTCCCTCCCCTGCTCTGCTCCACGGAGCCTCAGCTCCTCTGGGCACTCACTCTTGCGATGGCCCGGCCTGTTGCAAGCAAAGCAGCGCCCCTTAAACGGCGCGGCAGCTGCATTCGTCGCAACGGCGTGTACGGTGGCGTGCTCGATCGATCCCCGAGGACGATGTCCGTAGTAGGACCCCGGTCTCGGTCGGCGCAAAATGTCGATTTTCTCGGCGAGCGCGAGAATCTCGTTGAAGTTCGAGAGCCCGCGTAGCATGATTTCCTGCGAGATTTCCGGCTTCAGCCCTCCGACGTAACGGTCCACCCGCTCCGCTTCGTGCATGTAGCCGACCTGCTCGCATAATGCGAGAAAACCGCTCGTATAGTCTTGGACCGATCCGAGCTGCCGCCAAGTGCGCAGTTTCTGACGCGCCGAAATAGAAGCCGCGATCGGCTCGAAGCGCGCCCGAAGCCCTACGCACCACGCATCCCACGTGCTGTACTGGGCGGTTTCGCAGAATGAGCTCCAGGTGACTGCTGGACCCGCGGGCCCTTCCTCTTGCGACGGTGGCTCGTAGGCGCGTGGCGACGTCACGATGACTCGCCACCAGTCCATAGCGGGGCCCCTCAGCAGCGAAACGGCGTATCGGATCTTCGCTGCGTCCGACTCGACGTAATTCGCGTCGAAGAAGACGTTCATCGTGAAGATCCACGATTGAACCGTCGGACCCCCACGCTGGCTCGGGTCGAAACAGGGCGGACGCTGCGGCTTGAGTGGCATTGGCGCCATGATTGCCTGATCGGCGCTTGTTGCCGCAAATTCCACATGTCGACGGGCTTCGCGAGGCTCCTGAGAGCTTGGCGCGGCCCGGTTTCTCCCCATGCCAGGCATTGGTTGGGCGGCGCTATCACTGGCTGCTCCTGAGCGCTGTCCCACGCTGTCGTGCTGTGTTGGTGTGCCAGACGAAATGACGATTGGCTCCTCCGACGGTGCAGGTACATTTTGCGGTGATGGGTTGCTCGCCGTGGCGTGCTGACGCGCGGAGTCACGTTCCGCCGTGAGTGTCGCGATTTCGAGCGCCGATTCTTCAACTTGGCGCACCAGGCGGTCGAGCTGCTCCTGCGTCAGAGTCGCGAGATTGAATTCGGCCATGGCGGGGGTGTCGGGCGAGCTCAGCGAGAGCCTCTGTCGTGGCCGTGCGTGCTTACGAGAGAGCACTACGAACGGCGGTGCTGTGTCGCTGAGAGACGTCTACCCCCCCCAAAAATTGAGATAGTGGGGAAGCGAAGGTGTGGGTGCGGTCCGAGAAGAGATCGTAGGCTCTGAATACCAAGTGTTACGAGTGCAATTGAGGGAGCGAACGAAGATTGCACTATCGAAGCAAGAGTACAATGAGCGAAGGCATGAGCGAAGGATTATATAGCGAAACTACAGTGGTAACGGTAATGTGTGAAAATGGGGTGCGCGACGGGCCTAGCGCCGTGGTTGGGAATTGTCGAGGCGAAGGTCCGGAGCGCGGGTTACCAACCGAGCCGTGAGGTTGGGTCGCGTCGTGAACAGTGGCGGGAACAGTACCGAGGCGAGTGTCGCGAGTGGTAACGGATTACTGTTGGGTGCTGTTGGCGGGAACAGTGCTGTACGCGCTGAGCAGGGACGCGAAGTAAGGAAAAGGAATTTTCCTTACAGTTATATTCAATTCTGAAACAGGCTGTACAGCCTCTATTCAGTCTTAATGTTGGCTGCAAGCACTAATGCATTTCTTAAACGGATTGTTTGCTAGAGAAGGCTCGTGTCGCAGGTCAAGGGACACGATCGTGATCAAGTTTTACTATGGATGCAAAATGTTGTGGTTGACAGTTGGCAACGACCATAATATTTGAATGAGCACGCCTGTACGTCGTTGTGCTAGTGGCATATGCTACAAACGCTCTCCCACTTCAAGCCGCCTCTTTATTTCACAAATCTTCCCTATCCTCCTCCCCTTCCTCCTTTCCTCCTCCCTCTCCTCCTCCCCTCTTCCCCTCCTCTCCACGCCCCTTAACCATATGTTGCATTGCATGTGATGTTGATAGCGCGTCGCCGAGCGTTGTGATGATATTGTTTTGCCGAGCATGATGTTGGAATGGAAACGTTTGAGTGACATGGACGGTTTTATTGTTGGCACAGCAAGCATGAAGGTTGAGTGACCGTTCATGTACAATCAACTAGATGCTGCAAGTTACAGTATTAGAGCTTGCTTACATCACCACGACAACCACACACTTGCGTACGGATATTGTTCGATATGTACCCACCTTGCCATGTCCATTCCAGACACAACAATATGCCAGTATGAAATTTCATAATCTACGTAAGAGCATGCCATTCTGGCCATCCAGCCGTTGGCATTATTCTAATGTATACGCCGAACGTCCCAATACTGGGATTGTGAGAGGGGAGGGGAGGAGGGGAGGAGGGGAGGAATAGGGAGGAAGAGGGGAGAGGTTGTGGCTGGAGTGGCCTCAGTAGGAGAGAATGGGGAGGGGAGGAGTCAGAGGAGGGAGGCGATGTGGGGTGTGGGAGGAGATTCAGGGCGCTGGTGGTGTTGTGGATGAGGTTGACTCGTTGGTAGGCGGGGGAAGGGAAGGAGAAGGTGGTGGGGGTGTGGCTGGAGGGGATTCAATAGGAGAGGTTGGTGAGGAGGAGTCAGGAGTGACAGGCAAAGAGACAGGAGGAGGGGGGGAAGATTCTGGGGGAGGTGGGGAAGGGCTAGGAGGAGGAGGCGAGGGGTTGACGGGAGGAGGCGAAGGGACAGTGGTAGGCGGTGAGGGGTTGAGGGGAGGCGGTGAAGGAACGGAAGGAGAAGGAGTGGAAGGAGAGGGAACCCAAGGAGAAGGAACTGACGGAGTAGCAGGAGGAGGAGAGGGACTGCCAGCACCAGATGAGCTGCCTCCACTGCTGCTGCTGCTGCTTCCAGTAGTGCCACTACCACCACCACCACCACTAGCATCACTCCCATCACTCCCACCTGCACCATCACCGCCAGCGGGAATGGAGGCCAGGATGGCATCGGGCACGAGCAGCGAGTCCACGAGGTGTATCTGGGAAGCACAAGGGGAAAGAACAATTGGAGAGGTTTTTTCAGTCGACTTGAAGGCATCACCGCCACCGCTACCAGGTATGGAGGCCAGGATGGCATCGGGCACGAGGAGCGAGTCCACGAGGTGAATCTGGGAAACAGTGGGAGTACAAGTGTGGAGAGCAGGGGTGGTCAGTCGGGCACGGAATGTGAAGATGACAATGGGGATGAGACACCATCACCAGGGGCACGGTGCCTTTGACGCATGGAATGCTTGACCAGGGGCACGGTCACTTTTGACATGATGGCGCCTTGACCGGATGGCACAAGGAGCGAGTCAGAGTCGACGAGGTGCACGTGGGAAACACAAGCGGTCACAACAGGTGGCTTGTCGGGCATGGAATGAAGCTGACAATGGGGATGGCAATGCAGTGCAAGGGTGGTCAGCGTGCAAGGAGAGGAGCGAGGCAATGAGGTGCACACCTGGAAGAACTCCGTCTTGGCGAGGTTGGGCGCGAGCAGCGTGGAAGTGGAGCGACCGCTACCTGAGAAGATGCAATCAAGGGTTGATTTGAGACTCACCTGGAAAAATTCCGTCTTGGCGAGGTTGGGGGCGAGCAGCGTGGACGTGGAGCGACCGCTGCCAGAGCGGAAGACCACGGTGAAGAACGCGCTCTCATCCGACTTGAAGACTGACTCCTTGGCGAGCGTGGGGAACTGCGCAAGGGGAGGAGTGGGAGTGGGGCGCGCAGTGAAGGTTGATCTGAGTGGTGCGGGTGGGTGCATGTGTGAGGAGCGGAAGGCCACGGTGAAGAATGCGCTCTCATCCGACTTGAAGACCGACTCCTTGGCGAGCGTCGGGAACTGATTGGGACAGCGGGGTGTGAGGGATTTGGGGGCGGGACATGCAAACAAGTGTTTATCCGAGTGGTGCGGGACGGGAGGGTGCATTTGAGCAACGGAAGCGTCACCCACAGGCAGCAGCGACTGCACCCTACCCCCCCGACACACCCTAACCAGCCCGTGTAGACACTCTCTTCCGGCTCCCGCTGGCCGAACATAGTGCAAACGCTCACTCCCCCCCATCTGTTTCTCCAGGAGCATGCAGTGCCCCACCTTTCTTCCCCCCTCCGATTCTCTCCCACCCACCAGCACACACCCGCAGCCCGCTCATTATACTCACGCCGGTGTCCGCAGGTCGTTCGACGAGCGCTGTGTAGTCCAATTGTTTCCCCAGAATCATGTGGTACCGCAGCGTCATTGCCCTCCCCCATACCCCTCCCGCTCCTACACCAACACACCCACAGCCCGCTCTTTATGCTCACAGCCCGCCCTTTATGCTCACAGCCCGCCCGTTATACTCACGCCGGTATCCGCGGGTCGCTCGACGAGCGCCGTGTAATCCAATTGTTTCCCCAGAATCATGTGGTACCGCAGCGTCGTCCGCGCGAGCGATGGGTTGTTAAAATACGGCGACGCGGGCGGCAGCGACTGCAGCGCGTCGGGGGACGGCACGAGGAACGTTGCGCCGGCGCCATTCCCCTTGGTAAGCGACTCGAGAAGCACGGAAAGCAGACCCGCGTTGCTAATATATTTGACGAACTGCTGCTGCTTGCTCAGGCCTTGCACGAGGTTGAACACCTTCTGAGCCTCCGCGAGATTGACCATAAACTTGGGTTTGGGAGTGGTGGAGGCGGAGGTCGACGTGGTGTTTTTCTTCTTGCCAAATAGCTTCTCTCGGAGCTTCCCCTTTTTCTTCTTTTCGGTGGTGGCCGGCGATTTGGACGGTGGTTTTGACGGCGATTTTGACGGTGATTCGGACGGAGATTTCGACGGCGATTTTGACGGTGTTTTTGGAGGTGAAACTGACGGTGACGGAGACTGCGTTTGCTCCTTTGCTGGCGGGTTTGTCGTCGGCGAGTTTTTCTTGGTCGGCGACGGGATTACTTTCGGTGGCGACGGGTCTACTTTCGGTGGCGACGGGCTTTTCTTAGGTGGCGAAACATTTTCCTTCGCCGGGGATTTCGCGGGTGATTTCACTGGCGTTTTCGTAGCTGGCGATGATGGATGCTTCGTTGACGGAGCGGTGGTCTTCTTCGTCGGAGTTTTTGGGGGCTTGGGCAGAGACTTGGTCGACGGCGGCAGCGATTTCGGCTTCGTTGCTTTCGTTACAGTCTTCTTCGCGGATTGGCTAGCTTGCGCCGTAGTCGACTTCACTTGCTTCGTCGCAGCCGAATTCGCTGATTTCGCAGAAGATTTTGCCGACGTCGCAGCCTTCTTTCCAGCGGATTTTACTAATGACGACGACGATGACGACTTCGCTGCGACTGTTTTCGCCCCCGCGACAGCTTCACCCGCTGATTCCCCTCGTACTAGTCGCGGTTTCTTTGCTGGAGATGCGCTGTGCCGGCTGGCAGGATCTCTCGTGGATTTAGTCGAAGGTTTCACTGTCGCTTTACCGAGCGCGGGAGCTGGCGTGCAGATAGCGAGAAATATAACTATGCAGAGAACGGCGGCCAGGACCACCGCCCTTCGGCGCGCCATGGTCAGATGTACAACGGAGATTTAATAGCGATTCAGAGAATGATGCGTATTTGGGAGTACAAGAGCCTCAGGCCCAAAACTGTCAGGCTCGAAACTGTAAATTAAGTGGCGTGGTTATGAGGGAATCGAGGAATAAGAACTACTTGAGAGGAATAAGATTTCGAGGCAAGGCAGCGAATGAGCGGAAGTATTATGAGACTGGGAGGGGTCTAAAACAGTAGAGTCGGGTGCCACATTCGTATAGACAGTGATGCGCGGTGAGTGCACGCCAATGTCGGTCGGCGATGCGTGAGCAGGGTGATGCTGAAGCTGACGGGTCAACTATGGCGAGGAGGCTGAGCTGTGAAGGGGGTTCGCAAGCAAGACGCAATAGGCAGTATTGGGAACGCGGGTGAGCGAGTGAGGTGCGAAAACGAGGGATTGAGTTCCGCAAGCGAGGAAATTCATGCCGTCGAGGGCAAATTTTGTGGGATGTCGGCTGTTGGGTTGGGGAGGGGAGGGGATTCGAGGTGGAGGGGAATGTTGAATTTGCTGTGCCCCGCTTTTGATCCCGAACCGCATCCGGCCATCAATGTGTGACCGATTCGCAAATGCCGAGGCGCTTTGAGATTGCTTGTGAATAAAATTTGATGGCGCGAGAGGTGGGTGCTGGAGGCCGCACGATGACCGAATCTGAAGTGGGCGACGGGAAACGCTCAATATGAACGGCTGAGATTAGTTGAAGGCTCGGAATTCTTCCCGTTTCTTTCGCAAACCAGGCCTGGATTCGTTGAACACATTAGCATCATAACTTGTAATTCTTCCCGTTTCTTCCCGTCTCCGCCTTGGTAGAGCGTCGACTTCGCGTCCATTGGCCCAGGTCGGCGAGGGGACGCACGAATCCTCCTGCGCGCGGAGCGACGCTACAATCGACACGTGTCGATTTCGTAGCGGTTCGCGACGATAGAATGCATGCGATGGGAGAGAATTTATTTCCGCCTCGTCAAAAATTTCGCATGCGCCCGATGCGAAGCCACGGGCGAACACGTGGCGCCACCGCTGCGAATCGCGAAATTGTCGAGTGTCCCGAGGGGGGCCCGTATTTTCGCACGGCCCTCGCCTGCCCGTCCGGGCAGGCCGCGATGGGTTACTAGGACCTCGCGGGCAGGCAGCACGTGTGGGCTGCCTTCGCGCGAGGGTAACTTTCCCTCGCGCGAGGGGTCGCCAGTTCGCCGACCCCACCCGGTAACGTGGGTCGCTGTTCAATTTCGGAGCGGGGCTGCGGGGCGGCGGTCGTGCGCTCGGCCCAGCCCTGGGCCAGGCTGGCGGGCCCGCACGCGCGTCAGTCGCCCGCCTCGTCAGGCCCTCCTCCGACGACCCCTCCCGTCGACACTGGCAAAACGGGTCCGACGACCGAGTTCCGATGAGGCTTTCGATAGCTGAAGTCAACTGTAAAGAGGTGAGGGGGGAAAACAGACACTGACGAGAAGCTCATTTTCGTTTTCAAATTCGCGAGGGTGAATGCTGAACCAAACAAGAGGGGTTCAGGCTGATCCTTGCCCACCAAAAACGCAATATCGAGTAGAACTCGGAAGTTGCACAATAACATTGTACAGTAAAATAATTATGTATTTACGTTCTGCAATGTAGGCACGAACCAAGCTATGCCCGTACAACAGCTGAATTCACCGGCATTTCATTTCAGAAGGGTAGTTAAAGATTCCAAACTCTATAACGGCATGCTCTTCAGACTGAAATTGGCTTGTTCGGAGGATTACCATACGTCCGCTTTGATGTATTTCTGATCCATAAAGCTCCTCCCTTGAAAGTGAACTCCAGTCCCTGATTCGTCACGGGACCAGCTCTGATGCGTCTTTGATGCCATATAATAGAAGATTGCAGCTCAACAGAGAACCCTCCATGGTGATGATTGTTGCCTCGGGGTCACATATAAAATAACTTTGATGATTCACTTCAGCCATGGAGTGCTGTGACCCAAGTATCCTGCGTGGCACCTGCGTCTCATGGAAATTAGTTCGTGCCACAGTCGGACAGCACCAGCATGCAGCACTACACACATCAGAGCTCACTAGCATCTTCAAAGTTGGTAAGTGTCTTTAGACCTGTCACACAAGAAATCGTGACAATGTTCTTTTAGAACTGCCTTGCAATGCTACAGCCTAACAGAAGCAAAAAGCGGCAGGAAATTGTTAATGCAGGAGGCAAAGCCAACATAAAACCTGACTCACTTGGAGGTGGCTTCCAGTCTGGAAACAGAAGGTTTATTTCATGGAGAGCATCAGCAACAGATGCCGAGCCATGCATTGCGTTTTGTAGCACATCTGTGCCATACTTGGCACGTAAGCTGGTGGAAGCACAAGCACCAGAAGGGGAGATGGGATGTTACGGGCACTCTTCCAAAGCACCATGCAACCCTGGTTAGTGGAATATAGACTCTGAACTTTACATACCGTTAGAAATTCAAACCTTACCTCTCTGGGTGAGCAGCACGGGCTGTCTTGGGATCGGTGGGACCAATGAGCTCTCGAAAGGCGGACGGTGCATTCTCATGCTGTAGCACCAATGCTGTCACTGGCGCACTGCAGACGATACTCAGCAAAACGATTGGGAAAACTGGCGGTTGAAAGACGGCTGATGGAGCAAGAACGCATCTAACTACAATAGGGATGGTAAGGGAAGACGAGAAGGGAGACAGAGAGAATGGCTGACCTTTGCATAAAGTTGATGAGGCCCTGATAGAACTTCTTTCCCTTGTGCTCTGCGTAGAATTTCTCGGCTAAAGGCTCGTCAAAGAAGAAGTGCTTCTCATGCACGACCTGGAATCCGGCTTCCCGGATGTCATTGGACAAGCCCGTCCAGATGTTGTTCCCCATAATGTCAGGCTTCAGAATGGCGAGAGTTAGGTCATCTCTCCCTTCTGCACACGTTGAATACGGCGAATCAGTAAGATAGAGGAACTCGTGCGCGGAATATGGTCCAATGCTACCTCGAGACTGTACGGCTGGGGAAGATCATGAATGACATCTGAAAATTGGGGATATACGAGCTAAGGTTCAGAAAAATAACGAGAAGATGCAAGAAAAGGGTGGTGGTCATGCTGGAATCTGTCAAGTAGGAGGTGGGAGCGTACCTAATGTTGTCGAAGCTGCGCAGCTCAGAAAAGCGAGAGCCAAGAGGACATGAAGAACGGTTGCAGTAATGTTCCTCATGGCGAAGCGCCAAAATCGTTTCGAGATGGTGAATGAGACGGAACCGTTTCGTCAGTGCTCATAGCAAAAGTATGCATTGGCTTGGAGAGGGATTGGTGTAGTGGTATTTGTTATTCCGCTGGGGGGGGGGGGGCGACACAAGCTCTCAGACAAAGGCGAACTTTTGCGACATTCGGATACCAACATTTCCGAATGATTCACCACTAGTTGGGTCACATTTTCGCCGTTTTCACAGGAACAGTTTTGCAGAAACCTTGGACTTTCACGCTAGCATTTCCCTTCGGTTGATCTATCCTAGCTGCTCCTCATTCAGAACCACGGTCTCAAGACCAGATATCCTGTCTGAAGTGGTGCAAGTTTGAAGGGGTCTTTTCCGCGTTCGCGTTGTTATGAATGTTTTGGAGGCATGGATTGAGCTCGCGTGCACGTCGCTAGTCCCAAATCACACTCGAGTTTCCTGAAGGGACGACTACAAAGCCTTCGTTTGACTTGAATCGAAGTACCGCGGCATGGCGAATTTAGTGCTGTTTCCCGGGCTCCTCGTCGACATCGTCGATGAAGAGTGGATGAGCGAGACGCTTCCCGACGACGGTGAGCGCTGAAGCAGATGAGTTCATATTTCATGTGAGCTGAAGTGCGTGTTTACTTGTCACTGAAGGCGGAAAGAGGTACTACGCGCTTCCTGGCCGGCAGATTCTAGATTTTTCCGCTTACACTCCATGTTCTGGCGTCTCTTTTACGTCTCCTGCGGTTTGTGTTTTTGTTCATGATCAGATGTGATGCTCCCGGTCGGTCCTGCACCAACCGAAGAGGCTGACGACCTTGGTAAGCACTCTTTGACCTTCAGTGGTGGCTCTTGTTTCAGTGTGACACAGGAAGGTGTTCATGTAAGGAGTAAGCAGCTGGCATTGCATTTCTTATGCTTCAGATCCTACTCTTGGCCTCTCACTCTGGTGTGCTTGTGCTTACCTTATGTCATGCCCCTTGTTGTTTGTGTCTTCGTTGAATCAGGGAACGAGGTGCCCCAGGAAGATCCAAATAAATGGACAGACCTTGCCCTAGACACTATTCAGTAGCTGTTATCAGACAGACAGACAGGCAGGGCTGTCTGGCCAGACTTTTCAGAGGCACATCACAGACCGCATGTACGGCCTTGGTCTCAGCTCATGAATCATGATAGAAATGTCACTTTTGAAGGAGGTTTGAGAGAGGAAGCAATGCACCATGTGTCAGGTCAGCTGGTAAATGCACCAGCTGACACGTGTCGCAACTAGAAATCGAGATGCCAATGCCCAGCATATGGATGAAACAACAGACGATGGTGGCTACATATGGATGGATGGAGCTGAGACGAGCTATATGCCCGGTGACTTGATCCTGGCATGCAGTCCACATTGGGCCTCTGGACTGGCCGTGATCAGCTGGAGTGATTTCTGAATTGGCTCTAAAAGCAACTAGATGGGGATGCCGAGACGAGCCACATGAACGGTGGTTTTGTTGATGGCATGCAGCTGACGCTGAGCCTCTCGGGTTGCCATGGCCAGCTGAAGCAGGCGATGTGTGGGAAAGGGGCACAAAAGCATGAAGGATATGCACTTTTAAAGAGAGCTGAAAAGAATGCTGAGAACAATCTTGGAACAAAGGCTTGAGATGCTGAGAGTAAGTCGCTGCACAGCCACTCGGCAGCAATGGATGGCACTGACCAGAACCTAGGCACACAACGTGCAAGCCAGTTACCACAAGGAGTACCTCTGATCGGAGCCGAACGCTGTCTCTCGCAGGCAGGTCTTTTAGCAGCTCACGAAGCCCTGGGGGGGTGGAAGGGGGAGAGAAGGGAGCAAGAGAAGAAATTGAACAAGGGCAAAGTCACGCCACTTGGAGGCTTGGTTTAAGGCACAATGCTGCAGGTAAAGAAGCTGGCACAGAAACTGTGTGGGGAAAAAAAAGGCTGCAGCAACAACTCACCCAGAGACTTTTTCTCGGCTGCCCGTACTGACCCTGCCAGCCGTTGCATCTCAGCCCCTGCAGCCCTGCGGTCAAAAGGTCAAAGAACATGGTGAGTAAAAGAAGCGCCCTGCAACACGGCCCTGCAAACCTGCAGTTAAAAGGTCAAAGAACATGGTGAGTAAAAGAAGTGCCATGCAACAAGGACCTGCCGCCCTGGGGCAAGTCAAAGGAGGTGGTTAGACGAGAAGGTTTGGGGTTAAGCACGCGAAGCATGCATGGGGTGTGGTGGTGGTGAAGCAGGCCAGAGAAGCAAATGAAAGCATGCAATGTTATGGCACAGAGAAAGAGACGCAGCAAACTGTCACCAGCAAATGTGGAGGCATTGGCGAGCTCACTTCAGCTTGTCTCGGCCTGAACGAAACTCTGACTCGGCCATTTGAGCCCGTTCCTGCATGTCCAGATTCAGAGAACATGATGCCATCAAGGTAACGCCATGAGAGTAGGCACATCGTGCTGTTAAATCATATGATGATATTATCATAGCAATGCAATCTAAACAGAGCTTCAGCAGATGGTACCAGTACAATAAAGGGGAAGGAAGTGAGGTATGAGGGAAGTTGGAGAACCTTCAGCTCTCACTCAACTCACCTGCAGCTTCTTGGTGTCATTCTTGAACACTTCGGTTGACTGCTTCAGTCTCTCCAGCTTACGCCCTTTTGAATCGTCTCATGAGACGGCTCAAAAAACATGCACTTACTCATCTCACCTGCAGCTTCTTGGTGTCGTTCTTGAACACTTCCGTTGACTGCTTCAGTCTCTCCAGCTTACGCCCTTTTGAAACGTCTCATGAGACGGCTCAAAAAACATGCACTCACTCAACTCACCTGCAGCTTCTTGGTGTCGTTCTTGAACACTTCCACTGACTGTTTCAGACTTTTCCAGCTTACGCCCTTTTGAGACGTCTCATGAGACGTCTCAAAAAACATGCACTCACTCAACTCACCTGCAGCTTCTTGGTGTCGTTCTTGAACACTTCCACTGACTGTTTCAGACTTTCCAGCTTACGCTCTGCTGACTCCACTAGCACCTGCATCATCAGAGGCCGGGAGGGAGAACGGTATAAATACCCCCACTGATTTCAACTGGGTGCTTCAAAATCTCCAGCTTACGCTCTGCGAATTCCACCAGCACCTGCATCAAACGGGGGGGAGCGGAACAGCAACCGGAATCGGGCATTCTGTTGCGAATGATATCGGGCCCTTTGATAGCATGCAGCCGTGGTAACAAAGCCTACACATATGGCTGTGCATCTGAGCATGAGCACTTACCTCTGGGGTTTGAAATCGGCCAAATGTTGCCCGATACAGCCAAGCGGGCCTTCAATACCATGTATCCGTTCTTACAAAAACTACACATATGGCTGTGCATCTGAGCATGAGCACTTGCCTCTGGGGTTTGAAATCGGCCGAATGTTGCTCGATACAGCATCTTGCGTGGCCCTGTACAGGAGACAGGGGGGTTCCGAGGAACAGTCGAACAGAAGGGCAAGAAGAGTGTGGTGGAGAAACGGGAAGCAACAGTAAAGCGTAAACGAAGGAAGGGGGGTGGTTTCAGCCAGAGTGAAAGTGGAGCAGACTGGGTGCTCACATGCAAACTGGGTGATGAATCGTAAGTCTCGTTTTAGGATAATGCATATCAAGCCCAATAATACAGCGAAACGACTAACCTGGAAGGATGAACGCAAGGGCAGAGAGCAACGCTGCAGAGGAGGCAACGCGATGCTCTGCGACTAGATAGACTCCCACTGTAGTGAAGAAAGAAACGAGGGAAGGCGGGGAGACGAAGTGAGAGAACGCGGTCGGGAAGAGCCAGATGGGAGTTGTAGTCCTTGTGAGTGATTTTTCAGAATTCTCAAAAATCACTCAAGTCGGGAAGAGCCAGATGGGCGACCCCGGGGGGAGGGGGGGGGGGGGGGGGGGGGGGGGGGGGGGGGGGGAGGGGGAGGAGGAAGGGGGGGGGAAGGGGGGAGAGGGAGCAACCCAGTACTCATGGTGTGTGTACACCTCACTTCTGAGAATTCTTAGACACAACTTTGATTTGCTGCGTGCACATGCCTCACTCACTCTTGAGGTGGTGGAAGAAAACGTCCTCGTACTCTGTGTACACCTCACGTCACGTATGAGCATTCTTTACACCTCACATCACGTATGAGCATTCTTTACACCTCACATCACGTATGAGCATTCTTTACACCTCACATCACGTATGAGCATTCTTTACGCTCGCATATGATATGTTTTCGTGTACAGACACACGCCTCACTCACTCTTGAGGTGGTGAAAGAAAACGTCCTCATACTCTGTGTACACCTCACGAGCCACCTCAAGAGATGCCTGCAGGAACAGAGTAAGTAGGGATATGAAACGAGAGAAGATAGGGAAAGGAAAGCGAAAAGGGCGAAAATGGAAGTTGGGAGAACGGAGAAGATGTGATAAGGACAACAATGGGAAAAGCGCAAGGATGAAGGATCTCGCCCGCAAGGACATCTGAATTGCTTTTACCTACCCTGCACCTGCGCCTGCACCAGCGCCTGCCCCAGCGCGTGCCCCTGCACCTGCCCCTGCGCCTGCCCCTGCACCTGCTCCTGCACCTGCCCCTGCCTGCACCTGTCCCTTCCCCTGTTCATGCCCCTGCCCTTGTCCCTCCGCCTCCGCCTCTCTCTGCTGTAGCTACTAGCTAACCCACCGTGCCCCACCACCGCTCCCTGCGCACCTATCCGCGGTATAAGCCGCCTCACCTTGGCTTCTTGGAGGTGCTCCGGTGCTGTGGCTTCCATGATCGACTCGCCATCTGCTTACTGCGCAACCGCTGCAGTCTCGCGAATGGCGGCCGAGGCCTGCTGCCGTCAATCCATTCGCGTTATAAGCTGTCTCACCTTCGCTTCCAGCAGGTGCTCCCGCCACCGCTTCCATCACCGCCACCTGCTGCCGCGCGGCCGCGGTTGTCTCGCGAATGGCGGCGGAGGCCTGCTCCTTTCAATGCATACGCGTTATAAGATTCATACCTTCGCTTCCTGCAGTTGTTCCGACGCTGCGGCTTCCATCACCGCCATTTGCTGCCGCGCGGCCGCCGTGGTCTCGCGAATGGCGGCGGACGCCTGCTCCTGCGCGTGCTGTAGCTGCTTGTTGCCCTCCGTCACCCTCGCCATCACCCATCACGACCCCAGGACCCCATTCCAGTACCGATATGATCCGCTGTTGAGCCTCCCGGGAAAATCCGCGTTATAAGGTGCTTCGACGAGGGGCAAGATGTCTCACCTTGGCTTCCTGCAGTTGTTCCGACGCTGCGGCTTCCATGACAGCCATTTGCTGCCGCGCGGCCGCCGTGGTCTCGCGAATGGCGGCGGAGGCCTGCTCCTGCGCGTGCTGCAGCTGCTCGTTGCCCTCCGTCACCATCGCCATCACCTTCCGCACCTCCTCCATCACCGAGGATGACCCCATGACCAATCCGATCCGATCTTTCTTAACGCGCTTCTAAAACCGCGTTGTAAGGTGCTTCGACAAGGCTTTTACGAGACACTAATGTATCGCTTTTCGAGACGCCACGACGATCGGTTTTTAACGCTTTATCAATGCGTAGCCCGTTTAAGAGCAACAGCTACACCAGAGACTCTGTACTGGATGATCCGCTTGTATCTCCGCTGGGACGTCTCGAAAGAGTGACCAAAATGAAGAGATAGATGAGCGCGGATCGCGACACGGCCTGGAAAGGAAGATAATGAGTGGCGAAGGAGATGGCAAGAGGTAATGGAGGGTGCGATTAGGGAGGTAATGGGGTACAGTAATGGTGGAGGCGTGGAATGGCAAGCATCAGACAAGAGGTGCCCATTGTAGGTCCTTTCACAGCCTGGTAAAAAACGGTTCAGTACGGTTAGATGGCTTTATACAGTTCTTATTGCAGACTTCTTTTTCGCGGCACCCGGCTTTAGCGTTCCCACTAGTAGGATAGCACACCTCGAGAAGTCAAGAGATTGTTGGTACACGTGAGGAGGTGAATGGCTAACTTTCATTGCATAACAAGCAATTTCATGTTATGATGTTCGCAACAAGTCATGAAATGCCTCTTGGGGAAGAGAAACGGAGCCAACTCGCTTCATTCGCTTCTTCCCTTCCTTCTGCTTCTCCAGTAGCTTCCGCTTGCGGGTAACATCCCCGCCATAACACTTCGCAAGTACATTTTTACGCATAGCCGAAAGCCTGCTTGGGGATAAAGATGAAGGTTGAAGATGGTTCTGTGATGGGAGAAGTACCATGTTACACGGTATGCCTATGGAATCCGGTGCAAAATTGTAAGGACACAAGGAAAGCGGGAAGATGCAAGCACATGCTTGAGCAAGGGCATACGAATCATACATTTGTGAAATTGAACTGTCAACCTTGCTGCACTCCCACTCACTTTTCACTTGCAATCACTTTGGCGCCGATAGCTGCCTGGATGGCCACCTCAAACATTTGCCTGCACGCGCCCATAAATTTTGGATGCACACATTTATGGTTGCATGCATGCACAGAGAGCAGGAGTTGGAGCATGTGTACAGTTGAGTAACACAAACGAAGTCAAATAAACAAACACAAACACGGTTTGCAACAACACATTGATGCGTCTACATCCACAGGCTACGAATGTGCACTCTTTCTAGAAGAGAAAATACTTTCCAAATGCTTCAACGCGTCATCCATTTGTTGCTTTTCAGACGCACCTGTCAAGCACCCCTTTGAGTCGCTCCACCAACTTTCTTCCCATGCGCTGCGCGGCGTCTCTGTGGGCGATGGCTGCCAGGGTGTCCACTTAAACCACTCTCAACCTTTTCAGACCCACCTGTCAAGAACCCCTTTCAGTCTCTCCACGAGCTTCCTCCCCATGCGCTGCGCCGCGTCTCTGTGGGCGATGGCTGCCAGTGCGTCCACTGTCTCCCGCCACTCGCCATAACACAACCATTTCAATACCATTTGAAACCCTCTCAACCATTTCAGACCCACCTGTCAAGCACCCCTTTGAGTCTCTCCACGAGCTTCCTCCCCATGCGTTGCGCCGCGTCTCGGTGGGCGATGGCTGCAAGCGCATCTACTGGCTTTCCATTCAACAGCACATCCACCTTCACCAGATCCGCCTCCCTCATGCTGGGATGCATGGAATAGGGGTGACGGCAACAGGTGAATGGGGAGACACAGTCAAAGAGACAGAGGAAAGGATGTTGCATTTGTCACCTTCATTAGATCTAACCTCCACCAGATTTCACCTTCACCAGATTCCACCTCCACCAGATCCCAACTCCACCATATCCCACCTCCACCAGATCCCACCTCCACCAGATCCCACCTCCACCAGATCCCACCTCCACCAGGCCCATTGCCTCACCCCGCATCTTCATAGTCGAAAGTGGCAAAGCCCGAGGAGATGCTCTTGAGGTGGCTGTAGAAGTCCATCACCACCTCCCTCACTGGCATGTCGTACCTCAGCATGGCCCGGTCACTGCAATGCAAAGCAAAGGATTAACAGTCATGGGAAACACTCTCTTGAGGTGCTCTTGAGGTGGCTGTAGAAGTCCATCACCACCTCCCTCACTGGCATGTCGTACCTCAGCATGGCCCGGTCACTGCAATGCAAAGCAAAGGATTAACAGTCATGGGAAACACACTCTTGAGGTGGCTGTAGAAGTCCATCACCACTTCTCTCACGGGCATGTCGTATCGCAACATGGCCCGGTCGCTGCAAGGCAGGGCAAACGGGTGAAAGACACATGCTGGTTGGGGCTGACACACACATGCCTTGAGGTGGCTGTAGAAATCCATCACCCCCTCCCGCACGGGCATGTCGTATCGCAGCATCGCCCGGTCGCTGCATTGGGAGGAGAAGGAGGGGGCAGAACGAGCAAAGGAGTTGAAGACACAAGGGCATTGGGGCAGACAGGCTCTTGAGGTGGCTGTAGAAGTCCATCACAACCTCCCTCACTGCCAAACCCTGCCCATTACCCTCTGGATCAAGTGCAACAACAAGCACGCAAGAGCTCTCCAACTCACCGGTCAATATAGGGCTTTTCTTTCCTAGGTGACACTCTGAGTCGACTCGAAAGTCACTTTTGGAACTCACCCGTCAATAAAGGAGTACTCCTTCTGCTCGCCCCTCCTGCTCGCACAGAGCTCCATAATAGGTCCCACATACCTGGGAGGGAGGGAGGGGAGGAGGGAGAAGGGTAGAGAGGGGATAGGAAAAAGTCACTTACTTGCAGAGGGACTCACTTGCAGGGGCACTCACTTGGGGAGGGGGGGGGGAGGGTGTGAGGGGGTTCAATGAAGCACTCACTTCGAGGGAGTGACGATGGTGGCGAGAACAAAGGGCTCTGTGCAACGAACCACTCGCTGCTTGGGGATGGATGGGATGTCGGATGGGCCCTGGGCCTCTATGCGCCTGGATGGAGGGGAGGAAGGGGAATGGAGAAGGCAAAAATGGGAGGGTTGGGAAGAGGAAGTGGGAGGCGAAGCACTCCCTGCTTGGGGATGTATGGGATGTCAGACGGACCCTGGGCCTCTATGCGGCTGGATGGGGGGGAAGAGGGGGAGGGAGAGAGAGAGGGAAGGGAAAGGGCATGGGCATGGGCATAGGCATGGCATGGGTATGGTTAGCATGGGCATGGCATGGGGTTGGGAATGGCAAGGCATGGCATAGCATAGCACGGCATGACATGTCATGGCACGTCACAGGGACTCACGTGCCGTCCGCGTATTCAAATATAGCTGGCACGGAGGGAGCCGTTGAGATGACCTCCGCCCCAGAACTCAAACACCACACTTACTCACATGCAACGGGAATGGCATGGAATAGGACGTCTTAGGGACTGACTCACGTGCCGTCGGCGTATTCAAAGATTGCCGGCACAGAGGGAGCAGTTGAGATGACCTCAGCACCAAACTCCTGCTGCAGGCGCTGGTGAAACACGTCCATGTGGAGTAGACCAAGGAAGCCGCACCTGCCAAGGCAGTGCAAAAAGGACAGGGAATTCGAAGACGGCTTGTCTTACAAGCACTTGTTCCTGCTGCAGGCGCTGGTGAAACACGTCCATGTGGAGCAAGCCCAGGAAGCCGCACCTGCAAGCAAGGCAGTCATTGGTGAGATAACGGGTTTTTTTTCTTTCTCCTTTCTTTCTTTTTATCTGTAGGAGTGACAGTGTCGAGGACCAGGTGTTGAAACGTCTCAATGCATAGCCCTGTAACTCCCACCTGAATCCAGCCCCCAGAGCAGCGCTGCTGTTTCGGGTACCCGCCATGCTGGCATCGTTGCACACCAGCTTGTCCACTGCTTTCGCCAGTGCCTTTATGCTGCATGCACCACACCACACCACACCACACCTCGCTATACCGCCTGCTGCAATACCAACACACACCTAAATCCAGCGCCCAGGGCAGTGCTGCTGTAGCGGGTGACAGCCACGCTTGCATCGTTGCACACCAGCTTATCCACCGCTTTAGCCAGCGCCTCAAAGTCCGACCCATCGGCCGGAAACACCCCTGCAAACACCATGTGCTGAGCTGGCCTGAAGCCCGGGAGGGGCGAGACTTGGGTCTTGTGGTGGTGGATCGTGTCACCTACCCTTGCTTCCCTTGTTGTTCGCATGCCAAGCATCACATACCCCACCTGTCACACGCACAGGGGTGAAGGGGGGAAGGGTATGGGACTCGGCAGGAACACCCCTGCAAACACCATGTGCTGCGCCGCCCTGAAGCCCGGGAGCGCTGTGCACTATGGTGGTGAATAGTGTCGTAATGGTAATGGTAATGGTAATGGTAATGGTAATTGTAATGGTAATGGTAGTGGTAATGGTAATGGTAATGGTAATGATAATCGTAATCGTAATAGTAGTAATAATGGAAATGGTAGTGGTAATGGTATTGGTATTGGTAATGGTAGTGGTAACGGTAGTGGTAATGGTAGTGGTAATGGTAATGGTAATGGTAATGGTAATGGTAATGGTAGTGGTAATGGTAATGGTAATGGTAATGGTAATGGTAGTGGTAATGGTAATGGTAATGGTAATTGTAATGGTAATGGTAATGTTAGTTGTAATGGTAGTGAAATGGTAATGGTATTAGTAATAGGGATGGTAACAACGATGATAATGGTAATGGTAGTGGTAGTGGTAATGGTAATGGTAATGGTAATGGCAATGGTAATGGTAATGGTAATGGTGATATTGATAGTGGTAATGGTAATGATAATGATTGTGGTAATGAAAGTTGTAATATTAATGGTAATGGTAATGTTAGTGGTAGTAGTAATGGTAATGGTAATGGTAATGGTCATGTTAGCGGGAATGGTAATGGTAATGGTAGTAGTAATATTAGTGCTAAAGGTAGTGAAAATGTTAATGGTAATGGTAACGGTAATGGGGATGGTAATGACGATGATAGTGGTAACGGTAATGGTAGTGGCAATGCTAATGGTAGTGGTAATGGAAATGGTAATCGTAATGTTAATGGCAATGGTAATTATAATGGCAATGGTAATTATAATGGTAATGGTAGTGGTATTGATAGTGGTAATGGTAATGATAATGGTAATGGTAATGGTAGTGGTAGTGGTAGTGGTAATGGAAACGACACTGGTAATGATAGTGGTAAGAGTAATGGTAACATATCCGGTAATGGTAATGGTAATGGGGATGGTAATGTTAATAGTAACGGTAATGGTAGTGGTAGTGGTAATGATAATAGCAGTGGTAGTGATAATGGTAACGGTAATGATAGTAGAAATGGTAATGGTAATATTAATGGCAATGGTAATGGTAATTATAATGGTAATAATATAGGTAGTGGTAATAATAATGGTAGTGGAAAACGTAATGATAATGATAGTGGTCATAGTAGTGGTAGTGGTAATGGTAATGGTAATGGTAATGGTAGTGGTAGCCTCAGGGTATATGACCCCCACCTCCCCCACGTCGTATTTCATCCCCATCCTTGCCACTGCTACCCTCTACCCCTCAAATGCAAGCAAGAGCGGTGCACGCACAAACAGCATATCTGCTTGCTGAGCCTTGCACTACCCAACTCACACTCACCTGGCCGGTGAGCAAACAACCTGTGGGGGTGGCCTCAGGGTACATGACCCCCACCTCCCCCACGTCATAGCTCATCCCCATCCCCGCCACTGCCACCCTCTCGCCCCCCCTGATCGCCCCGTCAACCACTGCCACGTGGCACACCACGCCCCTGTACTCGTCAAAGTGCGCGTCCAATAGCAGCGCGCGCAGCGGGGCGGCAGGGTCGCCTGGGGGAGGTGGTATCTGGCGCACGATGGTGGAGAGCAGGGAAGGAAGGCCGGCTCCCGTGCGGGCTGAGGTGAAGAGGCAGGAGGAGACAGGCAGGTCGAAGGTGGAGGCGATTTGAGAGGCGACAGCTGAGAGAGGGGGATTTGAGAAGGGGGACGGGGGAACAGACAGGGATATTAAGCGGAGAGAAGAGAAGGCAGGCCGGCTCCTGTGCGGGCTGAGGTGAAGAGGCAGGAGGAGACAGGCAGGTCGAAGGTGGAAGAGATTTGAGCAGCAACGGCTGAGAAAGGGGTATTTCATGAAGGGGGCAGGGGAAAGGACCGGGGCAGATTGGGAGGGGGAAGGGGAGAGGGGAGAGGGGAGACGAGAGGGGAGACGAGAGGGGAGTGAGAGGTTGAAGGAACAAGAAGAGATGGTTGCTGATGGATGGATGGGGTGAGCAGCGGGGCGGCAGTGTCGCCTGGGGGAGGTGGTATCTGGCGCACGATGGTGGAGAGGAGGGAGGGCAGGCCGGATCCCGTGCGGGCTGACGTGAAGAGGCAGGAGGAGAGGGGCAGGTCGAACGGTTGGTTGCAAAGGGCACATGGGATGGGGAAGAGCGGGGAGAAAAGGATGGGAGGGAGAGGATGTGTGAGAAGAGAGGGCAGGCCGGCTCCCGTGCGTGCTGAGGTAAGGAGACAGGAGGAGAGGTCGAAGGTGCTGGCAATCTGGGAAGCGACAGGTTCAGGGTTGGCATCAGGCCGATCAATCTTGTTCACAACGGGCACGATCGCCGAATCCCCCTCAAGTGCAAGGAAGAAGTTGGCAACGGTCTGGGCCTGAATGCCCTGCTGCGCGTCCACCAGCAGCAGCACGCCCTGCGTGGCGGCCAGCCCCTCGAGAACCAGCAACCCTGGTACCAGTAGCAGCAGCAGCACCAGAGGCCCCAGCATCAACACCACCACCACCAGAACTCCCAGCAAAACCAGCAGTAGCCCATATAGTGGACTCACCTTGAGGGTCCGCATCAGGCCTGTCAATCTTGTTCACCACCGGTACGATCGCCAGGTCCCCCTCGAGAGCAAGGAAGAAATTCGCCACGGTCTGTGCCTGAATGCCCTGCTGCGCGTCCACCAGCAGCAGCACGCCCTGAGTGGCGGCCAGCGAGCGAGACACCTCGTAGCTGAAGTCCACGTGCCCGGGCGTGTCTATCAGGTTCAGCAGGTAGCGCCCGGGAGGGGGGCCAGGACCAGTCTGAGATGAGTCTGTCAATGTCGAATTGTCTTTGGAAGCAACAGGTGGCTGGTAGTCAAACAGCATGGTGGCAGTCTGTGCCTTCACTGTGATGCCTCGCTCCCTCTCCACCTGAAGGCATGGGGAGTGACGGAGATGCAAGGGTTTAGACGGCCAGCACCACCGGCAGCACCACCACAAGCAGCAGCAGCACGCCCTGAGTGGCGGCCAGCGAGCGAGACACCTCGAAGCTGAAGTCCACGTGCCCGGGCGTGTCTATCAGGTTCAGCAGGTAGCGCCCGGGAGGGGGGCCCAACAGGTCTCCACCAGTTGGAGTCTGTGGTGGCGCATAATTAAAGAGCATGGTGGCGGCCTGTGCCTTCACTGTGATGCCTCATTCTCGCTCCACCTGACGGCATGGAATGGACGCACGAGGGGGGCAGTGAAGGTGGTCACATTCGGCTAAGAGATACCTCCAAGACACCTAATAGGTATAAACTCAGTTATTTCAAGACACCGAATACCCCACCCACCTGCAGATTGTCCAGGTGCTCAAAGCCCCTTAAAGCCCACCTGCAGTTTGTCCAGATATTGTGGGCGAGCCTGCCCCTTGGTGTCGCTGGGCGTGAGCGTGCCTGTCAGCTCCAGCAGGCGGCTCTCAATACTAAGATGCCCACATTTGGTATCAAAACCCCACCTGCAGCTTGTCAAGCCCACCTGCAGTTTGTCCAGGTACTGTGGGCGAGCCTGCCCCTTGGTGTCGCTGGGCGTGAGCGTGCCTGTCAGCTCCAGCAGGCGGCTCTCAATACTAAGATGCCCACATTTGGTATCAAAACCCCACCTGCAGCTTGTCAAGCCCACCTGCAGCTTGTCCAGGTACTGCGGGCGGGCCTGCCCCTTGGTGTCGCTGGGCGTGAGCGTGCCTGTCAGCTCCAGCAGGCGGCTCTCAATACTAAGATGCCCACATTTGGTATCAAAACCCCACCTGCAGCTTGTCAAGCCCACCTGCAGCTTGTCCAGGTACTGCGGGCGGGCCTGCCCCTTGGTGTCGCTGGGCGTGAGCGTGCCTGTCAGCTCCAGCAGGCGGTCTGCCAGCGTGGATTTCCCGTGGTCCACGTGAGCCACGATGGAGAAATTCCGGATCCGATCTGGCGGGAAGGCGGACAGGTCTATTTGGGCTTTTTCGTGCCTCCCGCTGCTACCGCTCGTGCTGCTGCTGCTGGTGCCGCTGCTGCTGGTGCCGCTGCCGCTGCTCGAGCTGCTGCTAGTGCTAGTGTTACTGCTACTGCTGCTGACGCTAGTGCTGGTAGTGCCGTTGGTGCTGGAGATATTGGCATTGCTGCTAACCTCGTCGCTGAACCAGCGAATGCTGATACCGCTGCTGCTGCTACCCCCAATGCGGCTGTTTATTCTGCAGCCAATGCTGCTGCGGCTGTTAATCGGCATTCCTAGGCTCTTAGAACCTAACGATTTGTTCCTAATACTGAATCTAATACTACCACTGGTGACGACGTCAGCGCTACTCCCTTTTCTACTTCTGTCACCTGTGCTAAGCCGGCTACCGTAACCTCTGTGGTTGCTCGCGCCTAATCTGTGCGATTCGTTTGTAGCAGCTGCGATACTGTGGTTGGTCGGAGGGGCTCCATGCCTGATTGGGTGGGCGCCTGATGGCTGGAAAGGCGCGTTCCGCCCGATGGTCGAGTGCTGCCACGTGTCCAAACAGGCGATCCAAGAACGGCTTTTATCAATGATCGGAGTCGCCGACGACTCTAACGGTGGGGATTGATTGCGGACCACCGTGCGTTGAGAGAATTTGACGGTTAATGGAATCGCTGTTGACGGACATTGTGGTGACACGTCAGCAACGCCTGCTGCGGTGAAGGTGCGTGAGAGGCGGATAAAAGAGGAGCGAAGGTGCGCGCCGATGGTCGAATTCGCGGCTCTACGCGCAGCCATGGCGGCAGATGGCCACCGCGAAGTGTGCTTTGATTCAGCTCGTCATAAATTTTTGTGGAGAACTCATGGTCAGATAGCCTGGGAAAATGAATTTCCTGTACAGATAAATCTACATAGTACTCGCTACAGAGAACGCAATTTAGGCTAGTTCGATTTGGTGTATAAAGGTACACATTATAATGGCATTGGCATTATAATGGAAAGGTTGCTTTGAACTGTTTACAGCTCGTCAGATTATTTCAAGCAGCGAAATCGACGGGGAGAAAGGTTGTGGCTGTCCTTTCGCCTCGGGTTGCAGTGGTTCCACGAAACCCGAACGCGAAGGGTCCAATCGGCTGTAACGACACTTCACTGTCGCCGAACGCACCGCGTTTCGTTCAGGTGCCACCAATCTCGAGGCGCCGTTGGGGATCCCTTCGGTTACATTTCACGTGTCCGAGTTTCTGGGGGAACCCCAACGGCCAGCACAGCTCTCGAAACGTTTTCAGCCGTCGGATCTTGGCGGGAGGCAAGGTGAGGCTGGGATGTGCCAACAAAGCACGCCTGCAACAAAGCACGCTGGGAGTGCTGAGTTGGTGGAGTTCAGGAGATCCCAATGGGGCAGGTTCGGGCGCCCCAAAAAACGTCTGCTGACCGACTTCCATTGGGCTGGGCTGCTGATGTTTTCGAGGACGTCCGAACCTCCCGACCGAACCTCTTTCCCCTCGACCAGTTTTCCTCCCTGCTTGCCTTCCCCCCCCACCAACCAACTTTCACCCAGAAATCTCCGAATTGAAGGCATCTTCAAATGTCATCTGAAACTTGAGATCGATTCTCGGGTCTAGATTTCATCGCCTAGCGCATCAAGGCTGTTTATTTTCCGCCAGACTCGATTGACACACTAGTTTGGCATTGTGAGTCGAGTTAGCTCCCTCTTCCGCTCGTTACCTTACGCACTGACTCACACGCCAAGATGGTGAAGATCTGCTGTATCGGTGCCGGCTATGTCGGCGGTCCCACCATGGCGATGATCGCCTTGAAGTGTCCCCACATCGAGGTACGCTCGATGATTGATTCCGCAGTAGTCGTTACTACGCACAATCCGTTGCCGATCACCGATTTGCAGTAACATTCTGCAGCTTTTCCTGTGTCGATCGACCATCAGCAGCAGTGAAATTAATTTCTGTTTGAGAAATTCCGCTGGCCGTCATAACCCTTCAGGTGTACGTCGTCGACATTAGCAAGCCTCGCATTGCCGCTTGGAACAGCGATCGCCTCCCTATCTACGAGCCAGGCCTTGACGAAGTTGTAAGTCCCTGCTCAAGAATATTTTAACCCGCTTAACTTCACCTTTGGCGTCGTCCCTAGCGTGATAGGGCCTTGGTCCACTCGGCAGTTCATTGACCGAATCTGGATGCTGGATCGCAGGTCAAGGAGTGCCGAGGGAGGAATCTGTTTTTCAGCACGGAAGTCCAGAAGTATGTGGCTCTGTGCGATATCATTTTTGTCAGCGTCAACACCCCCACAAAGACCAGGGTACGCACATCTGTCTTACTGTGCATCTTCCTTGGGTTATAGGTCCGTACTCTCGTTTTCCAGTGAGGATGTTTTTTTTTATCGATTTCTCACGAATATTCTTGGTGGCTGCAGGGTCTAGGAGCAGGAAAGGCCGCCGATTTGACATACTGGGAAAGCGCCGCCCGCATGATTGCAGACGTTTCAAACTCTCCCAAGATTGTATGTTTCTGATCTTGGAAAAAGAGCATGAATGGCTGTTCTGAGCTTCGTCTGGTGTAGACAGATTCCGCACGATGTGTTTCGTTCAACCAATTGATGTTTCTCCTCATGTGAATTTCAGGTTGTGGAGAAGTCAACAGTCCCTGTGAAGACCGCAGAAGCCATTGAGAAGATCTTGACACACACCAAGAATGGTGTCCAATTTGATGTAAGCCAAGCTTTCTTATTTTCCTCTTTTTCGTTTGTAAAGGTGAATAAGGGGCCAGCGGGAAATGTTTCTGATTTGAGAATCCCGCGTGACCATCGGTGTTGAAATGGGCAGATTCTGTCAAACCCGGAGTTTCTTGCTGAAGGAACGGCCATGGACGATCTACGGAAGCCTGACCGCGTCCTCATCGGTAAGCAATACCAGCCCGCAACTTCACATCATCCAGTCGCCGCGAAACCAATCGTAAACATTTATCACTCAAAATCTACTAGAAAGAAAAAAAAAAACAAGGTCGAGCCCTGCCTCCGGAAGAACTGCACCGAATAACATTGCAACTCGCTCGTTTCCTCCTACAGGTGGTCAGGAGACGGAATCTGGTCGCAAGGCCATGGCTGCGCTGAAGGCAGTGTACGCCAACTGGGTGCCTGAGGAGAACATTCTCACCACCAACCTCTGGTCCGCGGAGCTGTCGAAACTCGCAGCCAACGCGTTCCTCGCGCAAAGGATCTCCTCCATCAACGCCATCTCTGCCCTCTGCGAGGTACGACCCCGCTACAGCCTGGCGTGGCCCTCAATCTCTGCCCCTGCTCCAGCTGATCGTAACGTGTCTTCATTTCCACTGTGGCTGCTTAGTGTTTTACTTCTTCTCATTCTCATAACTTCCGCTTGCTTATCTGCAGGCAACGGGTGCCAACGTGTCGGAAGTGGCCTTCGCCATCGGCAAGGACACTCGCATTGGCAGGCGCTTCCTCCAATCCAGCGTTGGCTTTGGTGGCTCCTGCTTTCAGAAGGTAAGCGCTTTATCAATAACTAACCGATAATCCTGAAAGTACTATTTGTGCCTTCTAGCCAGTGGTGCTATTGCCGCCAAGTTTCTAACGTTTTTTTTTTGGCCCTGTTTCAGGATATTTTGAACCTGGTGTACATCTGCGAGTGCAACGGGCTCACAGAGTGCGCCAAGTACTGGCAGCAGGTGATCGACATCAATGACTACCAGAAGAACCGCTTCGTCAAGGTGCGTTGCGACGTTCCACTTAAGAAATGGAACACTGCACCCTTTGATGTATCCTGCTAGGCTGTTGGAGCTGGAATTCAGAGCAGATAGTCGTGTCGTCCATGTTCAACATGGCATCGGGCAAAAAGATCGCCATTTGATTTGATCTCATATCGACTGCCTTGTCTTGTCCTGTCTTACCCCGTGCAGAGGATCGTGTCGTCCATGTTCAACACGGTGTCGGGCAAGAAGATCGCCATCTTCATGTGTCGTGCTCACAACGTGAAACCCGCCTGTTGCCTGTGTTCCCCGCCCTGTTCAGAGGATCGTGTCGTCCATGTTCAACACGGTGTCGGGCAAGAAGATCGCCATCTTCATGTGTCGTGCTCACAACGTGAAACCCGCCTGTTGCCTGTGTTCCCCGCCCTGTGCAGAGGATTGTGTCGTCCATGTTCAACACGGTGTCGGGCAAGAAGATCGCCATCTTCGGGTTCGCATTCAAGAAGGACACTGGCGACACTCGCGAGACGCCCGCCATCGACGTGTGCCACGGGCTGCTCAACGATCGCGCGTACCTCCATATCTACGACCCTGAAGTCACGTACGTAGCGAGCTAATAAGCCTGGGGTGTGCCTGATGTCAGGAGGGGCTGTCATGTCACTTACGAAGAGATTGGGGGGTGCGGGGGCTGAAGTCACGTACTTCTGAGGCGCCTCAAAAGCGACATGTGCCACGGACTGCTCAACGACCGTGCGTACCTCCACATCTACGACCCCGAAGTCACGTACGTACCTTGTTATGAGGAGTGCTAGAGTCACGTATGCTTGGGGAAACGTACATACCCCCTCAGACAACATTCCTCCCATCTCTCAGACAATTTCCCCCACCCTTCAGACAACATTTCCTCCACCCCTCAGACAACAATTCCCCACTCCTCATTCAACTCCAACCCCATCCCTCAGTCAACGCCCACCCCCACCCCAGTCAACGCTCCCCCACCTCTCAGTCAACCGCTCCACTCCACCCCTCAATTACCGCCCTCGGTCAACAGCCACCTTCCTCAGTCAACAGCCACCGTCCTCAGTCAACAGCCACCGTCCTCAGTCAACAGCCACCGCCCTCAGTCAGGAGCCACCGCCCTCAGTCAACAGCCACCGCCCTCAGTCAACAGCCACCGCCCTCAGTCAACAGCCACCGCCCTCAGTCAACAGCCACCGTCCTCAGTCAACAGCCACCGCCCTCAGTCAACAGCCACCGCCCTCAGTCAACAGCCACCGCCCTCAGTCAACAGCCACCGCCTTCACTCCAACAGCCATTGTTGACATGAGATGCAGGAGCTAAGCTAGATGATGGAGGTCACAAAGACGATGCCACGGACACAGGATCAGGGGCTGCTGTTCAGAGTTTAGAAGGGCTTGGGGACAGGGTTTTGCAACGGAGGTTTCACTGTGGTGTCAGAGGCTTTTAGCAGTCTCTTATGCAACAGAAGTTTTCACTGTCGTTTCTTGCTTCGTTCCCCTCGTCCTTTACCCTCATAAACCCCACCTGATCCGCAATCACCCTCCCAACCCTTCCCAAATCCCACAGTGAGGAGCAGATTCGGCGGGACTTGGGCACGGGCAAGTTCGAGTGGGACCACCCACTCCCAATGCAGTCCCCCACCTCAATGGACGCCTCTTCACGTGTCACAGTGGACGCTTCCCCCTATGAAGCAGCCAAGGACGCGTCATGCATCGCAGTCATCACCGAGTGGGACGAGTTCAAGACACTGGATTACCAGAAGCTGTACGACGGCATGCAAAAGCCCGCGTTCATCTTTGACGGGAGGAACATCCTGGACGTGGAGGCGCTGAGGAAGATTGGGTTCATTGTGTACTCGATCGGCAAGCCGCTTGATCCCTGGGTGAAGGACCTGGCCATCTCGATCTAAATACACGGGGTTGTTGATATCTTACTCTTCATAGACGTACTCTTTGTAGACGTGTGAAGGTTGGGAAACTGGGACTGCCTGGGTTTGTGGATGAATATGGTATGGGTGCGCCCCATTGTTTACCCTACTGGGGTTGTGTACAACTGTTGGCCTCTTAATCCTTACTTTGGATGACTACACCACAAGCAGTGATAACTTTCTGTTGTATTAACATGATTGAGTTCAAACTCACTTGTTAGCAATCAGAGTTCAGTCGGTCTTGTTAACTTGGTGAGCATGCAGCTCTTTTTAGGCTGCAGCTGGAGTGAGACTCTGCTTCCAGCCATGTGCAGTGGAGACAGCCAGACCCCGATGTAATTTATCCCAAATCCTTTCTCACTGTTACAAGCACCAGCCGCGGTCTGCCTGCTACCACCTTAGCAGCCTGCTTCAGGTTTACTCTGGTGCAGCCAGACACATCCAGCAGCTGAAGCTTCTTGCATGCCTTGACTGCACTGCTTACACTTGCCTCAGTAAGCTGCCAGTGGGACAAACACCAGTTGAGCGGAATCAGGCAGCAGAGTGGGAGAGAAAGAGCAGAAGTTAGCAGCTTTCTTGACGTTTACTCTGATGCAGCCATATACGTCCAGCAGTTGAAGCTTCTTGCATGCCTTGACTGCACTACTTACACTTGCCTCAGTAACCTGCCAGTGGCGACAGAGATACGAAACATTTTCCGTACACCAGAATCAAAGGGCAGAGTCGGAGGAGGACCACGTCAGAGAGAGAGAAACGGAGAGAGTGAGAGAGAGGGCTGATAAACGAAAATAGAACTGCAAAGTTGGGGAGGGAGAGGCAGGGTTGTAGAAAGAGCTGAGTCAGGAGAAGGGGAAAGTCAGGGCGTTACTGACTCACCTGTATGCAATCGCACAGCAGCAGTTTCAGGAGGTTAGGGCAGGCAGCCACTATGCAGGCAACGCCCGGGTCAGCGAGCGAGCAGCTGGTGATAGAGAGAACCTTGAGGGAGAGGAAACGGTATGGGGACTTGGAGGGAGGCGGATGGGAGGAAGGAGAGGCGGATGAGAGGGGGGAGGAAGAGGATGAATTGTGTTCACGAAGTGGGGATGGAGAGGAGGAGGTGGGGTTGCGATTGGGAAGAAGAGAAGGAGGGGGGGACGAGGAGGCGGGAGTAGGTGCAGCGGGGGAGTGGGAGGAGAGTCCTGTGCCCAGGAGATAGTCTGAAAAGAGGTGGAGCTCTGAGAGTGACGGACAGCTGGCGGCCAGCGATTGGAGCGATGCGTCTGTCACGGTGCAGTCGATCTAATGAGTGGGGAAGAGCAGGGAGAGGGGAGAAGATGGGAGGGCAGAGGGAGGGCGCTAAAAAACACTTATTGGTTTCTGGGAACTCGTTTTTATGTCTAAAAACTCGTCTGTCACATAGCACAACGGAACAAATTAGGAGCGCAGATGTGGTGAGGGGTAGGAAGGGGTTGTAAATAGCAACTGGTTTGAAGGAGGGGGAGAAGCCTAAACCCTAGACTGGAAAGTAACATGAGAAGCGGAAAAAAAAAAAAACAAAAAAAAAAAAAACAAAAAAAAAGTCAGACTGCCACAAATTCCTTCTGAGAAGCATGCAAGCATAGCCACTCACATCCAGCGCGCCAGCGACTTGGAACATTCCGAGAATCTTCGCGTAGCGTTTTTTGGAGCCAGGATCGAAGCGGAGAGACGTGAGGCTGGGGCAGGCAGCAGCGATGGCGGAAATTACTGTGTCTGACATGCCGAAATAGGGCAGCACGAGGGATTCGAGTGGTGGTGCGTGAGTTGAGGTTCTGGGAGGAGTGTGAGCCGAGGCAGTGGCGATGGTGGTGGCGGTGGCAGAAGGGAGAGCAGTGGGGGCAGTGGGAAGAGGAGGATTCGTGGCAAGGGGAGGAGCAGGAGAAGCAGCGGCAGAAGCTGGTTCTGGTGCTGGCGCTGCTGACAAGACCAACGCAGCAGCGCCATCACTAGCACCACCGTTTCTAGCAGCGACAATGTGGCTGGCACCAATAACACCAGTTGCTGTGCCAGAAGGACCTCCACCAACCACACTCGGCACTTCAATCGGCTTGGTGCGAGGAGAAGCAAGAGCTGCGAGGCGAGAGAAGATGCCCGGGCTTCTGGGAGTCAGGACTCGTCTGTGAGGTGAGGGAGACGGCGTGCCGGTGTGAGACGAGGGAGAGGGCGTGGTGGTGGGAGCGCCGGGGAGGGCGTTCACAGCGCTGCTGCTGCTGCTGCTCGTGGTGAGGTGTGAGTTGGTTGTTGAGGGAGTGGGGGAGAGGAGGATGCGTGATGTGGTTCCGAAGTTGATGCGTCGGAGAGAGGGACAGGCGAGCGTGAGACTGCATGAGTCGGGGTGGGGAGAAGGGAAAGAGAGCGGGGGAGAGGAAAGCTGAGTGTTGCATATGAGGAAGAGAGGGGAGGGGGAGAGAAAGGGATTCTTGACGTGGTGCCAAAGTTGATGCAGCAGGTAGGGACGTTTGAGTCGATTTCCAAAGGGGTTTCACAGCAGCATGTGCATGTGCTCACCTTTCAATCCACGTGGCATGGATGATCTGATTCGCCTGAAAGTACGCAGTCAGTGTCTGGAGAGCAGGCAGCAACTGGCCAGGTGAACCTGCAGTGGTAACAGCAACTGCAGCAGGAGGTGCAGCAGCAGCTGCAGTCATAACAGCAGCAGCAGCCGTAACAGCAGCAGCAGCAGGAGGAGGTGCAGTAACAACAGGTGCAGAAGCAGATCGATGAAAACCAGCAAGGGGAGTCCCTGCTGCTGCTGCCCCAGACCTTCTCTTCCCTCCTGCCTTGTCCTTTCCTTCAGATATCCCGCCCTGTATCGATATAAGCCCCTCTATCCAGTCAGCTAGAAGGGGGCTTTGGCCGAGGTCGAGGGATTGCAGGGAGGGAAGGTGGGCGAGGATGGGGAGGCAGAGGGATGGGCGGACGGCATGGCAGGCGTTGAGGCGGAGGGAGGAGAGGGCGGGGCAGTGGGCAGCGAGGGAGGCGAGACCTACGTATGAGATCTGTTTGGATTGAGGGGAGGGGGATGGGGTTGGGGCGGGGGGGTGTGGCAGAGACAAGGGAGCAGAGGGCATGGCAGGCGTTGAGGTGGAGGGAGGGAGGAGAGGGCAGGGCAGTGGGTAGCGGGGGAGGCGAGGCCCATGTGTGAGATCTGCTTGGAGAGGTGGGGTGGAACAGACATGAATTCACGGAGAATTCGCAGGTGGAGGGAATTGAAGACAGTGATGCGGAAGGAGTGGAGAGAAGAGAAGACCATTTGTGTGCACAACATCCCGGGTTGGTTTCTGAGAATTCTCAATTACCGAGCACAACATCCCCCCACTCATGTGGGAAAAGGAGGTGTCGAGGTGAATGAAGCATTTTGAGGCGCCTCAGAATGTATTATGAGGCGCCTCAAAACAAGAAGACTCATGTGGGAGAAGGAGGTGTCGAGGTGAATGAAATGAAGCAGGGGCAGCAGGAGGGTATGGTGGCAAAGGCAGGGCGGCGAGGGGAATAACTTTAAGAAGCATGGAATGGACGTATAAAACGAAATGTTTCACCTGGGAGAAGGAAGCGTCGAGATGCATGAGGCGCGGGCACGAGGAGGCGATGGTGGCAAAGGCAGGGTCTGCGAGCTTGGTGCTCCAACTCAGATCGAGACGAGTTAGGTGTGGGAAGGACGAGAGGAGCGGCCCGAGGCTCGACTCCCGGACCTGAAAGCAGGTACGAAGAATGCAGGTACGCAAGATGTATGCAAGTACGGATAATCAATGAATGCAGGTATGGAAAGTGCATGCAGGTATGAAGGTGACTGTGCTTTTGAGAATTTCCAAATGCAGGTTCCAAAAGGATCTCCAGAAGTGGCTCAGCGCTCACCTGAGTAGGAAGAGAGAGCGTCTCCAGCATCTTGCAATTAGCCGCAATTGCCTCTAACCCTTGAGTCAGCTTCCCGTGATGCACCTTCACTTTGAGAGTCTTCAACCCAGCACAGACTCCCCCCACCCCTGCCAACACCGCGTCTGTCACCCCCTTCTGGTCTGTCAAATTCAGGGTAACTAGCCCCGGGCAGTGCTGGCCAATGAGGGCGAGACACGTGGCAGGGAGCTGCGCGGTGGGGAGGATGGTGAGGGCGGAGAGGGAGGGGCCGGCGCGGGCGAGGAAGGAGGGGAAATCGGAGGGGCGCTTGGGGGGGGCGCGGATGGAGACTGATGGGCGGGCGCGCACTGCAAAGGAGGGGAAGAAAGAGAGGCGGAAGGGGGAGGTTTGGAAAGTAGAAAAGGTATTGAAGGAGGCGAGGAAGGAGGGGAAGTCGGAGGGGCGCTTGGGAGTGACGCGGATAGAGACTGATGGGCGGGCGCGCACTGCAAAGGAGGGGAGGGGGAAGGGGGCGGGGTATTTTTTGGAGAGGGCGGGGCCGGCGCGGGCGAGGAAGGAGGGGAAGTCGGAGAGGTGCTTTGGGGGGACGCGGATGGAGACTGACGGGCGGGCGCGCACTGAGAAGCAGAGGGTGGGACGGGAGGCGGGTGGGGGACTGGAGCATGAAAACAGCAGCCGGGGGAAGGAAAGCAGTAGCTAAAGCGAAACAAGGAGGAAATTAGTTTCGGAAAGCTTCATCGCTTTCGTGAAACCAACGCGCTCCCACTCAGTATCTCAACCTACCGGCTAGCCGGTAGAGCGAGCTGCAGGTGGCCCTCACGGCTGTCAGATCTGCCGGTTTGAGCATCTGGAGCACCTTAACCCACACGTCCCCTGGTAGCCCCCCAAAGCTGAGAGTCCTCTGATTCCTCTCCTGCTCCTGCTTCAACTCATGCTTCAACTCATGCTTAAACTCATGCGCATGATCATGCTCGTGCTGATGCTCATGCTGCTGTGAATCATGCTCGGAAAAAGAATTACCACCACCATCACTATCACCAAAACCGCCACCACTGCCGCCAGCACCAGAAGCAGCAGCAGCAGCAGCAGCAATGTGTGACAGGGGAAGAATCAGAGTGCAAGTCTAGCACAAGCACGTCGGGTGGCGAGGACCTTTCTTCTCCTCTCTCAGGGTGTTCTAGCACCTTGCCCCCTTCGGATGCCGCTCCTTCTCCTCCTCCTCCTGCTGCTGCTGCTGCAGGAGCGCCAGGGCTGGTATCCAAGTTGAATGGCCAGCCACGACTGTTGGAAGCAGCAGCAGCAGCAGCAGCAGCAGCAGCAGCAGCTGGGGAGGAGGCGGCGGCACCAGGAGGAGAGGAACCCGTCGCATGGGTACCAGCAGTGGCAGCACCATCGTGGCTGTTGCTCCTGTGGTGTGCTTCTGCCCCAGAAGGGGGCTTGGATGTGTTCTGCCGCCGGCCTTGTCTGCCGCTTGATGGCGCAGTGGCTGGGGTTGTGGGGAGGAAGATCGGGGGGGGGGAAGAGGGGGAACGGACAGGTTCAATTCAAAGGCAAACATTACTAGAGGGGGGCTTTGCTGTGTTCTGCTGCCTGCCCTGTCTGCCACTTGATGGCGCAGTGGCTGGGGTTGTGGGGAGGAAGAATGGGGAGGAAGAGGGGGGACGGGCGGGTTCAATTCAAAGGCAAACATTACTACAGAGGGGGGCTTTGCTGTGTTCTGCCGGCGGCCTTGTCTGCCACTTGATGGCGCAGTGGGTAGGAGAAAGGGGAGGGGGAGAGGGTGGAGAAAGGGAAAGAACAGGGGAATTGGATTAGAGGAATCCAATCATTCTCACATTTAGAAGGGGTCTTTGCTGTGTGCTGCTGCCGGCCCTGACTGTCGATTGATGGTGCCATAGCGGAAGGAAGGAAGAAGGGGGGAATATAGTTGTGCGGTCAGTATGTACTACGAATGACAGCACTAGGACCCATAGCCAAGCAGGTGAGATGAACCATGCAAGTTTCCTTCCTTTCTTTATTCCTTTCATTATTTCTTTTGTTCTTTATTTCTTTCTCCCTTGCCGTGTCAGTAGGAAAACTGAAAAAACGTTAGTAGGCTTTCATTGCGGGACAACAGCAACTTGTGAACATTTTCAGGGATGAAATGAGCCTGAAATTGGAATATGAAAGCACGTCAGCAGAAGGCAGGTTCCCTTCGTACCTGGTCGTGACGTCAGCAGAGAGCTGCTCGCGGCGGCAATGCCTCTGCTACGTACGGCGGCATCCCGTGCAGCAGGATCATTCATCGCATTTTCATAATCTCCGTTGTTCACTGGGGATGCGGCGGATGCGCCGCATCCGGCGGATGCGGACGCCGACGTCTTGTTCGCCTCAGGCTGACGCGAGCCCGCGTGACGCAGCTTTGAGGGAAGAAAGGACCGCGGCATTGTTACGTTTCGGCGCGAACAGGCGCAAGGAAACCAGGCGAGAGGAGCGCAACTTGAAAACAGGCGACAGGTAGTAAGCAAATAAGCAACAGGTCGGCGAGCAGATCAACACGAGTCAGTCTAATTTTCGTCTCACTAAGTTGGCTGAGAATCTCCTATCGTGTAATGCTGTCAGATGTGTCAGATTCGCTACGCTTGCCGCGTCCGAATGTGCAGTAGTAGGGGTCGAATTAGGGGATTCGGGAACCACCACCCTCTCCCGCAATATTCACACGTTTTGCCTCACAAGACGGAAATCCCAATCCGGTTGCAATGGCGGTACCGTAAGTGAGATTCAGCAAGGAGGGGAGAAGGGTGGTGGTGGTGAGGTGAGTCAAGGGTGACCCATTAGCAGCACTCGTTAGTTGACTCAGAATTTTCTTGGGAGTTATTATGGCTCTTGACTGATAAGCAGTCGTGTAGCGGGACGTCGAGTCAGGAGCCTCAGGTGCCTGCCGTCCGAATGTACCTCAGACAAGGTTCTCCGCCACCTTAACGGTCTGCAAGGTAGATCAATACCGTCATTACCCGAATTTAGTCAAAGGCATACTTACGATAAAGAGAGGAAATATTTTGCAATGAATATATACATATATTTTTTAAAGTGAATAAATAATCTGGAACCCACCTTATATTTCCTTCTCCCTCTTTCCCTTTTCCTCTTTCTATCCATAATTACTGTACAACTGATCCACAAGACGATCTGCTTTTATACTGTAAAATCCATATTGATGGAAAAACCAATACTTGTGTGAATGGTTACATCCCTAATTTCTCTGCATAGGTGAGAGTATATGCTCGTGCGAAACTGAACTTGTGCTGTTACAGACTACACCATTTGCTCCCGCCGCAAGGGTGGGGAACAGCATGCCAATCTTCCTCCGCAACCCCCCCGCCCGCTTTCGGGAGGCATCCGCCGCAACCCCGGCCCATTCACGACGCCATTCACCACCCACCCAAATCCCCCCCGACCCTCTCCCCTCAACCTTTCCCCCCGACCTCTCCCCCCAACCTCGTTGTGAGAGGCCAAAACCCTGAACTCAATCCATTCCACTTTATCTTCCCCCTGCTCTTCATGGCTCGTCTCTCCCGCCGAACTCGCACACCCCATACCCACTCTCCCTGCTGCGCTCCGTCCACTCGTCTAGCTACTTCGGTTATTTTCATCACATTTTCATCGCCCGCCGTTCCCCCTCTATTCTCCCCTTTCCGTCGTCCTCAATGCACTCGTTGCACTTGCTTTTGAAACTCCTGCTCTCCCTGCTCTTTGGCTCTAACGACAATCGATTGTGACAGTATATCGGGGACACATGATCCCTCGTGATCGTGGTTTCAATCAGCCAGTCGGTCCTTCGTCTCGCCGGTAATGAGCCGTTTCTTTTGTACTGTTGTTTCTCACAGTTATCTGCCAAGGGGATTCCTCTCTTTTCCTGCCGCCGCGTAATCCGCAGCTCGCCTCATTAAGCCAACCCTGCCAGCTGCTTCGGGGGGTCGTGGGACCTCGTTTCGCGATCTGCTTCGGCGGGTCGTGGGACTTGGTTTCACAATCTGCCTCGGCGCGTGGTGTGGTTGGCTGACGTGGCAGAGCTGCTGGTCACACCAACGCGAAGGCTGGTCTCGCGGAGTTCCCGAGAGGGACACGTGGCTCATAGTACCGATGGAATGCTCTTCGCTCGTTCCATTGGCCTCCATGTCCACTCACATTCAATGCTTTCTTCACCATACCTTGCATGCCAAACAGCTCCTTTGCGTTGTTCACGCGCTGTTCCTGCCTGCTGTTCGACTCATGCATCGCTACCTGATTGCAGTGTTTGCAGGTGGTGCGTCCAAGCAAGGTACCCGAGGCCAGATGATGATTTTCCTTCCACGGGATCCGTGTTCATGCTGTCAATGCTCGTTTTAGTGCTATCGTATGTTTCAGCAGTGACAATAAGCCACTAGCATCCCATACGTTGTTGAATTATAATTCATACTATGCGGTTTCCACAGTTTCTGTATGACAAGCTTTGTCAGGAGGAGCATTTCTTTGTTTTGCAAGTCAGTTTTGGGTGGGAGGTAATGTGATGGATGAGGCAGCTATTGTTGTGAACCCATAGCCAGTGAACCACTCAACTAACCGCTTGACCAAGTATGAGCATCCTGAAGAGAGGTTCCTTCTGCCATACATGCCGTGCAATTCCAGTACCTACACTATTGAATAACTGCTCGGATCAGCCGTGGTACAGTAGTACACCACAACATACGGTATCAAATTTTATATCTGGGATGAAGCTTCCTGCTGGCATCATCGGAAGCTTCTGTAGTGAGGGTTGTACATTTTGCTGAAGGCATAGGACAGGAGGTCTGGCGGCCTGGGCAAGTTTGTCGCCACACCTGGGGAGGGGAGCAGGAGGGAGTGACGCACGCGGGGGGCAGAGGATTTCAAAAAATGGGGAAAGATAAGGTGATGGCATGATAGCCGATGTGCCACGCCTAAGTGTTGTCTCACAAGGCATCAACGAGCCCCCTACTCACCTGGCTCTATGGATTTTTTGCACCGAATCAAACCACAAATACGGTGTACCCCTCGGCATGGAACAATATATATCCTACCTGCAACTCACTAATGTCATATGCCTTAATGGCAATGGCCCTCGTGATGTGCTGAGCTTGTTCAGTGTGGCTAAGAATGAGTGCACATGAATGCTTCCTGCCTGCCCTGCCCTCCCTGGTGACTTTTGAGTCGACTCAAAAGTCACGGCCCTCGTGATGTGCACTGAGCTCGTTCAGTGTGGCTAAGAATGAGTGCACATGAGTGCTTCCTGCCCTGCCCTGCCCTCCCTACAGCCCGACAGCTCTCCTCCCAACTCACCGAGGTCATAGGCCTTTGCAGCAACAGCCCTGGCGATGTGTGCTGATATCTGTCGGATCTTCCAGATGGGTGGGTACACGCGCCCCTGCTCCCTGTCATCGTCGCTCACCTGAAAGAAAACATGCATGGGGAAAGTAAGTGAGGAGGGGAAGGGGGAAAGAAGCGAGTGAGTTTTTGGGGTGGGAGTGGGAGCAGGGGAAAATACAAGGGCAGTCACACATGCAAAGAGGTTGCAAAAAACACGAATGAGAAAGTGATTGATTTCGGGCGCAAACAACAAAATCTTCCAAATGTGTGGGGTACACACGCCCCTGCTCCCTGTCATCACAACTTACCTTGATATCGCAGCACCGCATTGATTCTCACCCGTGCCGCCAGTGTCTCAATCGCCCTCACCTGAGCAGCCAGTGCCTCAGCAGCAGCGAGGAACATCTCGTCTCTCATCCTGGTAGCGCCACACATGAGACAACCGAGCCCGATTCCCGGAAACACATACGCGTTGTTGCCCTGCCCGGGGACAAACCGCCCGCCTTTTTCCCAGCTCCCGTCTAAGTAAACTAGGAACACAAGCGTAACCCTATTCCCTCATCTGCTGATGGCCTTTCAGTTGGCTCAAAACATGGGGCATCCTCACCTGAGCAGCCAGTGCCTCAGCAGCAGCGAGGAACATCTCGTCTCTCATGCGTGTGGCGCCACACATGAGGCAGCCCAGGCCGATGCCCGGAAACACATACGCGTTGTTGCCCTGCCCGGGGACAAACCGCCTCCCATCCTTCTCAACCGGGGCGAACGGGCTGCCACTGGCGAATACGGCTCGGCCCTGGTGGGTTGGAGTGGGGTGTGGAGGGGTGGAGTGGGACGTGGAGGGGTGGAGTGGGTGGGCGTGCAGGAAGATATAGTGGTTGCTGCCTAGCTCCACTGGGGGAAACGGGCTGCCACTGGCGAATATGGCTCGGTCCTGGTGGGGGGAAGAGTGATAGGAGAAGGCAAGTGGGGAACACATACATGTTGTTGCCCTTCCCAGGCACAAAGCGTCTGCCACTGGCGAATATGGCTCGACCCTGGTGGGATGGAGTGGACAAAGGTGGGAGGGTCAAGGCAAACCGAGTGAGAGGTGAATAAATGGCAAAAACGCTCACCCATATGATCACAGTCACGTTAGCACGTTCGCATGGGAGCACTCAAATTCACCCACATATAGATCCATCCACCCATCTGAACCCATTCACACACCTGGGTCCACTTGTACGCATCCTCTGCTGTGCACTCGGAGAGCGACGTGGGGTTGGAGAGAGCAAAGATGACAGGCCGCTGGTGGGGGGGGCAAGCGGATGGATTGGAGAGAAAGGAGAGCGGAGGAAATGGATTGGAGAGCAGAATGGATGGGAATCCGACGACGCGGGGGGAGCATCAGGAGTAGCAGGAACAGCAGGAGCAGCAGCACACGGAAACAGCAGCAGCAGGAGGCCAAAGTCTCCGACCAAACAAATTATACCCCTCACCTCACTGAGTTGGGTCATGGCTTCACACACGGGCTGCGTGAACGTCCCTGCTTGCCCTGACACCCCTATCAGCTCCATTGCAATGGGCGCCTAATCTCATAGATTGGAACAGCTTCGAAGGCACCTAAAAAGCATCCCCAGACCTCACCTCGTTGAGTAGGGCCATGGCTTCACACACGGGCTGCGTGAACGCCCCTGCCACCCCTATCAGCGCTGTTGGCCGGATGACACAGCAGCACCAGCTACCCACATCCCTCCCACTTGAACGCATCCCCTGCACTCACCTCGTTGAGTTGGGCCATGGCTTCACACACGGGCTGCGTGAACGTCCCTGCCTGCCCCGACACCCCTACTACCAGCACCATCGCATTAGGGGCGCCTCATGTCATATACTTCCCAGCCCTCACCTCATTGAGTTGAGCCATGGCTTCACACACAGGCTGGGTGAATGTCCCTGCCTGCCCCGACACCCCTACTACCAGCACCATCGCATTAGGGGCGCCTCATGTCATATACTTCCCAGCCCTCACCTCATTGAGTTGAGCCATGGCTTCACACACAGGCTGGGTGAATGTCCCTGCCTGCCCCGACACTCCTATCAGCGCTGTTGGCCGTATGGCCTGGATGAAGGAGGAGAGAGTGGAGTCGAGAGGCACAGAAGAGTTTCAACAATATCAAGACCAATACTCGTGTGGTCTCACATGCAGCTGGTCTGTGTGTGGTCTCATAGAGAGGAATGAATCAATGCATTAAGTGGTTCGCGGCGGGTGAAGTTGGGAATATGCCCAACATTAACTCCAAACCACATCCCCCACTCAGAGTCATGTAACTATGCCCAGCCCAAACTCTAAACCCTCCTACTCACATGAATCGTGTCCACCAGATCAGCAGATTCGGGGTGGTCATGATGAGGTGACATGGTTACACGCACTCAGACTCCTGTAAGCGCGCACAATCACAACCCAACCCCAAACCCAGCCCCTCACTCACATGAATGGTGTCCACCAGATCGGCAGATTCGGGGTGGTCGTGAGCAAAGGGCACCTTGTGAGACTGCAGTGAGTCCACTCTGCTGCGCACCACCAGACCCTGGGAGGGAGGGGGAGAGAGGGGCAGGGGACCGAATAACACAGAGGGATGGCCGTTGAGAACGTGAGGAGTGAGGAGTGGTGGTCGTGAGCAAAGGGCACCTTGTGAGACTGCAGTGAGTCCACTCTGCTGCGCACCACCAGACCCTGGGAGGAGGGAGGGAGGGATGGCAGGGGATTGAAGTACACAGAAAGGTGGGCATTAGCGAGTGCAAAGAGAGGCGAATGGTGGTCATGGGCGAAGGGCACCTTGTGTGGTTGACTTTTGAGACGTCTCAACTTTTGAGACGTCTCAAAAGTCGTCTACTTACATGTGGGCATTGGAGAGTGCGAGGAGAGGCGAATGGTGGTCATGGGCGAAGGGCACCTTGTGTGGTTGCAGAGAGCCCACTCTTTTCTGCAGTCGGTCTCGATCTCGAGCCTCTGCCAGCCAGCGAAGCGATAACTTTGCCCCTCCGCTCATGGCCATGGCGAGCAGCTCAGCAATCCTGCTGGCGCCGGCTTCACATTTGAGTCAACTCAAACATTTTGAGGCGCCTCAAAAATGGCCATGGCTTTTGAGGCGCCTCAAAAATGGCCATGGTGAGCAGCTCAGCAATCCTGCTGGCGCCGGCTTCACATTTGAGTCAACTCAAACATTTACTCAGAGCGTCTCACCTTGGAGTCGACCAGCCAGATGCCCCGCGAACCTCTGCCAGCGATATGTTTGCCTCTCTGCTGATTGCCGTCGCCAGCAGCTCTGCAATGCCGGTGCCAGCCTCAACTTTTCAAGTCGACCAAATAATCAGCCTTCTACCTCATAAAAACGCTGCAGCAACTTTGAGCGTCTCACCTTGGAATCGACCAGCCAGATGCGCCCTCGAGCCTCTGCCAGGGAGATGTTCGCCTCTCTGCTGATGGCCGTCGCCAGCAGCTCTGCAATGCCGGTGCCGGCCTCTCCGGCCCCAAAGAAGAGGATGGTCTGCTTGGAGAGGGAGGAACCAAGCAGAGGGAGTGCGGCAAGCAACCCTGCCAGGGCCACTGCGGCTGTGCCCTGGGACGAGGGAGATGAGGAAGGCGGGTGGGATGGAGGTAGAGGAGAAGGGGAAGGAGAGAAAGACAACATGGATGAAGTGAGCAGCAGCAGAGGCACCCGCAGCAGAGGCAGCTAGAGCAGCTGTGCAATGCCGGTGCCGGCCTCTCCTGCCCCGAAGAAGAGAATGGTCTGGTTGGAGAGGGAGGAACCAAGCAGGGGTAGGGCTGCCAGCAGCCCTGCTAGCGCCACTGCTGCCATGCCCTGGTGGGAGGGAGGGAGATGGTGCGGGGAGGAAAGGGACTGGAGGAAGGATCCAGAATGGTCTGGTTGGGCAGAGATGAGCCGAGGAGGTGTAGGGCTGCCAGCAGCCCTGCCAGGGCCACTGCTGCCGTGCCCTGGTGGGAGGGAGATGGCAGTGGGAGCAGATGATAACGAAGGCGATAGGAGGAACGGATGAGCCACGTCTGATATTATCAGTGAACATCTAACGAGTGATCTGGGACTCAAAACTAGATGCAGAACAGTGCACCCACCTGGATGTCGTCGTTGAAGACGAGGTGCGAGCCGCGGTACTGGAAGAGCAGGCGGAAGGCGTTGTGGTTGGCAAAGTCCTCAAACTGAATCAGCACGTCCGACCCGAAGCGCTGCTTGCACGCCTCCATGAACTCGTCTATCAGCTCGTCATACTCCTGGAGGCGTGGTGAGGAGGGAGAGGGTTGAGGTAAAGAAGAGTTCTGAGTCGTTTCTTTGCATCCCTGACCCAAACCGCTGCTTGCACGCCTCCATGAACTCGTCTATCAGCTCGTCATACTCCTAGGAACATGGCAGAAAGGAGGGAGAGAAAGGAAGATTGTGAGGAGAAGTGGGAGAAGGGACGAAGAGCGGAGAGAGCAAAGACGGTTTTGAATTAAGTTGGTAGAGAGGGAGTGAGAGCACAGGCGGTTGTGAAGATGAGTTGGGGGAGAGACCAGTAAGAGCATACCTCTCCTGTTACACGCGGTTGCCTGAGCCCCGGATAAAAGGGGTCCTTGAGCAGAGCCTGGTTGTTGGTGCCCACGTCGATGGTCACAGGCAGGCACTGGGATGAGAGGTGTGGGAAGACAGTATATATGGGTGGTGGCAAGACATGGGTGAGAGGGGGGTGGACACAGGCCGGTACAAAGGGCCTTGATTTGCACAAAGCCTGGTTGTTGGTGCCCACGTAGATGGTCACAGGCAGACACTGGGATGAGAGGAAGGGCCCACAGCACATATGGGGGATGGAAGGCAAGAGGTGAGTGAGAACAGAGGGTGCAGAAGACCTTCATTTGAGCACAGCCTAGTTGTTGCTTGCTTCCCATATCGATGGTCACAGGCAGGCACTGGGATGAGACATGAGGCATAGAATGACATCCTCCCTACATCCGACGCTTTCAGTCTACTCGACTCAACGAGCTTGGCCACCCATTTAAACCAAACCCCTAGGCATAAGGCACAAAACTCCCTCCCTCCCTCTCCTGAGTACCTCTGCAGGGTGAATGCCTCCACATGCCGTGTAGAGCGTCAGCTTGCCCACTGCTATCGCCATGCCCTGATGCACCGGGGGGAGGGAGAGGGGGCCACGGACAGGGAGAGTTGGGGAGAAGAGGCTGGTTTGCCTCCACATGCTGTGTAGAGCGTCAGCTTGCCCACTGCTATCGCCATGCCCTGATGCAGCAAGGCAGGGGACGGTTGGGAGGGCGAGTAGGGGTAAAAGAAACAAGAGGACAGGGACAGGGGGAGGGACAGGGAGAGTAAATAGAGTTGGCTGGTTTGCCTCCACATGCTGTGTAGAGCGTCAGCTTACCCACTGCTATCGCCATTTGACGCAGCAGGGCAGGGGAGGGTTTTGTGGGCGAGTAGGGGGTGAGGGATATGAGAGGACAGGGAGAGTAGGTAGAGTTGGCTGGTTTGCCTCCACACGCTGTGTAGAGCGCCTAGTTTTGAGGCGCCTCAAATCCACACGCTGTGTAGAGCGTCAGCTTACCCACTGCTATCGCCATGCCCTGATGCACCGGGGAGGGAGGGAGTGCAGAAGGGGGGGATTTCGTAACGAGAAAGCGATTCGCGAAATCTCGCCAAGGCAACTAACTGGTGTATTTTCTGGACACGGGCATGCGAAACTTGGAAACGCCAAGGCTCGATGCAAATGACAATTCTCGCCCGCGCCCGCGCACGCCCAGGTCTCCCAGACCCAGCACCCGCTCCTCATCAGTAACGACAATCGCCCGCACGCGCCTCTCCGGCCAGTTCATTAGCAGCTCCATCACCCGGCGGCGGTCCCTCTGCAATACAAGAAAGCCTTCCCCCTCACCAGCTCTGCCAGGCATGACAAGCTCACCTGCACGCCACGATCTCCAAGACCTAGCACTCGCTCCCCATCAGTAACAACAATGGCCCGCACGCGCCTCTCAGGCCAATTCTTAAGCAGCTCCATGACTCGCCTCTGTCCCGCTGCGATACAAACAGCCACACGCCCATCACAACTCACCTGCACGCCAAGGTCCCCCAACCCCAGCACTCTTTCTCCATCAGTGACCACAATGGCCCGCACGCGCCTCTCAGGCCAGTTCTTTAGCAGCTCCATCATCCGCCCGCGGTCCCTCTACCACAAAAAGACTCACCTGCACTCCCAGGTCCCCAAGCCCCAGCACTCTCTCCCCGTCTGTAACGACAATAGCCCGCACGCGTCTCTCAGGCCAGTTCTTGAGCAGCTCCATCATGCGCCCACGGTCCCGTTGCGACACAAACAGCCACACGCCCATCACAACTCACCTGCACGCCAAGGTCCCCCAACCCCAGCACGCGCTCCCCATCGGTCACGAAAATCGCCCGCACGCGCCTCTCAGGCCAGTTCTTAAGCAGCTCCATCACTCGCCCTCTGTCCCGCTGCGACACAAACAGCCCCAGTCTCACCCGCATGGCCAAGTATCACATCACATCTCACCTGGACTCCCAAGTCTCCAAGCCCCAGCACCCTCTCCCCGTCAGTGACCACAATGGCTCGCACGCGCCTCTCGGGCCAGTTCTTCAGCAGCTCCATGACTCGCCCTCTATCCCGCTGCGACACAAACAGCCCCCTCGGCCGCCGGAACAGCAGGCCAAAGCGCTCACACGCCAGGCCCACTGTGGGGGTGTACCTGTGGTGGAGGAAGGGGACGGATGTAAGAATGGGCCATGGGGAGTGGGAAGTGGGAAGTGGGGAGTGGAGAGGAGGGATGAACGGTTTGACGTTGCATTAGCACACTCACTCACTACCAGCACTGCTATCACAACCCCACTCCTTCCAGTACTCACACAATGAGCATGCGCTGGTAGATATGGCCCACCAGCACGCGGTAGAAGAGCCCCAAGCAAGCCCTGTTCTCACTCACAACAACCAACACCATCAGCACGAGCCCTGTTCTCACGATGGGCATGAGCTGTTCAAAATGGTCCACCCCACCAGCACGCGGCAGTAGAGCCCTGGACGAGCACGAGGTGGAAAGAAGAGCCCAAGGCAAGCCCTTCTCATACTCACTGCCGTCACTGCCGTCACTGCCGTCACTGCCGTCACTGCCGTCACTGCCGTCACTGCCGTCACTGCCGTCACTGCCGTCACTGCCGTCACTGCCGTCACTGCCGTCACTGCCGTCACTGCCGTCACTGCCGTCACTGCCGTCACTGCCGTCACTGCCGTCACTGCCGTCACTGCCGTCACTGCCGTCACTGCCGTCACTGCCGTCACTGCCGTCACTGCCGTCACTGCCGTCACTGCCGTCACTGCCGTCACTGCCGTCACTGCCGTCACTGCCGTCACTGCCGTCACTGCCGTCACTGCCGTCACTGCCGTCACTGCCGTCACTGCCGTCACTGCCGTCACTGCCGTCACTGCCGTCACTGCCGTCACTGCCGTCACTGCCGTCACTGCCGTCACTGCCGTCACTGCCGTCACTGCCGTCACTGCCGTCACTGCCGTCACTGCCGTCACTGCCGTCACTGCCGTCACTGCCGTCACTGCCGTCACTGCCGTCACTGCCGTCACTGCCGTCACTGCCGTCACTGCCGTCACTGCCGTCACTGCCGTCACTGCCGTCACTGCCGTCACTGCCGTCACTGCCGTCACTGCCGTCACTGCCGTCACTGCCGTCACTGCCGTCACTGCCGTCACTGCCGTCACTGCCGTCACTGCCGTCACTGCCGTCACTGCCGTCACTGCCGTCACTGCCGTCACTGCCGTCACTGCCGTCACTGCCGTCACTGCCGTCACTGCCGTCACTGCCGTCACTGCCGTCACTGCCGTCACTGCCGTCACTGCCGTCACTGCCGTCACTGCCGTCACTGCCGTCACTGCCGTCACTGCCGTCACTGCCGTCACTGCCGTCACTGCCGTCACTGCCGTCACTGCCGTCACTGCCGTCACTGCCGTCACTGCCGTCACTGCCGTCACTGCCGTCACTGCCGTCACTGCCGTCACTGCCGTCACTGCCGTCACTGCCGTCACTGCCGTCACTGCCGTCACTGCCGTCACTGCCGTCACTGCCGTCACTGCCGTCACTGCCGTCACTGCCGTCACTGCCGTCACTGCCGTCACTGCCGTCACTGCCGTCACTGCCGTCACTGCCGTCACTGCCGTCACTGCCGTCACTGCCGTCACTGCCGTCACTGCCGTCACTGCCGTCACTGCCGTCACTGCCGTCACTGCCGTCACTGCCGTCACTGCCGTCACTGCCGTCACTGCCGTCACTGCCGTCACTGCCGTCACTGCCGTCACTGCCGTCACTGCCGTCACTGCCGTCACTGCCGTCACTGCCGTCACTGCCGTCACTGCCGTCACTGCCGTCACTGCCGTCACTGCCGTCACTGCCGTCACTGCCGTCACTGCCGTCACTGCCGTCACTGCCGTCACTGCCGTCACTGCCGTCACTGCCGTCACTGCCGTCACTGCCGTCACTGCCGTCACTGCCGTCACTGCCGTCACTGCCGTCACTGCCGTCACTGCCGTCACTGCCGTCACTGCCGTCACTGCCGTCACTGCCGTCACTGCCGTCACTGCCGTCACTGCCGTCACTGCCGTCACTGCCGTCACTGCCGTCACTGCCGTCACTGCCGTCACTGCCGTCACTGCCGTCACTGCCGTCACTGCCGTCACTGCCGTCACTGCCGTCACTGCCGTCACTGCCGTCACTGCCGTCACTGCCGTCACTGCCGTCACTGCCGTCACTGCCGTCACTGCCGTCACTGCCGTCACTGCCGTCACTGCCGTCACTGCCGTCACTGCCGTCACTGCCGTCACTGCCGTCACTGCCGTCACTGCCGTCACTGCCGTCACTGCCGTCACTGCCGTCACTGCCGTCACTGCCGTCACTGCCGTCACTGCCGTCACTGCCGTCACTGCCGTCACTGCCGTCACTGCCGTCACTGCCGTCACTGCCGTCACTGCCGTCACTGCCGTCACTGCCGTCACTGCCGTCACTGCCGTCACTGCCGTCACTGCCGTCACTGCCGTCACTGCCGTCACTGCCGTCACTGCCGTCACTGCCGTCACTGCCGTCACTGCCGTCACTGCCGTCACTGCCGTCACTGCCATCACAGCCATCACTGCCATCACTGCCATCACTGCCATCACTGCCATCACAGCCCCCCTGCCTCTGGCAGCAACTCACACGATGGGCATGAGCTGTTCGATATGGTCCACCCCACCAGCACGCGGCAGTAGAGCCTCACCTCAGGCAAGCCCTGCCCTCCCTCTGCAACTCACACGATGGGCATAAGCTGTTCAATATGGTCAACAAGGACGCGGTAGTAGAGCCGCTCGTTGCGCTCCTGCAGCGCCATGAGGTGCACATAGCGCGCCAGATCCGACTGTGCTTCCTTGAGGTTTGCTAACACGCGGTCAACCTGCAAGGGCAGCGAGAATAGAACATGGGAGACAAAGGGGTGGGGGATATGGGAGGAATGGGAGTGTTTAACGCTCCTGCAGTGCCATGAGGTGCACGTAGCGCGCCAGGTCTGACTGCGCTTCCTTGAGGTTTGCCAACACTCGGTCGACCTGGCGTTACAGAAGGAAAGAGAACAGAGCAAATAAGAGAGAGGGGTGGGGGTGTTGGAGGCTCCTGCAGCGCCATGAGGTGCACATAGCGCGCCAGATCCGACTGCACTTCCTTGAGGTTTGCTAACACGCGGTCCACCTGGCGTTACATAAGGACAGGGAAAAGAGAGAATGGGAGGGATGGGTGGGGGTGTTCGAGACTCCCGCAGTGCCATGAGGTGCACGTAGCGCGCCAGGTCTGACTGCGCTTCTTTCAGATTCGCCAACACGCGGTCAACCTGGCATCAAAGATGGACAGGGTGAGAGAAGGAATGGAAGGGGTTAGGGGGGTTAGCGCTCCTGCAATGGCATGAGGTGCTCGTAGGGCTGCAGGTCCGACCGTGCTTGCTTCAGATCAAATTGGCTAACGCCCTGTCCACCTGGAAGGGCAGCGAGAATAAAACATGGAGACAAAGGGGTAGGGGATATGGGAGGAGTGGGGGATGCTTGGCGCTCCTGCAGTGCCATGAGGTGCACAGAGCGCTGCAGGTCCGACTGCGCCTCTTTCAGATTCGCCAACACCCTATCGACCTGGTGGGAGGGAGGGAGGCAGGGAGGGAGGGAAGGAGGGAGGGAGGTACTGGCTCAACTAACCTGCTAGCAGGCGATGTGGCTCATACAGAGTGCTAGCTAGTCCCACGTGGTGGTCCTCAGGAAATGTCAGTTGCACCTGGTGGTCCTGGGTGATTTAGCCTGCTAGCCGGCAGTCTGGCTCATATAGCCTGCTAGTAGAGCAGTCATTCCCACCCACCTGGTGGTCCTGGCTCATGTAGCCGGCGGGCAGCAGCCCGTTAAGGTAAAGGCGGTTTCGCTCCTCCTCTGTGAAGGCCAAACCCTTGTTGTACTTGGGGTTGCGCAGCAGGTCCACTCCACTGCAGGCAGGTGATAAGGGACGAATGAGAGGGTTTAAGAAGCAAATTCGCAACACATTGGACGCTTGTGAGCGACCCTCCAGATAGTGCTGGGAAAGGAATCCAGTCTACTGCTTCTGGTCAATCTAAATCAGCTAAATTTGTAATACCCGGGGTTGAAATGCGGGTTCGTTGGGGCTCTAACTTCGACTTGAGGAGGCAGGCGTTGATATGAGAAGGTAGAAAAACCACTTGTTCATTTCGTTAAGCTTCAAAGGTTTCGCGGAGAAGATCCACCCGACTGAAGGTGAGGTGACGCAGGCAGACATGGGTCTAAGGTAAACGGCGACATTATTTTCTTCTGTCCGTGGACATCCAACAGAACCGAAACGGACGATTCACGTACACAATGACATGACCGCATGACTATTTCGCAAATATGACCCTAAATTTCAAGCCTGAGGGCCCGATTGCAATTTTAGCCTATCTCCTAATCCAATAAATTCACTAATAACTCGCTGCCTGCTGTTTATTTTTCGAACCACTCCAACATCAAGGAACCTGGCGACGCTGCGGAACCACCGCGTGACGTCCGCCATGATCATTGTTCGAATAATTCAAGTCAATTCCAGTGTCAATATGTCACATATTTACCAACCTGGCGACGCTGCGGACCCATGGAGTGACGACCACGCTATGGTCATTATCCGAATCTATTGACTCGACTCACATGTCAAAATGTCGACTCCATTGTCGAAATCTTTTGAAAAGATTCAGATGTCACGACAATATATACCGACCTGGCGACGCTGCGGACCCATGGAGTGACATCCACGCTATGGTCATTGTCCAAATCCTCCTCCCCGCTATCCCCATGCTTGCCCAGATGCCCCCATCCGCCAGGCGGACTGGCGGAAGACTGCACCGCGGACCCTCCGCTTCCGCACACGCCTGTAGCCCCGCTATGGAAACTCCCCGCAGCGGGGGAACCTTGCGCTAAGCCTTCCGCCAAGTAGCTGGCGGCAATGGCGGCTGGCGCGAGCTGTCGAAGTAGCTGAAGCGGAAGCGGGGAGTTTAGCGCGCTTACGGCCCTTCGGTGGCTGCTGCTACGGCGCAGCCACCCAGCGAAAGCCATGCGCGGACGGACAAGCTTAATGTCAGGTAAGCTTGGCCTGCCCGAGCTATAAAGACGCAGGAATTATAAGAACTGGCAAGCAAGGGAAACTCGTGAAAGACGTTTCAGCCAAAACTGACAGGAAACATCAAAAGCCAAGAAATGGACAGTGAGGAATATTCTCCGTGTGGTCAGAGTAGTATGGCGAGTTTCGGTGAGATTTTTGGAATTTGTCGCCTAGAAACTGGTTGTGTGGTCGTGGATGGTTACAGCAGCTTTTACGAACGCCCTTGGGATTCCTTTGTTGACGAACTTTTTTCAAGTTACTGCTCAAAATTCTTTTCGTGAAAATTCGCTTTGAGTTTGGCAACCACGAGTTGCGAAGGAGTTTTCTAGTGGTGCCATGCGTGATACAGGTAGATTTGGCCGAAGGGGGAGGTACGTCTGATTGGCTGGCTCCGAACTTTTTGGAAGGATGGGGTTGGCTGAGACAGCGCTGACGCAACTGGATATGCCACGATGCCATTTGCTCATTCGTGGCAAACAATTGCCCAGGCTCCGATAGTCGGAGCTTTGATACAAAGAAAACAATAATGCTTCTATGGAAATTGAATCGACAATGCAAACAATAATCATCACATACAAAGCAAACAAAGCACACAATGGCCTGTACAAGAGGCAACATGTATACATGGAAGGCGCTTGGTGAGCGCGAACATGGAATCATTTAGCTAACGTGAATTCCCTGATGCTTGAGCACCTCGCCCACCAAAGCCCCTCTGCCAGAACCCACATACCGCCCCAGCAGCTCGCCCCTCCTATAGAACAAGAATGTGGGCGCCTCGACAATATTCAGCTCCCTCATCAGCGTCACCGTCGACTCGTTATTGTCACCAAACACGCGCGCAAACACCGCCGTGTCCGACATGCGCTGCGCGAGCTTCACAACCGTCGGATGAATCCGCACACACGGACCACAGAAAGTCAGCGTCGCTTTCAGCACCACCAGCCGGTCGTCATTCTCGTGCCGGCGCAGCAGCTCATAAAAATCCTCGCGACCGTTCAATTCAAGCACTTTCCCGTCCTGCTCCGTGTCCGTGCTTCCGCTGTACACGCTACCGCCCTCGGCTCTATCCGCGGCGTTCATCCCGAGGTTGCTCCCGCTGCTGCTGTAATAGTGCAGCTGCAGCAACAGCCGATCCACGTCCATCCCCGGCTCCTCATGTACCATCTGCCCGTCCCTGAAAATCGAGTACGACGGAATCTGCTTCACGCCTAGCGACTTCGCCAGGTCGCGCAGCTCGTCGCTGCGATCGGCCATGAGTCGCAAGAACAGCGTGCGACCGGGTGCGACGCGCGCGATCTGCTGCAGCTTGGGGTAGTTCTTCGCGGTGTTGGGGAGTGATTCCAAGGTGGTTTCCACCACGACCAGCTGGCCGCGCGCGGAAGCCGCCGCCAGGAGCGAATCGAACTCCTCCCACGCGCTCACCGTGATCACGCGGCTGGCGGCGTCCGCCTCGAACGGGCAAGTCGGCGTCCCGGCGGCGGCGCCCTCATCGTCGGTTTCGTAGCTGGCGGGGCCAATGAGCGTAGGATAGAGCGCGCCGGACGACGGCGCGGCTGCGGCGGCGCCAGGAGCGGGGCGGCGGGCCGGGGAGATATAGCGACGCTTCTGCGAGTCATTGAACTGAGATGCGACTGTGGGGGACGGACGCGCGGCGCCGTGCGAGACGGCGACAGTGGAAGCCTCCGTGCGAGATTTCAGGGCCTGGGAGGAAGGCGCGAGGAAGGAGGACTGGAACGAGCAGTCAGCGACGGAGGCAAGGCGAAGAGCGTCCATGGTTGATCAGCGGAGAAACGCTGCTGGGCGGCGCAAATTCGAGAGAAATTGCGGAAGGATTTGTCGCGGGCTTCGCACCAGCTGAATTGCCCGAACGAATCGAGTACGTCGGGAGACGTTGAAAACTGCTGTAGGGGACTAGAGGCCGAGAGGACAGGCTGGCTGAATGCCGAATGAGTAATGAGGACTGAATAAAAGAAAGAAAGATGAGTGCAGTAAATACTCGGAATGCGAGGCTGGCAGCCACTAAGCAGCGTTCCGCGGGGGCAGCTGAAGGCTTACTGTGAGTGGCGGACAACCCGGCAAATTCCGGATGAATGGCCAGGTACACGAACACAGCAGATTCACTTCCCTCTCTTCCCCTAACTTCTTGCAAGTGTTCAGCTGTATGCAGCTGAGTGACAGGAGGAAAGTGAGGTGTCGCATGCAACGCTAACACACGGTGAGCTGAGTTATACTTGTCCGCGAGGGGAAGTGAGGTGTGTGAGGGACAATGCTGTGCGGCTGGCGATGAAGCGAAATTCCAGTACCCAGCGACAGCTGCACGCAAATCGTGCGGAAAATTGTATCGTGAAGCAGCAATGCGGGGCTTGCAGGACGAATGCATCTAGCCTGACTGACGAAATTGTCGTCGCCAACGATTCGTGAATCTCCGTTTGCTTCATCGCGCCGCTGTGCCGCGATTTTTATGTGTACAGTGCCTATCGGAATGAGCTGAGAGAATCAGAATGTGGGCGAAAAACATGCATCTCTACGAATCCGGCGATTTTACCTTAGCAAGTGCACCACAGATGTTGGAAACACGCATCTGGCTGTGTTGGAAAGCCCGAATGCCACGCGTTCTGGATATCCATCTGAACTGCTTGCGAATCGGGATGCGGCAAATGGCGACGCTTAACTCGAAGCGTGGAGGTTGGAAAGCCGCATGCCAGAACCTAATTGGCCCGTCAAATATGCGGGACTGAGGTCGGTGGGCATTACACTGCACAAAACATTAATTTCATAATATCTTTGTGGTCTTTTACAAGCTGCTTTTTACGAGGATGCTTAAATGTGGGTTTTTTCCACCTGCGCACGCTGCTGGGCAAGGCTCTGATGACGATAGCACACCAGCCACCGCATAAGGCGGCGCGCTTTATTCATCAGTAGTGAAAATTGCGTGATTTCCTACGCTTCTGAGATATTACCCTATTGGAGCCCCTACTCACTGCCATGTCGAGCGGGGACCGTGCCTCGTCCGATGCGTCAACCCCCCGCGATTCCGCGTCGCCAGAAAGCTCTCCTCATATCAAATCCTCCAAGGCGGGCAGTCTTCAAAATGCAAACCAGAACTCCGCCCCCTCTTCATCTGCCTCCGCTTCCGCAACCCCTCCGCGCGCGCAACCTCTGTTCTCTTTCCGCCATGGCCGTTCTGCTTCTCAGCCGCTCCCTCCCCCATCAGCTGCTGACGTGGCGTCGTTGCGCGAGCAGTGGAGGTACGCGCTTCGGATGTACAGTGTGCAGTACGCGAACGCGTGGGGGGGAGTGATTACAGCGGGGTTGTGCTTGTACGGACTGGGATGGTATATCAAAGGGGAAGACCCCTTGAAGGATTTCCGGAAGCAAGAGGCGCGAGAAGGGGCGAAGGGTGGAGAGAAAGGAAGGGAGGAGGAGGGGAGATGAGAAGAGAGGAGGGGAGATGAGAGGAGAGGAGGGGAGATGAGAGGAGAGGAGGGGAGATGAGAGGAGAGGAGGGGAGATGAGAGGAGAGGAGGGGAGATGAGAGGAGAGGAGGGGGTTGACGGCAGCAGAGGAGGAAAGCTTAGTAGTTGATGCTTTGTGAATCTGGCTGGGAACCGTGTCAGGAATTGCCTTTTGAGTCAAATGTAACGGTTACCAGGCTGATAGCGGCGGAGGAGAGGGGAGGGGAGGCGGACGAGAGAAAAAGGGGAGGGGGAAATTGTTAGCATGGCAAGGACAGTGGCAGGGTTACTGGCAGAGGCGAGAACTGGTAGTTAAAGGTTACCAGCAGGCAGCAAGGGAAAGAGGCAGGAATACACGACCTGTACATACTGCTCCACGTCAAGAGGTGAAAAGGTGGGCTCAGAGCATTTGGAGTGCATGTAGCACATACGGTATATGTTTTCCTTCTTAGGATGATGAAGGGCCGTGTGTTTTGGATAATGATGAGCTGCAAATGGCACGTAGCACAACACAAACTAATGATTACCCAAATGTGTAGAGATACGCACTTGGATTGGATTGGAAGCAGCCCATGTCAGAATCCCAGCCACTAACCACTGGGATAAAAGGGCTTGTTATAGTAGCGGGTGAGTGCGCCCATAACCCCCCAGGCCAACGTGCCTGTAACCCTTCCCTAGGATCAATCGGGGATCACCAGTAGACCTCTGACAGCCCACCCACTCACTCAGGTGCAACATGGTAGGGGAGGGTGTCAGAATTATATTATTGTAACTGCATGTAGATCTAGCAGTAGTGTAGTTATTGCATTCTGTTTGGTGGTTAACCCCCTTTTCCTCGTATTTGTACTCCAAACTCTATAGTGAAACCCCTCTTTCCTTGCCTAAACTCTCTCGACACTTCTTCATCTTTACCCTAGCATGGCTCCTCACATCTAGCTACTATTTTGACATGGTGTCAGAGCTGGTTCTTTCCTAGAACCTTCCTTTATTTTATGTAACATGGGCCCGCCCTTCCTGCAGCGCGAAATGCGCTACTTTTTTACTTCGTCCCGTCGCGCCCTTCGCCCGTCGCGTCCGTCGTCCCCCCCCCCCCCCCCGTTCCGTCACCCCGCGGCCCCCGCTTCGTCGCCTAGCGGCCCCCCGTTCACCGTCGATGCGGTCGCCAACGCCGGCAGGCGCCAGCACCAGCACAAGCGCCAGCGACGAGCGCCAGCGCATCTGCCAGCGGCTTACGCCAGCGCCAGCGCCAGTCGCACGCGCCAGCGCCAGCGCCACCTGCCGCCGCCAGCGCCAGCGCTCGCCGCCAACGTCAGTGCCAGCGCCAGCATCCCACGCCAGCGTCGACCGCGGGTGATGCTGCCCTTCCCACCCGCCCTCCCTTACTCTCCTCCCGTCGTGGAGGGTGGGGTGGGGGGGGGACGTCCTCCCTCCCTTCCCTCTTACTCTCTCCCTGCAGCACTTGTTGCTGTAGGAGGAGGGGGGGGGGGGGAGGGGGGGATGAGAGATGGTAAGGGAGGGTAAGAGAGAGTGAAGGAACAAGCAGCCACGCATCTGCAGATGCCGCCCACTGCTACCGTGGCACCTACAGCTGCAGCCCCTGACGCCTCGTTCGTCTTCTTTGCTGTTGAGCTGCAAACTAGATGCGCCACAGCACTTTGTCTCCTTTCTCTCTTTCTTGCCTCAGGGCTTGCTGCAGCTGTCTCTGCCACCACTGCACTGGTTGTCATTGCTCTTGCGTGCTACTATTTTGAGTACACTTACAGGTTGTGATTTGCACTTTGCTATTCCTGCATGCAGTTAAGGGGGGATGTCAGAATTATATTATTGTAACTGCATGTAGATCTAGCAGTAGTGTAGTTATTGCATTCTGTTTGGTGGTTTACCCCTTTTCCTCCTATTTGTACTCCAAACTCTATAGTGAAACCCCTCTTTCCTTGCCTAAACTCTCTCGACACTTCTTCATCTTTACCCTAGCATGGCTCTGTCAAATATTGTAGCCTATAGTGAGGTTTGTCTTAGGGGGTACAAAACTTAGGGTTAGCTATATGTACCCCAACCAACATCAATGCATCATCCATTCCTCATTTTGACATGGTATCAGTTAGGTTAGGATCCTGTGGGATCCCGTTCCTCCGTTCTCCGTTCGTATCTCCCGAGCCTGATCCTACCTCTCGTTCGTACCGGTTCCGTTGTTACCGCGCCTAGTGCCGAGCCTAGCGCCCTTCCCCCCGTCGCCTAGCGCCCTTTCCCCCCCGTCACGTCGCGCCCTTTCCCCCCGTTGCGTCGCGCCCGTTCCCCCCCGTCGAGTCGCGCCCTTTCCCCCCGTCGCGTCGCGCTCTTTCCCCCCGTCGCGTCGCGCCCTTTCCCACCGTCGCGTCGCGCCCTTTCCCCCCGTCACGTCGCCCTGCCCCGTCCCGTCGCCCTGCCCCGTCCCGTCGCCCTGCCCCGTCCCGTCCCGTCGCCCCGTCCCGTCCCGTCGCCCCTGCCCCGTCCCGTCCCCGTCCCGTCCCGTCGCCCTGCCCCGTCCCGTCCCGTCCCGTCCCGTCGCCCTGCCCCTGCCCCGTCCCGTCGCCCCGTCCCGTCGCCCTGCTCCGTCGCGTCGCCCTTCCCCGTCCCGTCGCCCTGCCCCGTCGCGTCGCCCTTCCCCGTCCCGTCGCCCTGCCCCGTCGCGTCGCCCTCCCCCATCGTGTCGCCCTGCCCCGTCGCATCGAGCCCGCCCTTTCCCCCGTCCCGTCGACCCTACGCCCTGGCCCGTCGCTCTAGCCCGCTCTTCCGCTGCGACTAAGTCCCACCTGAACCCTAATTTGCCTCTTACCTCCTGCTGTTACTCGCCTGCTCGTTCGCGTTAGTTTTCGCTATGGCGACTCCGCGAGTTCTTCGTTTCGACGCTGACGGTAGACCTCTTGACTTTTCCGTCTGGCTTCTTCGCGCTCGCCGTCTGTTAGAGAGTCAAGTCCAGGGGGGCGAGACCCTCTGGTCGCACGCTACTGGTGACCTCCCCGAGCCCCCCGAGCCTGCCGCTTTAGGTCCTGCCCCTGACGATGCTGCTACGGCTCGCTTTGCCCGTCAGCGCGCTGACAGGACGGCTTGGACGTCGCGTGACGCTGCGGCCTGCATCGCACTCAGCAGCCTCCTCCCTGAGTCAGAGGAGGTCCACTTCACTCAGGTTCGCACCGCTGCTGCGTACCTCACTGCGATTAAGGCCCGCTACTCTACTCCCGCTACTGTCTCTCTTGGCCGTCTTTTCCTCCCGTTCCTGTTTCCTGATCTCGCCTCGTTTGAGCGCTCTGCTGACTTGATCGCTCACCTCCGCTCGCTCGACGCTAGTTACCGCGCTGCTTGCACTGAGGCACAGCTTGCACTGCTTCCTCCCCCCATGGCGATTACTATCTATTTCATCGCCACTAGCCTCCCTGACCGCCTTGCCTCCGTACGTGACGCGCTCCTGCTGAAGCACCCTAGTGAGCTGACAGTTGAGGTCCTTGAGTCTGCGCTCAAGGACGTCGAGAGCAACCTTCGCTCGGTAGCTGCCGCCTCTGGTGCTGTGCCCCCCCCACTCTTCCACGGGTGCACAGTCCCGCAGTTACCCACCTTCACTGCCTCTCTTGCCACTGCCGCTACTGACGCGACTGCAGCTGCTGTTACGACTGCGTCGCGGTCCCGCGGCAAGGGGGGCAAGAAAGGTGGTTCTGGTGGAGGTGGAGGCGGAGGTAGCGGAGGTAGTGGGGGTGCTGTTGCGACTGGCGGTGGTGGGAGTGCAGCGTCTGGAGAGACCTCTCGTGCAGCGGCTGGTGACTCCACTGCGCCTGCTGGTGGTGGCGACACCCGAGCTCGTCAGTCGTCTCCTGTACTGCCGGCCCCGCTAGGTGGAGCAGCGGCGTGGTACCAGGCTCAGCGTCAGCAGCGGCTTCAGCAGCAGCAGCAGCCCCTCTCCTCCCAGCAGCCTCAGCAGCAGCAGCGTCAGCAGCTGGCTCCGGGGTCGGGGCTGCGTCAGCCCCAGCGTGGTGCTGCTTACCCTCCCTGCACCTATCAGGTTCTGACAGGTCCTCGTCGGGGCCACCCTTGTGGCCGCTTTCACCCCCCTGGTCAGTGCTTTGCTCAGCTCACTGACACGGTCCGGTTGGCCTACGGGGTTGGCGGTCCTGCCCTTGACTGGCTTCCTCTGGTTCAGCGCTACGGCTCCGCTCTGTGGGGCATGTCTGCTGAGCAGTTAGTTGATCTGATTGGTGCTCCTCATGCTATGTATGCTATTGTTGACTCTAGTGTTTCTGACTCTGCTTACTCTGGTGTTGTTAGCTTAGGTGCTAGCCTTGCTCAGTTGCCTGTTGCTAGTGTAGGTTCTTGTGTAGACTCTAGTCCAGCGGCTACCTCAGAGGACGGTTCGCTGTCGTTCACGCTGGACTCTGGAGCCTCTCACTGCTTCTTTCGTGACAGCACGACACTTACGCCTCTTCCTGCGCCTGTTTCTGTGGCGCTGGCTGATCCCACTTCGGGACCAGTCACCGCGCGTCACACTACCACCTTGCCGTGTCCGGCTGCTCCTTCTGGGTCTCTCACTGGGTTTCACGTCCCCTCGTTCTCCCGGAACTTGGTGGGCGTGCGACCCCTTGTGAGTCAGCACGTGGGTGTGTGGTTTGAGCCTTCTGGAGAGACTGCGGTGTGTGTTGACGGGGACTCTTACCAGCCCCTCGCCACTTTTGCTGCTGAGCCGGGCTCCGGTCTCTACACTCTTCACACTGGCCCGCGCGCTCAGCAGCGACTGCAGCAGCAGCAGCAGCCGCAGCAGCAGCAGCGGCAGCAGCAGCAGCCGCAGCCACAGCGGCCGCCGTCGCAGCAGCCACTCCTCCCAGTTCCTGTCCCTCCCCCTAGTCTCCTCCCTGCGTCTCACCAGGTCCAGCGCTGCGTCTTGTCTCCTGTCGGTGGTTGCCCACCCCACCGTTCTGTGGCACCACCGGTGGCACACCGGATGGGACACCCTTCTCTTCCACGTCTGCGTGCTATGTCTAGTCAGCGTCTGGTCTTAGGTCTCCCGCGTGTCTTGCCGTCGCTGCCGCCGTCCCTTGCTGGTGCTTGCGTCGAGGGTAGGCTGTGTGCCACCCCTCACTCCTCCTCCCTTCGTCCGGCCACCGAGCCTTTTGAGACGCTGCACTTGGACGTCTGGGGCCCCTCTCCTCGCCCTGGCCCTGAGCGTGAGCGTTTCTTTTTGGTGGTCGTTGACGACTACTCCCGCTATACCACAGTGTTCCCCCTGGCGAGGAAGTCTGAGGTGACTTCTACGCTGATCAGGTGGTTGCTTACCACCCAGGACACTCGTGGTCGTCGTGTCAGCTGTCTCCACTCCGACCGCGGGGGCGAGTTTCGCTCCGGCATTCTCGCTGGATTCTGTCGCGAACAGGGCATTCGTCAGTCCTGGACGCTTCCGGAGTCCCCACAGCAGAATGGGGTTGCTGAGCGTCGCATAGGCCTGGTCATGGAGATTGCCCGCACCTCCTTGACTCACGCCCGTGCCCCCCATTTCCTGTGGCCATACGCAGTCAGGTACGCCGCGCACCAGCTGAACCTCTGGCCACGCGTCTCTCGGCCGGAGGCTTCACCGACCAGTCTTTGGACAGGGTCCCCTGGTGTCGCGTCGAGGTTTCGTGTCTGGGGGTGCTTGGCTCTTGTCCGCGACACCTCCGCGGACAAGCTCTCGCCTCGCGCCGTTTCTTGTGTCTTCCTTGGTTTCCCTGAGGACTCCTCTGACTTCACCTTTTACCACCCTCCCTCTCACCGGTTCTTTGACTCCCGTGACGTCCGTTTCGAGGAGTCCACCCCGTACTACGTCAGGTACCCCAGTCGAGGTCTCCCGGTTCCTCCTCCCCCCCTCTTCCTGACAGCCGCTCCCCCGCCTGCTCCCCCGGTACAGCCTCCCCCCCCTGGTCCAGCCCCGTCTGGTGTGTCTCAGGCTAGCCCTCCCCCTTCGGTAGCCCCCCCTGTACAGCCTCCCTCCCCACAGTCTTCCTCGCCGCCTCCTGCAGGTGCTCCCTCTCGGGAGGTTGGTCCTGCGACTGTCCCTGTACAGGTCTCTGGTTCTGGGGGTGCTGGAGTTGGAGCTGAGCCGCGGGTTGCAGAGGACTCTTGTCTTCCGGGGGCTGGTACTGGTCGTGCGGAGTCTGGGGGTGCTGGTGCGGAGTCTGGGGGTGCTGCGTCTGGGGGTGCTGTGCTTGGTGCTTCGGAGGTCGACTCTGGGGCTGCCGCTGCCCCGGACACTACTCCTTCCCCCCACCCCTACCCGACCAGGTTCCAGGCTCGTGTTCGCCGTGCTCGTGAGGAGCAGCTGGAGTTGGAGAGAGAGGAGAGAGAGTTGCAGCGGCTCGAGGAGCAGGAGCGACAGCAGCAGGGGCAGCAGCCGCTGGAGCAGCAGCAGCCGCAGCAGCAGCAGCTGCCGTCTCCTCCTCCTGTCTCGGGTCTTCGGACCCTTGGTCTCCCCTCTCCCTCTCCTTCCTCCTCCCCCTCTCCTCCCGTCTCTGGTCCTCCGCTTCCTCCTCCTGACCCCTCTCCCGCTGTTTTCCCTCGTTCTCAGTCTTCGTTGTCCCCTCCTTCTTCTCAGACTTGGGCCTCTCGTCGCTCCCCTCGTGCTCGTCCCTCGTCTCCTGTTCCCTTCACTGACCTTCGTACTGCCTTACTTCGTTCTAGTCCACCTCGTCCGTCTCCGTCTGTGCTTCCGTCTCCTCCTGAGTCGGCTCTCACTGCGTCGCTCCCTACTCCTGTCACTGACTACTACCGCACGTACCGTCCTCTTCTCTCTCGTGTTCTCGCCTCGCTTGTTACTCACCCTCGTGCCTCTGTGTCCTCTGTGTCCGCTCTTACTGCCGCAGTCACTGACTTTGCCTCTACCCGCCGCCTTGACTTCGCCACCGCTCTTGTGGCTGCTCCTCCTTCCAGTCCTCTGGCCGTCGGGGGTGTGTCTGCCCTTGGCTGTGACGCCCTAGAGGACAGGCAGTTTGAGCTAGAGTTCCTGGCGGCCGCTTCCCCTCATCTCTGTGCCATGCTCCTCGCCCCTGAGGGTGACCCCGACGCCCTTGACATTCCGACTCCTCGCACTTACGCTGAGGCAGTGTCAGGGCCTTGGGCCTCTCAGTGGAGAGCTGCCATGGACGCAGAGATGGCCTCCTACAGATCCACAGGCACCTACGTCGATGAGGTTCCCCCTCCGGGGGCGAACGTAGTCGACGGCATGTGGATCTACAGGGTGAAGCGGCCACCGGGATCTCCTCCGGTCTTCAAGGCACGCTACGTGGCTAGAGGTTTCAGTCAGCGCGAGGGAGTTGACTTCTTTCAGACCTTCGCGCCCACCCCGAAGATGACCACTCTTCGGGTGTTACTACACGTAGCAGCACAGAGAGACTACGAGTTACACTCTCTCGACTTCTCTACTGCTTTCCTTCAGGGCAGTCTTCACGAGGAGGTCTGGTTGCGTCGTCCCTCTGCCTTCACTGGCTCTTTCCCTCCTGGGACCCAGTGGAGGCTGAGGCGACCGGTTTACGGTCTTCGTCAGGCTCCTCGTGAGTGGCACGACACCCTGCGTTCTACCCTCTCTGACCTTGGGTTCCAGCCGTCTTCTGCTGACCCGTCGCTGTTCGTTCGTCGTGGCCCCACACCTTTCTTTGTTCTGGTCTATGTTGACGACCTTGTTTTCGCCACCCCTGACAGGGTTGCTTTGGCACACGTGAAGTCCGAACTGCAGAAGAGACACACCTGCACTGATCTTGGTGAGCTGCGCCACTACCTTGGCCTGCAGATCACCAGGGACAGAGCTGCTCGCACCATTACACTTTCACAGTCCCACATGGTGCAGCAGGTCCTTCAGCGGTTCGGGCTTCAGCACTCCACAGTACAGCGCACACCTCTTGCTGTTGACCACAGACTCACTGGACCCTTTCCTGACGAGCCGTTCGAGCCTAGTGGTCCCTACGCAGAGCTTGTGGGTTGCCTCATGTACCTGATGACTTGTACTCGCCCGGACCTCGCCTTCCCTCTCAGCGTTCTTGCGCGCTTTGTTGCGCCAGGGAGACACCGTCCTGTTCACTGGACAGCAGCTGTGAGGGTGGCGAAGTACCTAGCGACGACGTCAGGCGTGGGGCTAGTTCTTGGAGGGCAGCAGTCTGTCGTACTTACTGGTCACTGTGACTCCTCTTACGCTGACGACGCTGAGACTCACAGGTCTACTCAGGGGTACTGTTTCAGCCTGGGTTCTGGAGCTGTTTCCTGGCGGTCCACGCGCTCCTCTTCGGTCTCGACCTCTACAGCTGAGGCTGAGATCTACGCTGGTGCCATGGCGGCACAGGAGCTGCGTTGGTTGACCTTCTTGCTCACCGACCTTGGTGAGCGGCCGAGCTCTGCACCGACCTTGTTCACTGACAACAAGGCGTCTATTCTCCTTTGTCGAGAGCCACGACTGGAGAGCAGAGTGAAGCACATTCACGTCAGGTACTTTCTTCTGCGAGAGTTGCAGAGGCGTGGACAGGCTCGCTTTGAGTTTGTGGAGTCCGAGGCCAACACTGCAGACATCTTCACCAAGGCGCTTCCGCCTTGTGACCACCAGAGGTGCTGTGTGCAGTTAGGCCTTGTTGACACTGGTTCTCGTGTTGCTTAGGCTTGAGTGTACTGTTTACTTTGCTTTCTATATACCTCTGTTACTTCTTGGACTGGCCTTGTGGCCACTGTTGTTTGTGCTCAGACTGTGTGGTGACGTTGTGATCCACCCTGAGCTTCGTTTCTTGGACTGGTCTTGTGACCGTACTCGTTTGGTTCTGCTAGACACCCCTCACTTAGGCTATGGGGGTGTGTCAGATGTTGTAGCCTATAGTGAGGTTTGTCTTAGGGGGTACAAAACTTAGGGTTAGCTATATGTACCCCAACCAACATCAATGCATCATCCATTCCTCATTTTGACAGGCTCCTCACATCTAGCTACTATTTTGACAGAGGGGAGGCAAGCAACAAACTTGTGTTGTGCCTACTGTTACACTGGATTTAGGCTGAACATAAAAGTTGCAGACTTACTGTGTAAGATGAACGCCCTAGCATCACAATCACTATGCACTCATTTGCTTTCCCTCACAGAAGCTGTGAGAGTTCAGGTGTTAGGAGATTGAAACAATGGGAACAAATATTGCAGGAGAACGGGTCGAGTTGATCACATGTTCCTACGCTCTTATCAGGCAAACCTCTTGTCAAGCAGGCACCAAAGCTGGTGTGCCTGTACCGGACAGTGTGGCTCGCAGGCAACAGTGAAAAAAGGTCCATTGCCCACACAGGATATTCATCACTGACTGCTAGGAAACCACCACGACTCATATGTATCCAGAATTTGGCCAATTTCACCCGATAGTGTGCAGCGTGCACAGTGCGTTCTGGGTGGCCTTCGGAAAGAATAGGTGCATGCTGTCTGTGCGCACAGCACATCAAAAGACAGCGCTGCCCCATGTTTTTGCAGGGTCGGGATCTTCGAGCTTTAAGTAGTCCCTTCGGCTGCCCTGCATGTGTGAGGCAGAGATGGGTTGCAGAAAGACGTTACGGGAGAAGGCAACGAGCTGGCTGGCTACTGATCGAGCTCATCCACGCCTTCCTCTTATCCGCACATGCACCCACCCGTACACCCTCACATGCACCCTCACATGCACCCACCCGTACACCCTCACATGCACCCTCACATGCACCCACCCGTACACCCTCACATGCACCCTCACATGCACCCACCCGTACACCCTCACATGCACCCTCACATGCACCCACCCGTACACCCTCACATGCACCCTCACATGCACCCACCCGTACACCCTCACATGCACCCTCACATGCACCCACCCGTACACCCTCACATGCACCCTCACATGCACCCACCCGTACACCCTCACATGCACCCTCACATGCACCCACCCGTACACCCTCACATGCACCCTCACATGCACCCACCCGTACACCCTCACATGCACCCTCACATGCACCCACCCGTACACCCTCACATGCACCCTCACATGCACCCACCCGTACACCCTCACATGCACCCTCACATGCACCCACCCGTACACCCTCACATGCACCCTCACATGCACCCACCCGTACACCCTCACATGCACCCTCACATGCACCCACCCGTACACCCTCACATGCACCCTCACATGCACCCACCCGTACACCCTCACATGCACCCTCACATGCACCCACCCGTACACCCTCACATGCACCCTCACATGCACCCACCCGTACACCCTCACATGCACCCTCACATGCACCCACCCGTACACACCCACCCGTATACACCCACCCATACACACCCAACCACACACACCCACCCACACACACACACCCGTACACACCCACCCGTACACACCCAAACATACACACGCACCCGTACACACCCACCCACATCCACCCACCAAGCCGTCCCCATCCCAAAACCCCTCTCACCTGGAAGTTGACAGCCAAGAATTGCACGTTTTTCCACGGCACCTGCCCCATCCACGCGTGAAAGTGCTCATACAGCTTGCTGCTGGGGCACTCGTCTTGCTCTCACTATCACATGCAACCATATCCACCCATACCCACCTCCATCCCCCAACCACCCCAAGATGACTCGCCTGGAAGTTGACTGCTAGAAACTGCACGTTCATGCGGGGCACCTGCCCCATCCACGAGTGGAAGTGCTCGTACAGCTTGCTGCTGGGGCACTCGTCTTGCTCTCACATCCTCTCACAGACACCCAGATCCACCCATATCCGCCCACCAAGCCACCCCCATGCCCCAGCCAGAGCCCAGGTGATGGCTGGGCCAGCCAGCCAGCCAGAGCCCAGGTGACAGCCCCATACATCCCCATACGTCCCCGCCAATATCCACCCACCAGGCGACCCCCAACCCCCATCTACTCCCTCCCCCCCATCCGAACACCCTTCTCACCTGGAAGTTCACAGCCAAAAATTGCACGTTTTTCCGAGGCACCTGCCCCATCCACGCGTGGAAGTGCTCGTACAGCTTGCTGCTGGGGCACTTGTCGCCGCGCGTGGGCGCAAAGCGGAAGAAGTGTGACGGCGTGGCGACGGAGAAGTTGTTGTCCCACACGCACAGCCCCTCGTCCGACCACGACGAGTTGTGGCACACGCGTGGTTGGCAGAGTGATTCGACGAGAAACTTGGGGCGGAAGCGCGTGCGCCTTAGCCTGTACGCCAGCTTCGCACTGGTGAGTTTTGAAGGTGGGATTGAAGGGAGATTGGGGCGAATCAGGGAAGGGAAAGGGATGCAGAAAGTAGCAGGGAGAGGGAATTAGAGGAAGGGAAGAACATGAGGAAGTGTGAGGGCGTGGCGACGGAGAAGTTGTTGTCCCACACGCACAGCCCCTCATCGGACCACGAGGAGTTGTGGCACGCCCTCGGCTGGCAGAGGGATTCCACCAGGAATTTGGGGCGGAAGCGCGTGCGCCTCAACCTGTAGGCCAGCTTGGCACTGGTTGCGGTGGGATTGGGATGGGTTGAGGGAGATAGGGGAGAATCGGGACGGGAATGGGATGCGGGAAGTAGCAGGAAACGGAATGAGATGGAGTGAGGGAAGAGGAGGAGGAAGTGCGAGGGCGTGGCGACGGAGAAGTTGTTGTCCCACACGCACAGCCCCTCACCTGACGCCTCACTTGATGTCCCATCGGATGAAATACCTGACACCTGATGCCCCACCTGGCACTTCACCTGGAGCCTCACCTGACGCCAGTAACGGGTTCAGCCATGCAGGGCGGGTCAAGCTTGTCATTGGTCCAGCACTCACTCCACGTGTACCACCCCAGCATGGTCATCTCGCTGTACTGTACTCCTTCTTGCGCATCACAGCACATCACATGCCACCAACCACCCACCTACCCGCTCATCTGATGCAATCTCACCTCACTCCGGTGACGGGTTCGGCCATGCAAGGAGGATCGAGCTTGTCGTTGGTCCAGCACTCACTCCACGTGTACCACCCCAGCATGGTCATCTCGCTGTACTCCTTCTTGCGCATCAGATGCGCCGAACCTGGACGCCCCCCGAACAGCGCCATGGACCAGATCTGCTTGTACAGAGCTAGAAAGTCCTTTAGGGCGTCGATGTGCCACAGGGCTGATAGTGGGGCAGAGGGTGGGTGGTTGGAGAAAAGAAGAATTAGGGGGAGGGGAACGTCCCCCCGAACAGCACCATGGACCAGATCTGCTTGTATAGCGCTAGAAAGTCCTTCAGAGCGTCGATGTGCCACAGGGCTGATAGAAGGTGCGTGCGAGGGGGCGGGGGGGGGGGGGGTGTGGGGGGGGTGAAGGGGGGGGGGTGGGGGGGGCCAAGGAGAAGATAATGTGATGAATAGAAGTGGCATGGACGGCCCCCAAACAGCACCATGGACCAGATCTGCTTGTACAGAGCTAGAAAGTCCTTTAGGGCATCCATGTGCCACAGGGCTGGTAGGATAGCGAGGCGGGCGGGAAGAGGGGAGGGTGTGAAAGTGGAGGGCGGATTTTGAGTTGGGGGAAGTGGGTCAGGTCAGGCACACGCAGCCGAACAGCGCCATGGACCAGATCTGCTTGAGAGAGCGCGGGGAAGTCCTTCAGAACGTCCATGTGCAACAGGACAGGACTGATAGTGGGGCAGAGGGTGGGGGAGTGGGGAGAAGGACATGTGGTTGCGAAGAGTGGTCGAATGAACCCGCCAAACAGCGCCATGGACCAGATCTGCCTGTAGAACGCTAAAAAATCCTTCAGAGCATTGATGTGCCACAGGGCTGATAGTGGGGCAGCCAAAGAGTGGGAGGGAGAGGGAGAATGTGATGGGAAGAAGAGAAGTGGGCTGGTAGCGCCAGGAAGTCTTTTAGAGCGTCGACGTGCGACAAGGTCGATAGTGGGACAGAGAGTAGGGAGACGGGGCGGCTGATTGAAGGAGGCGGATAATTGAAGGTGGCACCAACAGCCAACTGTAAGCAGCATACCTGCATGGTTGGGGACGGCAGTTGGGGAGTACTGTGAGGGGAGAGGAAGTGGCTGCACGGAGGGAGGGAATAAGCGATGGTGACGTGACATACTCTTAACAAATTCCACATGCACATTCCTAACGAGCATACCTGCATGGTTGGAGACGGCAGTTGAAGTGTACTGCGAGGGGAGAGGAGGCGGTTGCATGGAGGGCCATCGCACTGGTAGCACTGCCTTGGATGATGGATACATCCATGCGACCATCTGCGAGGGTGGTGGGGGAGGTGAGGGAGGTGAGGGAACAGGGAAGGTGAATGAAAGGCAGTGCCGCATTGCCCTGCTGTTAACACACTGCCACATTGCCCTGCTGCGAGAGAGGTGAGAGAACAAAGGGAAAATCAAGAGGTGCAGGAAAGGCAGCGCCACGTGTATATTGACTCGACTCAAAATACAGCAGGTGCATAAAAGACAGCACCACCTTGGGATGGCAGTGGAGGCGCGCGTGAGAGGCATGCTACTTGCATGCAGAAGCACACCTAGAATGGTGCATGGCATGGCATAACCTGGGCACAGCAACACAGTAAACGCATGGAAAACGTTCACACACGCACAGAGCAAAGCACACCTGGGAGACGTTGGCGTAGAGCATAACGTCGATGGAGAGGGAGAGCACTCTGGAGAAGTTGTGGCGCTCCATGAACGCTGCTAGGATCCATGGCCTCGCCACCTCTATTCGCGTCACCCCCATCTTGCGCTGTAGGGGAGGGGGGTGACGGGGGGGGGGGGGGAGTGAGGTGGAGCAGGAGAGGAAGAGTGGAGGATACTAAAGTGAGGGGGTGGATGGAGGGTTGTGGCGCTCCATGAAGGCCGCGAGGATCCATGGCCTCACCACCTCTATTCGTGTCACCCCCATGTTGCGCTGGAACACGGGGAAGGGGGAGGGTGGAAGTGGGGGGGAAGGGAGGGGGACGGTGGATCTGGTAGGAGGGTTGAGGGGTTGGAGAGGGGTTGTGGCGCTCCATGAAGGCTCCAACGATCCATGGCCTCGCCAACTCTATTCGCGTCACCCCCATCTTGCGCTGGCGTGGGGGCAAGGGGGGAAGGGTGGAGGTGGCGGGAAGGGAAAGGGGGTTTTGGTGGGTGGAAGGGGAGAAAATGGGTGTTATGTATTGAGGGTGGAATCGGGGAGGAGGAGAGAGGGAGTTGGAGTGGAGAGGTGAATGAAGAGTTGTGGCGCTCCATCAAGGCCGCGAGAATCCATGGCCGCGCCACCTCTATTCGCGTCACCCAACCCCATGTTGCGCTGGTATGGGGGCAAGGGGAATCAGGGAGGACGTGAGGGAGAGGTTTGAGGTGGGGTGGGTGGGAGAGGTGCACAGATCCCTACCACAATACCACAAGCCTCTTGCAGCCAGTCAGCAACCCACAGCAAGCCAGTCGTTGTACTCGTTGTGCCCCTCTATGGTGACTCCCATGAGTGTCCCTTGCAGTAGCCCCCACCCGCACGAGTGCACTCCCAGAAGTCAACCCTATAATTTACACCCCTGACAAAGTCAGCAACTCACAACAAGCCAGGCGCACGTGTCGTTGTACCCGTTGCGCCCCTCAATGGTCACTCACACCCATGAGTTCCCTGGAGTAGCCCCCACCCGCACAAGTGCACTCCCATGAGTCCACCCTACGATTCACACCCCTTACAAACCCATCAACTCACGGCTAGCCAGGCACAGGTGTCGTTGTATTCGTTGCGCCCCTCAATGGTCACTCCCAGCGCTGACAGGTGCTTGAGGTTGGGATTCGGCCCCACCACGTACACCAGGTCGTTCAGACTCCGCGCCTGGGAGGGTGGTGGGGGGGAATGGGGGAGAGGGGAGGCAAAAGGGGAAAGTGAGAAAACGGAGACGGGGAGAAGGCAGGTGCTTGAGGTTGTGGTTGGGCCCCACCACGTACACCAGGTCGTTCAGACTCCGCGCCTGGGAGGGGAGAGGGCAGCGGGAAGGAGAGAAGGTGAGGAAAAAGAGAGTTGAGGAGAGGGGAGGAAGGCAGGTGCTTGAGGTTGGGATTCGGCCCCACCACGTACACCAGGTCGTTCAGACTGCGCGCCTGGGAGGGTGAGGTGGGGGAGTGGGGAGTGGGGAGTGGGAAAAGGAAATGAGAACGGGAGGGTGTCGCTTGTGGGCACGTGGCTGGTGACAAACACGATGGGGATGCCCTCATGCACCTCATCCACCCTTCCTCCCTTCCCATTCAGTCACCCGTTCACCTCTCTCCTCTCCTCCCTGCAATCACAATCAAGCCATCTCGTCACCTCTCTCCAACACTCTTACCTGCTCAATGACCACCAGAGCAGGGTGGTGAGGCTCGTTGGGCACGTGGCTGGTGACAAACACGATGGGGATGGTCTCTTGAACCTACTCCGCCCTCCCTCCCTTCACATTCAGTCACCCCTTTACCTCTCTCCGACGCCCTTACCTGTTCAATGACTACAAGCGCAGGGTGATGCGGCTCGTTGGGCACGTGACTGGTGACGAACACGATGGGGATGGCCTCATGCACCTCCTCGGGCCGCCACTCCTTGAGCACGTCTGCTGCTGACGACACCAGCTGCTGCTGTTGCTGCTGCTGCTGCATGGGCAACTGCGTGTCTGCAGGGGTCGGTGGGGGGTGATGGATAGCAGTGGGAGAGGGAGAGGAGCATTCCTGTGACTTGGCATTCAAAAATTGCTTTGCAAATAAATTTCTGCATCTGGTGATGATGTTAATGTTGACCTTTGAACGACCTTTGAATTGACAAGAAAAAACAAAGGAAGGAAGTACCTGGAGCAGCAAGAATGAGGCACTTCTTATCAGGAGTGCGTCGGGTGCAGAGGGAAGAAATACCAACACCAACCCCTCTACTGCCCTCTGCACAGTTTTGAGGCGTCTCAAAAGACATAATGAGAGATTACCTGGAGCAGCGAGAATGAGGCACTTCTTATCGGGAGTGCGTCGGGTCCAGAGGGAAGAGACAGCACTCGCTGCGGACAGCACCACCCCCTCTACTGCCCCCTGCACACTCCTTGGCTTGGGCAGCTACCTCAACCCCGAAGCAGCAAGAATGACCTTTGAACTGACAAAAAAACGAATGAAAACAAAGTACCTGGAGCAGCGAGAATGAGGCACTTCTTATCGGGAGTGCGTCGGGTCCAGAGGGAAGAGAGACCACTCGCTGAGGACAACACCACCCCCTCTATTGCCCCTTGCACACTCCTTGGCTTGGCTTGGGCAGCTACCTCAACCCCCGAAGCAGCGAGAACGTCCTTTGAATTGACAAAAATAAACAAACGAAGGGATTACCTGGAGCAGCGAGAATGAGGCACTTCTTATCAGGAGTGCGTCGGGTCCAGAGGGAAGAGAGACCACTGGCTGCGGACAACACCACCCCCTCTACTGCCCCCTGCACACTCCTTGGCTTGGGCGGCATGGGCTCGTGAAACGTCCGGCGAATCTCGTCCCGTTTGGATTCGCGGAAAAACAGCGGCCGCCCTGCACACCACCACCCATATGGCCCCCCAATCTCCACCATTCCACCCCACCCGTCACCACCCCTTCCCATCCCATCCCATCTCTTCCCAACCACTCTTCCCACCCCATCCCCCCCCAATCCTTCGCATCCCCTCCCGACCCACCCCCCTCCCCTTCCCCCCATGCACTCCAGGCAACATACATGCATACCACATAGACACACACGCCATGCCAGGCAAAGAGCATCATTAGTGTAGTGAATAATAGTGTACGTTGGCTTGGAGACGAAATGGAAAGATAGAGTTTGGAAGGAAGAACCGAGAGACAGAAAAGAGGAGAACCGGTTTGACATGCCCATTATGCCTACCGAACTGCCTACCTACCTGAATGTACAGTAGCTTACTGTAACACGTTACTTACGGGACTCAAAACCTGCCACAGACCTTCCGTTCTGGTCCATTCAAGCCCTTTGAAGCCATTGTGTGGGAAAGGGTATGAAAGAACACACGAATCGTTGTAAGTGCTCCAGAAAGAAAACGGCCCGAATCACTAACACAGGGCGTGCCATGCCATTCTATTCATTAACCACGTCACACCACACCACGCCACACCACACCACACAATACAAACCACGCCATATACTCAGGCATACTTCCCATTGCCCTTGCCCTATCACCCAGCCCCTCCCCCCAAACCCCTTCCCAACCCCTTGCCCACCTGAGGTGTGGTGCACGGTGCACCCAATCATAGCGTGGGCCAAATTTTTCATGCGGGACAAAACCGAGCTTACAAGGGCTGTTGAAGTACGAGGATAAAAAGGGCAAAGAACAAAATTACCTGGTCGATGGTTCCACCCTCTCACGTTTCCCTTTGTCTGATGAGAGCCGTTTGATGAGATTCTGTTGCACGCTCACCTAATTGGCCGGTCCCGAGGAGGTTGATGAGGACTTGAGCTCGTTTCGGGACGTTGTTGGTCTGCGAGTTTGCTATTCTCCGAGCCACTTCCTCAAACGAAACGCTACCGCACATGGCGATGACGACCACCACTAACGCGTATATCAACCGCATGAACAGAACCCGCAGGCTGAGAGCTTCTCTGCAGAACAATATTCGAGAACAGTGCCAGTCAGAAAGAAATTTCGGAGATTAGAGAGAGGTCTGAGCCAGCAAACCGGATGAATTATCCATGCAGAGTTAAGAGCTGTCACGTCGATGGATAAGTGCCACCAAAACGAACGCGGGTTTTCGAAGTAAGATTCGATCTTGCTGACCCGCAAATTTATCAAGATTATGGAAAATGGAAACGGTGGGGGATTTCACGGGCACAAGGAATTTCTCTGGAACATTTATGGTCTAATACCTTGGGGGATGCTTGCTGCTCGACGCCGCTGACAACGCCTTGAGCGACCCCGATCGCCCAAATCTTAGGAATCTTAGGAATCCCCCGGGTGCCGAATGGCCAACCATGATGCTCCGCTACAGACGGACCCGATACACACGGGGTGACTTCTTCGTCACGTCGAAGGCCGTTCCTTCTCCAGCGCAGCTTCACTATCTACGGTTGAGGGGATTGTTCTAACTTTTCAGCGCTTCAGTAGACAGATGGTTTGAATTCAACGGATTGCCGTGATTAGTGGTGCCCGTATTCGAGTCGGACGCCCGTTACTAACAATACGGAGGCATCCGTTGAGCCTCTGATCGGCTACAATGGTATCTTGGAGCCATAATTATACGCTGGTCATTCCAAGAGTTTTAGACGTCACATTGCAGCAATCTCGGATGACTCGTTTATCAATGTTGTGGCTAACGAATTCTGAGAGTTCTCTAAGAGACTACCTACAACGGCTCGGGATCACGGATAGATTAATCGTCAGCACACAGCTGACAGCGAATCGAGGAACAAGCCACTGACTCCACGAATGGCTCAGTCAGGCAATCGTATATGGCACTGCACCAAGACACGTGTTTGTGCACCGCAATCTACCATCTAAATGGAAGGTTCTGGTTAGCTGCTGTCATATGCAGAAGTAATCTGTCCATTGCACTCTGCGGTAAGCCGGACACTTCTTGCGAGCCACCACGTCGTCAACCCAGCCCGGGTTATCAGAAGCAGAACTAGAATAGCACGCCACTAATGAGGGATGCTCTAAAACTAGAACTGAAAAGACAGCATGGAGCTGGGTTCCAATCCAAGCACAAGGTAGAAAGGAGTTAGTTGGTGGTGGAGGCGGTATTGTTCACCTGCTCTCTTCTAGCTTTTCAAGCTTTCTGTCTAGATGCTGCCTGGTTCATGCTTTCTTCAATTTTCCCCTACCGTACCAGAAAGTAGAGACCAGAGGCCAACCGCAGCAGGTGTGCGAAACACACGATCACACCCTCGGTCGCCTGGCGTGGTAACCTGCAAACGGAGCAGTGGAGGACCTTTGGCCCCTGGGTTCTGTTTCAGGAGAATTAGCTGTACAGTTGATGGTTCGTTTACTGTACTTGTGTGATGCATTTCCCGCCGGGCATCAGAATAAACTGACAGTGCTTTTCGCTCGCTGTCAAACTATTCTCAAGGTGCCCGCAAAAGCAGAAATTTGAAACCCGCTGGTTCATCTGAAACTCAAATGCGGAAATTGGGGGAAGTAATCGCCCCAGCTGCAAGCAAGATTTCGTTCGAGTGTTCGTGAATTCTTCGCTGATTGCGAAGACCCACAAGGGAACAATCTCCAAGACCGAGGTTGGTGGTGGTGATGAAGGCCGCAGAGCCAAAACAATTCCTTCCGAACTGGGCAGATCGGCTCGGCAATCCCGAAGCATTATCCTCCAGTTATGAGACTTCTGCGGACTCAATTACCTTACCCAGCTCCGACTCCTGACTGTTGGATTGAGGGCTGACCTAGAGAGGTTCTGGTCTGGCTCCTGGATGCACCTGCTCAAAATTGCTCACGCGGACGGCACATTGCTGTGGTCTGCAATCTTCGATCCCATTGTTAGCGCCGTTGGACGCTGATTGATAAATTTAATTGCGGGAGCAGGAGCTATTACGAACAGGAGCTAATAGCGGGAACAGGAGCTAATAGTGTTAACAGGAGCGATGGCTCCTCCTCGCAAGAAGGCCGAACCTGTGAGGAAGGAGGAGAGCGAGAACGAGAGCGACAGCGCGAGCGAAAGCGGGAGTGCAAGTGGGGGTGGAAGCGGGGATGAAAGCGCAAGCGAAAGGAGCGAGGGTTCCGGCGAGGGGTCTGACAGGGAAAGTGACGCGGAGGAATCGGGGGACGAAGGGAGCGGAACGGAAGCAGAGGAGGAGGATGGGGAGAAGAGTGACGAGGAGAGCGAGAGAGACGCGAGAACGGAGAGTGACGTCAGCGATGACGACGGGGATGAGGAGGCAGAGGAGGAGGAGGATAAGAGGGTTTCAGATAAGACGGGGGTGAAAAGAGCGAGAGGGTTAGAGGGGAAGGAGACGGAAGGACTGCTGGGAGCAAGGAGGACGAACGGAACGGGAAAGGAGAATAATCGGTCAAGAAGTCCTCGGCTGACGTGGCTATCGTGGATTGGCCTATGGCTGGGCTATTTTATCGCTGCGTTTATCACCTACCACGTAATGCAGACTGCCACGTCACCCGTTCCCATTCTCTCCGACACACCCTCCTCGGCCTCCTCTTCCTGTCTCTCCTCCTCCTCCTCCTCCTCCACCGTCAATACAACAGCAGGAGGGGACGAGGTTCCGGCATCAGAGCCCGGATCAGTCCAATCAGGAAACGCCACGTGTCCTGCTCCGCCTATCCCTCCTTTCGCCACGTGGAATCCAGCTGTGGCAGCAGCCGCCACTCTCGCGCTTCAGCCCTGGTCCCCTGTTGCCGCCACCCTCGCCGTCCTAGGGTTCGCCCTCCTGCTTCTGCGGCAGGTGTCTGCTATCACTAAGAAATTAGTAGTCTTAAGAGAGAAGGTTAATAGGCTAGAGGCAGACGGAGCGAGTTCCGGGGCTGGAGGGGACGAGGGACGGGGAGAGGGGGAGGAGAGTGAGGGGGAGGAGGAGGAAGAGGAGGGATCGGAGGACGGTGAGAGGGAGGACTGGGAGGGGTTCGCAGGTGGTGCAGGAGGGGAAGTAGTGGCAGTTGGCGATGTCGGTTTAGCAGAGAGCCTTGCTGCGATCAGTGAGAGTGTTGGGACCAACTCTCTGTTAGCGATTCTGGTGAATGAGGTGCGGGTTCCGTTGAGGGGCGTTCTGGGGCTGCTGCAGCTGCTCTCCTCCTCTCCCTTGGACGCAATTCAGCAGGATATTCTGCATTCTGTCACTGCCACCACGCGCCACCTCATCCACGTGGCAAACAACGTCGTTGACACCTGGCGTGCCGACGGCCGGGCGGCTGCAGCAGCAGCCGCCGCCGCTGCCGCCACCGCTGCTGCGGGCTCTGCTACGGGCGCAGGTGGAGCTACAGCTGCTGCTGCTGCTACAGCCGCTACAGCAGCGGGTGCGGCTGCTGCTGCTGGTTCTGCTACAGCCGACAGCCTCAGTGCAGGAGCAGCATTGGGGCCTGTGGCTACAGTGCCGGTGCCGCCCAGGCTGGAGTCGGCACTGTTTGAGTTTCGTCCGCTAGTGGACGAGGTGTTGGCGCTGACAGGCGGGGAGGCGTGTGAGAAGGGCGTGGAGATTGCAGCGCTGGTCATGGACTCGGTGCCAGCAGCTGTTGTGGGGGACCCACTCCGACTCAGACAGGTACGTGTGTGTATGTCTGGGTGCCTTGTAAGGTGAGCGTGTGAGAAGGGAGTGGAGATAGCAGCGTTGGTGTTGGACTCGGTGCCGGCAGCTGGGGACCCACTGAGACTCAGACAGGTATGTGTTTTGAGACTCGGACAGACAGGTACGTGTGTGGTGAGGTTCAGTCTAGTGGACGAGGTGTTGGCGCTGACAGGCGGGGAGGCGTGTGAGAAGGGCGTGGAGATTGCAGCGCTGGTCATGGACTCGGTGCCGGCAGCTGTTGTGGGGGACCCACTCCGACTCAGACAGGTGTGTATGTTTTGGAATGCCAGGATAGGAAAGTGGATGGGGAAGATAAATCCGATCGAGGCCACATCTTCCTGTGCATGCTCTATGCTATGCCCATCATTGGGACCTCCCATTTATGCTATGCTATGCCCATCCCTAACCCTCACAACTTCCCTTGGGACCTCCCTCCTCCTCCTCCAACACTCTCGCTTCTCCCCCCCCCCGGCCATCTCCTTAATATGCAGATTCTTCTGAACCTGTTTACTGTTGCTGTGCGCCTCACTGGTCGAGGCCATATCTTCCTCTGCGCGCTCATTGCCCCTCCTTCCTCCTCGCTTTCCTCCCCTTGACACGCAGATTCTTCTGAACCTGTTTACTGTTGCTGTGCGCCTCACTGGTCGAGGCCATATCTTCCTCTGCGCGCTCATTGCCCCTCCTTCCTCCTCGCTTTCCTCCCCTTGACACGCAGATTCTTCTGAACCTGTTTACTGTTGCTGTGCGCCTCACTGGTCGAGGCCATATCTTCCTCTGCGCGCTCATTGCCCCTCCTTCCTCCTCGCTTTCCTCCCCTTGACACGCAGATTCTTCTGAACCTGTTTACTGTTGCTGTGCGCCTCACTGGTCGAGGCCATATCTTCCTCTGCGCGCTCATTGCCCCTCCTTCCTCCTCGCTTTCCTCCCCTTGACACGCAGATTCTTCTGAACCTGTTTACTGTTGCTGTGCGCCTCACTGGTCGAGGCCATATCTTCCTCTGCGCGCTCATTGCCCCTCCTTCCTCCTCGCTTTCCTCCCCTTGACACGCAGATTCTTCTGAACCTGTTTACTGTTGCTGTGCGCCTCACTGGTCGAGGCCATATCTTCCTCTGCGCGCTCATTGCCCCTCCTTCCTCCTCGCTTTCCTCCCCTTGACACGCAGATTCTTCTGAACCTGTTTACTGTTGCTGTGCGCCTCACTGGTCGAGGCCATATCTTCCTCTGCGCGCTCATTGCCCCTCCTTCCTCCTCGCTTTCCTCCCCTTGACACGCAGATTCTTCTGAACCTGTTTACTGTTGCTGTGCGCCTCACTGGTCGAGGCCATATCTTCCTCTGCGCGCTCATTGCCCCTCCTTCCTCCTCGCTTTCCTCCCCTTGACACGCAGATTCTTCTGAACCTGTTTACTGTTGCTGTGCGCCTCACTGGTCGAGGCCATATCTTCCTCTGCGCGCTCATTGCCCCTCCTTCCTCCTCGCTTTCCTCCCCTTGACACGCAGATTCTTCTGAACCTGTTTACTGTTGCTGTGCGCCTCACTGGTCGAGGCCATATCTTCCTCTGCGCGCTCATTGCCCCTCCTTCCTCCTCGCTTTCCTCCCCTTGACACGCAGATTCTTCTGAACCTGTTTACTGTTGCTGTGCGCCTCACTGGTCGAGGCCATATCTTCCTCTGCGCGCTCATTGCCCCTCCTTCCTCCTCGCTTTCCTCCCCTTGACACGCAGATTCTTCTGAACCTGTTTACTGTTGCTGTGCGCCTCACTGGTCGAGGCCATATCTTCCTCTGCGCGCTCATTGCCCCTCCTTCCTCCTCGCTTTCCTCCCCTTGACACGCAGATTCTTCTGAACCTGTTTACTGTTGCTGTGCGCCTCACTGGTCGAGGCCATATCTTCCTCTGCGCGCTCATTGCCCCTCCTTCCTCCTCGCTTTCCTCCCCTTGACACGCAGATTCTTCTGAACCTGTTTACTGTTGCTGTGCGCCTCACTGGTCGAGGCCATATCTTCCTCTGCGCGCTCATTGCCCCTCCTTCCTCCTCGCTTTCCTCCCCTTGACACGCAGATTCTTCTGAACCTGTTTACTGTTGCTGTGCGCCTCACTGGTCGAGGCCATATCTTCCTCTGCGCGCTCATTGCCCCTCCTTCCTCCTCGCTTTCCTCCCCTTGACACGCAGATTCTTCTGAACCTGTTTACTGTTGCTGTGCGCCTCACTGGTCGAGGCCATATCTTCCTCTGCGCGCTCATTGCCCCTCCTTCCTCCTCGCTTTCCTCCCCTTGACACGCAGATTCTTCTGAACCTGTTTACTGTTGCTGTGCGCCTCACTGGTCGAGGCCATATCTTCCTCTGCGCGCTCATTGCCCCTCCTTCCTCCTCGCTTTCCTCCCCTTGACACGCAGATTCTTCTGAACCTGTTTACTGTTGCTGTGCGCCTCACTGGTCGAGGCCATATCTTCCTCTGCGCGCTCATTGCCCCTCCTTCCTCCTCGCTTTCCTCCCCTTGACACGCAGATTCTTCTGAACCTGTTTACTGTTGCTGTGCGCCTCACTGGTCGAGGCCATATCTTCCTCTGCGCGCTCATTGCCCCTCCTTCCTCCTCGCTTTCCTCCCCTTGACACGCAGATTCTTCTGAACCTGTTTACTGTTGCTGTGCGCCTCACTGGTCGAGGCCATATCTTCCTCTGCGCGCTCATTGCCCCTCCTTCCTCCTCGCTTTCCTCCCCTTGACACGCAGATTCTTCTGAACCTGTTTACTGTTGCTGTGCGCCTCACTGGTCGAGGCCATATCTTCCTCTGCGCGCTCATTGCCCCTCCTTCCTCCTCGCTTTCCTCCCCTTGACACGCAGATTCTTCTGAACCTGTTTACTGTTGCTGTGCGCCTCACTGGTCGAGGCCATATCTTCCTCTGCGCGCTCATTGCCCCTCCTTCCTCCTCGCTTTCCTCCCCTTGACACGCAGATTCTTCTGAACCTGTTTACTGTTGCTGTGCGCCTCACTGGTCGAGGCCATATCTTCCTCTGCGCGCTCATTGCCCCTCCTTCCTCCTCGCTTTCCTCCCCTTGACACGCAGATTCTTCTGAACCTGTTTACTGTTGCTGTGCGCCTCACTGGTCGAGGCCATATCTTCCTCTGCGCGCTCATTGCCCCTCCTTCCTCCTCGCTTTCCTCCCCTTGACACGCAGATTCTTCTGAACCTGTTTACTGTTGCTGTGCGCCTCACTGGTCGAGGCCATATCTTCCTCTGCGCGCTCATTGCCCCTCCTTCCTCCTCGCTTTCCTCCCCTTGACACGCAGATTCTTCTGAACCTGTTTACTGTTGCTGTGCGCCTCACTGGTCGAGGCCATATCTTCCTCTGCGCGCTCATTGCCCCTCCTTCCTCCTCGCTTTCCTCCCCTTGACACGCAGATTCTTCTGAACCTGTTTACTGTTGCTGTGCGCCTCACTGGTCGAGGCCATATCTTCCTCTGCGCGCTCATTGCCCCTCCTTCCTCCTCGCTTTCCTCCCCTTGACACGCAGATTCTTCTGAACCTGTTTACTGTTGCTGTGCGCCTCACTGGTCGAGGCCATATCTTCCTCTGCGCGCTCATTGCCCCTCCTTCCTCCTCGCTTTCCTCCCCTTGACACGCAGATTCTTCTGAACCTGTTTACTGTTGCTGTGCGCCTCACTGGTCGAGGCCATATCTTCCTCTGCGCGCTCATTGCCCCTCCTTCCTCCTCGCTTTCCTCCCCTTGACACGCAGATTCTTCTGAACCTGTTTACTGTTGCTGTGCGCCTCACTGGTCGAGGCCATATCTTCCTCTGCGCGCTCATTGCCCCTCCTTCCTCCTCGCTTTCCTCCCCTTGACACGCAGATTCTTCTGAACCTGTTTACTGTTGCTGTGCGCCTCACTGGTCGAGGCCATATCTTCCTCTGCGCGCTCATTGCCCCTCCTTCCTCCTCGCTTTCCTCCCCTTGACACGCAGATTCTTCTGAACCTGTTTACTGTTGCTGTGCGCCTCACTGGTCGAGGCCATATCTTCCTCTGCGCGCTCATTGCCCCTCCTTCCTCCTCGCTTTCCTCCCCTTGACACGCAGATTCTTCTGAACCTGTTTACTGTTGCTGTGCGCCTCACTGGTCGAGGCCATATCTTCCTCTGCGCGCTCATTGCCCCTCCTTCCTCCTCGCTTTCCTCCCCTTGACACGCAGATTCTTCTGAACCTGTTTACTGTTGCTGTGCGCCTCACTGGTCGAGGCCATATCTTCCTCTGCGCGCTCATTGCCCCTCCTTCCTCCTCGCTTTCCTCCCCTTGACACGCAGATTCTTCTGAACCTGTTTACTGTTGCTGTGCGCCTCACTGGTCGAGGCCATATCTTCCTCTGCGCGCTCATTGCCCCTCCTTCCTCCTCGCTTTCCTCCCCTTGACACGCAGATTCTTCTGAACCTGTTTACTGTTGCTGTGCGCCTCACTGGTCGAGGCCATATCTTCCTCTGCGCGCTCATTGCCCCTCCTTCCTCCTCGCTTTCCTCCCCTTGACACGCAGATTCTTCTGAACCTGTTTACTGTTGCTGTGCGCCTCACTGGTCGAGGCCATATCTTCCTCTGCGCGCTCATTGCCCCTCCTTCCTCCTCGCTTTCCTCCCCTTGACACGCAGATTCTTCTGAACCTGTTTACTGTTGCTGTGCGCCTCACTGGTCGAGGCCATATCTTCCTCTGCGCGCTCATTGCCCCTCCTTCCTCCTCGCTTTCCTCCCCTTGACACGCAGATTCTTCTGAACCTGTTTACTGTTGCTGTGCGCCTCACTGGTCGAGGCCATATCTTCCTCTGCGCGCTCATTGCCCCTCCTTCCTCCTCGCTTTCCTCCCCTTGACACGCAGATTCTTCTGAACCTGTTTACTGTTGCTGTGCGCCTCACTGGTCGAGGCCATATCTTCCTCTGCGCGCTCATTGCCCCTCCTTCCTCCTCGCTTTCCTCCCCTTGACACGCAGATTCTTCTGAACCTGTTTACTGTTGCTGTGCGCCTCACTGGTCGAGGCCATATCTTCCTCTGCGCGCTCATTGCCCCTCCTTCCTCCTCGCTTTCCTCCCCTTGACACGCAGATTCTTCTGAACCTGTTTACTGTTGCTGTGCGCCTCACTGGTCGAGGCCATATCTTCCTCTGCGCGCTCATTGCCCCTCCTTCCTCCTCGCTTTCCTCCCCTTGACACGCAGATTCTTCTGAACCTGTTTACTGTTGCTGTGCGCCTCACTGGTCGAGGCCATATCTTCCTCTGCGCGCTCATTGCCCCTCCTTCCTCCTCGCTTTCCTCCCCTTGACACGCAGATTCTTCTGAACCTGTTTACTGTTGCTGTGCGCCTCACTGGTCGAGGCCATATCTTCCTCTGCGCGCTCATTGCCCCTCCTTCCTCCTCGCTTTCCTCCCCTTGACACGCAGATTCTTCTGAACCTGTTTACTGTTGCTGTGCGCCTCACTGGTCGAGGCCATATCTTCCTCTGCGCGCTCATTGCCCCTCCTTCCTCCTCGCTTTCCTCCCCTTGACACGCAGATTCTTCTGAACCTGTTTACTGTTGCTGTGCGCCTCACTGGTCGAGGCCATATCTTCCTCTGCGCGCTCATTGCCCCTCCTTCCTCCTCGCTTTCCTCCCCTTGACACGCAGATTCTTCTGAACCTGTTTACTGTTGCTGTGCGCCTCACTGGTCGAGGCCATATCTTCCTCTGCGCGCTCATTGCCCCTCCTTCCTCCTCGCTTTCCTCCCCTTGACACGCAGATTCTTCTGAACCTGTTTACTGTTGCTGTGCGCCTCACTGGTCGAGGCCATATCTTCCTCTGCGCGCTCATTGCCCCTCCTTCCTCCTCGCTTTCCTCCCCTTGACACGCAGATTCTTCTGAACCTGTTTACTGTTGCTGTGCGCCTCACTGGTCGAGGCCATATCTTCCTCTGCGCGCTCATTGCCCCTCCTTCCTCCTCGCTTTCCTCCCCTTGACACGCAGATTCTTCTGAACCTGTTTACTGTTGCTGTGCGCCTCACTGGTCGAGGCCATATCTTCCTCTGCGCGCTCATTGCCCCTCCTTCCTCCTCGCTTTCCTCCCCTTGACACGCAGATTCTTCTGAACCTGTTTACTGTTGCTGTGCGCCTCACTGGTCGAGGCCATATCTTCCTCTGCGCGCTCATTGCCCCTCCTTCCTCCTCGCTTTCCTCCCCTTGACACGCAGATTCTTCTGAACCTGTTTACTGTTGCTGTGCGCCTCACTGGTCGAGGCCATATCTTCCTCTGCGCGCTCATTGCCCCTCCTTCCTCCTCGCTTTCCTCCCCTTGACACGCAGATTCTTCTGAACCTGTTTACTGTTGCTGTGCGCCTCACTGGTCGAGGCCATATCTTCCTCTGCGCGCTCATTGCCCCTCCTTCCTCCTCGCTTTCCTCCCCTTGACACGCAGATTCTTCTGAACCTGTTTACTGTTGCTGTGCGCCTCACTGGTCGAGGCCATATCTTCCTCTGCGCGCTCATTGCCCCTCCTTCCTCCTCGCTTTCCTCCCCTTGACACGCAGATTCTTCTGAACCTGTTTACTGTTGCTGTGCGCCTCACTGGTCGAGGCCATATCTTCCTCTGCGCGCTCATTGCCCCTCCTTCCTCCTCGCTTTCCTCCCCTTGACACGCAGATTCTTCTGAACCTGTTTACTGTTGCTGTGCGCCTCACTGGTCGAGGCCATATCTTCCTCTGCGCGCTCATTGCCCCTCCTTCCTCCTCGCTTTCCTCCCCTTGACACGCAGATTCTTCTGAACCTGTTTACTGTTGCTGTGCGCCTCACTGGTCGAGGCCATATCTTCCTCTGCGCGCTCATTGCCCCTCCTTCCTCCTCGCTTTCCTCCCCTTGACACGCAGATTCTTCTGAACCTGTTTACTGTTGCTGTGCGCCTCACTGGTCGAGGCCATATCTTCCTCTGCGCGCTCATTGCCCCTCCTTCCTCCTCGCTTTCCTCCCCTTGACACGCAGATTCTTCTGAACCTGTTTACTGTTGCTGTGCGCCTCACTGGTCGAGGCCATATCTTCCTCTGCGCGCTCATTGCCCCTCCTTCCTCCTCGCTTTCCTCCCCTTGACACGCAGATTCTTCTGAACCTGTTTACTGTTGCTGTGCGCCTCACTGGTCGAGGCCATATCTTCCTCTGCGCGCTCATTGCCCCTCCTTCCTCCTCGCTTTCCTCCCCTTGACACGCAGATTCTTCTGAACCTGTTTACTGTTGCTGTGCGCCTCACTGGTCGAGGCCATATCTTCCTCTGCGCGCTCATTGCCCCTCCTTCCTCCTCGCTTTCCTCCCCTTGACACGCAGATTCTTCTGAACCTGTTTACTGTTGCTGTGCGCCTCACTGGTCGAGGCCATATCTTCCTCTGCGCGCTCATTGCCCCTCCTTCCTCCTCGCTTTCCTCCCCTTGACACGCAGATTCTTCTGAACCTGTTTACTGTTGCTGTGCGCCTCACTGGTCGAGGCCATATCTTCCTCTGCGCGCTCATTGCCCCTCCTTCCTCCTCGCTTTCCTCCCCTTGACACGCAGATTCTTCTGAACCTGTTTACTGTTGCTGTGCGCCTCACTGGTCGAGGCCATATCTTCCTCTGCGCGCTCATTGCCCCTCCTTCCTCCTCGCTTTCCTCCCCTTGACACGCAGATTCTTCTGAACCTGTTTACTGTTGCTGTGCGCCTCACTGGTCGAGGCCATATCTTCCTCTGCGCGCTCATTGCCCCTCCTTCCTCCTCGCTTTCCTCCCCTTGACACGCAGATTCTTCTGAACCTGTTTACTGTTGCTGTGCGCCTCACTGGTCGAGGCCATATCTTCCTCTGCGCGCTCATTGCCCCTCCTTCCTCCTCGCTTTCCTCCCCTTGACACGCAGATTCTTCTGAACCTGTTTACTGTTGCTGTGCGCCTCACTGGTCGAGGCCATATCTTCCTCTGCGCGCTCATTGCCCCTCCTTCCTCCTCGCTTTCCTCCCCTTGACACGCAGATTCTTCTGAACCTGTTTACTGTTGCTGTGCGCCTCACTGGTCGAGGCCATATCTTCCTCTGCGCGCTCATTGCCCCTCCTTCCTCCTCGCTTTCCTCCCCTTGACACGCAGATTCTTCTGAACCTGTTTACTGTTGCTGTGCGCCTCACTGGTCGAGGCCATATCTTCCTCTGCGCGCTCATTGCCCCTCCTTCCTCCTCGCTTTCCTCCCCTTGACACGCAGATTCTTCTGAACCTGTTTACTGTTGCTGTGCGCCTCACTGGTCGAGGCCATATCTTCCTCTGCGCGCTCATTGCCCCTCCTTCCTCCTCGCTTTCCTCCCCTTGACACGCAGATTCTTCTGAACCTGTTTACTGTTGCTGTGCGCCTCACTGGTCGAGGCCATATCTTCCTCTGCGCGCTCATTGCCCCTCCTTCCTCCTCGCTTTCCTCCCCTTGACACGCAGATTCTTCTGAACCTGTTTACTGTTGCTGTGCGCCTCACTGGTCGAGGCCATATCTTCCTCTGCGCGCTCATTGCCCCTCCTTCCTCCTCGCTTTCCTCCCCTTGACACGCAGATTCTTCTGAACCTGTTTACTGTTGCTGTGCGCCTCACTGGTCGAGGCCATATCTTCCTCTGCGCGCTCATTGCCCCTCCTTCCTCCTCGCTTTCCTCCCCTTGACACGCAGATTCTTCTGAACCTGTTTACTGTTGCTGTGCGCCTCACTGGTCGAGGCCATATCTTCCTCTGCGCGCTCATTGCCCCTCCTTCCTCCTCGCTTTCCTCCCCTTGACACGCAGATTCTTCTGAACCTGTTTACTGTTGCTGTGCGCCTCACTGGTCGAGGCCATATCTTCCTCTGCGCGCTCATTGCCCCTCCTTCCTCCTCGCTTTCCTCCCCTTGACACGCAGATTCTTCTGAACCTGTTTACTGTTGCTGTGCGCCTCACTGGTCGAGGCCATATCTTCCTCTGCGCGCTCATTGCCCCTCCTTCCTCCTCGCTTTCCTCCCCTTGACACGCAGATTCTTCTGAACCTGTTTACTGTTGCTGTGCGCCTCACTGGTCGAGGCCATATCTTCCTCTGCGCGCTCATTGCCCCTCCTTCCTCCTCGCTTTCCTCCCCTTGACACGCAGATTCTTCTGAACCTGTTTACTGTTGCTGTGCGCCTCACTGGTCGAGGCCATATCTTCCTCTGCGCGCTCATTGCCCCTCCTTCCTCCTCGCTTTCCTCCCCTTGACACGCAGATTCTTCTGAACCTGTTTACTGTTGCTGTGCGCCTCACTGGTCGAGGCCATATCTTCCTCTGCGCGCTCATTGCCCCTCCTTCCTCCTCGCTTTCCTCCCCTTGACACGCAGATTCTTCTGAACCTGTTTACTGTTGCTGTGCGCCTCACTGGTCGAGGCCATATCTTCCTCTGCGCGCTCATTGCCCCTCCTTCCTCCTCGCTTTCCTCCCCTTGACACGCAGATTCTTCTGAACCTGTTTACTGTTGCTGTGCGCCTCACTGGTCGAGGCCATATCTTCCTCTGCGCGCTCATTGCCCCTCCTTCCTCCTCGCTTTCCTCCCCTTGACACGCAGATTCTTCTGAACCTGTTTACTGTTGCTGTGCGCCTCACTGGTCGAGGCCATATCTTCCTCTGCGCGCTCATTGCCCCTCCTTCCTCCTCGCTTTCCTCCCCTTGACACGCAGATTCTTCTGAACCTGTTTACTGTTGCTGTGCGCCTCACTGGTCGAGGCCATATCTTCCTCTGCGCGCTCATTGCCCCTCCTTCCTCCTCGCTTTCCTCCCCTTGACACGCAGATTCTTCTGAACCTGTTTACTGTTGCTGTGCGCCTCACTGGTCGAGGCCATATCTTCCTCTGCGCGCTCATTGCCCCTCCTTCCTCCTCGCTTTCCTCCCCTTGACACGCAGATTCTTCTGAACCTGTTTACTGTTGCTGTGCGCCTCACTGGTCGAGGCCATATCTTCCTCTGCGCGCTCATTGCCCCTCCTTCCTCCTCGCTTTCCTCCCCTTGACACGCAGATTCTTCTGAACCTGTTTACTGTTGCTGTGCGCCTCACTGGTCGAGGCCATATCTTCCTCTGCGCGCTCATTGCCCCTCCTTCCTCCTCGCTTTCCTCCCCTTGACACGCAGATTCTTCTGAACCTGTTTACTGTTGCTGTGCGCCTCACTGGTCGAGGCCATATCTTCCTCTGCGCGCTCATTGCCCCTCCTTCCTCCTCGCTTTCCTCCCCTTGACACGCAGATTCTTCTGAACCTGTTTACTGTTGCTGTGCGCCTCACTGGTCGAGGCCATATCTTCCTCTGCGCGCTCATTGCCCCTCCTTCCTCCTCGCTTTCCTCCCCTTGACACGCAGATTCTTCTGAACCTGTTTACTGTTGCTGTGCGCCTCACTGGTCGAGGCCATATCTTCCTCTGCGCGCTCATTGCCCCTCCTTCCTCCTCGCTTTCCTCCCCTTGACACGCAGATTCTTCTGAACCTGTTTACTGTTGCTGTGCGCCTCACTGGTCGAGGCCATATCTTCCTCTGCGCGCTCATTGCCCCTCCTTCCTCCTCGCTTTCCTCCCCTTGACACGCAGATTCTTCTGAACCTGTTTACTGTTGCTGTGCGCCTCACTGGTCGAGGCCATATCTTCCTCTGCGCGCTCATTGCCCCTCCTTCCTCCTCGCTTTCCTCCCCTTGACACGCAGATTCTTCTGAACCTGTTTACTGTTGCTGTGCGCCTCACTGGTCGAGGCCATATCTTCCTCTGCGCGCTCATTGCCCCTCCTTCCTCCTCGCTTTCCTCCCCTTGACACGCAGATTCTTCTGAACCTGTTTACTGTTGCTGTGCGCCTCACTGGTCGAGGCCATATCTTCCTCTGCGCGCTCATTGCCCCTCCTTCCTCCTCGCTTTCCTCCCCTTGACACGCAGATTCTTCTGAACCTGTTTACTGTTGCTGTGCGCCTCACTGGTCGAGGCCATATCTTCCTCTGCGCGCTCATTGCCCCTCCTTCCTCCTCGCTTTCCTCCCCTTGACACGCAGATTCTTCTGAACCTGTTTACTGTTGCTGTGCGCCTCACTGGTCGAGGCCATATCTTCCTCTGCGCGCTCATTGCCCCTCCTTCCTCCTCGCTTTCCTCCCCTTGACACGCAGATTCTTCTGAACCTGTTTACTGTTGCTGTGCGCCTCACTGGTCGAGGCCATATCTTCCTCTGCGCGCTCATTGCCCCTCCTTCCTCCTCGCTTTCCTCCCCTTGACACGCAGATTCTTCTGAACCTGTTTACTGTTGCTGTGCGCCTCACTGGTCGAGGCCATATCTTCCTCTGCGCGCTCATTGCCCCTCCTTCCTCCTCGCTTTCCTCCCCTTGACACGCAGATTCTTCTGAACCTGTTTACTGTTGCTGTGCGCCTCACTGGTCGAGGCCATATCTTCCTCTGCGCGCTCATTGCCCCTCCTTCCTCCTCGCTTTCCTCCCCTTGACACGCAGATTCTTCTGAACCTGTTTACTGTTGCTGTGCGCCTCACTGGTCGAGGCCATATCTTCCTCTGCGCGCTCATTGCCCCTCCTTCCTCCTCGCTTTCCTCCCCTTGACACGCAGATTCTTCTGAACCTGTTTACTGTTGCTGTGCGCCTCACTGGTCGAGGCCATATCTTCCTCTGCGCGCTCATTGCCCCTCCTTCCTCCTCGCTTTCCTCCCCTTGACACGCAGATTCTTCTGAACCTGTTTACTGTTGCTGTGCGCCTCACTGGTCGAGGCCATATCTTCCTCTGCGCGCTCATTGCCCCTCCTTCCTCCTCGCTTTCCTCCCCTTGACACGCAGATTCTTCTGAACCTGTTTACTGTTGCTGTGCGCCTCACTGGTCGAGGCCATATCTTCCTCTGCGCGCTCATTGCCCCTCCTTCCTCCTCGCTTTCCTCCCCTTGACACGCAGATTCTTCTGAACCTGTTTACTGTTGCTGTGCGCCTCACTGGTCGAGGCCATATCTTCCTCTGCGCGCTCATTGCCCCTCCTTCCTCCTCGCTTTCCTCCCCTTGACACGCAGATTCTTCTGAACCTGTTTACTGTTGCTGTGCGCCTCACTGGTCGAGGCCATATCTTCCTCTGCGCGCTCATTGCCCCTCCTTCCTCCTCGCTTTCCTCCCCTTGACACGCAGATTCTTCTGAACCTGTTTACTGTTGCTGTGCGCCTCACTGGTCGAGGCCATATCTTCCTCTGCGCGCTCATTGCCCCTCCTTCCTCCTCGCTTTCCTCCCCTTGACACGCAGATTCTTCTGAACCTGTTTACTGTTGCTGTGCGCCTCACTGGTCGAGGCCATATCTTCCTCTGCGCGCTCATTGCCCCTCCTTCCTCCTCGCTTTCCTCCCCTTGACACGCAGATTCTTCTGAACCTGTTTACTGTTGCTGTGCGCCTCACTGGTCGAGGCCATATCTTCCTCTGCGCGCTCATTGCCCCTCCTTCCTCCTCGCTTTCCTCCCCTTGACACGCAGATTCTTCTGAACCTGTTTACTGTTGCTGTGCGCCTCACTGGTCGAGGCCATATCTTCCTCTGCGCGCTCATTGCCCCTCCTTCCTCCTCGCTTTCCTCCCCTTGACACGCAGATTCTTCTGAACCTGTTTACTGTTGCTGTGCGCCTCACTGGTCGAGGCCATATCTTCCTCTGCGCGCTCATTGCCCCTCCTTCCTCCTCGCTTTCCTCCCCTTGACACGCAGATTCTTCTGAACCTGTTTACTGTTGCTGTGCGCCTCACTGGTCGAGGCCATATCTTCCTCTGCGCGCTCATTGCCCCTCCTTCCTCCTCGCTTTCCTCCCCTTGACACGCAGATTCTTCTGAACCTGTTTACTGTTGCTGTGCGCCTCACTGGTCGAGGCCATATCTTCCTCTGCGCGCTCATTGCCCCTCCTTCCTCCTCGCTTTCCTCCCCTTGACACGCAGATTCTTCTGAACCTGTTTACTGTTGCTGTGCGCCTCACTGGTCGAGGCCATATCTTCCTCTGCGCGCTCATTGCCCCTCCTTCCTCCTCGCTTTCCTCCCCTTGACACGCAGATTCTTCTGAACCTGTTTACTGTTGCTGTGCGCCTCACTGGTCGAGGCCATATCTTCCTCTGCGCGCTCATTGCCCCTCCTTCCTCCTCGCTTTCCTCCCCTTGACACGCAGATTCTTCTGAACCTGTTTACTGTTGCTGTGCGCCTCACTGGTCGAGGCCATATCTTCCTCTGCGCGCTCATTGCCCCTCCTTCCTCCTCGCTTTCCTCCCCTTGACACGCAGATTCTTCTGAACCTGTTTACTGTTGCTGTGCGCCTCACTGGTCGAGGCCATATCTTCCTCTGCGCGCTCATTGCCCCTCCTTCCTCCTCGCTTTCCTCCCCTTGACACGCAGATTCTTCTGAACCTGTTTACTGTTGCTGTGCGCCTCACTGGTCGAGGCCATATCTTCCTCTGCGCGCTCATTGCCCCTCCTTCCTCCTCGCTTTCCTCCCCTTGACACGCAGATTCTTCTGAACCTGTTTACTGTTGCTGTGCGCCTCACTGGTCGAGGCCATATCTTCCTCTGCGCGCTCATTGCCCCTCCTTCCTCCTCGCTTTCCTCCCCTTGACACGCAGATTCTTCTGAACCTGTTTACTGTTGCTGTGCGCCTCACTGGTCGAGGCCATATCTTCCTCTGCGCGCTCATTGCCCCTCCTTCCTCCTCGCTTTCCTCCCCTTGACACGCAGATTCTTCTGAACCTGTTTACTGTTGCTGTGCGCCTCACTGGTCGAGGCCATATCTTCCTCTGCGCGCTCATTGCCCCTCCTTCCTCCTCGCTTTCCTCCCCTTGACACGCAGATTCTTCTGAACCTGTTTACTGTTGCTGTGCGCCTCACTGGTCGAGGCCATATCTTCCTCTGCGCGCTCATTGCCCCTCCTTCCTCCTCGCTTTCCTCCCCTTGACACGCAGATTCTTCTGAACCTGTTTACTGTTGCTGTGCGCCTCACTGGTCGAGGCCATATCTTCCTCTGCGCGCTCATTGCCCCTCCTTCCTCCTCGCTTTCCTCCCCTTGACACGCAGATTCTTCTGAACCTGTTTACTGTTGCTGTGCGCCTCACTGGTCGAGGCCATATCTTCCTCTGCGCGCTCATTGCCCCTCCTTCCTCCTCGCTTTCCTCCCCTTGACACGCAGATTCTTCTGAACCTGTTTACTGTTGCTGTGCGCCTCACTGGTCGAGGCCATATCTTCCTCTGCGCGCTCATTGCCCCTCCTTCCTCCTCGCTTTCCTCCCCTTGACACGCAGATTCTTCTGAACCTGTTTACTGTTGCTGTGCGCCTCACTGGTCGAGGCCATATCTTCCTCTGCGCGCTCATTGCCCCTCCTTCCTCCTCGCTTTCCTCCCCTTGACACGCAGATTCTTCTGAACCTGTTTACTGTTGCTGTGCGCCTCACTGGTCGAGGCCATATCTTCCTCTGCGCGCTCATTGCCCCTCCTTCCTCCTCGCTTTCCTCCCCTTGACACGCAGATTCTTCTGAACCTGTTTACTGTTGCTGTGCGCCTCACTGGTCGAGGCCATATCTTCCTCTGCGCGCTCATTGCCCCTCCTTCCTCCTCGCTTTCCTCCCCTTGACACGCAGATTCTTCTGAACCTGTTTACTGTTGCTGTGCGCCTCACTGGTCGAGGCCATATCTTCCTCTGCGCGCTCATTGCCCCTCCTTCCTCCTCGCTTTCCTCCCCTTGACACGCAGATTCTTCTGAACCTGTTTACTGTTGCTGTGCGCCTCACTGGTCGAGGCCATATCTTCCTCTGCGCGCTCATTGCCCCTCCTTCCTCCTCGCTTTCCTCCCCTTGACACGCAGATTCTTCTGAACCTGTTTACTGTTGCTGTGCGCCTCACTGGTCGAGGCCATATCTTCCTCTGCGCGCTCATTGCCCCTCCTTCCTCCTCGCTTTCCTCCCCTTGACACGCAGATTCTTCTGAACCTGTTTACTGTTGCTGTGCGCCTCACTGGTCGAGGCCATATCTTCCTCTGCGCGCTCATTGCCCCTCCTTCCTCCTCGCTTTCCTCCCCTTGACACGCAGATTCTTCTGAACCTGTTTACTGTTGCTGTGCGCCTCACTGGTCGAGGCCATATCTTCCTCTGCGCGCTCATTGCCCCTCCTTCCTCCTCGCTTTCCTCCCCTTGACACGCAGATTCTTCTGAACCTGTTTACTGTTGCTGTGCGCCTCACTGGTCGAGGCCATATCTTCCTCTGCGCGCTCATTGCCCCTCCTTCCTCCTCGCTTTCCTCCCCTTGACACGCAGATTCTTCTGAACCTGTTTACTGTTGCTGTGCGCCTCACTGGTCGAGGCCATATCTTCCTCTGCGCGCTCATTGCCCCTCCTTCCTCCTCGCTTTCCTCCCCTTGACACGCAGATTCTTCTGAACCTGTTTACTGTTGCTGTGCGCCTCACTGGTCGAGGCCATATCTTCCTCTGCGCGCTCATTGCCCCTCCTTCCTCCTCGCTTTCCTCCCCTTGACACGCAGATTCTTCTGAACCTGTTTACTGTTGCTGTGCGCCTCACTGGTCGAGGCCATATCTTCCTCTGCGCGCTCATTGCCCCTCCTTCCTCCTCGCTTTCCTCCCCTTGACACGCAGATTCTTCTGAACCTGTTTACTGTTGCTGTGCGCCTCACTGGTCGAGGCCATATCTTCCTCTGCGCGCTCATTGCCCCTCCTTCCTCCTCGCTTTCCTCCCCTTGACACGCAGATTCTTCTGAACCTGTTTACTGTTGCTGTGCGCCTCACTGGTCGAGGCCATATCTTCCTCTGCGCGCTCATTGCCCCTCCTTCCTCCTCGCTTTCCTCCCCTTGACACGCAGATTCTTCTGAACCTGTTTACTGTTGCTGTGCGCCTCACTGGTCGAGGCCATATCTTCCTCTGCGCGCTCATTGCCCCTCCTTCCTCCTCGCTTTCCTCCCCTTGACACGCAGATTCTTCTGAACCTGTTTACTGTTGCTGTGCGCCTCACTGGTCGAGGCCATATCTTCCTCTGCGCGCTCATTGCCCCTCCTTCCTCCTCGCTTTCCTCCCCTTGACACGCAGATTCTTCTGAACCTGTTTACTGTTGCTGTGCGCCTCACTGGTCGAGGCCATATCTTCCTCTGCGCGCTCATTGCCCCTCCTTCCTCCTCGCTTTCCTCCCCTTGACACGCAGATTCTTCTGAACCTGTTTACTGTTGCTGTGCGCCTCACTGGTCGAGGCCATATCTTCCTCTGCGCGCTCATTGCCCCTCCTTCCTCCTCGCTTTCCTCCCCTTGACACGCAGATTCTTCTGAACCTGTTTACTGTTGCTGTGCGCCTCACTGGTCGAGGCCATATCTTCCTCTGCGCGCTCATTGCCCCTCCTTCCTCCTCGCTTTCCTCCCCTTGACACGCAGATTCTTCTGAACCTGTTTACTGTTGCTGTGCGCCTCACTGGTCGAGGCCATATCTTCCTCTGCGCGCTCATTGCCCCTCCTTCCTCCTCGCTTTCCTCCCCTTGACACGCAGATTCTTCTGAACCTGTTTACTGTTGCTGTGCGCCTCACTGGTCGAGGCCATATCTTCCTCTGCGCGCTCATTGCCCCTCCTTCCTCCTCGCTTTCCTCCCCTTGACACGCAGATTCTTCTGAACCTGTTTACTGTTGCTGTGCGCCTCACTGGTCGAGGCCATATCTTCCTCTGCGCGCTCATTGCCCCTCCTTCCTCCTCGCTTTCCTCCCCTTGACACGCAGATTCTTCTGAACCTGTTTACTGTTGCTGTGCGCCTCACTGGTCGAGGCCATATCTTCCTCTGCGCGCTCATTGCCCCTCCTTCCTCCTCGCTTTCCTCCCCTTGACACGCAGATTCTTCTGAACCTGTTTACTGTTGCTGTGCGCCTCACTGGTCGAGGCCATATCTTCCTCTGCGCGCTCATTGCCCCTCCTTCCTCCTCGCTTTCCTCCCCTTGACACGCAGATTCTTCTGAACCTGTTTACTGTTGCTGTGCGCCTCACTGGTCGAGGCCATATCTTCCTCTGCGCGCTCATTGCCCCTCCTTCCTCCTCGCTTTCCTCCCCTTGACACGCAGATTCTTCTGAACCTGTTTACTGTTGCTGTGCGCCTCACTGGTCGAGGCCATATCTTCCTCTGCGCGCTCATTGCCCCCCCTCCTCCTCCTCGCTTTCCTCCCCTTGACACGCAGATTCTTCTGAACCTGTTTACTGTTGCTGTGCGCCTCACTGGTCGAGGCCATATCTTCCTCTGCGCGCTCATTGCCCCTCCTTCCTCCTCGCTTTCCTCCCCTTGACACGCAGATTCTTCTGAACCTGTTTACTGTTGCTGTGCGCCTCACTGGTCGAGGCCATATCTTCCTCTGCGCGCTCATTGCCCCTCCTTCCTCCTCGCTTTCCTCCCCTTGACACGCAGATTCTTCTGAACCTGTTTACTGTTGCTGTGCGCCTCACTGGTCGAGGCCATATCTTCCTCTGCGCGCTCATTGCCCCTCCTTCCTCCTCGCTTTCCTCCCCTTGACACGCAGATTCTTCTGAACCTGTTTACTGTTGCTGTGCGCCTCACTGGTCGAGGCCATATCTTCCTCTGCGCGCTCATTGCCCCTCCTTCCTCCTCGCTTTCCTCCCCTTGACACGCAGATTCTTCTGAACCTGTTTACTGTTGCTGTGCGCCTCACTGGTCGAGGCCATATCTTCCTCTGCGCGCTCATTGCCCCTCCTTCCTCCTCGCTTTCCTCCCCTTGACACGCAGATTCTTCTGAACCTGTTTACTGTTGCTGTGCGCCTCACTGGTCGAGGCCATATCTTCCTCTGCGCGCTCATTGCCCCTCCTTCCTCCTCGCTTTCCTCCCCTTGACACGCAGATTCTTCTGAACCTGTTTACTGTTGCTGTGCGCCTCACTGGTCGAGGCCATATCTTCCTCTGCGCGCTCATTGCCCCTCCTTCCTCCTCGCTTTCCTCCCCTTGACACGCAGATTCTTCTGAACCTGTTTACTGTTGCTGTGCGCCTCACTGGTCGAGGCCATATCTTCCTCTGCGCGCTCATTGCCCCTCCTTCCTCCTCGCTTTCCTCCCCTTGACACGCAGATTCTTCTGAACCTGTTTACTGTTGCTGTGCGCCTCACTGGTCGAGGCCATATCTTCCTCTGCGCGCTCATTGCCCCTCCTTCCTCCTCGCTTTCCTCCCCTTGACACGCAGATTCTTCTGAACCTGTTTACTGTTGCTGTGCGCCTCACTGGTCGAGGCCATATCTTCCTCTGCGCGCTCATTGCCCCTCCTTCCTCCTCGCTTTCCTCCCCTTGACACGCAGATTCTTCTGAACCTGTTTACTGTTGCTGTGCGCCTCACTGGTCGAGGCCATATCTTCCTCTGCGCGCTCATTGCCCCTCCTTCCTCCTCGCTTTCCTCCCCTTGACACGCAGATTCTTCTGAACCTGTTTACTGTTGCTGTGCGCCTCACTGGTCGAGGCCATATCTTCCTCTGCGCGCTCATTGCCCCTCCTTCCTCCTCGCTTTCCTCCCCTTGACACGCAGATTCTTCTGAACCTGTTTACTGTTGCTGTGCGCCTCACTGGTCGAGGCCATATCTTCCTCTGCGCGCTCATTGCCCCTCCTTCCTCCTCGCTTTCCTCCCCTTGACACGCAGATTCTTCTGAACCTGTTTACTGTTGCTGTGCGCCTCACTGGTCGAGGCCATATCTTCCTCTGCGCGCTCATTGCCCCTCCTTCCTCCTCGCTTTCCTCCCCTTGACACGCAGATTCTTCTGAACCTGTTTACTGTTGCTGTGCGCCTCACTGGTCGAGGCCATATCTTCCTCTGCGCGCTCATTGCCCCTCCTTCCTCCTCGCTTTCCTCCCCTTGACACGCAGATTCTTCTGAACCTGTTTACTGTTGCTGTGCGCCTCACTGGTCGAGGCCATATCTTCCTCTGCGCGCTCATTGCCCCTCCTTCCTCCTCGCTTTCCTCCCCTTGACACGCAGATTCTTCTGAACCTGTTTACTGTTGCTGTGCGCCTCACTGGTCGAGGCCATATCTTCCTCTGCGCGCTCATTGCCCCTCCTTCCTCCTCGCTTTCCTCCCCTTGACACGCAGATTCTTCTGAACCTGTTTACTGTTGCTGTGCGCCTCACTGGTCGAGGCCATATCTTCCTCTGCGCGCTCATTGCCCCTCCTTCCTCCTCGCTTTCCTCCCCTTGACACGCAGATTCTTCTGAACCTGTTTACTGTTGCTGTGCGCCTCACTGGTCGAGGCCATATCTTCCTCTGCGCGCTCATTGCCCCTCCTTCCTCCTCGCTTTCCTCCCCTTGACACGCAGATTCTTCTGAACCTGTTTACTGTTGCTGTGCGCCTCACTGGTCGAGGCCATATCTTCCTCTGCGCGCTCATTGCCCCTCCTTCCTCCTCGCTTTCCTCCCCTTGACACGCAGATTCTTCTGAACCTGTTTACTGTTGCTGTGCGCCTCACTGGTCGAGGCCATATCTTCCTCTGCGCGCTCATTGCCCCTCCTTCCTCCTCGCTTTCCTCCCCTTGACACGCAGATTCTTCTGAACCTGTTTACTGTTGCTGTGCGCCTCACTGGTCGAGGCCATATCTTCCTCTGCGCGCTCATTGCCCCTCCTTCCTCCTCGCTTTCCTCCCCTTGACACGCAGATTCTTCTGAACCTGTTTACTGTTGCTGTGCGCCTCACTGGTCGAGGCCATATCTTCCTCTGCGCGCTCATTGCCCCTCCTTCCTCCTCGCTTTCCTCCCCTTGACACGCAGATTCTTCTGAACCTGTTTACTGTTGCTGTGCGCCTCACTGGTCGAGGCCATATCTTCCTCTGCGCGCTCATTGCCCCTCCTTCCTCCTCGCTTTCCTCCCCTTGACACGCAGATTCTTCTGAACCTGTTTACTGTTGCTGTGCGCCTCACTGGTCGAGGCCATATCTTCCTCTGCGCGCTCATTGCCCCTCCTTCCTCCTCGCTTTCCTCCCCTTGACACGCAGATTCTTCTGAACCTGTTTACTGTTGCTGTGCGCCTCACTGGTCGAGGCCATATCTTCCTCTGCGCGCTCATTGCCCCTCCTTCCTCCTCGCTTTCCTCCCCTTGACACGCAGATTCTTCTGAACCTGTTTACTGTTGCTGTGCGCCTCACTGGTCGAGGCCATATCTTCCTCTGCGCGCTCATTGCCCCTCCTTCCTCCTCGCTTTCCTCCCCTTGACACGCAGATTCTTCTGAACCTGTTTACTGTTGCTGTGCGCCTCACTGGTCGAGGCCATATCTTCCTCTGCGCGCTCATTGCCCCTCCTTCCTCCTCGCTTTCCTCCCCTTGACACGCAGATTCTTCTGAACCTGTTTACTGTTGCTGTGCGCCTCACTGGTCGAGGCCATATCTTCCTCTGCGCGCTCATTGCCCCTCCTTCCTCCTCGCTTTCCTCCCCTTGACACGCAGATTCTTCTGAACCTGTTTACTGTTGCTGTGCGCCTCACTGGTCGAGGCCATATCTTCCTCTGCGCGCTCATTGCCCCTCCTTCCTCCTCGCTTTCCTCCCCTTGACACGCAGATTCTTCTGAACCTGTTTACTGTTGCTGTGCGCCTCACTGGTCGAGGCCATATCTTCCTCTGCGCGCTCATTGCCCCTCCTTCCTCCTCGCTTTCCTCCCCTTGACACGCAGATTCTTCTGAACCTGTTTACTGTTGCTGTGCGCCTCACTGGTCGAGGCCATATCTTCCTCTGCGCGCTCATTGCCCCTCCTTCCTCCTCGCTTTCCTCCCCTTGACACGCAGATTCTTCTGAACCTGTTTACTGTTGCTGTGCGCCTCACTGGTCGAGGCCATATCTTCCTCTGCGCGCTCATTGCCCCTCCTTCCTCCTCGCTTTCCTCCCCTTGACACGCAGATTCTTCTGAACCTGTTTACTGTTGCTGTGCGCCTCACTGGTCGAGGCCATATCTTCCTCTGCGCGCTCATTGCCCCTCCTTCCTCCTCGCTTTCCTCCCCTTGACACGCAGATTCTTCTGAACCTGTTTACTGTTGCTGTGCGCCTCACTGGTCGAGGCCATATCTTCCTCTGCGCGCTCATTGCCCCTCCTTCCTCCTCGCTTTCCTCCCCTTGACACGCAGATTCTTCTGAACCTGTTTACTGTTGCTGTGCGCCTCACTGGTCGAGGCCATATCTTCCTCTGCGCGCTCATTGCCCCTCCTTCCTCCTCGCTTTCCTCCCCTTGACACGCAGATTCTTCTGAACCTGTTTACTGTTGCTGTGCGCCTCACTGGTCGAGGCCATATCTTCCTCTGCGCGCTCATTGCCCCTCCTTCCTCCTCGCTTTCCTCCCCTTGACACGCAGATTCTTCTGAACCTGTTTACTGTTGCTGTGCGCCTCACTGGTCGAGGCCATATCTTCCTCTGCGCGCTCATTGCCCCTCCTTCCTCCTCGCTTTCCTCCCCTTGACACGCAGATTCTTCTGAACCTGTTTACTGTTGCTGTGCGCCTCACTGGTCGAGGCCATATCTTCCTCTGCGCGCTCATTGCCCCTCCTTCCTCCTCGCTTTCCTCCCCTTGACACGCAGATTCTTCTGAACCTGTTTACTGTTGCTGTGCGCCTCACTGGTCGAGGCCATATCTTCCTCTGCGCGCTCATTGCCCCTCCTTCCTCCTCGCTTTCCTCCCCTTGACACGCAGATTCTTCTGAACCTGTTTACTGTTGCTGTGCGCCTCACTGGTCGAGGCCATATCTTCCTCTGCGCGCTCATTGCCCCTCCTTCCTCCTCGCTTTCCTCCCCTTGACACGCAGATTCTTCTGAACCTGTTTACTGTTGCTGTGCGCCTCACTGGTCGAGGCCATATCTTCCTCTGCGCGCTCATTGCCCCTCCTTCCTCCTCGCTTTCCTCCCCTTGACACGCAGATTCTTCTGAACCTGTTTACTGTTGCTGTGCGCCTCACTGGTCGAGGCCATATCTTCCTCTGCGCGCTCATTGCCCCTCCTTCCTCCTCGCTTTCCTCCCCTTGACACGCAGATTCTTCTGAACCTGTTTACTGTTGCTGTGCGCCTCACTGGTCGAGGCCATATCTTCCTCTGCGCGCTCATTGCCCCTCCTTCCTCCTCGCTTTCCTCCCCTTGACACGCAGATTCTTCTGAACCTGTTTACTGTTGCTGTGCGCCTCACTGGTCGAGGCCATATCTTCCTCTGCGCGCTCATTGCCCCTCCTTCCTCCTCGCTTTCCTCCCCTTGACACGCAGATTCTTCTGAACCTGTTTACTGTTGCTGTGCGCCTCACTGGTCGAGGCCATATCTTCCTCTGCGCGCTCATTGCCCCTCCTTCCTCCTCGCTTTCCTCCCCTTGACACGCAGATTCTTCTGAACCTGTTTACTGTTGCTGTGCGCCTCACTGGTCGAGGCCATATCTTCCTCTGCGCGCTCATTGCCCCTCCTTCCTCCTCGCTTTCCTCCCCTTGACACGCAGATTCTTCTGAACCTGTTTACTGTTGCTGTGCGCCTCACTGGTCGAGGCCATATCTTCCTCTGCGCGCTCATTGCCCCTCCTTCCTCCTCGCTTTCCTCCCCTTGACACGCAGATTCTTCTGAACCTGTTTACTGTTGCTGTGCGCCTCACTGGTCGAGGCCATATCTTCCTCTGCGCGCTCATTGCCCCTCCTTCCTCCTCGCTTTCCTCCCCTTGACACGCAGATTCTTCTGAACCTGTTTACTGTTGCTGTGCGCCTCACTGGTCGAGGCCATATCTTCCTCTGCGCGCTCATTGCCCCTCCTTCCTCCTCGCTTTCCTCCCCTTGACACGCAGATTCTTCTGAACCTGTTTACTGTTGCTGTGCGCCTCACTGGTCGAGGCCATATCTTCCTCTGCGCGCTCATTGCCCCTCCTTCCTCCTCGCTTTCCTCCCCTTGACACGCAGATTCTTCTGAACCTGTTTACTGTTGCTGTGCGCCTCACTGGTCGAGGCCATATCTTCCTCTGCGCGCTCATTGCCCCTCCTTCCTCCTCGCTTTCCTCCCCTTGACACGCAGATTCTTCTGAACCTGTTTACTGTTGCTGTGCGCCTCACTGGTCGAGGCCATATCTTCCTCTGCGCGCTCATTGCCCCTCCTTCCTCCTCGCTTTCCTCCCCTTGACACGCAGATTCTTCTGAACCTGTTTACTGTTGCTGTGCGCCTCACTGGTCGAGGCCATATCTTCCTCTGCGCGCTCATTGCCCCTCCTTCCTCCTCGCTTTCCTCCCCTTGACACGCAGATTCTTCTGAACCTGTTTACTGTTGCTGTGCGCCTCACTGGTCGAGGCCATATCTTCCTCTGCGCGCTCATTGCCCCTCCTTCCTCCTCGCTTTCCTCCCCTTGACACGCAGATTCTTCTGAACCTGTTTACTGTTGCTGTGCGCCTCACTGGTCGAGGCCATATCTTCCTCTGCGCGCTCATTGCCCCTCCTTCCTCCTCGCTTTCCTCCCCTTGACACGCAGATTCTTCTGAACCTGTTTACTGTTGCTGTGCGCCTCACTGGTCGAGGCCATATCTTCCTCTGCGCGCTCATTGCCCCTCCTTCCTCCTCGCTTTCCTCCCCTTGACACGCAGATTCTTCTGAACCTGTTTACTGTTGCTGTGCGCCTCACTGGTCGAGGCCATATCTTCCTCTGCGCGCTCATTGCCCCTCCTTCCTCCTCGCTTTCCTCCCCTTGACACGCAGATTCTTCTGAACCTGTTTACTGTTGCTGTGCGCCTCACTGGTCGAGGCCATATCTTCCTCTGCGCGCTCATTGCCCCTCCTTCCTCCTCGCTTTCCTCCCCTTGACACGCAGATTCTTCTGAACCTGTTTACTGTTGCTGTGCGCCTCACTGGTCGAGGCCATATCTTCCTCTGCGCGCTCATTGCCCCTCCTTCCTCCTCGCTTTCCTCCCCTTGACACGCAGATTCTTCTGAACCTGTTTACTGTTGCTGTGCGCCTCACTGGTCGAGGCCATATCTTCCTCTGCGCGCTCATTGCCCCTCCTTCCTCCTCGCTTTCCTCCCCTTGACACGCAGATTCTTCTGAACCTGTTTACTGTTGCTGTGCGCCTCACTGGTCGAGGCCATATCTTCCTCTGCGCGCTCATTGCCCCTCCTTCCTCCTCGCTTTCCTCCCCTTGACACGCAGATTCTTCTGAACCTGTTTACTGTTGCTGTGCGCCTCACTGGTCGAGGCCATATCTTCCTCTGCGCGCTCATTGCCCCTCCTTCCTCCTCGCTTTCCTCCCCTTGACACGCAGATTCTTCTGAACCTGTTTACTGTTGCTGTGCGCCTCACTGGTCGAGGCCATATCTTCCTCTGCGCGCTCATTGCCCCTCCTTCCTCCTCGCTTTCCTCCCCTTGACACGCAGATTCTTCTGAACCTGTTTACTGTTGCTGTGCGCCTCACTGGTCGAGGCCATATCTTCCTCTGCGCGCTCATTGCCCCTCCTTCCTCCTCGCTTTCCTCCCCTTGACACGCAGATTCTTCTGAACCTGTTTACTGTTGCTGTGCGCCTCACTGGTCGAGGCCATATCTTCCTCTGCGCGCTCATTGCCCCTCCTTCCTCCTCGCTTTCCTCCCCTTGACACGCAGATTCTTCTGAACCTGTTTACTGTTGCTGTGCGCCTCACTGGTCGAGGCCATATCTTCCTCTGCGCGCTCATTGCCCCTCCTTCCTCCTCGCTTTCCTCCCCTTGACACGCAGATTCTTCTGAACCTGTTTACTGTTGCTGTGCGCCTCACTGGTCGAGGCCATATCTTCCTCTGCGCGCTCATTGCCCCTCCTTCCTCCTCGCTTTCCTCCCCTTGACACGCAGATTCTTCTGAACCTGTTTACTGTTGCTGTGCGCCTCACTGGTCGAGGCCATATCTTCCTCTGCGCGCTCATTGCCCCTCCTTCCTCCTCGCTTTCCTCCCCTTGACACGCAGATTCTTCTGAACCTGTTTACTGTTGCTGTGCGCCTCACTGGTCGAGGCCATATCTTCCTCTGCGCGCTCATTGCCCCTCCTTCCTCCTCGCTTTCCTCCCCTTGACACGCAGATTCTTCTGAACCTGTTTACTGTTGCTGTGCGCCTCACTGGTCGAGGCCATATCTTCCTCTGCGCGCTCATTGCCCCTCCTTCCTCCTCGCTTTCCTCCCCTTGACACGCAGATTCTTCTGAACCTGTTTACTGTTGCTGTGCGCCTCACTGGTCGAGGCCATATCTTCCTCTGCGCGCTCATTGCCCCTCCTTCCTCCTCGCTTTCCTCCCCTTGACACGCAGATTCTTCTGAACCTGTTTACTGTTGCTGTGCGCCTCACTGGTCGAGGCCATATCTTCCTCTGCGCGCTCATTGCCCCTCCTTCCTCCTCGCTTTCCTCCCCTTGACACGCAGATTCTTCTGAACCTGTTTACTGTTGCTGTGCGCCTCACTGGTCGAGGCCATATCTTCCTCTGCGCGCTCATTGCCCCTCCTTCCTCCTCGCTTTCCTCCCCTTGACACGCAGATTCTTCTGAACCTGTTTACTGTTGCTGTGCGCCTCACTGGTCGAGGCCATATCTTCCTCTGCGCGCTCATTGCCCCTCCTTCCTCCTCGCTTTCCTCCCCTTGACACGCAGATTCTTCTGAACCTGTTTACTGTTGCTGTGCGCCTCACTGGTCGAGGCCATATCTTCCTCTGCGCGCTCATTGCCCCTCCTTCCTCCTCGCTTTCCTCCCCTTGACACGCAGATTCTTCTGAACCTGTTTACTGTTGCTGTGCGCCTCACTGGTCGAGGCCATATCTTCCTCTGCGCGCTCATTGCCCCTCCTTCCTCCTCGCTTTCCTCCCCTTGACACGCAGATTCTTCTGAACCTGTTTACTGTTGCTGTGCGCCTCACTGGTCGAGGCCATATCTTCCTCTGCGCGCTCATTGCCCCTCCTTCCTCCTCGCTTTCCTCCCCTTGACACGCAGATTCTTCTGAACCTGTTTACTGTTGCTGTGCGCCTCACTGGTCGAGGCCATATCTTCCTCTGCGCGCTCATTGCCCCTCCTTCCTCCTCGCTTTCCTCCCCTTGACACGCAGATTCTTCTGAACCTGTTTACTGTTGCTGTGCGCCTCACTGGTCGAGGCCATATCTTCCTCTGCGCGCTCATTGCCCCTCCTTCCTCCTCGCTTTCCTCCCCTTGACACGCAGATTCTTCTGAACCTGTTTACTGTTGCTGTGCGCCTCACTGGTCGAGGCCATATCTTCCTCTGCGCGCTCATTGCCCCTCCTTCCTCCTCGCTTTCCTCCCCTTGACACGCAGATTCTTCTGAACCTGTTTACTGTTGCTGTGCGCCTCACTGGTCGAGGCCATATCTTCCTCTGCGCGCTCATTGCCCCTCCTTCCTCCTCGCTTTCCTCCCCTTGACACGCAGATTCTTCTGAACCTGTTTACTGTTGCTGTGCGCCTCACTGGTCGAGGCCATATCTTCCTCTGCGCGCTCATTGCCCCTCCTTCCTCCTCGCTTTCCTCCCCTTGACACGCAGATTCTTCTGAACCTGTTTACTGTTGCTGTGCGCCTCACTGGTCGAGGCCATATCTTCCTCTGCGCGCTCATTGCCCCTCCTTCCTCCTCGCTTTCCTCCCCTTGACACGCAGATTCTTCTGAACCTGTTTACTGTTGCTGTGCGCCTCACTGGTCGAGGCCATATCTTCCTCTGCGCGCTCATTGCCCCTCCTTCCTCCTCGCTTTCCTCCCCTTGACACGCAGATTCTTCTGAACCTGTTTACTGTTGCTGTGCGCCTCACTGGTCGAGGCCATATCTTCCTCTGCGCGCTCATTGCCCCTCCTTCCTCCTCGCTTTCCTCCCCTTGACACGCAGATTCTTCTGAACCTGTTTACTGTTGCTGTGCGCCTCACTGGTCGAGGCCATATCTTCCTCTGCGCGCTCATTGCCCCTCCTTCCTCCTCGCTTTCCTCCCCTTGACACGCAGATTCTTCTGAACCTGTTTACTGTTGCTGTGCGCCTCACTGGTCGAGGCCATATCTTCCTCTGCGCGCTCATTGCCCCTCCTTCCTCCTCGCTTTCCTCCCCTTGACACGCAGATTCTTCTGAACCTGTTTACTGTTGCTGTGCGCCTCACTGGTCGAGGCCATATCTTCCTCTGCGCGCTCATTGCCCCTCCTTCCTCCTCGCTTTCCTCCCCTTGACACGCAGATTCTTCTGAACCTGTTTACTGTTGCTGTGCGCCTCACTGGTCGAGGCCATATCTTCCTCTGCGCGCTCATTGCCCCTCCTTCCTCCTCGCTTTCCTCCCCTTGACACGCAGATTCTTCTGAACCTGTTTACTGTTGCTGTGCGCCTCACTGGTCGAGGCCATATCTTCCTCTGCGCGCTCATTGCCCCTCCTTCCTCCTCGCTTTCCTCCCCTTGACACGCAGATTCTTCTGAACCTGTTTACTGTTGCTGTGCGCCTCACTGGTCGAGGCCATATCTTCCTCTGCGCGCTCATTGCCCCTCCTTCCTCCTCGCTTTCCTCCCCTTGACACGCAGATTCTTCTGAACCTGTTTACTGTTGCTGTGCGCCTCACTGGTCGAGGCCATATCTTCCTCTGCGCGCTCATTGCCCCTCCTTCCTCCTCGCTTTCCTCCCCTTGACACGCAGATTCTTCTGAACCTGTTTACTGTTGCTGTGCGCCTCACTGGTCGAGGCCATATCTTCCTCTGCGCGCTCATTGCCCCTCCTTCCTCCTCGCTTTCCTCCCCTTGACACGCAGATTCTTCTGAACCTGTTTACTGTTGCTGTGCGCCTCACTGGTCGAGGCCATATCTTCCTCTGCGCGCTCATTGCCCCTCCTTCCTCCTCGCTTTCCTCCCCTTGACACGCAGATTCTTCTGAACCTGTTTACTGTTGCTGTGCGCCTCACTGGTCGAGGCCATATCTTCCTCTGCGCGCTCATTGCCCCTCCTTCCTCCTCGCTTTCCTCCCCTTGACACGCAGATTCTTCTGAACCTGTTTACTGTTGCTGTGCGCCTCACTGGTCGAGGCCATATCTTCCTCTGCGCGCTCATTGCCCCTCCTTCCTCCTCGCTTTCCTCCCCTTGACACGCAGATTCTTCTGAACCTGTTTACTGTTGCTGTGCGCCTCACTGGTCGAGGCCATATCTTCCTCTGCGCGCTCATTGCCCCTCCTTCCTCCTCGCTTTCCTCCCCTTGACACGCAGATTCTTCTGAACCTGTTTACTGTTGCTGTGCGCCTCACTGGTCGAGGCCATATCTTCCTCTGCGCGCTCATTGCCCCTCCTTCCTCCTCGCTTTCCTCCCCTTGACACGCAGATTCTTCTGAACCTGTTTACTGTTGCTGTGCGCCTCACTGGTCGAGGCCATATCTTCCTCTGCGCGCTCATTGCCCCTCCTTCCTCCTCGCTTTCCTCCCCTTGACACGCAGATTCTTCTGAACCTGTTTACTGTTGCTGTGCGCCTCACTGGTCGAGGCCATATCTTCCTCTGCGCGCTCATTGCCCCTCCTTCCTCCTCGCTTTCCTCCCCTTGACACGCAGATTCTTCTGAACCTGTTTACTGTTGCTGTGCGCCTCACTGGTCGAGGCCATATCTTCCTCTGCGCGCTCATTGCCCCTCCTTCCTCCTCGCTTTCCTCCCCTTGACACGCAGATTCTTCTGAACCTGTTTACTGTTGCTGTGCGCCTCACTGGTCGAGGCCATATCTTCCTCTGCGCGCTCATTGCCCCTCCTTCCTCCTCGCTTTCCTCCCCTTGACACGCAGATTCTTCTGAACCTGTTTACTGTTGCTGTGCGCCTCACTGGTCGAGGCCATATCTTCCTCTGCGCGCTCATTGCCCCTCCTTCCTCCTCGCTTTCCTCCCCTTGACACGCAGATTCTTCTGAACCTGTTTACTGTTGCTGTGCGCCTCACTGGTCGAGGCCATATCTTCCTCTGCGCGCTCATTGCCCCTCCTTCCTCCTCGCTTTCCTCCCCTTGACACGCAGATTCTTCTGAACCTGTTTACTGTTGCTGTGCGCCTCACTGGTCGAGGCCATATCTTCCTCTGCGCGCTCATTGCCCCTCCTTCCTCCTCGCTTTCCTCCCCTTGACACGCAGATTCTTCTGAACCTGTTTACTGTTGCTGTGCGCCTCACTGGTCGAGGCCATATCTTCCTCTGCGCGCTCATTGCCCCTCCTTCCTCCTCGCTTTCCTCCCCTTGACACGCAGATTCTTCTGAACCTGTTTACTGTTGCTGTGCGCCTCACTGGTCGAGGCCATATCTTCCTCTGCGCGCTCATTGCCCCTCCTTCCTCCTCGCTTTCCTCCCCTTGACACGCAGATTCTTCTGAACCTGTTTACTGTTGCTGTGCGCCTCACTGGTCGAGGCCATATCTTCCTCTGCGCGCTCATTGCCCCTCCTTCCTCCTCGCTTTCCTCCCCTTGACACGCAGATTCTTCTGAACCTGTTTACTGTTGCTGTGCGCCTCACTGGTCGAGGCCATATCTTCCTCTGCGCGCTCATTGCCCCTCCTTCCTCCTCGCTTTCCTCCCCTTGACACGCAGATTCTTCTGAACCTGTTTACTGTTGCTGTGCGCCTCACTGGTCGAGGCCATATCTTCCTCTGCGCGCTCATTGCCCCTCCTTCCTCCTCGCTTTCCTCCCCTTGACACGCAGATTCTTCTGAACCTGTTTACTGTTGCTGTGCGCCTCACTGGTCGAGGCCATATCTTCCTCTGCGCGCTCATTGCCCCTCCTTCCTCCTCGCTTTCCTCCCCTTGACACGCAGATTCTTCTGAACCTGTTTACTGTTGCTGTGCGCCTCACTGGTCGAGGCCATATCTTCCTCTGCGCGCTCATTGCCCCTCCTTCCTCCTCGCTTTCCTCCCCTTGACACGCAGATTCTTCTGAACCTGTTTACTGTTGCTGTGCGCCTCACTGGTCGAGGCCATATCTTCCTCTGCGCGCTCATTGCCCCTCCTTCCTCCTCGCTTTCCTCCCCTTGACACGCAGATTCTTCTGAACCTGTTTACTGTTGCTGTGCGCCTCACTGGTCGAGGCCATATCTTCCTCTGCGCGCTCATTGCCCCTCCTTCCTCCTCGCTTTCCTCCCCTTGACACGCAGATTCTTCTGAACCTGTTTACTGTTGCTGTGCGCCTCACTGGTCGAGGCCATATCTTCCTCTGCGCGCTCATTGCCCCTCCTTCCTCCTCGCTTTCCTCCCCTTGACACGCAGATTCTTCTGAACCTGTTTACTGTTGCTGTGCGCCTCACTGGTCGAGGCCATATCTTCCTCTGCGCGCTCATTGCCCCTCCTTCCTCCTCGCTTTCCTCCCCTTGACACGCAGATTCTTCTGAACCTGTTTACTGTTGCTGTGCGCCTCACTGGTCGAGGCCATATCTTCCTCTGCGCGCTCATTGCCCCTCCTTCCTCCTCGCTTTCCTCCCCTTGACACGCAGATTCTTCTGAACCTGTTTACTGTTGCTGTGCGCCTCACTGGTCGAGGCCATATCTTCCTCTGCGCGCTCATTGCCCCTCCTTCCTCCTCGCTTTCCTCCCCTTGACACACAGAGTCTTCTGAACCTGTTTACTGTTGCTGTGCGCCTCACTGGTCGAGGCCATATCTTCCTCTGCGCGCTCATTGCCCCTCCTTCCTCCTCGCTTTCCTCCCCTTGACACGCAGATTCTTCTGAACCTGTTTACTGTTGCTGTGCGCCTCACTGGTCGAGGCCATATCTTCCTCTGCGCGCTCATTGCCCCTCCTTCCTCCTCGCTTTCCTCCCCTTGACACGCAGATTCTTCTGAACCTGTTTACTGTTGCTGTGCGCCTCACTGGTCGAGGCCATATCTTCCTCTGCGCGCTCATTGCCCCTCCTTCCTCCTCGCTTTCCTCCCCTTGACACGCAGATTCTTCTGAACCTGTTTACTGTTGCTGTGCGCCTCACTGATCGGCCATATCTTCCTCTGCGCGCTCATTGCCCCTCCTTCCTCCTCGCTTTCCTCCCCTTGACATTCAGATTCTTCTGAACCTGTTTGCTGTTGCTGTGCGCCTCACTGGTCGAGGCCATATCTTCCTCTGCGCGCGCATCGCCTTCGACCCTCCCTAACCCCTCTCCCTGAGTCTCCACCCCCTCCCTCCTTCCCCACTACCCGTGCAGATTCTTCTGAACCTCTTCACTGTCGCTGTCCGCCTCGCCGACAGAGGCCACATCTTCCTCTGCGTGTTCATTGCCCCTCCATAACCCCATAACCCCCCACTCCCCTTTGCAGATTCTTCTGAACCTCTTCACTGTCGCTGTTCGCCTTACCGATCGGGGCCACATCTTCCTCTGCGTGCGCGTCGCCTTCGACTCTCCCCACAAACCAGCAGGCGCAGCAGCAGGGTCAGGAGCAGCAGCAGGAGCAGCAGGCGAAAAGGGCAAAGGCAGAGACCCGCAGCAGCAGGGGGAGGCGCAGGGGGAAGGGGATGGAGGGGAGGAGGAGAGAGAGAGGGCAGCACGGGGGAAAACATCCCTCATGAAGGGCGAGCACCTGACTCTGAGCGGGTTACCAGCAGTGGACGGCAGTAACAGCTGGCCCGCCGTCTGTGAGATGCTGAAGCAGCAGGAGAACCGCCTCCGAAAGACACCCGCTGGCGGTGCTGCTGCTGGTACTGCTGCTGCTGCTACTGCTGCTGCTGCTGCTCCTGCGGCTGTCGCTGCTTCTGGCAGTGGCGGTGTCGGCGGCGGTGGTACTACTGCTGTTGCTACAGCGGCAAATGCTGCTCCTGGCGCCGCTGCTGCTGCTGCTGGGGGTGCATCTGGAACAGGGGCAAGGACAGGGGGAGCAGAGAGGCGGAGGAGGGGGATCAGGCTGGTGTTTTGTTTGGAGGACACGGGGGCGGGTCTTCCGGGGGAGGTGCTGGCAGCGAGGGAGCGGCCGTTTGAGGCGGTTCAGATGAAGCTGCAGCAGAAGTATGCCGGCGTGCCGCTGCTGCTGTGCTTTGCTGAGAGGTGAGTGGGTTATCTATGCTGGTGTGCTGCTGCCCCTGCTGCTGCAGCCCCTGCTGCTGCAGCCCCTGCTGCCGCTTCTGCCGCTGCTGCTGTGCGTCTGAGAGGTGAGTGAGTGACGGCGAAGGAGGGGGGTCAGGCTGGTGTGTTGTTTGGAGGACACGGGGGCGGGGCTGCCAGAGGAAGTGCTGGCAGCGAGGGAGCGGCCGTTTGAGGCGGTTCAGATGAAGCTGCAGCAGAAGTATGCCGGCGTGCCGCTGCTGCTGTGCTTTGCTGAGAGGTGAGCGGTTATCTATGCTGGTGTGATGCTGCCCCTGCTGCTGCAGCCCCTGCTGCCGCTGGTGTTTTATTTTGAGGACACGGGGACGGGGCTGCCAGAGGAAATGCTGGCAGCGAGGGAGCGGCCGTTCGAGGCGGTTCAGATGAAGCTGCAGCAGAAGTATGCGGGTGTGCCGCTGCTGCTGTGCTTCGCTGAGAGGTGGGTAACCCACATGTCTTGTCTTGTCTTCTTGTCTATCGTGAAAACCGTAGACACACACACCAGTGCACCTACTTTCAGATGCTTGAACCGAGTCAGGCTTTCTTTTGATTTGAGACGTCTCAAAACACGTGTATGAAGAAGATTTGATTTGAGACGTCTCAAAACACGTGTATGAAGATTTGTTTTGAGACGTCTCAAAACACACCAGCGCACCTACTTTCAGATGCTTGAACCGAGTCAGGCTTTCCCCCCTCCCCTCATCTCCCCTTTCCCTCTCCTCCTTCCTTCCCCCTTCCACCTCTACCCCCTCAGGCTCGTCAACTCCATGTCAGGACAAATGTCGCTATCCACGCGCGTCAACACCGGCACCACCGTCACCTTTGACGTGCTCCTGGACCAGCCCCCCCCAGGTGCCCCCTCCCCCAGCACCAGCAGCGCCAGCAGCGGCGGCTCAGCCGGGGGCGTCGGAGCAGGAGGAGGAGGAGGAGGGGGAGGAGCAGCGGCGGTAGCGGCAGGGGGGGCGGTGCCGCGGGTGTTCCACATAGGGTACGGGGCGATAGGGGACGATCAGCACGCGGAGTGTGCGGGGCTGAGGGCGAAGCTGAGGGGCATGCGGTGTCTGGTGGTGGATGGGCGGCCTGTGAGGCAGCAGGTGACTGCGACCTACCTGGCTCGCATGGGGCTCCGAGTTGATCTTTCAGACAGCGTCCCTGCTGCTGCTTTGGCTCTGAGGCACTCCCGACACCTCCCAGGTGGGTGACTGACTATTAGTGGTTGATAAGGTACGGGGCAATAGGGGGGCCGAGCAGCTGAGGGCATGAGGTGTCTGGTGGTGGATGGGCGGCCTGTGAGGCAGCAGGTGACTGCCACGTACCTTGCTCGCATGGGCCTCCGCGTTGACCTCTCAGACAGCGTCCCTGCTGCTGCGCTGGCGCTCAGGCACTCCCGACATCTGCCAGGTAGGTGACTGACTGGTAGTGGTTGAAAGTGGCCGGTGAGGCAGCAGGTGACTGCCACGTACCTGGCCCGCATGGGGCTCCGCGTTGACCTTTCTGACAGCGTCCCTGCTGCTGCCCTGGCGCTGCGGCACTCCAGGCACTTGCCTGGTAAGTAATTGGTGGGTGGTTGGTTGTTAGGATGAGCAGCATTTCGACACGGCAGGTGACAGGTAGTAAGGCAGCAGGTGACTGCCACGTACCTGACTCGCATGGGTCTCCGCGTTGACCTCTCTGACAGCGTGCCTGCTGCTGCGCTCACGCTCAGGCACTCCAGGCACCTCCCAGGTGGGTGATTGGCTGATGGTAGACATAGCCTACAGGGTGATAGGTAACGAGCCGCAAGCGGGGTGGTGGATGCAGATGCGGACGGGGCAAATTACAGACACTCACTCCCCTTCCCATGCTCCCTCCATCCATTCCCCTTGTTTCACTCGCAGATCAAGGCCTGGTGAACAGAAAGAGCCGATGGGATATATGGTGGTGGTGGATGCAGATGCGGACGGGGCAAGCCAAGGCACTCCTCTCCTCACTCACCCCTCCCCACCCTCCATTTGCCTCACATACACTCCCACACCCACACACTCGCCCCTCACAGGCCACGGTTTAGTGAACAGCAAGAGCCGGTGGGATATGGTGGTGGTGGATGCAGATGCGGACGGGCCGGGCCAATTAGAAGACACTCACCCACCCTTTCCCAACCCTCCTTTCACCCCTACACACGGATTCCCCATCCACACACACATTCCAGGGCCTGGTGAATCGAAAGAGCTGGTGGGATATGGTGGTGGTGGATGCAGAGGCGGACGGGCCGAGCCAAGGCACCCCTCACCCTTTTCCCTGGTTTTTTCATCCCCCTTGTTACACATGCAGGCCAGGGTTTAGTGAACAGAAAGAGCCGGTGGGATATGGTGGTGGTGGATGCAGATGCGGACGGGCCAGGCACGGGGATAGAGCTGGGGCGCATGGTGCAGCAGCTGAAGGAGCTGAGGGAGGCGTGGGAGGCCACCCCTATCGTGCCTAAACTGCTCCTTCTCACTCAGGTGAAGAGTTAGAAAGGGGAGGAGGGAGGCTGAGAGGTGTTCTTTCAAATGGGTTCAATCGAGATTGGGACGGGCCGGGGACGGGGACGGGGATAGAGCTAGGGCGCATGGTGCAGCAGCTGAAGGAACTGAGAGAGGCGTGGGAAGCCACCCCTATTGTGCCGAAGCTGCTGCTTTTGACCCAGGTCAGGGAGGGGGAGGGAGGGGGGAGGGGGGAAGGGGAAAGCGGGGCGGGATGGGGGTTGCAAACACTTCAAAACTTGGGAGGCCACCCCCATTGTGCCGAAGCTGCTGCTGCTGTCACAGGTGCTGCATATTGTCCCATGAATGTGGTGGGGAATAGTTAAAGTTACCTATTCCTCACTTAACCGTGAACTTCATAATCCATTGACCCTCATATCCATGTATGATCTGGAAGCAGAGGCAGCGAGGCACTCATTCATTCTCATACCCATGTACCTATCGTCCTCCTCTCTCCTCTTCCCCATCCTGCGCACCACTCTGCACCGCACTGAACCAGACCACAAATGACGATCTGGAGGCAGAGGCAGCGAGGCACGGATTTTCATGCATCATGCTCAAGCCTCTCAGGGCTGCCACCATGGCCACAGCTCTCCTGCAGGTAAGCCTGGTGCAGGTATATCTGGCACATGGCGCATGGCCACAGCTCTCCTGCATTTCCTGTCTCCCACCTACCCCGCATCCGCCACCTTTCTCCTCTTGCCTACCCTCTCCCTCCTCTCTCCTACCGTCTCCTCTTTCAATCTCCCCCAAAGGCGCTCGGGCTGAATCCCAGGGAGACAACAGCGTTGGCCACCAGGCGAAGGCAGCTGCTGCTGCGGCTGTGCCTCAAGGGCAAGCGAGTGCTGGTGGTCGACCACCACTACATCACTCCCATCATTTCACTCATCCCTCTTCTGCCCGCCCTTCCTCTCTCCCCTTGCCCTTCCTGCTGTTCCTGCATTCCCTCTCTTCCTCCACCTCTCCCACCCACCTCCTCGCTCTCTCCTGCCCTCTGTTTTTCTCCCAAACCCAAAGGCGCTCGGGCTGAACCCGCGGGAGACAACAGCGTTGGCTACCAGGCGAAGGCAGCTGCTGCTGCGGCTGTGCCTCAAGGGCAAGCGGGTGCTGGTGGTAGACCACCACTACATCACGCGCAAGGCGGCTGCTGAGCTGGTTTCACACTTTGCTGACGTGGTCGTGGCCGTTGACAGCGCAGCAGAGGCCCTCTCGCGACTCGCTCCTCTGCCGCACTCCTTCCAGCTCATCCTCGTTAATATCCGACTCGCTGACATGCCGGGGTAAGGGTTGGGGTGCTAGGAAGAGGGGGAGGGGTAGGGGTTGGGCGAGGCTGCAAGTGCACACCTGCACACCCATTGTTACCGCACTCCTTCCAGCTCATCCTCGTTAATATCCGACTCGCTGACATGCCAGGGTAAGGGGTGGGGTGCTGGGTTGGGGTGCTAGGACGAGGGGAGCTGTGGTGGATGCTGCAAGTGCACTCATGCACACCCATCGTTACCGCACTCCTTCCAGCTTGTCCTCGTTAACATCCGACTCGCTGACATGTTAGGGTAAGTGCTACTGACTGGTGGGGTGGTTGGGGTTGGGTTTGGCGTGGAGTGGAGTGGAGTGGAGTGGAGTGCGGTCGGGTGGGGTGGAGTGTGCCGTCCACTTCATTGAGAGGCAGAGCAGAACAAATTCAACCAACACATGCACACACAAGTCCATTCACACACTCACATCTCTCTTTCACCTCCGCATCCCTCAACCCTCCCCAACACTCCCACCCACCCACCCCCCTCCCACCCCATCTCCCCCTTCCAGCTTTGAATTCACGGAGGAGGTGCGGCGCTGAGAGGCAGAGCACAAGAAGGCGGAGCCCCACCTGTCTTACCATGCGCGTCTCTCCTCTCACCCCCACATCCCAACCGCCGCCCTTTCCAAACCTTCCCCGCCTACTCCAACCCCCTTCCCGAGCTTTGAGTTCACGGAGGAGGTGCGGCGCTGAGAGGCGGAGCACAACAAGGCGGAAGTCCACCTGACAAGCATAACACTCTCACTCACATCTCTTCTTCTTCACCTCCACTCAAATCAACCCTTCCCTCCCTCACCCACCACAGCTTTGAGTTCACGGAGGAGATGCGGCGCCGAGAGGCCGAGCACAGCAAAGCAGAGGTCCAACGGTGGGATTTGACCCGAATTCATGGACCCTCCCCAACACCAACTCCCCGCTCTTCCCCCCGTTCCCCCACAGCTTTGAGTTCACAGAGGAGGTGCGGCGCCGAGAGGCGGAGCACAACAAAGCAGAGGTCCAACGGTGGGGCGCCACGTCAGCGCAGAGAATCCGCGTGCCGATCCTGGGGTTGGTGTCGGACATGCACCCTGAGATGGTGGCGCGGTGGCGGGAAGTGGGCATGGATGGGCTGTTGACCACCCCCATTGACGAAGCCCAGTTGCTGACGGTTGCTTCCAGGCTGTTCAAACCAGCAGAGCAGCACTAAAGCCTGTGCAGTGTCCACCCTCATCGCTGGTGTCGGACGTGGACCCTGAGATGGTGGCGCGCTGGCGCGAGGTGGGCATGGATGGGCTGTTGACTACTCCGATTGATGAAGCCCAGTTGCTGACAGTGGCTTCTAGGCTGTTCAAGCCAGCAGAGCAGCACTAGACAGGACTCACATACACAAACATGCTGAGTTGTGTGGTGGTTGACTGTCCTGCTTGCGTGCTTGGTTGATTACTGCACCAAGGCCTGTCCCGTCTGAAAGAAATTATACGCACTTGTTTGATTGTGACACGCGACTTGGTCAACAAATGAGCAAGCATGTTGTGGCATGAGCCAATGAACGCCTATAACGCGGATGCACAATACCTAGCTGCAGTGCAGTGTGAGGATACATGTGCAGCTAGCTAGCCAGACAATGGTACAAAATTGAATGGATAATACCGTAGCCTCTCATATATCAAACACTAGTCATATAGAGTCCACTATGAAGCTTGCGCAGAGGTAAGAACGGAGGGGAGAGTGGGCAATTCAGGAGGAACCATGGACGCCTAATATATGAGAGACCATGGGCTGGGAGAGTGGGAGTTGGCGCTATTCGTGCAGCCTTATTCATTATCAACATTGGCTGCTCCAATGGAGGGTGGAGTTTGGGAGGATGCTGGCAATGCTGCTGCGCTGAAAGAGGGCGGACACAGGTCGTGGTGTAGGCTGTGGGCGGCAATGGCGAAAAGTGGACGGCGATGGTGGAATGTGAGCGGCGATGGTGGTACGTGTGAGCGGGGATGACGTTATACATGGGTGGCACTGGGAAGTCACGTGGTACTAAGTGGCAGGGAATGCCACAGGTTGGAAAATCAATACTAAAGCACCACTAAGGCAGTGGCAGCACTAGGGCAGTGGCAGCGGTGGAGCGGCGGGGCGGTGGGGCGGTGGCGCGACTAAGGCAGAGGCTCCTGCACGTTTCTAAGGCGGTTGAGGTGCAGGTAGACGTCAGTGCCATAGCCCTCCATGGACACCACCTGCAGGTCGCCCCCAAAGTATCGTGCATACAGCCGACTGATGGGCAGCCCATAGCCGTACCCCGCCCTGCTCCACACATATTACGATGGGTACAATACACGGGGCGCAAGAGGGGGCAACCGCAATGAGTTGAAGTGGATGCAGGCAAGAGTCGCAAGCGGTGGCGGCAAGCGGTGGCAAGGGGTGGTGAGGGGTGGCGAGTGGTGGTGAGGGGTGGCAAGGGGTGACAAGGGGTGACAAGGGGTGGAAAGGGTTGGAAAGGGGTGGCAAGGGGTGACGTACATGACAGTGGGCATCTCGTGTAGCTGGTTGGCAGCAGCGATGGGCGAGTGGGCCGTGGTGTAGAGGTACGTCCAGATCTTGGGGAGCCCACTGCGCGGAATGCCCCCACCTTCGTCCGAAATCTGCAAGCACAAGAAAACGAGGTGGGGAGGGAGGTGGAGGGGTTACGATACGATGCAACGTGGTGAAACACAGTCTGAACCAAAAGATGTCCAATCACACGACTCAATGAACATGCTCAAACGAATCATACTCAAGGTACGCACCTTGATGGTGACATCCTCCATGCCATCGGCCACAATGAGGCGGATGAGTGGCGGGTCATGGTCGGCATCGTATGATGTACCATTATACACTAAATAAGCACCTTCATGCTGCAAACCCTCTGCACACCTCAATCCTCCCATCCTCCACGCACCTTAATGGTTACATCCTCCATGCCGTCAGCCACAATGAGGCGGATGGGCGGCGGGTCATGGTCGGCATCAGCAAACCGTTCCTGCACGGCACGCAGCGAGTTCTTCACGAGCTCAAACAGCATCTGGTGCAGATGGGCCGGCACGTAGCTGCAGTGGAGTGCGGTGCAAAGGGGTGCGGATGGGTGGGGTGGGGGGGAATGGGACGGGGGTATTGAGGGCATGGCTCTCAAGACGCTCCTGCACAGCACGCAGGGAGTTATTCACGAGCTCAAACAGCATCTGGTGCAGATGGGCCGGCACATAGCTGTATTGGGAGATGGTGATGGGTGGTTGATGGAGAGATGAGTGACAGAGAGAAATGGGTAGAAGAGAGATGAGGGGCAGGGGAATGAGTGCCAGGGACATGAGGGGCAGGGGAATGAGTGCCAGGGAGATGGGTGGCAGGGGAGTGGCATGCCATGCCCGACTGCTGAGTAACGTACGCGAATCTGAGGTCGGGGTCGCCGTAGATGTGCACGTCGGGGGCAGAGCCGTACGTGCGCATGCATGTTGTGTGAGGGCATGAGTGAGTGAGAGTTGATTAGTGTTGTGCAAGAACATACGCGAATCTGAGGTCGGGGTCGCCATAGATGTGCACGACGGGGGCAGAGCCGTACGTGCGCATGCATGTTGTGTGAGGGCATGAGTGAGTGACAGTTGATTAGTGTCGTGCAAGAACATACGCGAATCTGAGGTCGGGGTCGCCATAGATGTGCACGTCGGGGGCAGAGCCGTACGTTCGCATGCATGCTGACCGCGCATCGTCCACTGCGTTCCGTGCCACCTCCACTGGCGACACCTTCGTGCAGATCAGGCTGGGACGCGAAATATTTGGGGAGAACAGAGAATGAGAGAGAGGGAGAGGACACGTTGTTGACAACACGTACCACCAACTCTGGGGATACCGTTGTGTGGTGCACATCAGACTGGGCATGGGGGAAGGGGGGAATGGGGGCTTCGAATGCGGCAAAAACTGTGGAAATACCCTGTGTAATGAGGTGGTATACCCTATATAGTGAGGCGGTGGCGACGGTTTATGGAGCGCGACGTGTTGGCCAATGAGCATACGGATGCCTATCCGCGACATGTAGAAGCGATCCTGAACACACACGGCACAGATGTGGGGAGAAATGAAATGAAAGCGCAAGCACGTTAGCACCGCGTCGGGTTTGGAGCAAACAAAAACCACAACAGCCGTCAACAAGCATCACAAGACAATGGATAAGCAGCAGCGAGCTGCAGCAAGCTGCAGCGGCAACAGCAGGAGACTGACCAGGAATTGGTGGATCTCGGGCATGCTATTGAGCCCCTGCCTCGTGCTCCCGGTCATTTTGAGTCGACTCAAGAAGTGTGTTTTGAGTCGACTCAAAACACACCAGACACAGCAAGCTGCAGCAGCGGCAGCGGGCGACTGACCAGGAACTGGTGGATCTCGGGCACGCTGTCGAGTCCCTACCTCGTGCTGCCCTCAACCATGTCCCTCTTGAGCTCGCAGCAAGCAACGCTATGCGAATATGAAGCAGCAGCAGCAGCAGCAGCAGCAGCAACAGCAGGAGACTGACCAGGAACTGGTGGATTTCGGGCATGCTGTCGAGCCCCTGCCTCGTGCTGCCCTCAACCATGTCCCTCTTGAGCTCGCAGCAAGCAACGCTATGCGAATAAGAAGCAGCAGCAACAACAACAGCAGCAGGAGACTGACCAGGAACTGGTGGATTTCGGGCATGCTGTCGAGCCCCTGCCTCGTGCTGCCCGTCACCATGTCCCTCTTGAGCTCGCTCACCCCCATCGCCACTGTCGGCATCACATTGTTGTGCCGCATCCTCACCTGGTCAACACCAGTCAACCGGGTCAACGCAAGGCCAAGTCAGCTCAAGTCAACCAGGTCGATGCAAATTATGCAAATGAATGGCAGTAAGAAACGCAAGTCAGGAATTTCCCCGTCCATACTAAACGAACAAGCGTGTCCAGTCCAGTCTAGTAAGACACTGGAAGCGGCGCCATGGTTCTTCTGCTCCACCAGTCTATGCTATCCCACGCTTTGTGCTAACACCTCCTGCTCGCCTGCTTGATCATTCTAGCCACTCCTTGTATCCTCCTGCACTACAGAAGCTCGCTCACTGTCTGTCGCTGCCTTCCCTGCACCAATACTCTAATCCGATTCTTAAGACGGCTTGCAAAGCACTCGATTCCAGCTCTTGCTGACCTGGTCTAGCAGCTCTGTGAAGCGCATCCCTTCCCTGGCGACTTTTGAGGCGCCTCAATAGCTTTCTTAATCGACTGGACTATCAGCTTCCCTTGCTCGACTGATCTAGCAGCTTGCGATGCTCACCTGGTCTAGCAGCTCTGTGAAGCGCATCTCTTCCCTGGCGTTCTCAATGGGCGGGAACTGGTGGATGTCCTTGAACGAGTCCACGTACCAGTCTCGCACCTGACAGGACGGGAATGGACAAGGGAATAGGGCCACGGAGCACGAGGCGAACGAGCAAGGCATGAGGAGAAAGAAGGCCGGGAGGTGAGAAACGGAACTGGTGGATGTCCTTGAACGTGTCCATGACGGAAAACGGAGAGGTACACGCGTTTACGAGTCGTCTCGACACTTCCTCCAACACGTCCAGCACGCTTTGCGGAACCCCTTACCTTCAGAATGGGAGCTTTATCCGACAAGCCGTATGGGAGATTTTCGAGTTCCGTGACGCGATGAGCGAGTCTCACGGGGAGCTCGTGGTGCAGGAACTGCGCCGCTGTGATGAGATTCCGCTCCGTGGGATACGAGCCGTGCGCCATCATGTATTTAAGGCTGACTCCTGTTTGCTTTTTCGACGCGCATTTGTGTATCTGCAAGCATCATATACAGGAATAGTAGGAATTTCCATAAAAAAACACAAACGAGAAAAAAGTACAACGAAACATAACGAGAATGAAAATGTGAAGACGAATACGAGGCAACGTTGTGAAGACATGACAGTACGAATATTGTTTGAATCGGCTAGAAGAGGAGGGTCAAGAACGCACATCGGCTAGAACACTGGAGCACAGCGTGTGCGACAGCTTTCTAACAGGTGACTTGGCTGCAGCTGTCGTCATCACGACGCCTCTGATGTTACCAATCTGTTGTCAAGGCCGTCTCCAAACACTGGAGGGACTTTTGAGTCGACTCAAGAATCAATCTGTTGTCAAGGCCGCCTCCAAACACTTGAAGGAAGATTGCACTGAAAAATCACCGACACACCAACTTGGAGGAACGAATTCTCTACAACCGGAAACTCGAAAAATTGCTAGTTCATCTTCGAGAACTGCTACTAAACGCTACGACATGTCCCTAACTGATGATGCTGGTTTTGCATCCAACTCATGCTAGCCAACTGTAACTGCGTTCCCTTATCGCTGGTAGAGACGGGAGCTTGCCAGACGAGAAACTCCAGTGCAGTTCACTTCACTCAGGCTCGTCAGTCGCTGATCAAAAGCACACACACGTAGGGAAACGAGCATCTACTTGCACTGAAAGTCTCATATACATGAGACTGAACTGAACTCAACGAGCAAGCAGAGCTTGCGAAGGTGATCAACAGTTCCGACAATTTCGGATGTGTGGAGCAGACGGGAGATTTCAGCAAGGATAAAGATGATTCTTCTGGTACGAATCGGTTCTGTCCGGTTGAGTTAAGTATCATTGGAAAAGAGCCATAGGGAGTTCCGTGAAGCAAGGAGTACCAGGAACTTGGTCGGGCCACCTCGAAGAGCCGAGCCTAAATGAATGCGCTGCCAGCCTTTCAACCGCAAATGTTCATCGCATGTGCCCGAGGACCCGAAATGCTCCGTCCGCAAAAAGGCAGATTCTTGGACCGCCCAAAGAGCACTGGCCGCCAGCCGCTCATTTCCCGCAATTCCGTAAAATGGGCGCTGCATTCTGACCGTCCGAATCAAGCTGAAAAGTAGGACAAATACGGTGTTATATTGGGTGGAAGTCTAAAGCTTTTCTTTGTGTACAGTTGTAACACCAATTGCATCTGCGTGTGAGGAGCTTGTCGTTACGGATTTTTTAGGGGGGACTCAAATATGCCACGTCAAGAGGCAAGTGCGTGATTTCCACGCGAATGGGATGAAGGGGGGCCCCGAGTTTCCTACGAAGGAATTTCCAGGGATGATGTGTGGTGGTCCCTGCACCAAGAGATTTTCCCCCTAGTCACATGGCTCTTTCGCTGCGCTGGACGAAGTGCTTTCTGCGCCTATCGTACGCTCGCAATCCCCTGCGGACCACACAAGCGCCAAGGTGGATAGGCCCCTGACACGACAGATCCAGCATACGTCACGTCAGACACAACACAATGCAGCGCAATCAGAGCAGAAATGCTTTCGTTTTTATAGCGTGGGCGAGTCCTCACTAAGAACCATAAAAAGGGAAGTTCCTTCCACACAAATGTCACAAGCATTCTAACACCTTTTGTCGAAGTAGGCTGGAGTAAATCGCATAATTATTATTGACAAAGCGCCTTACGTTCCATGTTTGTTGGTTGCCACAAGCAAAAGGCAATGCCCTTATTTCTCAACGGTGGCACCGTTGAGTAAGATCTTTGACGAAATTTATGCCAGTGAACTAATAATTGGCCATAACTTAGCACCCTTGTCGGATGACACACATGCGCCCCGATTACCGAAAACCGACATAGGGACCACCACTATCCCCACTCGTACTGGTACCATGACCAGCATACTCATCATAAACATAACTGTTATCACTACCGTTGTCCTCCGGCTCCACAGGAAACAAATCCTCCTCCACCTCCTCATACTGAACTACCTTTTTCTTACCACCACGTTTCCCACCAATCCCAGCTCCAGAGCCGGCATCCCGCATCCCGACACTATCGCTTACGATCCGGCTGGATCCAGCACTCCCCACCCCCACCGCTGCAGGCGAAGCAACAAAGGAGCTTATGTTCCTCCCACTTGCACTGCGCCTGGTACTCCTGCTTCCTGCTTTTCCAGGGTAAATAACCTCCCCGCCCGCAGCCGCCCCGTGCCATCTTTCTGCCTGCTCGTTATACCCCACGCTCATGCTGTCCTTAAGGCCCGCGCTTTCACTGTACCCAGTGCTCATACTGTCAGTAAAACCCATGCTCATGCTGTCCTTAAAGCCCGAGCTCATGCTGTCATAACAGCCGGAACTGCCACCTTCGGCGTACCCCGCACTCATACTGTCCTTAAAGCCTGTGCCCGCACCGCCACTAAAGCCCATGCTCGCACTATCCTTAAAGCCTGTGCTCATGCTTTCCCTCATCCCGCTGCTAACCCTAGACCCTGGCCCCAGGCAATCCCCCAGTGAACTCTGTCCCCTGCTGGCACGGCTCTTGGTTGCCTTGGGCTTGAACCGTGAGACAGAGGAGGGTGGGGAGGAGCAGGGAGCAGAGGCGATGGAGTTGGAGGGGGAGAGCATGGCTGCATGGAAAGCCTCGGGCGGTTGGCTCTGCGCCCTAGACAGAGACCCTTCGGTGCTACATGCAGCAGCAGCAGCAGCGGCAGCAGCGGCACCCACGCTGGCAGCAGCACCAGCACCTGCACCAGCAGCGGCAACCGCGACGGCAGCAGCAGCAGCAAAGGAGCCTGCAACAGAGGCACGGCGCTTCTGCTTGTCTCTTAACAACCCTGCTGTGCTTCCCTTGTACCCGTGACCTCCCCTTTCAAAACCTCCCGCTGGGAAGCCTCCTGCAGCATTCGAAATCGAGTGTCCTCTCTCCTCGGCTTCCTCCTCCCGCTCCTCTCCCTCCTCATCTTCCTCCTCCTCGTCTCTTGAACCATACAGGTCCTCGTCTTCATCCCCTGCCTCCTCCACTACCCCCTCCTGCCCGGCCCCATGCCCGCCAATAACGTCATCACTCGGAACCGGGCCATACAAATCATCGACCACCTCCTCCCCCACATCACCATACATATCCTCATCCACTGCCATACCCCCTCCCCCTTCTCCCACTCCCATACCCCCTCCTCCGCTCCCCCCCATTGCTCCCCCCTTCATCCTCTCCTCCTCCCAAACCCGAATCTCATTCTCGTTCGGACCCATTTTTTCTACTGATTTTCCCGCACTGCGCTTTTTCTTCTTTTTTCCCCTTGCTTCTAGAACCTTCATCCACTATACCCATTGCACCCACTGCACCCAATGTACCCACGCCACTCGATAGACCCTCCCTTGGACCCAAGACCGATTTCCTCATTACAGTCTGCTCCGCTACAAGTCTCGACGAGCGGCCGTCTACTGCATATGCACGCTGCACTGTCACGGGCGTAGACTCCTCGGGATGTGCGTGCAGCTGTGAGTGCAGCTTGGCATTTCGCCCATCAGCAGTAAAGGATCTCTGAATCCCCATGGCTTCTTCACCCTCCATACCACCACCATTGTAACCGTCTTCGTAACCATCATCTTGGTAACCACCATCATCGTAATGACCAGCACTGTATCCGGCGTCGTTGTAACCACCTTCATTGTAACCAGCATCTTCGTAACCACCATGATACGCATCCACGTAACCGTCACCGTAACCAGCTCTATCGTAACCACCATCATACCCAGCGCCATACCCACCATCATCTTGGTAACAAGCAGAAGCATCCGTCCCTGTAGGCACCATGTGTCTGCTGTCCCCATCACCCATCTCTCCACCTCGCCCCCTCACCTCAATCCCCCTTTTGGGAGACCCACCTACTCCACCTCCTCTCCCCAACGCCCCTCCTCTTCCCCCACCACTTACCACCCCAGCCACACCCCCGGCCCCCACACCTCCTGTCACAACCCCTCCCGCCACACCCCCAGCGCCCATCATCCCTCGGGAAGAGTCCACACTACCTTGCACCAAGTTCAAAGATGTCTCAAAACTCGCCGCACCCCCTCCCACCATCGTTCCCCGAGTGAAGTCCACACTTCCCTGCACCATACTGGCTGCAACACCAGACCCAGCACCCCTGCCCCCGCCTGCTGCACCGCTCTGCACCATTTTGAACTGCAGCAGCTCCTGCAGCCTCCTGGGCGCGTCTGAGGAGGTTTTCTGCAGCCTGGAGTGAGAGGCGGGCATGGGGAGTGGAGATCCCAAGGTAGACGCTTGAAGCCCAAACCCTGTGCCCCCTGCTGCTGCTGCTCCTCCTGATGCAGACACACCTGCTGGTCCTGCCATGCCTGCTGCTGCTGCCACGCCTGCTGCTCCTAGCGGTGAATGACAAAAAGGAGGTGCTGCAGCTGTTCCCACTCTTGATGCAGGGGAAGGCATAGTGGCATGCCCTCCCCTCAGCATATCAGCATGGCTTGAAGATCTCTGCCGCAAAATCTGCTGGTTCCCACCGCCCATGCCACCACCGCCATCCATGCTTCCACCACCCATGCCACCACCACCCATGCCTGCTGCAGCAGCGGGGGAAGCACTACTACCCCACGTGGGAGTTGGTGCATGCCTGGAGATAGTGGGAGTGCCGCTATGCGACGCCTCAGAACCCCACTGCACCCCTGCGTTTGCAGGCGACAGCATGCTTCCCTGCACATACCCTACTCCTCCTGCCCCTGCTGCTGCTGCTGCTGCTGCTGCTGCTGCAAATGGTGCTTGGGGCATGGTAGGAGGCATGGGGGAGGAAGGCACGGGCATGGTCGGCGGAGGCAAAGGCATGCTGGTTCTGCTGCTTCCCTTCTTGCTCTTATGCCGCCTCGCCCTGGCAGGAGGATGACGGTGAGGCGACACAGCAGCAGCAGAATCCACTGCAGCAGCAGTAGCACTGGCAGCACCGGCAGCGGCTGCGGCACCTGCAATCTGCGATCTGCTATGGCTATGGGTATATGCTCTGCCTCTCCGATCTCTGTGCGGCCTCGGCTCCCCGTCCTCGCCTTCCTCGTCCCCATATGCCCCATCGTCATCCTCATCATCACCAATACTCGCGTCCCTCCAGCCGGCACCACCACCACCACCCTCTGCTTGCACCTCCTCTTCTTCCTCACTCTCACTCTCGCTCTCAGCTGAGGAAAATTCCACCTCTTCCCCCTCGTGCGCCTCTATTCCCTCATCCTGCCCTTCTTCCTCTCCCCCCACGTCATACAGGTCCTCTTCCCCCTCCCCTTCCGCTCCCATTCCTGACACAGTTCCTTCACCAACACTTTGCGTAGCAGCACTGCTGAAACCAGCATCAGCGGCAGCAACACCACCACCACCACTAGCAGCAGGTTGACTCGGTTGACTAGCTTTGCTTCCCGAGTGATTACTTCTCTCCATATATCTCGCCACATCAGAAGCCATGCAGGATATTTCATCCTTTTCATGTGCCCCACCCTCAGATTCCTCCTCTTTCAGATCCCCATCATCGGGCATTTCCTCCTCGTCCTCCTCTCCATCTTCCTCCACTTCCTCGCCTCCCTCTTCTTCCTCACCCATTTCCTCAGCCCCCAGCTCTTTGTGCTCTCTTCCCCCATCACCCTCCTCCCCACCACCATCCTCCCCACTAACCTCCTCCTCTTCTTCCCCTTCATCTACAAGGCCAGGCTCCAAGTTTCTCGCTCCGTCCTTCTGCCTACTTACCTCTCCATCCTCCTCACTCTCCTCCTCCTCGTCCCCCTCCTCAATCGTCTCAGGGACGCCAGCAGCCACCTGCTGATGCACTTTAGTCAGGCAGCGCAGCAGCTTCGCTTCTAGCAGCCTCTCCCCTTCCATCCCTACTCCTACATCCCCACCACCATCACCAGCAGCAGCAGCTCCCTCACCGCCCCCGCCTGCCTGTTTCTGCCTCAGCTGCTGCTGCTGTTGCTGCTGCTCGCGCTTGAACGAGTTGCGGGCGCTGAGCAGAATGCGCAGAGCATCGTCGCCGGAAAGCTTCCGAATTTCTTCCTTAATGTCCAGTGTTGACAGGAACTTGTTCTCCTGCTTCGACTTGCTGTCCGGTTTAGATTTGATCTCCTGTTTCGGCTTGGAATCCTCCTTAGATCCGCTATCTTGTTTAGATTTCCTGGAGCGCGCTCCCTTGGCATCACCCTTCTCATGACTTTTCCTGAGCTCCTTCTCCTTGTCTGCATCACCCTCCAACTCCTCCACCCTCACCCTGCTTCTTCCCTCCTTCGCATCCTCTCTCTTACCCTCCTCCATCTTACCCTCCTCACTCTTGCCTCTCCTCTTCTTTTCCTCCCCCTTCTTTGCCCCCTCTCTCTTGGCCTCCTCGCCCCGTCCCTTGCGCTGCAAATTCGCCTCACCATCTCGACCGTGCTGTCTTTCCATTCTGCCCTTGCTCCCGCCTCTTCCAGCCCTCTCCCTGCTCTGTCTCCTGTCTGACCGATCATCACTCCTGCGAGACCCATGGCTCCTACCGCTGCCATTGCTCCCATCGCTGCCCCTGCTGCCATCGCTACCATCAGTGCTGTCTTCTTCCTCCTTTTCAACCCTCCTCCTCCCTTTCCTCCCTCTCCGCTCCTCCAAATCCTTCCTCTCGTCTTCGTCCCTTCTGCCCCTATTTCTGGGCACACCTGCGCTCTTACCCTTATCCCCGCCCTTTCCCCGTGCTCTATCTCCAACCTTTTCCTCCTCCCGATTCCTACCCTTGTCCCTCTCCCTCGCTCTACTGTGCCTTTGCCCATGATCGCTATGCTCATGGTCTCTATCCTCGTGGTCGCTACTCGTATGCCCATCACTGTCCAGGTCACTGTAATCCCTCACATCATGATCGCTGCCACTCCTGTTCCCACTCCTGCCACTCCTGTGCCTCCTCCTATGCTTGCCAGGCCCCTCGTCTCTTTCCTCAACATCCTCCAACCCTCCCCGCCTCCTCGCACTATCCCTTCTCCTTCCCTCGTAATCACTTTCCCGCCTCCCATCCTCACTAAGCTCCTCCCTTCCGTCCTCGCTATAAGCATCCCTCTGGTCCTCGCTATAATCCTCCCTCTCACTCTCATCACCAGCGTCCGCTCCCCGTCTCCTCCTGCCCCACCTGCCCCTCTCATCCCCATCCGACCCATCCCCAATTCCATCCCCCTTCCTCCCACGCCTGCTCCGGTTTCCCCTCAACTCTTCCTCCTCCTCGTCCTCCTCCTCATCCTCTTCCTCATCCTCCCCATCATCGTCCCTCTCTTCCCAACGGTCGTCAGCTCTGTCTCTTCGTTTTCCCACTCTCCTCCCTCTCCTTCCACTCCCGTGGTCAGACTCTGATGAGCCGCGGCTCCTGCTCCTACTATCAGAAACACTCCTCCTCCGCTCTCTCCTCCTCGGCTCTCCCCCTCTCCCCTCTCTGCGCCTCTCCCCACTGAACTCCCTGCGGGAAACCCTGTCTCGCCTCATCTGGACCCTCCCTCCTCCTCCTCCTCCTCCTCCTCTTCCTCCTCCTCCTCCTCCTCCTGCTCGCTATCAGACCCATGTCTCCTTCTCAAGTGTCGGCGATCCGATCGATCATCATCAGACCCATCATCATCGTCATCATCATCATCATCATCATCCCTCGCTGGTGAAGCAAGTCCCAATGCATCATCCCCCCAGCCATTGTCAACTGTCTCATCATCATCATCATCCTCATCCTCTTCTTCATCATCCTCACTATCACTACTGTCCCTCCCTCGCCGCCGTCCCTTATGAAACCCGCTGCTCTCACTATCACCCCCTCTTGAACTCAAACCCTCCTCCTCTTCCCCCTCCTCCTCTCCCTCCTCCTCTTCCTCCTCCTTCCCTCCGCGCATATTCCTCCGCAGAAACTTCATCAGCTCCTGAGTCAGAATCTCCTGCAACTGCGGATCCTCCAACCTCGGGTCCCTCCTCTTCAAATCATCATCATCATCATCCTCCTCCTCCTCGTCCTCTAACACCTTTCCCCAGTTCTTGGGCCGGAAATCCGCCTCATCAAGCCCATACACCTGCGACAGAAGCCGCTTGAACTTGGACATATCCAGCGGGTTAGTGCCTTGGTGCTCGCCGGTGTCAATCTCCCCATGCAGCGCATCCCCTTCGTCTGTCAACACAAGCACGTCCGCCTTCCCCGGAAGCAGCTTCGGGAACCCTGTCGGCTGCTCGTCCTCCTCCTCCTCCTCCACCTCCTCCTCCTCTCTCGCTCCCCCTTCACCATCCGTCAACGTATCAACCGTATTCTTTATTCCCTCCTCCCCATTCCCACTGCGTCCTCCGCCTCCGCCTCCTCCGCCTGTGGTCTCTCTGGCGCTCCCCTCGCCTTCCACTCCCCTCCGCTGTCGCTCTGCTCCCCAGCACTGTCCTCCTCGTCCGGGTTGCTCCAGATCTTGGCAGGGCAGCGGGCAAAGACGGGGGTGAAGGCGGAGGACGCGGGGGACGGGGACGGGGGCTCTGTGCGCGCGTGTGCGGCTGGAGCGGCAGCGGAGGAGGAAGAAGATGTCTCTTGTTGCTGGGCCTGAACCTGCTGTTGCTCCTGGACCTCCTGCAGCTGCTGCTGCTGCGGCGGCTGTGGCTGTGGCTGTGGCTGTGGCTCCTGAGCCTGTTGTTGCTGCTGTGGCTGTTGAGCTGCGTTGCTGCTGAACATTGTATTTCCTCCCGCACCACCATCCGCAGCACCATCAGCAACACCGTTCCCATTCTCAGAACCACCAATAGCAGCAGCTGCATCCGAACCAGCAGAAGGACCTTCCACACTCTCAGCACACTTGCCGCTGCCACTGGTACCATCCCCACCACCACCAACACCATTCCCGCCATCTGCACCACTCTCAACACCTCCCCTCTTCCCACGCTCGCTTGGAGCTCGCCTAGCAGGTGGGGGGGGCTGCCTCCGTCCCCTACCAGCAGCAGAACCAGCAGCCGAACCAGCAGCCGCGGCCCCATTCCGTACCCTACCCGCTGGTTTCGAAGGCAAAGACATTCTCCTGCCTAGAGCGGCGGGGTTCGCTAAGGGACCTGGAATGCCCTGTGCAGGAGGTGGTTCGCTGCTTAGTCTGTTCATAATCCGTTCAACCGCCTGCTTCCGCCTCTCGCGCTTCTTCTCCTCCTCGCTCATCTCCCTCGGCTCCTGCGGCTGCTCCTGCGGCTGCTCCTGCTGCTGCTGCTCCTGCTGCTGCTCCTGCTGCTGCTCCTGCTGAGGTTGCTCCCGCTGCTGCTCTTTTACTTCTCCCCCCAAGCTCTCACCACCGACCTGCTCTTCCGAACCTGCTGCCGAGCCTGAAGCGGAGGCCTGGCCGGCTTCATCCCCCTTGTGCCGGATGACGAGGTCCGTGATGCTGCGGAGGAAATTGCCGGACAATTGGGACTTGAGGGATGATTTCTCCTTGGGTTTCGACTTCTCCTTGGACTTGCCGTCACCAGGCTCTCGCCTCATTATGAATCTGCTTTATCTTATCGAATTCAACAAAGGCTCGGGGTTGATGAAATTTTCAAACTAACAGGGTTTTCCTTCAATGTGTGACTGGTGTGCTTCTCATTCTCCCTTAAAAGTAAAATCCTTGGTGTCAGAAAACGATTGCCCCCGCAGTGATGCAAAAGGAAAAGGCGAGCCGAAAGTGAACGCCGAAGGATAAAGTCATAGATACGCCGAAGGACATCGGAATAACCAGATGATTGACAATGGCGTAAACGAGGTATCATGCACCTACGAAAACGAACGCGCTCGACACCGGCTTCGTCGGTTTAGGCGAGTTATCAACACGAAGGTTTCGGTGCGACTGAAATGTCACGAGGAAATTGTTCACTTCTCTATGCACGTAAAAGGCGACGACGTCGTTGAGCTGCTTGTCTGTCCTGCTATTGAATAAGATAAACGACCTAAGATAAGGTCATTATGGTACAATAAATTTAAGGTCCTACAAGGTCAATGATGCAGCCGCAATGGACGTCTAATGCCTTTGACGTCTAATGCCTTTTTTCGGTCGCTTTTTGCGAACCCTACTAGCGCTGAGACTGTACGGAGCCTGTTAGAAGCTTATCAGTAAGAGAGCTTGCAGGTGAGAATTGACCCTGTTTTGGGTGCCATAGCTGGGGCAAATGCCATGGGTGCGTTGGCCTGTTGTGACTGGTGCACCGCAGTGTGCATCTGTGAGCTGGGAAAAAAGTTCCCAAAGGCGTGGCCTGAAAGTTCGTTTGAGTTCGGTGAAAAGAGTTTCTTTGCGTTAGACAAGGATTCATAGGGTCTGGTTGGCTTGCATAGTGGGGTTCTGGTGCTCACCGAATGACGCGCCACCGCACCAACATGTTCAGGGTGCTTTTGCCATCCATCCTTGCCTGCAACACAAACATCCCTCACCATCGTCATCTGTTCAACATGCACTTTTTCTTGTGGCGCGACTTGGAAAAGCCTCTTACCCATGTAAAACCCTTTGCAATATGGACCGACCGAACCAGACCATTCTTCCTGAACTACTACGTACTCAACAACCATCTACATCCCACACGACGACCAATGGTGACATGTGGGACTATGGGTGGATGTCTCGGGGGTACGTGAGGGTGGTGATTGGCTGATGACATCCCAAAGAATACAGATGGTCTGTACCTGTAATGAATATGAATTCATTACTGTAGAGGCTGCTCCTAGCGAGGACAGCCCGAACTGTTCGCGTCAGTTTGGGCTCGGCCTACACTTTCGTACCGAACCAGCCCCGAGTCGCCCCGCACCAATTGCGACATTCCCGAGCCACGCACATCACAGGTTCTCGCCTAGCACGTTTTCGACCCTATAAATGCTCGCCTCATTATCATTCTCGTCATTCTGTATTCATCATCCTTTTTATAAAATCTTCCGCGCACTCTTCTTAGTACAACTCATAACACTTGGTATCAGAGCCTAAGTTCCTAGGTTCCCCGTTTTTTAGAGTGTATTACCCCTCGGGGGGGGGGGACAGGGAAGGATGCCGTGGTGACAGGAGTAGCGCAGTAGCCGGCCAGGAGAACGGGTAGTTGCTCCTAGCGGCCATGAATTTCTCTGGCACTCCTGCGGCACCGACGGATCCTCACCCTCGACGGTCAGGATTGATCGTGGCCTCCCTCCCCCCGGGTGGTGGGCAGCTATGGCTGTCGCACATTAAATGCTTTTTGTTATTTTCGTCGGTTCCGTTAATCTCGTCACTGTTTTCATGCGGCAGTTGGCGTCAGGCAATGTGGCGTCATTGCATGTGCGAGATTCTCGGAAGCAGCAAGGTCGTCACTGTTGTGCGAGTGGGCGTCGGCACGTGGGTTGCCAACTGCGCACGACAATCTCGGAATTAATGCGTGCGGCACGTGGCGTCGGGCGTTTTCGTCATGCTGCGCACGAAATTCTCGGAGGTCTTCGGCACGTGGTGAACGTCGTCACTGTGCGCGAAGATTTCGGGTGACTTCACGGCAGAAACGACAGCTGGCCGGGCAGGCCAGGCGCATGGTGATTTGCGTCGGAAAATGCAACGGCGAGGAGTGACGGCGTGACGACCGCCCGAAGAAAGCGCGGTTCTACCGTCGTCCCGCCCGGGTGTGGCCGGTGCGACTGCAGGACGGTGTCGTCGTTGGCGTTTTCGGCAGGAGCGGCACAGTGTGGGACGGAAGTCGTTTTTCAAACCACCGAAAAGATCGGAATAAACCGCCTACGACTAGACTGTTTCGCTTGGGTCACTGCTGCGCCTGCACCACGATCGGCGAAATTTTCGGAGCAACAAGCAGCAGCCGACACTGTACTTCAGGCGGCACAGCACCCCCTGATCAAGGGTAGTTGCGTCGCAGACAGGGCAGTACACCAGCGGGACAACGTTTCGGCGCAGTGTTTAGACCCGCGATTTTCGGGGGTTCTACCGGCTACAATACACGGAGTTGCGTCGAGTTTGGGTTTAGCGAGAGAAACGGGTTTCGAGCTTCAGGAGGCGAGAATTACGACCCACGGGGAAACGCTCAAGCTGATGCCTAGAAGTTTGCGGCTAAGCGGCGGTAGCCGGATGGGTACCACTACCGGCCGAGGTTTCCGAACGTTTCACATACCTCACGCCGAGAAGGCCTCGAAGGCAAGTAGTAAGTCCAAAGAGCCACTGGATCCAAAGGTGGGGCCCTGTGTTTAGCCCTGTGCTGGCTAAAAAGCGCGGGTATTGCGCCAGTTCGATAGCTGGGCGTACAGAAAAATTTATAAGATTGCGACACTGTTCAGCACCGACAAAACCGGACCATCGGCAGCAGTTACCCCGCCGAAAAAATCGGAGCTGAAGACAATTGGTGCAGCTGTCGGGGTTTCTCCAACTTCAACGGTCTACCCGACGACGGTGTAGCGGCGAAGACGGGGTCTCCGAAGCTGTGGAATTTTAAACGCGATAGACGCGGTGGGCAAACGAAGCGGCCGGCCCGACGGTTTGATCCGATAAACCTGATCCGGTTACGATAGCATTCTCACCGATGTCAGAAAAAATCGCGGGCAACACGAAGTTATACCTCATCCGACAAAAGCAGACACTGGGTGAACGGCGGCAGGCGAAATTGTCGGGGGGTGAAGACAAAAACAAATGGAGGGAAATTTGTGGGTGCTCCAGCAGATCTCCAGAGTGAAAGGTGGAGCTCGTACACCAATCTACCGCGAATTTCGGGGTCTACGGTAGACCCCCGAAAGGGTTTGATATAATGACATGGGGCGTCGGCGCGGCGCGGTGACTGCTCGCCAAGAGACGGGTATACCAGCTGTTCATGGTTCGCCTAATCCGGGTACAATCCATGGCGTGTATCTTGCATCATTGACGACGTCGCAGCAGGCCAACTTTAATGAGTGATAGACGGATAAGAATATATATACTGCCGTTAAGATGTTAATTTCATCTGTTTATATTGGAGCAATATACATTGTACCAGGCCACACGTGCTACAAGGAAAGTGGCACGTGTCAAATGTTGTAGCCTATAGTGAGGTTTGTCTTAGGGGGTACAAAACTTAGGGTTAGCTATATGTACCCCAACCAACATCAATGCACCATCCATTCTTCATTTTGACATGGTATCAGTTAGGTTAGGATCCTGTGGGATCCCGTTCCTCCGTTCTCCGTTCGAGCCTCCCGAGCCTGATCCTAGCTCTCATTCGTCCCGGTGCCCCTGACGATGCTGCTACGGCTCGCTTTGCCCGTCAGCGCGCTGACAGGACGGCTTGGACGTCGCGTGACGCTGCGGCCTGCATCGCACTCAGCAGCCTCCTCCCTGAGTCAGAGGAGGTCCACTTCACTCAGGTTCGCACCGCTGCTGCGTACCTCACTGCGATTAAGGCCCGCTACTCTACTCCCGCTACTGTCTCTCTTGGCCGTCTTTTCCTCCCGTTCCTGTTTCCTGATCTCGCCTCGTTTGAGAGGCACAGCTTGCACTGCTTCCTCCCCCTATGGCAATTACTATCTATTTCATCGCCACTAGCCTCCCTGACCGCCTTGCCTCCGTTCGCGACGCGCTTCTGCTGAAGCACCCTAGTGAGCTCACCGTCGATGTCCTTGAGTCTACACTCAAGGACGTCGAGAGCAACCTTCGCTCGGTAGCCGCTGCCTCTGGTGCTGTGCCCCCCCCCACTCTTCCACGGGTGCACAGTCCCGCAGTTACCCACCTTTACTGCCTCACTTGCCACTGCCGCTACTGACGCGACTGCAGCTGCTGTTACGACTGCGTCGCGGTCCCGCGGTAGGAGTGGCAAGAAAGGCGGTTCTGGTGGTGGTAGTGGAGGTGGAGGCGGAGGTAGTGGAGGTGGCGTTGCGCCTGGCGGCGGTGGAGGTTCAGGGCCTGGAGAGGCGCCTCGTGCAGTGACTGGTGACTCCACTGCGCCTGCTAGTGGTGGCGACGCCCGAGTTCGTCAGTCGCCTCCTGTACTTCCTGCCCCGGTTGGTGGAGCAGCGGCGTGGTACCAGGCTCAGCGTCAGCAGCAGCTTCTGCAGCACCAGCAGCCCCTCTCCTCCCAGCAGCCTCAGCAGCAGCAGCGGCAGCAGCTGGCTCCAGGGTCGGGGCTGCGTCAGACCCAGCGCGGTGCGGCTTGCTCTCCCCTGCACCTACCAGGTTCTGACAGGCACTCGTCGTGGCCACCCTTGTGGCCGGTTTCACCCCCCTGGTCAGTGCTTTGCTCAGCTCACTGACACGGTTCGTTTGGTCTACGGGGTTGGTGCTCCTGCCCCTGACTGGCTGCCTCTTGTTCAGCGCTACGGCTCCGCTCTGTGGGGCATGTCTGCTGAGCAGTTAGTTGATCTGATTGGTACTCCCCATGCTATGTATGCTGTTGTTGACTCTAGTGTTTCTGACTCTGCTTACTCTGGTGTTGTTAGCTTAGGTGCTAGCCTTGCTCAGTTGCCTGTTGCTAGTGTAGGTTCTTGTGTAGACTCTAGTCCAGCGGCTACCTCAGAGGACGGTTCGCTGTCGTTCACGCTGGACTCTGGAGCCTCTCACTGCTTCTTTCGTGACAGCACGACACTTACGCCTCTTCCTGCGCCTGTTTCTGTGGCGCTGGCTGATCCCACTTCGGGACCAGTCACTGCGCGTCACACTACCACCTTGCCGTGTCCGGCTGCTCCTTCTGGGTCTCTCACTGGGTTTCACGTCCCCTCGTTCTCCCGGAACTTGGTGGGCGTGCGACCCCTCGTGAGTCAGCACGTGGGTGTGTGGTTTGAGCCTTCTGGAGAGACTGCGGTGTGTGTTGACGGGGACTCTTACCAGCCCCTCGCCACTTTTGCTGCTGAGCCGGGCTCCGGTCTCTACACTCTTCACACTGGCCCGCGCGCTCAGCAGCGACTGCAGCAGCAGCAGCAGCCGCAGCAGCAGCAGCAGCAGCAAGGGCAGCAGCAGCAGCAGCAGCAGCAGCCGCAGCCGCAGCCACAGCGGCCGCCGTCGCAGCAGCCACTCCTCCCAGTTCCTGTCCCTCCCCCTAGTCTCCTCCCTGCGTCTCACCAGGTGGTTCCGTCCCCTCAGGTTGTCGCGTCCAGTCCAGTCGCTGCGTCTTGCTCCTGTCGGTCGCTTGCCCACCCCACCGTTCTGTGGCACCACCGGATGGGACACCCTTCTCTTCCACGTCTGCGTGCTATGTCTAGTCAGCGTCTGGTCTTAGGTCTCCCGCGTGTCTTGCCGTCGCTGCCGCCGTCTCTTGCACCACCGTGCGGTCCTTGCGTCGAGGGTAGGCTGCGTGCCACCCCTCACTCCTCCTCCCTTCGTCCGGCCACCGAGCCTTTTGAGACGCTGCACTTGGACGTCTGGGGCCCCTCTCCTCGCCCTGGCCCTGAGCGTGAGCGTTTCTTTTTGGTGGTCGTTGACGACTACTCCGACTCCCCGCTACACCACAGTGTTCCCCCTGGCGAGGAAGTCTGAGGTGACTTCTACGCTGATCAGGTGGTTGCTTACCACCCAGGACACTCGTGGTCGTCGTGTCAGCTGTCTCCACTCCGACCGCGGGGGCGAGTTTCGCTCCGGCATTCTCGCTGGATTCTGTCGCGAACAGGGCATTCGTCAGTCCTGGACGCTTCCGGAGTCCCCACAGCAGAATGGGGTTGCTGAGCGTCGCATAGGCCTGGTCATGGAGATTGCCCGCACCTCCTTGACTCACGCCCGTGCCCCCCATTTCCTGTGGCCATACGCAGTCAGGTACGCCGCGCACCAGCTGAACCTCTGGCCACGCGTCTCTCGGCCGGAGGCTTCACCGACCAGTCTTTGGACAGGGTCCCCTGGTGTCGCGTCGAGGTTTCGTGTCTGGGGGTGCTTGGCTCTTGTCCGCGACACCTCCGCGGACAAGCTCTCGCCTCGCGCCGTTCCTTGTGTCTTCCTTGGTTTCCCTGAGGACTCCTCTGACTTCACCTTTTACCACCCTCCCTCTCACCGGTTCTTTGACTCCCGTGACGTCCGTTTCGAGGAGTCCACCCCCTACTACGTCAGGTACCCCAGTCGAGGTCTCCCGGTTCCTCCTCCCCCCCTCTTCCTGACAGCCGCTCCCCCCCCCGCTGCTCCCCGGTACAGCCTCCCCCCCTGGTCCAGCCCCGTCTGGTGTGTCTCAGGCTAGCCCTCCCCCTTCGGTAGCCCCCCCTGTACAGCCTCCCTCCCCACAGTCTTCCTCGCCGCCTCCTGCAGGTGCTCCCTCTCGAGAGGTTGGTCCGGCGACTGTCCCTGTACAGGTCTCTGGTTCTGGGGGTGCTGGAGTTGGAGCTGAGCCGCGGGTTGCAGAGGACTCTTGTCTTCCGGGGGCTGGTACTGGTCGTGCGGAGTCTGGGGGTGCTGCGTCTGGGGGTGAGGGTGTCCCTTCGGTTTCTGGAGGGCCTGGGTCTGGAGCTGGTGTTGGTGCTGCCTCTGGGGGTGGTGTGCTTGGTGCTTCGGAGGTCGACTCTGGGGCTGCGCTGCCGCCCCCGGACACTACTCCTCCCCCCCACCCCTACCCGACCAGGTTCCAGGCTCGTGTTCGTCGTGCTCGTGCGTGAGAGGAGCAGCTGGAGTTGGAGAGAGAGGAGAGAGAGTTGCAGCGGCTCGAGGAGCAGGAGCGACAGCAGCAGCAAGCAGCAGCAGCAGCGCAGCAGCAGCAGCAGCCGCAGCAGCCGCAGCAGCAGCAGCAGCTGCCGTCTCCTCCTCCTGTCTCGGGTCTTCGGACCCTTGGTCTCCCCTCTCCCTCTCCTTCCTCCTCCCCCTCTCCTCCCGTCTCTGGTCCTCCGCTTCCTCCTCCTGACCCCTCTCCCGCTGTTTTCCCCGTCTTCTCATCTTCGTTGTCCCCTCCTCCTTCTCAGACTTGGGCCTCTCGTCGCTCCCCTCGTGCTCGTCCCTCGTCTCCTGTTCCCTTCACTGACCTTCGTACTGCCTTACTTCGTTCTAGTCCACCTCGTCCGTCTCCGTCTGTGCTTCCGTCTCCTCCTGAGTCGGCTCTCACTGCGTCGCTCCCTACTCCTGTCACTGACTACTACCGCACGTACCGTCCTCTTCTCTCTCGTGTTCTCGCCTCGCTTGTTACTCACCCTCGTGCCTCTGTGTCCTCTGTGTCTGCTCTTACTGCCGCAGTCACTGACTTTGCCTCTACCCGCCGCCTTGACTTCGCCACCGCGCTTGTGGCTGCTCCTCCTTCCAGTCCTCTGGCCGTCGGGGGTGTGTCTGCCCTTGGCTGTGACGCCCTAGAGGACAGGCAGTTTGAGCTAGAGTTCCTGGCGGCCGCTTCCCCTCATCTCTGTGCCATGCTCCTCGCCCCTGAGGGTGACCCTGACGCCCTTGACATTCCGACTCCTCGCACTTACGCTGAGGCAGTGTCAGGGCCTTGGGCCTCTCAGTGGAGAGCTGCCATGGACGCAGAGATGGCCTCCTACAGATCCACAGGCACCTACGTCGATGAGGTTCCCCCTCCGGGGGCGAACGTAGTCGACGGCATGTGGATCTACAGGGTGAAGCGGCCACCGGGATCTCCTCCGGTCTTCAAGGCGCGCTACGTGGCTAGAGGTTTCAGTCAGCGCGAGGGAGTTGACTTCTTTCAGACCTTCGCGCCCACCCCGAAGATGACCACTCTTCGGGTGTTACTACACGTAGCAGCACAGAGAGACTACGAGTTACACTCTCTCGACTTCTCTACTGCTTTCCTTCAGGGCAGTCTTCACGAGGAGGTCTGGTTGCGTCGTCCCTCTGCCTTCACTGGCTCTTTCCCTCCTGGGACCCAGTGGAGGCTGAGGCGACCGGTTTACGGTCTTCGTCAGGCTCCTCGTGAGTGGCACGACACCCTGCGTTCTACCCTCTCTGACCTTGGGTTCCAGCCGTCTTCTGCTGACCCGTCGCTGTTCGTTCGTCGTGGCCCCACACCTTTCTTTGTTCTGGTCTACGTTGACGACCTTGTTTTCGCCACCCCTGACAGGGTTGCTTTGGCACACGTGAAGTCCGAACTGCAGAAGAGACACACCTGCACTGATCTTGGTGAGCTGCGCCACTACCTTGGCCTGCAGATCACCAGGGACAGAGCTGCTCGCACCATTACACTTTCACAGTCGCACATGGTGCAGCAGGTCCTTCAGCGGTTCGGGCTTCAGCACTCCACAGTACAGCGCACACCTCTTGCTGTTGACCACAGACTCACTGGACCCTTTCCTGACGAGCCGTTCGAGCCTAGTGGTCCCTACGCAGAGCTTGTGGGTTGCCTCATGTACCTGATGACTTGTACTCGCCCGGACCTCGCCTTCCCTCTCAGCGTTCTTGCGCGCTTTGTTGCGCCAGGGAGACACCGTCCTGTTCACTGGACAGCAGCTGTGAGGGTGGCAAAGTACCTAGCGACGACGTCAGGCGTGGGGCTAGTTCTTGGAGGGCAGCAGTCTGTCGTACTTACTGGTCACTGTGACTCCTCTTACGCTGACGACGCTGAGACTCACAGGTCTACTCAGGGGTACTGTTTCAGCCTGGGTTCTGGAGCTGTTTCCTGGCGGTCCACGCGCTCCTCTTCGGTCTCGACCTCTACAGCTGAGGCTGAGATCTACGCTGGTGCCATGGCGGCACAGGAGCTGCGTTGGTTGACCTTCTTGCTCACCGACCTTGGTGAGCGGCCGAGCTCTGCACCGACCTTGTTCACTGACAACAAGGCGTCTATTCTCCTTTGTCGAGAGCCACGACTAGAGAGCAGAGTGAAGCACATTCACGTCAGGTACTTTCTTCTGCGAGAGTTGCAGAGGCGTGGACAGGCTCGCTTTGAGTTTGTGGAGTCCGAGGCCAACACTGCAGACATCTTCACCAAGGCGCTTCCGCCTTGTGACCACCAGAGGTGCTGTGTGCAGTTAGGCCTTGTTGACACTGGTTCTCGTGTTGCTTAGACTTGAGTGTACTGTTTACTTTGCTTTCTATATATCTCTGTTACTTCTTGGACTGGCCTTGTGGCCACTGTTGTTTGTGCTCAGACTGTGTGGTGACGTTGTGATCCACCCTGAGCTTTGTTTCTTGGACTGGTCTTGTGACCGTACTCGTTTGGTTCTGCTAGACACCCCTCACTTAGGCTATGGGGTTGTGTCAAATGTTGTAGCCTATAGTGAGGTTTGTCTTAGGGGGTACAAAACTTAGGGTTAGCTATATGTACCCCAACCAACATCAATGCACCATCCATTCTTCATTTTGACAGCACGCTATGTGACTTTAGGGGAAATACCGTAGCACTTGGTTACAAAGCCATGGCAATGACCAACAGCCGACGAATCTCCAAAAGGAAGCCGAATGAGAAGCAGGAGAGGTGACTGAAGTGGGCATGGGCTGCTTCGTTGCTACATTCTGAGTCGACTCAAGAGTTACCAAGCAGAAGGGCCTTTCAAGATGCCTCACGAATTACTGGGGAAGTGGTGGAGACACCTTAGTGTTGGGATCTGAACTGGATGGTGGAGAGGTTGCTGCTGTTGCCACGGTGGGGGTCTGCTTCTCTGCTGCCACCAACGGTGGCGGCTGCTGGGTTGCTGTGGGGAAGTGATGTGGATGGTGGGGGAGGAGTTGCTGAAGGGATGGCGAGGGAGGGCTTGGAGGAGGGCTTGATGGAGGGGGCATTGTTGGAGGGGCGAAGTAGACCGAGTCTGGGATGAGCAGCGAGTCAAGCACGTGCACCTGGTGGGGTGGGGTGGGGTGGGGTGGGGTGGGGTGGGGTGGGATGGAGCGGAGTGAGATGGGGTTTGGCGGGCTGTGGCCGGGTGGGGCAGGGTGGAGTGGGTGGGGTGCGGTGGACGGGGGGTAGTGCACAGATGTGCATGGAATAGGGCAGCACGGGCGAGTGGGGAGTGCTAGACATGTGGATGCAGTGGGAACGGTCACCATGGGTCCTTCACACGTGTGCACCACCCATGCGGGCCAAATTGCATGCACCCGTGTGTTCTGATGGCATGCGGTACCAACCTGCATGCTCTCGTCCATATACGCGTTGGGCATGGTGATGGTGGCACACGAGGGCTCTCATGTGTGTGAGAACCCTCACCTGCATGCTCTCATCGGTATATTGCGTTGGGCACGGGAGGCCCTATACCTGCATGCCTCTCATCGGTACATGCGTTGGGCACGGGAGGGTTGTGCTCAGACTGTGTGGTGACGTTGTGATCCACCCTGAGCTGGACTGGTCTTGTGACCGTACTTGTTTGGTTCTGCTAGACACCCCTCACTTAGGCTATGGGGGTGTGTCAAATGTTGTAGCCTATAGTGAGGTTTGTCTTAGGGGGTACAAAACTTAGGGTTAGCTATATGTACCCCAACCAACATCAATGCACCATCCATTCTTCATTTTGACAGCACGCTATGTGACTTTAGGGGAAATACCGTAGCACTTGGTTACAAAGCCATGGCAATGACCAACAGCCGACGAATCTCCAAAAGGAAGCCGAATGAGAAGCAGGAGAGGTGACTGAAGTGGGCATGGGCTGCTTCGTTGCTACATTCTGAGTCGACTCAAGAGTTACCAAGCAGAAGGCCTTTCAAGATGCCTCACGAATTACTGGGGAAGTGGTGGAGACACCTTAGTGTTGGGATCTGAACTGGATGGTGGAGAGGTTGCTGCTGTTGCCACGGTGGGGGTCTGCTTCTCTGCTGCCACCAACGGTGGCGGCTGCTGGGTTGCTGTGGGAAGTGATGTGGATGGTGGGGGAGGAGTTGCTGAAGGGGATGGCGAGGGAGGGCTTGGAGGAGGGCTTGATGGAGGGGGCATTGTTGGAGGGGCGAAGTAGACCGAGTCTGGGATGAGCAGCGAGTCAAGCACGTGCACCTGGTGGGGTGGGGTGGGGTGGGGTGGGGTGGGGTGGGGTGGGATGGAGCGGAGTGAGATGGGGTTTGGCGGGCTGTGGCCGGGTGGGCAGGGTGGAGTGGGTGGGGTGCGGGGCGGTGGACGGGGGGTAGTGCACAGATGTGCATGGAATAGGGCAGCACGGGCGAGTGGGGAGTGCTAGACATGTGGATGCAGTGGGAACGGTCACCATGGGTCCTTCACACGTGTGCACCACCCATGCGGGCCAAATTGCATGCACCCGTGTGTTCTGATGGCATGCGGTACCCAACCTGCATGCTCTCGTCCATATACGCGTTGGGCATGGTGATGGTGGCACACGAGGGCTCTCATGTGTGTGAGAACCCTCACCTGCATGCTCTCATCGGTATATGCGTTGGGCACGGGAGGGCCCTATACCTGCATGCTCTCATCGGTACATGCGTTGGGCACGGGAGGGCTCTAGATCTGCATGCTCTCACGAGTGTTCGAGAGCTCTCATCCCATGACCCCCACCGCACAGCCCTCACCTGCATGCTCTCGTCCGTGTATGCATTGGGCATGGTGATGGTGGCGCGGGAGGGCACTAGACCTGCATGCACTCACATCTGCCTGATAGCCTTCCCCCCCCCCCATGGCTCTCACCTGCATGCTCTCGTCCGTGTAAGCATTTGGCATGGTGATGGTGGCGCGGGAGGGCCCTTGGCTCGGCCGCAGCACCATGACAGCGGGTCCGTCACACGTGTGCATATCTCTCCCCATAGCGCTTACCTGGATGCTCTCGTCCGTGTAAGCATTTGGCATGGTGATGGTGGCGCGGGAGGGCCCTTGGCCCGCATGTTCTCATGTGTGTCAGATGCCTCTCATCGCCTTTTCCCCCCACAGCTCTCACCTGCATACTCTCGTCCGTGTACGCGTTGGGCATGGTGATGGTGGCGCGGGAGGGCCCTTGGCTTGGTCGCAGCACCACATTGAAGAGGAAAGACGCTGCGTCCTTCACCAGTGGCTCGTGCTGATCCGTTTGGTACTGCATTGAGAGGAGAGAGAGAGGGGAAATGGGGGAGAATTCGTCATGTACTCTGCAGGAGAAGTGAAGGAGAGGGGGAAGGGCAGGGGATAAAGGCGAGATGGCGAGAAGGGGAGGACGAGCATGAGGGCATGAGGGCATGAGAAAGGGAGGGCCCTTGGCTTGCCGCAGCACCACGTTGAAAAGAAAGCTCGCTGCTGATCTGTTCTGTACTGAAACAAAGGAGAGGAGTAACGTGCGCGGCGAAGTGGCGGTACCATCCCCCCTCCCTCCCTTGCCCCACTCCCCCGCTCACCATGGTCCCAGTGGCGGCTTGTGTCAGCTCAGTGTAGGTGACCTGCCTGCCCCGCACCACGTGAAAGTTGACCACTGCCGTGGCGATGGCCGGGTCGTTGATCAGCGGTGACGAGGCTGTACCCTCCCCAACCCCCCACCTTCCACACACCCTCCAGCCCCCACTTACCATGGTGCCTGTACTGGCTTGAGTCAGCTCAGTGTAGGTGACCTGCCGTCCCCGCACCACATGGAAGTTGACCACTGCCGTGGCGATGGCTGGGTCGTTGATGAGCGCACCACCCTCTCTTCCCCCAAAGCGACCGCCCTTTCATTGACCCACTCACCATGGTGCCTGTTGCATCTTGAGTCAGCTCCGTGTAAGTGACCTGCCTTCCCCGCACCACATGGAAGTTGACCACTGCCGTGGCGATGGCTGGGTCGTTGATGAGCGGTGAGTCGTCAGGCAGGTTCTTTATGGTGTCGGGGTCAGGCACGAAGAAGGTGACTTTTTCAGTGGAATTGAGGGCTCTCCCCATGAGGGTCAGGAGACCTGGTGACAGGAGGGGATGAGATGGGGAAAATGATCAGCGGTGAATCGTCAGGCAGGTCCTTGATGGTGTCGGGATCAGGCACGAAGAAGGTGACTTTCTCTGTGGAATTGAGGGCTCTACCCATGAGCGTGAGCAGACCTGGAGGGGGACAGGATGGGATGAAGGGGATCGTTTTTCAGTGGCGAATCGTCAGGCAGGTCCTTGATGGTGTCGGGATCCGGTACGAAGAAGGTGGCCTTCTCCGTTGAGTTGAGTGCCCTGCCCATGAGAGTGAGCACGCCTGGTGGTGTGTGGGGATAACAAGGGGACAGTGGCAGGGTGGGGTCATTTTATGAGTGTGACGACGAGTCGGGCCTTGATGGTGTCGGGATCAGGCACGAAGAAGGTGACTTTCTCTGTTGAGTTAAGGGCTCTCCCCATCAGCGTGAGGAGACCTGGAAGCGGGTTGGGATGGAGGGATCAGCGGTGAATCGTCAGGCAAGTCCTTGATGGTGTCGCGATCAGGCACGAAGGTGACTTTGTCTGTTGAGTTGAGCGCTTTTGTCAGACACAAAGATCACATCGTCTCCGCGAACATCACGAGTTGCGGGCCGTCCAGGTACAGCTGTACCATCGTCAGCACCTTCTTATGGGCTTGTCAGTTCAAGGGCGTTACAGAATCCCGCGTTACAGAAGCCCACAAAGTCCTGAAAAAATCTATAAGAGCCCCAAAAAACTTTACCTCCGCTCATGGCGAACATCATGAATTGCGGGTCGTCGAAATACGGCTGTAGCATCGTCAGCACCTCCCTCATAGGAAAGCCCAAGAGCCTTACCTACGGAATTTTGGAAGCCCTGAAAAGCTCTATAAAGCCCCCCCAAAAGCCTCACCTCCGTTGATTGCGAACATCATGAATTGCGGGTCGTCGAAATACGGCTGTAGCATCGTCAGCACCTTCTGCGCGTTCCCCAGGTCGACGCCCCCGCTCCCCGTAGGCGGAGACGGCGGAGGGGGACTCGGCGGAGGCGGAGACTTCTGCGCAGAAGACGGCTTGCGCCGCTTCGGGGGAGAAACAGGCCGGGGGGACTTCGGAGGGGACCGCATATGGGGGGATTTCTTAGGGGGGGGCGGGGTCTTGGGAGATTTGTGCTTAGGCGGGGAGGATGAGTGCGGGGGAGGGGAGCGCCTCTTGGGGAGGATCGGCGAGCGCTTTATCGGGGGGGATGTTCCGCGCTTCGGCGGGGAAACTCCGCGCTTGGGCGGAGAAACGCCACGCTTGGGCGGGGACGAATTCGAGGCGCTTGCAGGACTTTTCGTGGGGACCTTCGGCGGATGATTCGCCGGTTTCTTCGGCGGCGCGGGCGACTTCTTCTTGATTGGTGGAGACGTTTTGATCATAACGCTGATTAATCTGCTGCCAAGCTTAGGACTCTTTCTGGTAGAACCGGGCCGCGGAGCCGCGAGCAGCGGCAGCGGAGGCGGCGGCCGCGCGCGTTTCAGCAGCTCAGTGTAGAGCAGCGATATGGTCTCCCTGGATCGCGCGGCGGTCGCCGCCGTGGGTAGCGGCGGCTCTGGCGGCGGTTTTTCCGCGAAGTTCTCCTCTACGTTTCGGGGCTTGAAGAAATTCGGCGCGCTTGACGGCGATTTCGACGGCGAGCTTACAGGATACTCGCTAGTCTTGAAACTGCTCCGCTTCCCGGAGCTAGTACGGATTCTATCGGGTGAGGCTGTTAATACGCGCGCATGTCCTCTCCCGTTGTGGGCGCCATTCGCAACAAATCGAACGCTCATGGCAGCGGCATCTGCGCAGGATACGGCGGCGGCAGTTGCGGCAGTGAAGGAGCTTCCGTCAGTGGCTGGAGCTGACGCGGGAAGGGCGGAGAGCGCGAGCAACGCTAGCGCAAGAGCGAGTGGGAATGCTATCCGAGACATTGGTGATGGCGATTGCGTCGCGGAACAATCTCGCACCTGATCCCGCTGTCGACATACCGCCATGGCGACAAAACTTATGGTTTACTCTACGACGCCTAGGTCGGCTCAGGAAACAACCGAAACTTATCCAGCAATCAAGTCGTAATCAGGGCATAAGGTAGAGAAGAGGGAAACGAGGGTAGCGTGGCTGCAGGTGAGCGATCCTAATGGATGGTTCGGAGAACAAAATAATAAATTTGAGGTCTTAACAGATTCTAACTGAGAGATGGACACGAACGAGTACGAGCTCGCTTTAATATCGCGGAAACGGAAAGTCACTGAGGATTGATGTCGGTAAACTTAATCCGGGACGAAGCGCTTACATCCAAGCTCTTGTGGCGCCTCAAAAGTCGACTAGAAAAACACTAGCTCACACTATGCTAAAAGCCATTTACGATCGCCGTCCACTGAAACTGTAACTGTGCCACCGCGTTTCAACGTGATCGGTACAAGAGTAAGCATACCGTGGACGTAGCGAAGAGGACGTGCTAATATGTCGTGCGGCACTCATTTTCGCTCTTCTATTTTTGGTCGATGGCTTGTGGATCTGACGGCCACAGGTGCTGTTGGTCGGTTGTTAGGAGGATCAGCGCATCTGGCGATCGCTATTCCCAAATTCCGACGACACAGGAAAGACGGGTCAACGCGAGGGCTTCCTAGGAATGCCAAAGAGTGAGAGTGATGGGTAGCAGCAGGGCTGTGTGAGCGGGAAACGCGGCCAGCTAGCTGTGTGGAGGATACGGTTCGGGAAGCTGAAGAAACGGGAGGGGAAATGGCGACGGGCTAGGGAACGCGGAGGAAAAATGCGGGAAGAATTTGGGAGGAGGGATTTGCGGGACATTGCTGGGAGGAATTGAGGGGATTTGGATTGGGCAGGGGACATTTGGGCGAGGACGACTCGGTAGGCGCCCCGTACGATGCCGACGCGATCGCTGACAGAATTTGGGTTGCCGCCTGCTCCAAGTAGGGTACACCACATCACAATATTCGCATTTCTTTGTAAAGATTATGTGTCTGTTGTCTTTCAAAAAATATTCGCATTGTGTGAATGGTGTGAATGTGAATTCTCGAAGTGTTACAGTATTCGCATTGTGACGCGAATCTACTCATAAGCTGTCGGAGTGTACTTGCTGGCAAAACATCTCCATATCTTCATAAGCTGTCAGTCAACAAGGAGTTCTTTCGGTTTGGCCAAACCCCCAGCGACCAAATGAACCAATCGATGTGGCATGGGCAGCATCCAGCGTGTCAGCGATCATCAATGAGCACCCACGAACCTGGTCGTGAGCAATTCATTGGCTGGCCCCACTTGTCCAGGCTCCATACACCTCGGCAAAAGGCCGAAACAGTTTCCTTGCCACCCGTGTCATCGCAATGGTTGTGGCCGCTGAGCAGAACCATGAGGCTGCTTTATTTTTGAGAAGCTCAAGTAACAGCCGTTGGATATGTGATTTATTGTATCCAAACTCAAACTCAAGAGACAAGATTTCCCGCCGAGATTCTCAAACTCAAGCCAACGGCTACGTACTGTTGTACGAATGATCATCCTCGATAGTATCACCACAGCACACTTCATTTCCCAAGAGATATTCCCTGAGCTTGAGACCTCTGGACCGGAATGAAGAGGGCTTGTGTGGGACAAGAGCGACTGGAAATTGGAGAGACTTTTTGAAGCAGCAACAAGAGCAGTTCCAGCAGCAGTGCTGTTGGAAGATAGCTAACCTAGGGATTGACGAAGCTTATATTACAGCAACAGCACACACATTCAGTTCATTTGGAACGCGGGAACTCATCTTAGTAGCAGTATTAGCAACAAAGCTCAAACCATTGGCGTCATAGACTGGTTTGATGATCTCCACATACGATCTCCACAGCCGCGGTAGTAGAAAGAACATTCACCGATGAAGCAGGCGTTTCACCAGCCTCCGTTTCACCCTGATTCGAATCCGTTTTCGTCAGCACGCCAAGGATATTGGGGGGTAATGGACAATGCAGCCTATCAGTCAAGCTACACGGTAATCTTCATTAGCCAACAGGAAACGAAATGTCTCTCCCGCTCGTATGAAGTTATCGCGATTGTAAAACTCCTGGTTTAGCTCACACTGAATCCGCCACCCACCGGATCTCTCTTAACAGCGAAGGCTTGCAATGCTGGCAGTATCTGTATCTCTCGTTTCAGAATCTGTGCTCGTTTGACCTTTTTCTTCGCAATGCAGCGTGACACGCAATGGAGGAGCGGTACCACTATCCCTAGCGGAAGGACGGGCAGCGTGGTCGGTTTGGGTGACGCTGCGATTGGAGCAGCTGGTATAAATGCAACGGCCGTGCTGGCAACGGCAACGCAGCATTCCGCAGCCATCCCTTACCACGCCCACGACAGGACCGCAGGTGAATCCGATGTGCCACTCGCTTCGTGATTCAAATCAGTGAGCAATGCAGCATTCTGCTCCCAATAGTTACCACGACCAGGACGGTACAGCAGGTGGGTCCGATATCTGAGTTCGGTCTTTGCTCATTCAGTGAGCAATGCAGCATTCTACATGCAACCCTTACCGTCCAGGACAGGACAGCAGGTGTATCCGATGTCTGAGTCGCTTCTTTGCTTCACTGAGTGAGCAATGCAGCATTTCGCAGCCATCCCTGACCACACCCAGCATGTGAATCCGATGCCTGAGTCGCTTCTTGAGTCGCTTCAAGTAGCGATGCAGCGTTCTCCAGCATTCCTTACCGCGTCCGGCGCAAAATAGCAGGTGCATTCGCGACTTGATAAACCAGGCTGCAGATCTGGGGACGCCCGGACTGTTTCGACCCTTGCGGTGGTTCGCTTTTGAAAATTTCCAAAACTGGAGGTCTAGATCGTTCCAACACTTTGGGTTCGTTCCAAGGCGTGACGCTGAATCTTGACGACGTTATTGGCGTGTCTACCTGCAGACGATTGAGTGCTACTAGCGGATCACGATCTCCTGCATGTCACCTTATGTATTCGACTTTTTTATCTCTTTTTATCTTTGTGTGTGTGTGTGCGTGCTTTGCCTCCGCGCAGGTGGGTGGTCTCAGGCGGAAATATCCGTCCCTTATTCCCAGGCCTATCCCGCTTCCACTGTCAATGCAGCAGCAGCTGCTGCTGCTGCTACGTCGAGAATGCACAGCCAGCTGGCGTACCAACAACCGCCACATTTGCCACAGAAAGGTCACCACCATTTGCCGTCGCACCAGCAACACGTGCAGTTTCAACCACAGCACCAGCACCACCAGCAACACCAACAGCACCAACAGCACCAACAGCAGCAGCATTTTCCGTTTCAGCAGGAAATTCATCTGCAGCAACAGCAACCAGTGCAGCCGTACCAGCAGCAGCAGCATCAGACCCTGGAGTATCATCATCAGCAACAGCAGCAACAACTGCAACAGCAGCGACAACTGCAACTGCAACAAGAGCAACAAGAGCTACCTCATCAGAAGACAAGCACAAAGTTCCTGCAGCCACATCAGAAGCAGCAGCATTCATGCAGATTCGACAATTCTCTCGGTAAAGAGTAGGGGGAGAAGGAGGGCCAGAGGTCAGTCAGAAAGTTGAGTGTGTGAATCGAGTTATGGTGCCATCCCTTTGCATTCAACCCAGACTTCGTCTCGTTCTATCCCACCTCTTTCCTCTCGCATCGCACCATTGGCACCAACCTCATGTTTCTTGAGTTTTCACGTTTCGAACTCATTTATACTCAGAACTCAGTCATATGCTGCCGTAATTTCCACCCTTCTGCTGTTGCCACCGTTGTTGCTCGTCTCCAGGACTGCTCACTCGAAAGTTCATCGATCTCATCAAGGCCAGTCCCGACTGCTCTGTGGATTTAAACGTCGCTGCTGCCTCCCTCAGCGTGCGTTCCCCTAACTGGTGCTTTGAATGCTGTGTACCCTCAGCAAAATTCCTCTCTATTTTGCTCCGAACGTTCCGTGTTCTTTACCTGGCAAGTTCTAGTCAGGGTCGCCCTGAATTGTTCCTTGTGCCCCTCCCATTGCTCCTTACCCCCCACCCTTCTTTCTTGTCTGCAGATGCAAAAGCGGCGAGTCTATGACATTACTAACTTGCTTGATGGCATAGGGCTGATTCCACCATAACCTTCACTTTTTCCCATCCCCCACCCCCTCCCCCACCCCCAACCCCAACCCCACCCCCACCGCCACCCCCTCTGTTCACACCTGCAGGTGCAGAAGCGGCGGATCTACGACATCACGAACGTGCTTGAGGGCATCGGGCTGATTGAGAAGAAGGGCAAGAACATTGTGCGATGGGCGTGAGTGCATGGGAAGGGGGCGGGGGTGGGGTGAGCGCATGGGGATGAGGAAGGCGCAGCATGATGAAGGCATTGGGTTGATTGAGAAGAAGGGCAAGAACATTGTGCGATGGGCGTGAGTGCATGGGAAGGGGGCGGGGGTGGGGTGAGCGCATGGGGATGAGGAAGGCGCAGCATGATGAAGGCATTGGGTTGATTGAGAAGAAGGGCAAGAACATTGTGCGATGGGCGTGAGTGCATGGGAAGGGTGGGGGCGGTGAGTGCATGGGAGGGTGGGGTTGAATGCATGGGGGGGTGGCGGTGAATGCATGGGGGTGAGTGCATGCGATGAGGGGGGAATGAGTGCTTGGGCCGGGATGAGAATGGTGAGCCTGTGAGGGGAGGGTTCAGAACTGTGTGAGCCAGAGCCCTGAGACAGTATACTGTGTGCTCCGACCCCCCTCCTTGTTCTATGATGCACAGAGGTTGGAATCTCTTTGAATTGTTTTGTCCGGGCCCCCTCCCTGCACTGTGCTCGAGTGAGAAAGAGTTCTGAGGCGTCTCAATACTGTGTGATGTGATGTTCCTCCCTGTGCTGTGATTGTGGGAGACAGGGGGATGAACCTGCAAGGGGAGGGGGCAGCACGGATGCAACACGACGTGACCAGTGCCCAGGTGCGGTGCGGTGCTGTGTATGTTCTGTGCGGTGCTGTGCTATGGTGGGTGGCATGGGGGGTGGCTGGGGGGATGGAGATGGGGGATACGGATGTTGATGGTGGAGGAAGGAAAGGTGTGGGGAGGGGGGAGAGTGAAGGGTATGGGAGGGTGAGGCATGGTTGGGAGGGTTGAGTTTTGGGTGTTTTGGATTCAACCTGCCGTGGTGTCTTTTTATCTTTTCCCACCTTCGCCCGTTTCCCACACTTCCTCCCTCCCCACCCTTCTCCCCCTTCCCAACATTCTTCCCCTCCCCGCCCTTCCCCGCCAATCCCCCTTTTCTCCCTGTTCCCTTTTTCTATCCTTGTCGACCCCCCCACCCCTCCGCCATGTCATTGCATTTCCAAATGCTAACAAGCTGTCTGCGTGTCCTTTTTACTTGTTCTTTTTGTTCTAGCGATATCATTCCATTGTCTACTTTCCCCTTCCATCACTCATCCCCATCTTCCGTTTCCCACATGACTCCAATCAATGGTTGCTTCTTTTCTCCTCCTCGCCTCTCTACCTCTATGTTTCCTCCATCTCCCCTCCCCCGCCGCCCTTCTCTATCCCTCTCTCCTTCTATCCGTCTCTCGTTCCCTGTGTTGCCAACAGGCTCAGCTAGACGAGTTGAGGCAGCAAGACGGGCAGCTAGACAAAGACATTCGGTATGCACTCTCTCTCCCTCCTCTCCCCTCCTTTCCTTTCCTCTCTACTCTTCTCCTCTTCCTGCCTTCTCCTCCCTCCTCGTCTCGTCTACAGCACCTGTCTCATCAGATCACCAATCTATTCGAATGAAATCCGTCTCATCTATTCTAAGCACGAGGTGCTCTCACGCGGGAGGCAGAGAGATCGCATCCGTGCTGTCGTTTCTTTGCACGCCCTCAAACCCTCTGCTACCTCCACCCCCTCCTCTACCTCCCACCCTCTCCACACAGCGTCATGCAGGAGCGACTGCGGGTGTCGAGCAACGATGGGCAGAAGCAGTGGATTTTTATCACAGAAGATGACACCTAGTGGACTCTCAACCCCTCTCAACCACCCCTGACCTGCCTCAACACCTCCTCCCATACCTCCAACCCGCTCACACAGGGCCATGCAGGAGCGGCTGCGGTTGTCGGGCACAGATGGGGAGAAGAAGCAGTGGATGTTCGTCACAGAAGATGATATTAAGAGCCTGCCGTGCTTCCAGGTAGACTGTGTCTTGTAACTGTTGCTGTCTCAACTTCCATCCTGAAAAATACCTGGCATCCCTGCTGGTGCATACATTTGTCCATCAGCTGATCTCTCTCAGACACCTTGTTGTATCTTCCCTCCCCTGCCCCATCCTTTGCCCCGTCCTCCCATTCTTGCCCCATCCTTTCATTCTTGCCCCATCGTCCCTCCTTTGCTCCATCCTCCCTCCCTTGCACCATCCTCCTTTCCTTCCCCTTTCCCTCTCCGTTGCCCCATCCTTCCTCCCTTCCCCGCTCCCCCTCCCCTGTCCATCTTCCCTCACTTCCCCCTCACCCTTCCTTTACCCAAACCCCCCTTTCCTTCTCTCTTCCCCGTCCCCCCTCCCCTTTCCATACCCCCTCCATTCCCCCTTCACTCATCCCCCTCTCTTGCATGCCAGAATGAGACGCTCATCGCCATCCGCGCTCCACACGGCACCATGTTGGAAGTCCCTGATCCGCTTCCATTGCCCAATCCCCCTTCCTTGCCCCCCCACTCTCTTGCCCCTTCCCCATCCTTGCTTGCATGCCAGAATGAGACGCTTATCGCCATCCGCGCTCCCCACGGCACCATGCTGGAAGTTCCTGAACCTGACGAGGTGAGACCTGACAGAGTGAGTGCTGCCGTGGTCAGTGCTGACGTTGTGATTTGCAATGGGGTGATTCGTGATAGGGTGAGACGCTCATCGCCATCCGCGCTCCACACGGCACCATGTTGGAAGTTCCTGATCCTGACGAGGTGGGACCTGACAAAGTGAGTGCTGATGTGGTCAGTGCTGATGGGGTGATTCGCGAGGGGTGAGTCCTGTTGGTGTTGCTCTGTGCTGCTTTAACAAAGGATGGGTACCATCCACATCATGTGCTCCCATCCACATCATGTGCTCCCATCCACATCATGTGCTCCCATCTACATCATCACACCTAAAGACCCCATCATTTCTCACCTGGTCACTTTAACAAAACCACTTCTCATGCGCACACCTCCCATGCCCCCTCTCCCTTCTCCCCTCTCCCATCCACCCTTTTTTCCACCTCTTCCCATGCCCAATGCCCCTTCCACCCACCCATGTGAGTTACTCAGGCAGGCAGGGCGCACAGTGGCCCATCACCATGCAGCAAGCGCTATCAGATCCTGCTGCGCAGCGCTAACGGCCCCATTGATGTCTACCTTGTCAGGTGCAACCACACCGTCCTGTTGCCTTGTACCCTGCCTTTTCCTGTCTCTCCACCCCACCACCGGGCTCCCAACCTCCCTATTTCTTATGCACTCGGCTGCGTTGTGTGATCTTCCATTCTCGAGGTGCTTTCTCTAAACTCTCGTTGATTGAATCAGCTGCTCTGTTTTCTGAGGTGACCCATACTTAAGCTCGTGTTCCTGTACCTGTGCATCCGCAGCCGGTTTGAGGAGAAGTTTGATGGAGCCACGGACCACACCACTCCTGCTGCAGCACCTGCTACTGAGGATGCAGCTGAGGGAACTGGGAGTGCTGCGACGGAAACACGACCACCAGCAGCAACAGCAACGACTGCAGGAGAAGTGGCAGCAGCAGCAGCACCGGCAGGAGGAGGAGGCAGAGGGGTGGTAGGACAGGAGGGAGCGGTTACGGGTGCAGGGGTGGGAATAGACTCGAGTCCTGGGACTTGGGGATGTGGAGAAGGGAGGGGGGGTGAAGGCGGAGGAGCGATGGGTATGGGGGATGGGGAAGGGGACATTTGGATTACAATGCCAGGTCTGCCGGGGGACGCGGCCGGACCAATGAGAGTCGTTCCCGCCGAGCCAGTGGTGAGTGCGGCAAAGCTGTAGATACTATTGCACGTTAAAAGCTCACTTGCTCCAGTTGATTGTTTTTTCATAGGGTGAAGACTCGTATTGGCATCGATTCGTTTGCTATGGTAGCTTGCTTGCCTGACCTACTTTTTGCTATTGTGCTATGCTTCTCCTATCCGCCCACAATGCAGGATTATTGGCTTTTGTCCGACAATCACTTGGGCTTGACTGATATTTGGCGGACTGATCCTCCGTGAATTACCTGAATGTGAAGTACTTCTAACAATTATACAGTGTGGAACTATAGACGTGTGATGTGTTCGCAGCTGTTTGTAAAAAAACCGCGTGAAGGCAACAGCGAAGCACTACAGCGCCTAGTTATTATTTGGGCAACTTGGGCAGCTTCCGCAAAGACAGCAGCACCGATCAGACAAAATCGTTGCGATCGAGGCACGTTGGAGGATCTCCCCATTTGATTTCGCACCATCGTACAGCTGTATGGGCTCGCAGAGCGAGTGTTTCAGGTGTACAACAGAAATTCGCTCGTGGAGCTTTGATCAACGGCCTCAGGCTGTTCGATGCCTTCCGGGCTTGTCATATTCCTTGTTCACATGCCCCAACAGCTGTCATTGTTTGGACAGTTTCCGCGTTGTTCTGTAATTACTTACTGTAGGTTTCAAATCGGTCATCCTGAAAGTTGTGGATCAGCAGAAAACACGAGTTCCCTGAAGGGGTTGATCCTTCTAGAACATGGAACTCATGCTTGTGTTGTGTGATGGCAGCGCCAAGCACGCGATCAAACGGGCAGGTCGGGTACTGTTGATGTTTGCTGGTGCTTTCTGGGCTGGACCTGGACTTGGTTCGGTGGAGCCTAGGGAAAGCCGACAAAACAGCGGCTCCGCGTGCAAGTCGACTGTAGTGACGTGTAACATAAACTCCGTCCTCTGACTCGACGAATCAGTGACCGCATAACCACCACCATCATTTCTAACGGACCTCATCCCCTCCATGCCAGCTTTCAATCACCCCTCACCTCCACATCTCCCTCAAACTTGCCCCTCTCTCACACACTCTACCTCTCTCACGCACCTTACCTCTCTCACACACTTTACCTCTCTCACACACACATCTCCCTCACTCCTCGCTCTTGCTCCTCCGCTTCATGGTTTTGAAATTTCGTTTCATGGTTCGTCCTTTCCCAAACCTCTTTCCCAGCCTGGAGCTTTTCTCCACATTCGTCCTAAAGCCCTACACCGCACTCTCCGCTGTACTTACTTCCCAAGTCGTGTTAGGGGTCCCGACTCCTTGCTCTCGACCATTTGACGTGAACATTCTTTTCCACGGTTCCTACTCCTTAGTGACTTTCATTGCAGGCTTTCGCACTCGTTCTGGACTTCCAGCTCCCTTTGTATACCTAATCCGAAACCAATTCTCGCAGATGTCGATTGTTACTGCGCGTAGTCCTCCCCAGTCGATTATCAACGAGCAGCTTTCCACTTCCAGATTCAGCGCAGAACCACGACGTCCGGCTGTCAAACGTCACAATTCCATGCGCAAGTCGCTGGAGCCGTCGATTTCACTGAATCGCAACCCCGCCATTCCATCCAACGGACATGAAGGAGAGTCTGTTCAGCGCTTCCCTGTCGAGGAAGAGTGGAATTTCGCAGGTCCCCCGTTGTCTGACTCAAACCCGTCGCCATCCACGGCTGCTCCATTCAGCCGTCACAGCTGGTCGTCAGGATGTGACAGCCGACCGTCAACTGCAGACGGCCGCAGTTCGCCGTCAATGACGGCGTCACCAGTTCGTTTTTTCCGTCGGCATGCTTTCACGGGGACGCACCTCCAGAGAGCTTGCAGTACTCCACCCCGAGGACGGTTAGGAGCAGGCGGACCGTTTGCACTAGCTGGGGATATTCTCAAGGAGGAAATGGCTCAGGAAATTTAGCAGATAAGATGAGGTTGGGGAGTTAATGGTGAAAGGGGGCAACAAGAGCAGCAGACGTGCCTAAATCGGCATGGCAAGTGGTTGCTATTCACTGTCTTCATTCTTTTCGTCTGTGTAAACCAATAATGTGCATAGCTTTGTTCACAGTGTGCCTACAACTTGGTGCAGCCTCCCATGTTATACTTAACGGGCTTAATTTATGTGTTCGCTACGGGGCTCATATCACACAACAGCAAGTTGCAGTACTAGGTTATCTCGCTTCCTTAAGGATCATACCTGGCTGATTGTACTATGAATTCTTACTCATCTGGGGTTGTTCGGAAGATATAAAGCCTATGTTTGGAGTAAATAACCCGCATCATACAACCACTCCCACTACTTTTGTTGTACATTATTTTAGCAGAAATAGATGTACCAACACTGAGCAAGTTCCCCAATCGAATCTGCTGTGTGCTTCCCAAGATCCAGGGGCCAACATCATAGACATGCAAATTAGTCTGGTAACCCTATTCGATGGTATGCAAAACCGTCGATACCCCAGTTCTGCTGCGCAAAATTGTCTGGTAGCGCCACTCAAAACACTGTGTAACAGCTGACGCAGCACAGAAAAGGAAGAAAATATGGGATTGAATCAGTTGCGTTTTTGACTTCGTATCGTCGTGGTTCTTACCGCGTCTTGTTCGGCGCCTAACAAATATTCCTGCCGGCTACTATTTTCCGCTAAATGTGACGAAAAATCCACTGGAATGAAAGGCTACGGGGTCCATTTCGATAACATTAATTTGGACCAATATATTGCTACCGGGAAATGTAGGGGCAGGGCAGAAAAACAATAAAACCCCTAGGGACCTGGACGCATTTCTGGGAGGGATCAACCCTAAACACGGGAAAGGACATTGTTTTTAGGGTTGATGCCTCCCTGACGCATCCCTTTCCGATCGGGTTTTATTTTTTTCTTGGCCCGAAGAAATCACGTCTTAGCGCGAAGGCAAGCGCGGTAAAGATCAAATTTGAATTAAAAACGAACGTGCTTTCAGGGCAGCATGTCAATAACTTGCAAACAGAGGTAAGACGGTTTTGCATACCATTGGATAGGGTTACCACACTAATTTGCATGTCTATGATGTTGGCCCCAAGATCCAGCGTCACGACTCTCCCCAGAAAGCATCTCTTTCCCGAGGGACGAGCAAGATTCCTCGAATCCCTGCACGTGGCGGCCATGTCAGCATGAGGCGCTTTCTCTCATTGGACAACGGCCTTTCTCTCGAACAGAACCCTTCAGATCAGTCACAGTTCCCTTCTAATGTCACACCTTGGGCATTCCTTCCGCCCCCACCTATCAGAAGGTCCGTCCTTCCACGACCGTCCTTCAAAGCTTCACACCAATTCCTGCAGGATTTCCTTTTGGTTCTCCAATGCGGTTCAAAATATTTCAGAACGGTAGCGCGCGGTTTTTTGTGGATACCACTTTGAACCGCAACGCATCGAGAAAAATAGTGGTTTGTGATTTGGCTATTGCACACAGGATTGAGACTGACTGACAGACCATTGCGACTGTGGTTATATATAGATCAAAGTACGGCTTGTTGATTGGTGGGGGTGCGCCCTCAATCCCCAGCGTTTTCCGCAAAAGAATCTGGCGAGACTGTATGAGCTGATCTCTCGTCACGTCTGCAGAAGGCGTTTTCCTGTTCCGCTTGCTTCTGGTTGTTGTAGCCCAGCTAGATTTCAGTGATCCGCATTGTTTGCGACGAGAAGAGACCAGTCTCAGCGACCGTGTTATAGCCCAGTCTCGCCTGATTTCTTACTCATCCGTGTCTCTCTGGTCGTCGTTTTTACGTGAGAACCAGAAAAAAACTGTTTTCGCCATGGACCCTCCAGCTGCATCGCAAGGCTTAGAGATCAGTTCAAAGCCTCAAGACTCTCGAAAAGTGTCGTTCTCCGAACGCCAACAGCAGCGACGGCGCGGCTCCCGAAGATCCCTCGTCGCATCTTCCAACGGGGATGCTTCCGGATCGCCAACGGCTCAAAATGGAAATGGTCCGAATGGAGGGTCGTTCGGTTTCCGTGGCCATCGCATGAAGCCGGATAAAGTTACCTTCTCGGAGCGTCAGCGGTTGCGAAAAGCAGGTGAACTCGAAGAGGAGGATGCGAAGCCGATCTTTGGAAATCGAATGAAGTCCAAGGTGACGTTTTCGGAGCGGCAACGTCAGAAGCATAGGAGGAGAAAGACCCTGAATGAGATTGAAACGCTAGAGTGCGTAGACGGAGAATTTGGATTCAGCTGGTCGGAATACGCGTCGGATTCGTCGTCCGAGACGCCGACGCCCGCAGGTGGTTTGGAGAAGATCGAGTTTGGCGAAGAGCTGCGAGAGGAGACTGGCGAAGCTGGCGAAGTAACGGTGGTGGGAACGGCGAATCGCGGCTTCAGAGTGCAGATTCGCCTCGGGGGAGCGGCGAAGAAGCTTGTCAGCGGAGCCATTGCGGGAGGAGTGTCACGTACAGGTGCGAGTCGTTTCCCATGCTTTTTAAATAATCTCGTCACTTCCTTGGTTGAAGCGCTTTTTGTGGTACGTCCGTCGTATTGCCGCGACCCGTACAAATTCGGCTGGAAATGTTCGATCGCAGTAGCACGTTGACAATTCGGACGCTACTCTTGCAAATCAAGAACTATTGTGATCACTCTTAAACTGCGCAATGTTGCAGTGGTGGCGCCGTTGGTGACGATCCGCAGGCATCTGATGGTGGGGAGCTCGGGGCACAGATTGTCACATAAACTTGTTATCATATTTATTATAAATTCGTGCAATGTGGCAGTGGTGGCGCCGTTGGAGACGATTCGCACGCACTTGATGGTGGGGAGCTCGGGGCACCGTACGATCGTGGGCGTGTTCCGGTGGATCATGGAGAAGGAGGGGTGGCGCGGGCTGTTCCGCGGTAACGCCATCAACGTTATCCGCGTGGCTCCCGGCAAGGCTGTGGAGGTGAGATGTGGACATGTGAGGAGATTGATGGGCCCTTACATGCACGATAGAGGGGTTTGCGGGATCATGGAGACGGAGGGGTGGCGCGGGCTGTTCCGCGGCAACGCCATCAACGTCATCCGCGTGGCTCCCGGCAAGGCTGTGGAGGTAAGAATTGCACATTCGAGACATCCTGGCACTCTCAGCTGTTCCATTGTCCTATGCATTGTGCCTCAGCTGCTGCATTGTCCTATGCATTGAGCTCTCAGCTGCTGCATTGTCCTATGCATTGTGCCTCAGCTGCTGCATTGTCCTATGCATTGAGCTCTCAGCTGCTGCACTGATCACATGCATTTTGTTGCTGGTGTGTCACGTGCCTGTTCAACCATGCTATCTCCGCTCAGGCTACACTCAACTTATCTCTATGCTAGGCAAGAAAATCAGAGCGTTATGACGACGAGACAAGAAACTCCGACCTGTGGCATCCTTTCCTGCGCTTCGACATCCCCTTCCCTTTCATCAGCGCTGCTCATTTAATGCATGGCATCGCTTCTCATGCAATGCCATGCCATAAGGTTCTGCTCACACCACCAGAAAACGAACGAGGTGACTTTTTAGTCGACTCGTCATCATCGTCATCAGCTAACTTCGACATCCCCTTCCTCCCTCTCCCCCCTCTCCCCCCCTTTCCCCCCTTCACCAGCTAGCTACGTACGACACAGTCAAGAAGCTGCTCACTCCTGCAGACGGTGGCAAGCCCATCATTCCCATCCCGCCCTCCTCCATTGCCGGGTCGGCTGCTGGCGTGGCCGCGCAAAATGCGTTTGCCCATGCGCTCATAACCCCCGTTCCTCCTTCCTCCGTTGCTCTTCTCCTTCCTCCCTGTCCCCCCTCCCCGCCCCCCGCCCCCCCCCCACCCGTCACCAGCTAGCTACGTACGACACAGTCAAGAAGCTGCTCACACCTGCAGACGGTGGCAAGCCCATCATCCCCATCCCGCCCTCCTCCATCGCCGGCTCCGCTGCTGGCGTGGCCGCCTGCTGTCTCATGTACCCTCTCGAGCTCGTCAAGACGCGCCTGACCATCCAGGTGAGCTTATTAGTTTTGAAGTGGCGATTCTACAACTGGGTCGGCTGCTAGCGCCCGGGCCTGCCTGCCTGGCCCATGCCAAGCCCATAACCCTTGTAGCTTATCAGTTCCGGTTTGTCAAGCCCATGCCGGGTCGGCTGCTGGCGTGGCAGTGTGCTGTCTCATGTACCCCTCGAGCTTGTCTAGACGCGCCTGACCATCCAGGTAAGTCTAGCAGTGCTGGTTCGTCCCTGCATTGAGGCGTGGGTCGTAGTAAGGACGGCATGCATTCCCCTATGTAGTAGCAATCAAGTTTGCTCCTCACAGTTGAAGAATCGTGCACACGCCGCTACATCCCAGTCCTGCATTATGCACCACCCACCGCTCCCCAGCCTTACATCATGCTCCTTTTACTACCTCCCTGCCCAGAGCATCATGCTTCCGCCACTACATCCCAGCCGTACATCATCCTCCCCCTCACTACATCTCAGCCGTACATCAACCCTTCCCCCCCCCACTAATCTCAGCCGTACATCACCCCCTCCCTCTCCCCACTACATCTCAGCCGTACATCATGCCCCTTCACTACATCCCACCTGAACATTAAGAACCTCAAGCAGGTCATGACTTGCGATTCTTCATTTCCATCCGCGCCGGCCCTTGCCCTTGCATGACTTGAGAATATTGCTGTGAATGACACGGCACGGCATCGACACAGAAGAGCGTGTGAATTAGCTGGTTCCTTGTATATCGTATCCCCTACTCCTGCCCCCCCCCTCCACTCCCTCCCCTCCAACCCCTCTCTCCTGTCCATGCAGCCGGGCGAGTACCGGTCCATCCTGCATGCGTTCTACCGCATCATCACAGAGGAGGGCGCTCCGATATGCTTCCCTTACCCGCGCCTCCCCCTCCACCTTCCCCCCCTCCCCCCACCCCCCGCCATTTCTGTCCATGCAGCCGGGCGAGTACCGCTCCATCCTGCATGCGTTCTACCGCATCATCACAGAGGAGGGCGCTCACGAGCTCTACAGGGGTCTGGGCCCCAGCCTCATAGGCATCGTGCCGTATGCCGGCTCCAACTACTTTGCATATGACACGCTGCGCACGCTCTACAAGAAGATAACCAAGAAGGACAAGATTGAACCTCTGGCCACGCTTGTGATCGGGTCGCTTGCGGGTGCTGCAGCTGCGTCTGCCACGTTCCCCTTGGAGGTGGCTCGCAAACAGGTGCGATTTCTCTCCGTGTGGTTTGGGGGGTGTTGGTGATGCTGTTGGGAGGGCGCTCACGAGCTCTACCGCGGGCTGGGCCCCAGCCTCATAGGCATCGTGCCGTATGCCGGCTCCAACTACTTTGCATATGACACGCTGCACACGCTCTACAAGAAGATAACCAAGAAGGACAAGATTGAACCTCTGGCGACGCTCGTCATTGGGTCGCTTGCTGGCGCTGCTGCTGCATCTGCTACGTTCCCCTTGGAAGTGGCTCGCAAACAGGTGCGTGTGTGTGGTTGCACGCTCTGGGTGGTTAGGCGTCGTGCCGTATGCCGGTTCCAACTACTTTGCATATGACACGCTGCACACGCTACAAGAAGATAACCAAGAAGGACAAGATCAAACCGCTGGCGACGCTTGTCATCGGGTCGCTGGCGGGTGCTGCAGCTGCGTCCGCCACGTTCCCCTTGGAAGTCGCCCGCAAGCAGGTGTGCTTTCTGGTTTGGCGTGTGGGTGAACCTGTTGGGAGGGCGTGCACAAGCTCTACAGCGGCTCTACAGGGGACTGGGCTCCAGCCTCATAGGCATCGTGCCGCATGCCAGGTGACTTTTGAATCGGCTCATATGCCAGCTCCAACTACTTTGCATAGGACACACTGCGCACGCTCTACAAGAAGATAACCAAGAAGGACAAGATTGAACCTCTGGCGACGCTCGTCATTGGGTCGCTTGCTGGCGCTGCTGCTGCATCTGCTATGTTCCCCTTGGAAGTGGCTCGCAAGCAGGTGTGCATTCTCTCTGGGTGGTTTGGTGTGTGGGTGAACCTGTTGGGAGGGCGTGCACGAGCTCTACAGGGGGCTGGGCTCCAGCCTCATAGGCATCGTGCCGCATGCCAGGTGACTTTTGAATCGGCTCATATGCCAGCTCCAACTACTTTGCATAGGACATGCTGCGCACGCACTACAAGAAGCAACACTTGTAATCAAGGAGAAACAAGATCGAGCCGCTAGCAACACTTGTAATCAAGGAGAAACAAGATTGAGCCGCTAGCAACACTTGTAATCGGGTCGCTTGCGGGTGCTGCTGCTGCCTCGGCCACGTCCCCCTTGGAAGTCGCACGCAAACAGGTGTGATGTTTGCTCTTTGCGTGGTTTGGGGCAGTGGTTGATGTTGTTGGGAGCGGTTGATTTTATGGGGCACTCACAAGCTTCAGGGGAGATAGGGGCCAGCCTGCTAGGCATCGTGCTGCTTTCCGGCTCCAACCGCCTTACGACTCGGAAGTGTGTGGGAGGGGAGGGGGGAGGAGGTGTGCTCTCGTGAGGAGGTGTGCTGGCCGGGAGTAGCCTCTCGGTGCTGCTGTTAGATTTGATGGTGCTGCCAGTGCTGCCAGTTCTGCCAGTGCTGCCGCCTCTCCTACATTTCGACTTAAAGAGGTGTGCAAGTAGGTTCTTGCGTCGCGTGCTTAGATCTGGTCATGATAACGCCTGTGGTGTGTTATTTATCTTTTCCGTAGTGCTTTGCCTGTATCAGCTTCCTCCAACATGTCAACCCCCTTCTTGTTCCCCTTCTTACACTTGCAGATGCAAGTCGGTGCACTCAAGGGCCGTGTTGTGTACAAGGGAACACTGGACTGCATTCAGAGGATCGTGCAGGAGCAGGGGATTCAAGGGCTCTACAGGGGACTCGTGCCGTCGTGCGTCAAGCTAATGCCTGCTGCAGGGATTTCGTTCATGTGCTATGAAGCACTCAAGCATGTTTTCGTTGAGGATGATAAGGTTACTGTAGCGAAACCAGGTGGTGCTTGACACTACAAGGCTTAGCATTGATGCTGTTAGGGGAAAGCTCTGTTTGGCATATGGTTTGACGTATATTTGAGAATGGAAATTCGATCTTGGGTCGTGAGTTGAAGCAGCATGTAGGGGACAGTGGGTCCTAAATTTCAGAGTTGAGAAACTAGGAAGTTATGCAGGGTGTTGCCTCGACTGATCAAATTGCTTCGCACCTGCCCAAACCAGATTTTTTTGCCAATAGAGGGCAAAGAAAACGCCAAGTGTGCAAGATTAGCAATCTTGGCCTACGTGCTCCGCTACCAGCATAGAACACCCCCTTGAACACCTTATTTGGCTGGTACAATGTGTGTATTTTCTCTTGATTTGTAAGGCAAAACCTGAATTGCACAACTGGAAGTGTACATATTTGATAATAAGATCTTGACTGGCACTGCCTTCGTAAAATTGCTGAGGATGTCACGGAACGCCAATGCATGAACAACCTCCGTTTGACGTCCCCCTCATGTGAGATTCTAAGAAACTTCCACTTTTGTCCTCCATTCAAACCGCCGGCAAGTCATCATGACATGCTGAACATCTCAGCGCTCTTGCCTAACCGGCGCTTATCTAGCTTCGGGGGATACGCTTGGTAAGGCATGAAAGTGGTTCGGAAAAGCGGAATGACCATCTGGGTCCTAAGAACCGCAGCATACAGATGTTTGACGTTCTCAAACTCTCAATACCGTGTTATGTCCCCAGCATTTTGCCTTCCTTGTCTAGACTTTCATGGAAAAATATGCCACGTCACTGTAGCCTGTGTTCCTGCTGTCACCGGCTGTAAACAAACGTCAAGCCGTCAGTCGGGAGCCGACCGAAGGGTAACTGCCAGCATGCCGGTAGCCGGGAAAGCCGAGACTGGACGGCTGCGGTCTCGGGATCCCTGCAAACACGTCCAACCTCACTTTCTTTCCTCGGCGCCAGCTGGTTTGAATTCTGTTCTGTGGCTTCGCCCGCGCGTTGATGATGACGGGCTGAGCTGAGCCTGCTCTTCCCAGACCAATTTGTGGTGTACTGTACACGACACGTAAATGCGGCTCGTCTTGACAGGCGAATCGCGATCGATTTCGTACAATCCCTCCTTTCCTTATCAATGTTGGCGTTCCCATTTCGTACGCCGTGAGATTTCCGTGGGCAGCATGTGAGCTGGTCGAACGACCAAGCAGAGGATCCGTTTTTTCTCCGGAGAGGGGCGACACGCGCGAACCGCGCACCACTGGCCTGGAAAAGAAACACAAGTGCTGCTGCAAATAACACGTGAGCAGAGCGTGACTGTCCGTCAGTTCCCTGCTGCTCCTGCAGTAAGCCCGTCACGTTCATCACTGTTAGTTTTACAACTGTAGCGATTACTGGTGATCGCTATCAGGCTCGTGGTTGTACTCAATATCCGTCAACTCAATCGCAACGCTCACCGCGCCGGCAATATCTTCTTTCTCAAGAAAGCTCAGCTGTACTCATTGCGGCAGGCCTGGTCCGATTTGGGCCAGTTAGCTGGAATAGCGGTCTGACCTACCCTATGAGGTTCTGTCAGCATTCGAAACTCGAATACATAAACGCTATCGCATGTCTCTAATTAGCATCGTGCAAAGTGACGCTGAGTACTCCGCCTACCTGCTACTAGTAATACCCTACTAGAATCAGCTGATTCTTCTCGCTGGAAGAGCGTGCGATACATCTCTACATCTCGGAGCCTTGTGCTTAGCCAGAAGCGTGACTCACGGGCACGTGACGAGCCTCCATGAGCACGCGCCGGATATCGCAGAGCGGCGTGGCCTGCGTGTTAGTCGCTGAGGCTGATGTGGCGGCGCCGCGGCGCAAGGGCGTCGCGAAGGGTGCAAAGATTCGAAGCCTCTGTAGAAAAGCGCGCAACTACATGAATTTCATAACGGGTACGCCATGGCATGAACCAGAACACAAATTTTATTTCTTTCAAAGAACCCAAAGTTTGGAGACCCTAACCCGAAAAAACAATGACGAATTTCGCGAATCCGGCAAATTTATTCGTTGGTCTGTGAAATACCAATCTTTTTCCTTTTCCCCTCTCCGCTCTTCCAGGCCTCGTCCAGTGGGCATCAACCACGTGGCATGATCGCAAATCCTCCTCAACCGAAGACCTTCCGATGATCGTCTTCGAGTCGCTCTCTTGCGAACAGCAGCACCGCCGCCACCAGCAACGCCACCACCAGCGGCATCACCACCATCACCATCCCACAGCCGACTCGGACGCCATGGCTGCCGAAACCGACGCGCGCTCGCCCCGCGAGTTCTCCCCGCGCGAATCGCCCACTCAGCGCAACGAATCCTCCGCTGAGGCCCCCTTATCCGCTTCCGCCTCCACGGCGACAGGAGCCCTCGATGGGGCTGAAACCGCGAGACCCCCATCCCCGCCACAACCGGAAAATCCGCCAGAATCCTCTCTTTCGCCTGAGAGTCTCAAGTTCCCCCTGCCGGCCGTGGAGTTCTCTCTGCGTGAGCTGGCGGCCTGCACACGTGGCTTCGGCCCCGATGCCATGCTGGCAATGGACTGGGCGGGCGCCGTGTACCGCGGGTGCTGCCACGTGGGCAAGGGCCACGTGGGAGGGCAGCCCAGCGGTGAAGGTCTCCACATAGACGCGTCTGGCAGGGAGGCTCCACGTAATTCGACGAAACGCGCCCAATCTCCAGCCGACCTGTGCTGCTGTGCCACGTGTCAAGAGCTCTCCGCCACCAAGTGCGTGAATCTAAGGGGCGGCTGCGCGCGGGTGAAGCGCTGGCGGCACCTGCCTTCCTCGCTGCCTCCCCCACCGTCCACGTCAGCAGCTGCCGACGCGACAGGCAGCGGAAGCACAAGCAACGTCCAGGGACCAACAGCGTCTGATAGCATACCGTCTCATACGCCCGAGGAGGGGCAGAGCTCTGCAGAGGCGCAGAGCTCTGGAGCGGTGCAGAGCGGTGTAGAGGTGGATTCCCCAGTCTCTGCCGGGAGGGAGATGATGGGGCGGCTGGCAGAGGCAGCAGCGTCGCACCCGAGCCTGCTGCCGATCGTTGGCTTCAGCTGTGAAGAGGAGCTGCTGCTGGTCTTCCGCTCCCAACCCTCCGCCCGCTCCCTCGAATACGCCCTCGCAAGAGGTAAAATCCGTTCAATGTTTGCTTCCTTTTTTCTGTTTTGTGTTTGTTTTTTTTTTTGCTGAGTTTCAACCATGCCAAACACCAAGCTAGACTTGTTTGGTACCCCATTCAACCGCACTAAACTGTTCCTCCCTCTCCTCTCCTTCCCTACTCTTCTCTCTCCACAGACGCAATGCTGTGTGGAGCCGGGTCCAACTCTGTTCTCTCCTCCTGGTCCGCCCGTCTCTCCGTCGCTCGCCAAATCGCAGGAGGGCTGGCCCACCTGCATGCCCACAGCTTCCTGCATGCCTCCCTCCGTCCCGCCAACGTGCTTCTGCTCCTTTTGGGGGCTACTACACACCGTTGCACCCCCCAGCCGCCGCCGAGCCACCTTTCGGAGCAAGAGCAGCGGTTGTGGCGCCACATGCTTCGGCAAAAGGCTCGCGCCGAGGCTGCTGCGCAGGTCCGGGTGCAGCTGGCTGATTATGGCCTGCCCGGCCAGGCTCGGGATGGGCCAGGTTTAGCAGGGAAGAGCCTCGGATGTGTTGTGTTTGGTGATGCTAAATACCTGGACCCTGCATTTATGGGATCAGGCCGCTACGGCACTGCTAGCGACGTGTACGCTCTCGGCGTGATAATGAGGGAGCTTATATTGAGAGCAGGATCTGCTGGAAAGGAAACCATTCGGCCAATCACAAGACTCCCTCGGAACACATCAGCAAGAGTGTCGGATAGCTCATCTGCAACAGCCGCTGCTGCTGCTGCCGCCGCCACCACTGCCGCTGCAACAAGGGCCTTCCCTGTGTCTCGGTCTTTTCCCGGACCACATGCGTCTCCAGCCGAACCACAGCCCGACACTGTTGCACCAGGGTCGGCAGCACCAGCAGCAGCACCAGCAGCACCAGTAGGGGCAGCACCAGCAGAGACAGCAGAAGCAGCAGGCGCAGGTGGGGAGTCAAGCAGGACACGCACCCTGCAGAGCTCACCCCCTGTAGAGACTTCATCCTCTGAAGACCCTTCTCTTGGTCACATAGCGGCCCGGTTTGGTCCAGTGAGGTACCACCAAGCATCAACGCTGGTGCAGTGGTGTACTGAGCGTAACCCTGCCCACAGGCCGTCTTGCCTTGAAGTGGAGCAGCTTGTAAAGGGGATGGAGGGGATGAATGTGATGGGCGAGTTGAGGCGGAGGGAGATGAATGGTAGGAGGCTGAGAGGGCGGCAGTGGGCCTTGCTGAAATAGATTCTTCTCTCTATTGTATATTTTGCTAGCTAATGAGAGAAGCAAGCCAAAATGTCAAGCGAAATGTCTATGATAACTTAGTAAAATGGTACCATTGTGAATATGAAGTAAAATGCCAATGCTATTCAAGCCATTACAAAATCTGCATATCAAGGCCTAACAACAATGTGTCATTAAAAGGTTCTAGTACATCCACTCCTTTCAAGTGCGGTACTCGGCCTACAGTTTAAAAAAACGCTGCAACAACGCTGTAACGATGGTGTAACTTCTCTTTATTCGTCTATATCTTAGCAAGCTCTATCCATCAGACCTTCTATTGGTGGTCACATCATTAACGGAAGTGAGGCCCGTTAGGCTCTGAAGTCTGTGCGCATATTAGGGATCTGAAAGTAACGGGTTGAGTTCGCCGCCCTAAAAGTCTCACCACTTCCTGTTGTGGGAGCGGACAGGAGGGGATACAAGGTCGCGGCAAGATTAAGGGGGTTAGGGACGGGGAGGCAGAGGTAGGATAAACGGATTTAACAGAGGAGCAAGGAAAAGATGGAAACGCCGTGTAGAGTGAGGGGTCACAGGAAAAACGGCACAGGAGAAATGACACGGGGGTGAGAAAGGGGGAGGGGGAGGGGGAGGGGAGGGGGAAGGGGAAGAAGGGGTAAGGGAAGGGGAGGGGGGGAAATGGGGAGGGGTTGAAGGGAAGAGAGAGGAATGGGGGCAACAGGGAGTGAATGGCGGCAGCGGAGAGGCGACGTACTCATGGTGTGCGGGGCGTCATGCCCGTGAACTCGGGCGGCGGGGGAAGAGAGGGGAGGGGAGCGAGGGGGGAGAATGGGGAAAAAGAAGGCGCCAGCGGAGAGACGACGTACTCATGGTGTGCGGGGCGTCATCCCCGTGAACGCGGGCGGAGGAGGAGCGGGGGGAGTAGACGCCGCGCCCGCACTGCCCGTTTCCGCCGGCGGCGAGCCATCGGACGGATCGTCTTCCTCCGGCGGGGGTGACGGGGAGCCGAAAAACCCATCCGGTACAAGCACATCCGATACAAGGTGCACCTGGAGAAACTTCCCCTCGAACAGGTTGGGGGCTACTAGCGTGCTGTTCTCTTTTCCCGAGGGCGTTTGGAAATACACCGTAAAAAAAGAGCTTTCCGCTGATTTGACCTGGGGCTGCCCGTACATTGTCGGATACTGGATGGAGTTACAGCGGGGACAAAACCGGAAGGAAACAAAGAGCCACAACAGTGAGTGAAAAATGACAGCGGAAACACAAAAGGCATATACCCCGATTTCACGAGACGTTATCAGCTCCGAAGCCTTTCAATGCACGATATACTGCGCGAAAACGCACTTCTGCTTTGCGAAGAGTTACCGCAACCTGCCTAGTTTTAGCGAAAGCTACCTCGGTTCCCGCAGGTCAACGAGGTTGGTGTAGCTGACGAGGCGGCCAAGACGAGGCAGTAGCGATACGCGAAAGGGTTACCAGACAACTACGTTTTTTGCGAAAGGTACCTTGGTCCCTGCGGGATCTTCGACGAGGTTGGTGTAGGTGACGAGGCGGCCCAAGACGAGGCAGTAGCGATACGCGAAAGGGTTACCAGACAATCACGTTTATTGCGAAAGGTACCTTGGTTCCCGCGGGGTCTTCAACGAGGTTGGTGTAGGTGACGAGGCGGCCCAAGACGAGGCAGTAGCGATACGCGAAAGGGTTACCAGACAACTACGTTTTTTGCGAAAGGTACCTTGGTTCCCGCCGCGTCTTCGACAAGGTTGGTGTAGGTGACGAGCCCAGGACGAGGCAGTAGCGCAGGAGGCGGCGCATGCTCTTCTTGCTCTTCACCAATGGCGAGTCGTCCGGCAGCTCCGCCTTCGTCGCCTAGGTCGAGTCCACTCAAAAACCGCCTTCTACCGCCGCCTATCTTCTTGCTCTCCACCAATGGCGAGTCGTCCGGCAGCTCCGCCTTCGTCGCGTCCCCTTCGGGAGAGCCTTTCAATGTACCGCTAACCTACGCGAAATCGTACCTTGACTTCGCGAAGAGTTACCGAAACCTGCTCGATTTTCGCGAAACGAACCTTGGTCCCCGCGGGATCTTCAACGAGGTTGGTGTAGGTGACGAGGCGGCCCAGCACGAGGCAGTAGCGCAGGAGGCGGCGCATGCTCTTCTTGCTCTTCACCAATGGCGAGTCGTCCGGCAGCTCCGCCTTCGTCGCGTCGGGCGACGGCGCCAGCAGCGTCACCTCGTTCGACCGCCGCAGCGCGCGCAGCAGCAAATCCGCGACGTCTTGAGTTCGCGTAAGACGCATTCGCGTATAGATTGGTGGAATGGGGTTACAAGGGATGTAGGAGAACGGGGGAAAAAGGGGGTGCGGGGAAGAAGAGGGACGGAGAGAGGGGGAGGGGAAGGATAAAAGGCGAAAGGGGAGGGAGCAGAGACAAGGTGAAGGGGTGGCCTGTTGGGCTGCTGTTCCCGCGCATCCAATAACCACTTCATGGGGCGCCACAACAGTCGCACAAACTCGTTGTTTAGTCCCGGAAGTAGGTTGTAGGTCTTACTGAACAACACGGCGTTCAGGACTTTCTGAACCTTTTCCATCGAGGACCCTGTTTCGGCAAACACAGCTCGTTCCTATCGGAGCGCCTGTTTCGCAAACTCACCTCCTTTCCAAAACAGCCGCACAAACTCCTTGTTCTGCGCGAGTAGCTTGACGACTTTCGCGACTTCCTTGACTTTGTCCATGGAGATTGGCCCGGCAAACACAACTAGTTCTATCGAAGCGCCAGTTTCGGCGCACTCACCTCCTTTCCAAAACAGTCGCACGAACTCCTTGTTCTGCGCGAGTAGCTTGACGACTTTCGCGACTTCCTTGACTTTGTCCATCGAGATTGGCCCCGATTTGCTCGACGGCCCGCCGGGAGGCGCGGGAGACCCCCTCCCGATCCACTTGCGGATTCTGTCGCGTAGTTTGGCTGACGCGGGCTGTGGACATGCCGACGCGAACACAAGTAGCAGCAGCAACGACAGTACGAGTCGCTTCGGCGCCGCCATTTTGGAGTGCAGCCTTTTTAAAATAGTAATGGCTAATGTCCTACTTTTATTTTCGAGCCTATGTATGTGTGGCCAATGAAGCCGCGCTTGTGCTGTCGGCCAATTCGAGAACAGGCGCTAGCAGTGCGACCCTGCCGGGAAGAACAAACAGACTATACGTTTTACTGGATCGTCATCAAACGCAGCAGGTCTCTAGCTGTGTTACCGTTAGCAGTAGACCTGTCTGTCAGTGCCCCCTGTTGTTACAATGCTAGTCGACTTATGGGTCGAGACAAGGTGAGTCGCCTAAAGATAGTTGCGGCTGGTCACCGACAGCAGCACTGACTCCTGCCGACACGACGAGACTGCCGAGACGAAACCGCTAGTGTCTGAACACGCGATTCCACGCTGTCTCCGACCAGCGTTTCTGGGAGCTAAGACGTTTGTCTAGGCCTTACTCCTGGTCCACCTCCGAAACTGCGGCTGCGTCAACTAACGAGTAACTGCCACCCCAGGCCTGGCATACACATGAAAGACTGGCGCCCTTGGTTGCCCGGACTTTCATCCCATGCACATGCGTCTTATTCACTCCCCCTACTCGTTCGGCACCGCTGCGCCGTAGTGCAGGCGCAGGGCTATCTGTTTTCTCCCTGGCCCTATCCGCGTGGGGCAGAGCATTCCTACCCTGGTTCTCCTAAACGAGTGTTCTCTTACGCCGCGGAGAAGGCGCTCCGTTATTGTGACTAGTCTGAAGAGGAACCGATTGTGCATTGGTTATTGCCTCTTGAGGGGGGATGTGATGTGACGACGAGCGCTGCTGAAGCGAAGGACGGGAGGAAGCGAACAAGCGGATATGAGAAAGCCGCTTCGTACTGTCGGCCTCGCTCAATGCGACGAGAGCCGTCTCCTTCATTCCGGCTGAAGGGTGCTGTGCTGCGCCGTGCTGTGGTCTTCGTCTTGTCACCTGGTGGTTGGTTCTCTGTCCTTAGCCCCATCGTTGGATGTATGTAGGGTTGACGACGACGGGAGCATTACAACCGAGCAGTTGGATTGGGTTCAGCGATGACGGAGTCGCCGGGAATCAAGGTATTCTGCGAGTCGTGACAGGGATCGAATGCAGTGACCAACAAGATGGTGTGAGGGGAAGCATGAAATGCGCGATTCGTTTTGTGATTTCGAGTCGCGCATTCCGGATGGACACATACGTGTACGCTTCGACACCAAAGCGAGGCCATTGTGACCAAAATGCCATAAATGGGGCTAGATCCAGGGGCGTGCGATATAGTCACAGCAGCACGTGTCGTAACAAAACATCTGTATTGGTCGTTCCTATCCGACGGCTACGACAATTTCAAGGAGTGTTGGGCTTTATTTCCGACTTGTACGTGCGATACACCTGTGACTTCATCATCGACATCAGACGTTCTCGATATATCCGGTTTGTGGGTTCAGCTTCCACAGATAGTCCGCTTTTAGTAATATATATACTAAGCAGGCCGCTCAATTTTCTGGCCCAACACAGAAACGCTGTTTCGCTCTTCATTCAGTAAATGTTTGTTTCATATCTATGTATATATACACAGGGAGTGGTGTACTAACCTCTCTGTAATGCCTATCTTTCTAGACATCACTACATTACTAAATGAAGAGAGCTCTTCACAAAGTTCACAATAGCTCCACGAAGCGATTCAGAAGGCCGAATAACGCGTCCCTCCAATGGCTCCAACGTCGGTGAGTCCTCATCGTCAATATCCTCTTCTACATAAAACGCTGGCATTGAGTAGTCTTCGTTTTCCATGCTCCACTCAGGCTCAGTCCAGCGCGGCTCGGGTCCGTCCAACACCATATGGTCGTTCACGATCGAGGCGAGGTGCTGAGACTGTTGTTGCGTCTCCAGCACCGCCAAAGCCGCTTGCCGTATTCTCGAGCGCGCGTTGTCGATCCAGACAGGGCTGCACGCCTTCTGCGCCTCTAAACAAGCCAGCCTCGCAGAGGGCGCTTCGTCGCAACGAGTGGGAGTCGTCGCCATCGCGGCTGATGCGCCCATGATCGTCATGTTCGACGCCTGCGAGCTATCGAGCTCTGCCGTCGCCGGAGCAATCGCCGGAGCAACGCCGCCGTAACTCATAACGTTTTCTGAGGTTTGGATATCATACAATGTCCGCGAAACTACAGCCGCTGCAACATTATCAGAGGAAGGTATACTACATCGCGAAAACGATTTTCCTCGACGGGCGTCTTTCGCAGCATTACCAAGTTGAGTCGCGGCCATGGATCTACGGGGAGGTAGACGCGTCCAGCAAGAAAAGGCTTGGGAGTAAAGATGCAACAGCCGCGGGGGAAAACAGAAAACCAAGTCCCGCCGCCGCTGCGCGTCCTTGCTGTGTTGTCCTTGCTTTGGTGAAGAAAACAAGAACCGCTCTGATGTGATCCGATCCGAATTGAAGCCCATCACATCACATCGGGTTTTCAGTTGACAACGCACGGTTTTCGAAACTGCACGCCAAATGCGCAGTTTCATCGCTTCTGGGGCAGGGTTACTGCCCGTTTTTCGTTTACAGCGCAGAGTTTGTGCGATTTCTACGCAGCTCGACGCTCATTCGTCTAAATATCCGAAAACGACAAGCCTGCAATGTAACAGAAAATTTATTTAACTCAGTCAGGTGTTTCAAAATTTTCACGCCCATATAGAGAGTGCATCAATCCTAAACATCCAGTCGCGTGGAGTTTAGGGTTGATGCTCCCTCGACGGCCCCATTAAAATATATTTATATATTTATATATATAAAAATCGTGACAAAGGGAATCAGCCCTGAACACTTTCGGCCAATGTTTAGGGTTGATGCTCCCTAAACACTTCCGCCCGGTGTTTAGGGTTGATGCTCCCTAAACACCCCGCCCGGTGTTTAGGGTTGATGCTCCCTGAACAGCATGCCATCCGAGAGGGTAATATATTTTCGTCTGCCCAAAATTCAGGTGCAAACAGTTCGATGGCCGTCAATCCAACCGGAGTTGTCGGTCCGTCAACATTTTGACCAATGAAATCTTTACTGCGTAGAAATCTCACTAACTATGCGCTGTGATCGAAAACTGGGCACTAACAGTGCGCCAGAAGCGACAATGCTGCGCTTTTTTCGTATATTTTCAGTAACAGTGCGGGATTAACTAAAAACCCCATCACATCACACACAACCGCGGAACAGCTCGAAAGGACGATGTGTTGTTTGCGCATGCTAGACGAAGCAACGCCGCAGCCAAATGGCATTGCTCGTCGTCGTGCGCATTCATGTGGGATGCAATGATCACAATCTCATGCGCTGCACCAACCAATTCGGCATGCTCGTTCGTTGCATTTGAATGTTGAAAAGTTCCCCTCGCTATATTGTTGTTCCCTAAGCATCTTGTTTCTGTTGTTACCTAATTGACTAACATCAGAGCGAAGTGTTTAGGAACCAGAACCTCCCGTAATTTGGCTCATCTCTGCGCAAACCTGCCCTTTAAATAAACTCAGCAGCTCTGGTTTTAACCATGAGACCGAAGGGTGAGACTGACTTGTGTACTGTTCTGCGAGGCTAACGGGCGAGGCTGTTTATCACGTGGGACCATCCGCTCGCCATCCGTGTCAGGTGCAGAAAACACCAGAACTGTACATGAAGTTCGGGACAATTTCTGGGACCAATGGGGTGGGGACAAGCCTCGTTGAAGCGAAACGCGATGATTGGGCGAAAGATGGAGGGTGTACAGTAAGGAAGAACGTTACGCGGCCAAATAGAACCCTTTTAGACTGGTGCAACACGCCCTATAGATTTCAAATTACTGTTTCAAATTCTGCAAGCAACTACAGAACCAGCACCATTTTTCTTTTCCCTAGCGTGGACGTTGATTGTTCAAGCACTAGAGTTGGTACAAAAAATGAAATAACAACTATAATTGAATGACGCAGAGTGGGTATTATCATTGGGTATCGCGCAGGCCCATGTATGAGTGCTGTTGGTGTGCCACGAATTCATCAGGGTGTCGTCAGACCACAGCAGCCCGAATAGCACTCGATGGCTTTTACAACGGGATTAGAGACTGAGGGCCATCTGCTGCTTTTCACAATAATGCTACACCTGCCTTGTTGTATTCCTGCCTCCCCGAATGCATGCCCTTCTACGCCTCAATATCATAATCAGTGGATGTTTTCTCGTGAAATGCAAACCCTTGGATTTCCGGTGGTGTAGAGAAGATACTGGATTTAAATGAGGTTGGAGCGACTTCAGATTAAAGGCGCCTCACAAATGGTTAACAGCAGCTCGTGGCACAAGATGAGGTTGAAGCAGCACCGTCCGTGCCTGCTTCTTCGCACGTGTGCTTCCTTATTACCATGTGCCTCCTCCATGCCTGTAATGAGTTAGTCGATAGCTGATGCCTGAAAAAGGGTCAGTTCATAGCAGCACAGCACAAAACCCACAGCTTCAATGGATCACAGTAGTGCAACCCCGGCTGCTTTGATCGTCGAAAGCAGTTCTTGGTGGGCGATGGGTTTGAAGAGAGTGCCGTCCATGCCCGCCTCCTTGCACGCCTGAGGCGCCTCAGATTGCTTCCAAGGCTCACAGCTGAGTGACCCCGGCAGCTTTGATTGCCGAAAGCAGCTCTTGGTGGGCGATGGGTTTCGAGAGAGTGCCGTCCATGCCCGCCTCCTTGCATGCTTGCCGAACCCGCGTGTCCACGTCTGCAGTCAGTGCGAATATCAGCTGCCTGCGTGCGGGACCAGGTGCCTCTGCTACCGCTGCTGCTGCTGCTGGTACTGCTGCTCCTGCTACTGCGACTCCTGCTACTGCGACTCCTGCTGCTGCTTGTGGTGCCGCTGTTGCTGCGGTTCCTGCTGTTGCAGATGCTGTGGTGTCAGCTTCTCCTGGGGCGTCTAGATCCAGCAACGGCAGGCCGCCGGGGTGGAACGCAAACGACGGCTGCGATTGCAGCTTCGGCAGGGAGGAGAGAGTGGACGAGGAGGAGGTGACAGTGGTGCTGCCGCTGCCACCGCTCCCGCCGCTGCTGCTGCTGGTGGTGCTCGTGCTCGTGGTGGCGGTGGTGGTTGCAGTAGCAGGTGCAGCAATCTCTGCAGGGAACTGGGTGCGAATGCGTCGAGCAGTCTCGTAGCTGTGGGTCACAGGGGCGGTGGGCAAAGGGAAGGAGAAGGTTCAAGGCTTGTCTAATCGAATCAGTTAGTTATCATGCAGTAAAAGGCAGGAACTGGGCACTAATACGGTGTGCAGTCTCATAGGTGTGATTCAATCCTTACCCATCAATGCCCGGGGGCATGTGCAGGTCGATCAGAAGAATAGAAAACGCATTCGGGGAGCTTAGTCTTTCCAAAGCCTTCTCTCCACTCTCCACAAGCTCCACCTTCGCCCCCAGCCCCTGCAGAGTCTTTCTTGCAACCATGCGGTTCACCGCGTTGTCATCCACCACCATCACCTCCCGCCCGCTAAGCATCTCTTTTAGCAAAGCGGCGGCGTCCTCGGGCTTGGCGAGGCCGAGCGCGGCTTTGGAGCGGAATTGCGGGGACTTGGGGCGGAATTGTGGGGATTTGGGACGCGGGGGAGTTGAGGGGGCGAGGGAGGAGGCGGAGGAGGGGTCGGCTGGCGCGACGTGATTGGTGGAGGTGTCAGAGAGGTCGTCTGATTGGTCGATGGGTGCAAAGAGCTGAAAAATTGGCAAGTGGGGAAGAGGAGAGGAGAGGAGAGGCGGATAAAGGAGGGTTGGTGAGAGGAGGAATGGAATGCAAACTGACAGTATACAACCACAGAAGCTCGTGGCTAGCGTTGGGGGGAATCGCACGGCGCTCGTGGTGTATCAATCAATGGACCAGCCCGGCCCTGTGAGGAGTCGATTTTTAAGTCGACTTAAAAATCGACTCATCCAGCAGACTGCACGGCACCCATGTTGGTGGCGGCACTCAGTGCATCAATCAGCGGAGGGACTCACCGCATGCAGGCACTGAGCGAGGTCGGCCACGAGACATGGTTGGGGGAGAGTGTCGGCAAAGCCAGCTGCGAGTGCTCTGGCGTAGCTCACACTGGCACAGCCCGGCCCTGTGAGCACCAGCGGGGGCAGACTGCACGGCACAGGCGGTGACCGTGAGGGTGATAGTGGCGGCGATGGTAACGGTGATGCTGGTGATGGTGGTAATTGTGGTGGTGGTGGTGCTGCTGCTGCTGCTGCTGCTGCAGACAACGCTGATCCTGTGACAACACTGTCTGGTGCAAGAGATATGCCCGCGGCGGTGTGAGGGAGTAAGGCAGGCGAGGGTGGGGAGTTGGGAGCACGAGCAGCGGCGCTGGCGGAGTGAAAGAGCACGAGGCTGCGGTGGTCAAACTTGATCCGACGGCCGAAATTGATCCCGGACTTGCTCGCCGCAGCATCTGAGCCGTTCGCAGGCTTGCAAGGAGCGCCAGCATCCGTGCTGCTGATCCTTGGCTTGGGGTTTCCACCGCTGCTGAACGCATCTGCTTCAACAAATACAACGTCCCATGGTCCCTCTATCTCCTCCTCTTCCTCTTCTACCTGCTCCTCCTGCTCCTCCTGTTCCTTCTGCTCCTTCTGCTCCTCCTGCTGCTTCTGCTCCTTCTGCTCCGCCTGTTCAGCCCGTTCTGCCTGCTCTTCCTGTTCCTCCTTCTCTTCCTCCTCGCTCTTCCTGCTCACCCCCACTTCCTCACCCTTCGCCTCTGCTTCTCCCCTTCCCTCCCCCACTTTCTCCCCCCCTCCTTCCCCCGCTCCCTCCCCCTTCCCCTTTCCTCTCTTCGCCCTCCTCCTCGCCTCCCCCATCCTCTTCTCCGCAAACCGCCACGCAGCTTCCGGCTGCCTTCCCAGAATCCTCCTCGTGGCTTCCTCCTGCGTGCCTGCAACAGCAGCATGCACACCCAGGTACCGGAGAGCTGTGACTGTGGCCTCGGCCCTGACACCATCCCCATCCACCACCAGCGCTCTCTTCCCCTCCACCACCTCCCGCGTGCTCCACTTCATCTCCACCCAAGCCATAGCTTCCTCCATCCCCTCCTCCTCCACCCCCTCCCAGTTTCCCTTCTCTCCCTCCTCTCCTTCCTCCTCTCCCTCCTCTCCTTCCTCCTCCCCTTCCTTGGCCTCCCCGTCCTCTGCTGCTGCTGTGGGTGGTGCCACGTGGCGCGTTTTCATTGGCAGGGCGACCATGATGTTAGAGCCCACGTGCTCCTGGGTTGCCACTCCCATGCACCCGCGCATCAGACTCACCTGAGTTAGGAGAGAGCAGAAAGAGAAGGGAAGGGGGGGTAGGGGGGCCGGGGGGGGGAGGGGGGGGAGGGGAAGGGGTGTGAAGTGAGGGGATGAGTGAATTAAGTGCATATGCGGCCGCGCTCATGCTCCTGCTCATCACGCACACCTAGGCCAAGAGAGAGCAGAAAAAGAGAAGGGGGGGTAGGGGGGAAGGGTGGTGGGGGGTTGAGGGGTAAGGGAATCAGACGGGGAGAGATGAAACTTGACGACTGAGTGGCCACACCCAGTTTTTGAGTCGACTCAAAAACGGGTTGATGGGTGAGTGAATCAGATGGAGAGAGATGAAACTCGACGACTGAGTGGCCACGCCCATACACCCTCACTCTTCCCATACACCCTCACTCTTCCCACACACCCCCTTGTCTTGCCCATCCCGCACACCCAGCACTTACCAGACTCGCAGACAGCAGGAAGCGCACAGGGTACGGCGTCCATGCGTCCTGAAACCCCTTTCCTCCGTGTGATTTCCCCAGCGCACTGTCACCGCCCCCTGTGCCCATCACTCTCTTGAGCAGCCTTCCAGGGAGGGAGCTCAGGAGAGAGAGCGTGGTGGGGGCGGGGGCGTTGTCATTGGGTGTATGTGTGTTGGCGCTGGCGCTGGTGCTGCTGCCGGCACCGGCTGACTGAATGTATGCGTTCATCTGAGACAGAGACAACGGAGGAAGGGGAAAGGGAGGAGGGGAATCAAGGGTGGGGGAGAGGAAATTTGAGGTGCCTGATTCTGGATTTATGTGACAGGGGGAAAGGGGGAACCGGGGAGGAGAGAAGCATGAAATTTAAAGAACAGGGGAGGTTATGGAGGTGTGATGAGACAGCATGGGCTCTTTTGACGTTTCAAGAGCCAATTCTGCCACTCACCTCCTCCTCTCGCACAAACTCCCCATGGCCTTCAGGGTCCAGCACCCACCACATCTCCTCCCACGGAATCTCACAACAGCGCCCCTATAGCAGCAAGCAAGCCCACACCAGCGCCCCCAGAGCAGCAGAGCAGCAACCACCCAGCAGCAACCCACTCACCTCCTCCTCTTGCACAAACTCCCCATGGCCTTCAGGGTCCAGCACCCAACGCATCTCCTCCCAGGGAATGCCACACCCCGTATCCTCACAAGCCATCACCAGCTGCACTCGCCCCACGCCCCTCCTCCTCCCCCTCCTCCTCCTCCCCTGCCCCTCCTCGCTTCTCCGCCCTGTTCCCCCAGTTCCCCCCCTTCCCCCGGCCCCCCCCCCTCCCCCACCTCCCCCGCCTCCCCCTCTCCTTCCGCCTTCCTCCTCCTCCTCTTCCTCGTCGGTCTCTGCAATAGCCGAAGCAAAGATCATGGGTTGGTGGAACCGAGCCACCGTCCGCCGAACCTCGCGGCAAGCCTCGGCGGTGAGGGGGTGAGGGATGGGCGGGTGAAGCATCCAGGGCTCAGGCTCGGGGAACGAGTCAGGCTCGTTGCCGTGCCTGAGGTCATGGTCTGCTGGGTGAGCTCCCGTGGCACGTGTGGATTGACTGGGTTGACCAGGTTGACTGGAGTGCGGTTGGGTACAGGAGCACATGACTCCGGCTACAGGTGAGTCGGAAAATCGGGGATCATCCTGCAAGGGAGAGAGATAGGGGAGTGGGTGGGAGGCAGGGTGGGTCGGCAAGGAAAAAGGCAAGCGAAAGGTCCAACTGGTTAGTAGCATGAAGAACATGAAGGAGGGAGTATCTGACGTACCTGGGAGAGGCTGTATCTGAAGCTCGCTTCGCAACACTCATCTGATGATCCACGCCTGCCACCCATCTCCCGCCCGCTGCTCTGCCTCGAGCCAAAACAGCCAATGCCACCAGCAGCAGCAGCACCCTCCCTATTAGAACCATCGTTACCACCAGCATCCCTAGCAGCAGCACCACAGCATTCCGCACAGCCACTCCTCTTCATCCGAGTCAGTAGTTCCTCCCTTTGCCGTTCGTCCCCAATATAACCATCCACGTTTGCAGCACCAGCAGCCACTTTACCATCATGCACGCCCCCTGCTACACCTCCTTCAATCTCTTTGTCCTCTCTTCGAACCTCCAAGCCTTGGATCCAGGCCTCCAGGTCAGGTTCGGTAGACTCGGCAACGGCTTGGATAGGCACGGGAGCGGGCACACACCAGAGGTGAAGAATCACCCGGCCTGATACGGTGTTGCGGATGGCGTGGCCTGGATGGGGTGGGGTGGGGTGGGGTGGGTTGGAGAAGGTGGATGTGGGGAGAAATTGGGGAAGGGGAAGGGGCAGCGGGCACACAACACACCAAGTGGAAAATTACCCGACCCGACACGGTGTTGCGGATGGCGTGACCTGGACGGGTTGATGCGAGGGAGAGGGGCAGAATCAAGGAGCGGGCACAGACAGTTATGAAAGACCTCAACCGCAGACACTGACTGGTGAGCTCATGTACGACCTGCCCTGTGCGAACGGGGCAGCCTATGGGCGGAAAATCGAGTGAACATGGAGCAAGGTGGTGTGGGAGAGCGATAGGGATGCTTGCACTCACTGATGCGCTCGCCATGATTGGTGTGGGCCGCCAATAAGCCTACTTTCCAGTGGAATCAAAGAACGGCGCATGTGGTGTAGTGTGGTATGACTTTTGAGTCGACTCAAAAGTCAATTGGTGTGGGCCGCCAATAAGCCTATTTCTCAGTGGAATCAAAGAACGGCGCACGTGGTGTAGTGTGGTAAGCAAGAGAGCGATAGGGTTGCGTGCACTCACTGATGAGCTCGCGCATGACCTGCCCCACGCGGGTGGGATCGCCTATGAGAACGTCTGGCACACTGGCATGAATCCTGACCATGACTGCACGAGAAGGGCAAAGGGGGAGGGTTTCAAGGGGAGGGAGAGTGAGTAGAAAAGACTGGAGGGGGAAAGTGTGTCATGCAGCATGACTTGACCCACGCGGGTGGGATCGCCTATGAGCACGTCTGGCACACTGGCATGTATCCTCACCATGACTGCATGAGGGGGAAGGGGGGAAGGGGTGGGAGCGGGGGGAAGGCGGGGGAGGGAAGGGAAGAGGGGGAGCATTAAGGCAGGAGAGCAAAGAGGAGGGAATGCATCGTGTCGTGTTGTGTTGTGTCATGTCGTGTCGTGTTGTGTCGTGTTGCGTCGTGTCGTGTTGTGCAGATTTGTCGTTTATGTTTTCAGACTTTCGAGCGATTTTGGAGGCGCTTAACACTCACACTGCACGTTTCAATGTGGGTGTCGGGCACGAGAGCACACACAACCAGATCGGCACACTGGTGTGGTGCGGACCTGTGAGAATAAAAGTTGGAAGAGAAGTTGTTGTTGAATTGAGGAGATTGGGGGTTTACATAGGGAATGGGTTGGATCCTAGCCTAGGTGACCATTATTGGACCCCACCCATGAAGTTGGGTTGGGGGATTATTGGTGGGGTCCAATAATGTTGGCCAAGTTGGGGTTGGGCCAACATTATTGGTGTGAACCAATAATTCTACCCAACCCAACCTTTGGGGTCCAATAATTGGACCAAGGTTGGGTTTCCAACCTACAAATTGGGTAACCCCTGCTTGAACACCCAAACTAAGTTTGGGTGCTTATCTCTAGCCTATCCTATAACATCTATGCAGGTTACAAGAGAAGATAGATTCTAACACAACCCCTTAACCTGCAGAGATGTGGAAAGGCTTGAGGGAAGCAACCCCTGAATCAAGGCGCGCCCGGGGAAGCGAGGCCGATGAGGCGAAGAAGAGCAGAGTGCGCAGGGCGAAGAAGTGCTTTGGTGAAGATATCTGCCAGGTTGGCTTCAGCGGCGATCTTGCGAACGGCGATGAGATTCTGTTGGACAAGTTCACGGATGAAGAAATAGCGGAGCTCAATGTGCTTGGAGCGACCGTGAAAAACGGGGTCTTGGGTGAGATGGATGGTGCTGGCATTGTCACACCAGAGGGTGGGGCAGCGCTGGGGAACACCAAGCTCAGCTAGGAGGAAGCAGAGCCAGCGGGACTCTTGCGCGGCCATGGTGCCAGCATAGAGCTCAGCTTCACAGGAGGAGAGGGCGATGGCGGAGGAGCGAGTAGAGCGCCAGCTGATGAGGCCGCTGCCGAGGGTGAAGCCATAGCCTTGGGAGGAGCGGCGGTCTGGCTGGCAGTCTGCCCAGGAGGAGTCGCTGAAGCCAGAGAGAAGGGGGGGGGAAGATCCACCCAGTGTGAGAGCGTGGTCCCTGGTGCCACGAAGATAGCGGAGGACTCGCTTGGCGGCAGTCCAGTGTTCCTCAGTGTGGCGGCCGGGGCCGACGAATCGAGCAAGGACGCTGACAGGGTAGGCGAGGTCGGGACGAGTGCACATCATTGCGTACATCAGTGACCCAACAAGCTCGGCGTAGGGCCGGGAGGAGGTGGAGGGGGAGGTGGGTGGCGCAAGCTGGTGACCGAAGGGGAGGGGTGTGGAGACTGGTTTGGCTTGTGCCATCTCGAACTTTTCCAGGACCTGGCCGATGTAGTGGGACTGGGAGAGGGTGATGGTGCGGGCGGATCGATCACGAGTGATAGCCATGCCGAGGTAGTTCTGGAGGGGACCAAGGTCCTTGCACTTGAGACGTTCCTGAAGAGACCGTTTCACTTGATCCATGTCAGTCCTGGTGTCAGCGAGCAGGATCATGTCATCGACGTAGACCGAGATGAAGAAGCGACTGGGGGAAGAGCGGATGAAGAGGCTGGCGTCGGAGTGGGAGGGGGAGAAGCCAAGGGACTGGAGAGTAGCAGACAGCTTCGCATGCCATTCTCGTGGTGCCTGCTTCAGGCCGTAGACCGGTCGCTTCAGCTGCCAGACGGTGTTGTCGGGGAACGTAGCATGGAACCCGGGAGGTCGGCGGAGAAAGATGCGTTCGTGCAGTTCACCTTGCAGGAAAGCGTTGGAGACGTCCATGGAGTCAATCTCCATGTCGTCCCGCGCACCGATATCCATAAGGGTGCGTAGGGTGGCTTGCCTGAGGGTGGGGGCAAATGTGAACCAGTAGTCCTCAGCCCAGGTCTGGGTGAACCCCTTAGCAACATAGCGGGCTTTGTAGACTGGTTCCTCTCCCGGCAGCTGTTTGACTCGAAAGATCCACTTGCCCTCGACAAGATTGGCATCAGGGGGAAGGGGAACGTCGATAAAGGAGTCGTTGCGGATGAACGCCTCACATTCCAGGAAGATAGCGGCTATCCACTTGTCAGCGTCAGGGCAGGTGATAGCTTCCTGGAAGGTGGTGGGGACGAAGATGGTGGGAGCGGAGATCGCGCTAAGGAGTAGAGCGCCGAGGAGGTCAGGGTAGAGGGTGGAAAGAGAGGGAGTGTGGCGCTGGACCATGGCGAACTCCTCATGGGAGTCCTCGAGCTGGCTGAGGGAGGAAGGTGGCGGAGTGCCAAGGATGGGATCAAGAGAGCGGGTGTGCATGCGAGGGAGGAGGAAAGGTGAGGAGCGGGCAGTCGCCCTCCGCCGCTGTTGCTGCTGGTGCTGCTGGAACCCCTGCTGCTGCTGCGGCTGCTGCCCCTCCTGGTTCTGCTGCCCCTGCGGCTGCTGCTGCTGCTGCTGCGGCTGCTGCTACTGCCCTGGCTGCTGCTGGTGCCGCTGCTGTTGTTGCTGCCCCTGCTGCTGCTGCTGCTGCTGCTGCTGCTGCCGCCCCTGCGGCTGCTGCTGCTGCCCCTGCGGCTGCTGCTGCTGCTGCTGTTGCGGCTGCTGCTGCTGCCCCTGCGGCTGCTGCTGCTGCTGCTGCTGCTGCTGCTGCTGCCCCTGCGGCTGCTGCTGCTGCTGCTGGGATGGATGATAAGGAGAGTGGGAAGGAGAGGAGGGAGGGGGAGCTGCGGAGTGTGCAGGGGATGTTGGAGCAGTGGGATCGTAGATATCGGCAGATGAAGGTGGCGGAAGCGGGGTGGGGAGGGGTGGAAGAAGAGGTGCTGGAGGGAGGAGGGGAGGGAGGACAGTGTCGGTCCAAGCGAGAGGACGTGTAGGAGGAGGGAGGGGGTCTGGTGGTGGGGAGGAGTAGTATGGGGTGGTCTCATCGAACACAACGTCGATGCTGCGGATGAGGCGACCAGAGGGAGGGTGGAGGAAAAGGTAACCGGGCGAGTCGCGGTTGTGGCCAAGGTAGACACACTCGAGGGCACGAGGAGCGAGCTTGCCTTGGGTCCGTTCAGCTGGAGGGATGAGCACATATGCCTTGCAACCCCAGACACGGAGTCCAGCGGCGTCAGGTTTGGACCCTGACCAGAGCTCCGTGGGGGTAGTGGCAGTGTGTTGGGGATGGGAGTGAAGGTTGAGGAGGAGGGAAGCATGAAGGAGGGCATAGCCCCAGAGAGAAGGGGGTGTGGAGGCGTGAGCGAGGAGACAGCGGGCGATCTTAGTGATTTCGCGGATGCGGCTTTCTGCGATGCCGTTCTGCTGAGGGGAGTGGGGAAGAGTGTGGGTCTGTTGGATGCCATGAGTGGTGCAGTAGTGAAAGAGAGTGCGATTGAGGAATTCGCCTCCCCCATCAGAGTGGAGGCGGCCGATGGGACGTTTGAAGTGGGTGCGGCATTGTTCTGCCCAGTGAATGATCATGGTCGGCGCCTGATCTTTTGTGTGGAGGAGGAAAACGGTGGAGTAGCGGCTATGATCGTCAACAAGAACCAGCATGTAGCGATGGCCTTGGCGTGAGCGGGTGGGAGAGGGCCCCCAGAGGTCCATATGGACAAGGTCAATGGGTGCAGGAGCAAAGGAGGGGTGGCTGTGATGAGGGGATTGTTTGAGTTTGCCGTGGATGCAGGAGGGGCATGGGGGGGCCGGGGAGGAGGGAAGGGGAGGAAGGGTGGGAGGGAGGCTGTGAAGGAGTCGTGAGGTGACGGCAGTGCGAGAGCGGCGAAATTGGGATGACCAAGTCGGTGATGTAGGAGAACAGCAGGGTGGGAGAGATGGTCGGAGGTGGAGGGGGCTGGAACAAGTGAGGGCGGGATGAAGGAGTGGGAGGATGGTGGAGTGGGAGGGGAGGGAGGGAGATGGGGAGGGCTAGTGGAGGTACCCGCACGAGTGGTGACATGACAGGAGGATGGCCACGGAGTGCGGAGAGTGTAGAGGCGAGTGCGGGGGCAGAGGGGTATGCGGAGGAGGAAGCGGCCGGAGGCAGTGTGGTAAAGGTCACAGTAGGTGGCATTACCAGGATAGACCGCAGTGATACCTGCATCTTGGATTTCACGGTGGGAGAGGAGGTTGTTTCGGAGAGTGGGGATGTGGAGACCAGTTACCTTACCAGAGGGGAAGAGTGAGCAGGGGAGAGTGGAGAGGTGTGTGCATGGGATGGTGAAGCTGCTGTCAGCGCCGTGAACGTGAGTGGGAGGGGAGAGGGGTGTGAGTGTACCAGCATCTTTGAGAGCAGTTTCAGTGGCCCCACTGTCTAGGACAAAGTCCAGAGTGGGCGAGGAGGAGGAAGACACGGAGTACTGGAACGTGGTTTCATTAATGTTGGATGGGTACATGGAAGGTGAGACAGAAATGTTGCCAAGAAAGCTTTCCTGAGTGAGAGGGGTGGCAGTGCCACTGGGGGGAGGTGGAGCACCCCAAAGGGGAGCCGGGGAAGCCTGGGCGGCCATGGCTGCTGTGCCAAAGTTTAGCTGCTGCTGCTGCCAGGGAGGAGGGCTGGGTCCCCACTGGGGCTGGGGCCCTGATCCCCATGGGTGCTGCTGCTGCGGCTGTGGGTAAAACAGCTGCTGTAACTGCTGCTGCTGCTGCTGCTGCTGTTGCTGCTGCTGCTGCTGCAGGAGGTGCTGCTGCTGGAGGTTGAGGAAGGGCGCGGGGTGAGCAAGGAGGCGGAGGTGGGCGGGGAGATAAGCGGGGTTGGTTTGGATGTCAGTGGGGGAGGGACGTGGGGAAAGTGTTGCCCACTTGGGAGGATTGCCAACGTTGCCCCGTGCGTACCATGCATCATCGAGGATCTTGAAGCAGGTGGCAGGAGGGTGGTTGGTCTGTCCGCAGGGGGTGCCAGCCCGGGGACCATAGCGGCGGACATAGGTGCAGGGCGGAAGAGTACCAGGGCGGGTCCCACTGGTTGCAGATGCTCCGCCTGTATTGGGGGTGCCATGCTCGTCTCCAGTGGTGCCGCTGCGTCTGTTCGCGTTGCTGCTGCCTTGGCCGCTACCTCCCTTGCCTCCACCACCCCCCTTGCCGTTGTTCTTGCCCTGCTTGCGGGGCTGAGTAGCGTTGAGGGAGGAGGAGGAGGGTGGGGAGGAGGCGAGGTTGACGATGGGGGTGCGAAGTTTGACTTCGGTGTCTATGATCCACTGTTCAACGGAGGCGAGATCGGCTAGGGGATTGGCCTCGGTAAAGGCGTGAAGGCGGGATTCATAGTCGGGAGTGAGGTTAAACAGGAGGCGATGGATTTGGAGAGGTTCGGAGAGGCCGGCTTGGCGGGCTTCGAGACGGTCAGCTACCTCCCGCATGCGTCCGATGTAGTCGACCGCTCCGTCACAGGTAGCAAGGGTGATTGAGAAGTATTCTTGGAACAGGATACCGACCGAGCTGATGTCGCGGCGTTCGAACATCGCATGGAGTTCTGCCCAGATGACCGAGGCCCGAAGCTCTCGAGCCTGGAAGCGGCGCATGAGGGAGTCAGGGAGAGCCCCAAGGAGAACGGTGCAGGCACGAGTGTCAGCAGTTGTCCAGGCGATAAGTTTCGGGATGTGGGTGGCCATGTCGTCTTTGTATTTGGCGACGACGGCGAGGTGAGCGTTGCGGCCAGCAACCGCCTGGTCATAGGCTTCGACTGCTGCATCGTACTCTGCTTTCTTGATAAGGTACGCACGGCGGCGTAAGATGAAGTCTGCATCAGCGGCGGCTTGGTCGCCTGTGCTGTGGAGGTCGGGTTCAAGAGGAGGATCGCCGGGAGAGGGAGGGAGAGGAGGAGTCTCGCCTGGGTGTTCAGGTTCGGTGGGGGGGAGTGCCTGGGGACGGCGGAGGAGGACATCAAGGACACGGTAGGGGGGAACCCATGCGTCGGAGAGAACTCGTCGGATGCTGCCGACGAAGGAGTGCCAATTGACGGCGGATTTGTCTGCGGCAAGCTGCAGCTTATCGACGGAGGACGTATCAATAGGAGGAGGGAGGGGGGCGGGGGAAGGTGCGGCGGTAGCCATGGAGGACGGCCGCAGGGAGACCCGCAGTGGTCACGGAGGAGAGGGAGGTGAGGCGGCGACGAAGCCGCAGAGGGGAGCGGCGCGGACGGCGGCGGCTGGTGGGGCCGCGGTGACGTTGGCGCGGAGGCGGCGACGAGGCCGTGAGGGGAGCGGTGCTGGCGGTGGCGGCTGACGAGGCCGCGGCGGCGCTGGCGTGGAGGCGGCGTTGGGGCCGCGGAGAGGCGCAGGCGGCGGCGGCAGCTGGCGCAGCCGCGGCGGGACAAGCACGGAGGCGGCGATGGGGTCGCGGGAGGGAGCGGCGCGAGCGGCGGCGGCTGGCGAGGCCGTGGCGGTGCAGGCGCGGAAGCGGCGACAAGGCCGCGGGAGGGAGCGGCGCGAGCGGCGGCGGCTGGCGAAGCCGCGGCAGTGCAGGCGCGGAGGCGGCGACAAGGCCGCGGGAGGGAGCGGCGCGAGCGGCGGCGGCTGGCGAAGCCGCGGCGATGCAGGCGCGGAAGCGGCGACAAGGCCGCGGGAGGGGGCTGCGCGAGCGGCGGCGGCTGGCGAAGCCGCGGCAGTGCAGGCGCGGAAGCAGCGACGCGGTCGCGGGAGGGAGCGGCGCGAGCGGCGGCGGCTGGCGAAGCCGCGGCAGTGCAGGCGCGGAGGCGGCGACGGGGTCGCGGGAGGGAGCGGCGCGAGCGGCGGCGGCTGGCGAAGCCGCGGCAGTGCAGGCGCGGAGGTGGCGACGAGGTCGCGGAAGGGAGCGGCGGCGGCGACGGCGGCTGGTGGAGCCGCAGTGTCGTTGGCGCGGAGGCGGCGTCGAGGCCGTGGAATGGGGCGGGCGGTGGCGGTCGGTGGGACCGCGACAAGGCGAGCGTGGAAGCGGCGGTGGGGCCGGTGAAGGGAGCGGCGCAGGCCGTGACGGCGTAGGAGGCCGCGGGGCTGAGAGGGAGGGAGTGCTTGAGGAGAGGGGGAGGGAGGCGAGGTAGCCGCGAAAAGATGAGAAAGGAGGCCGGGGGTTGCGGCGGCCTTTGAAAAAAAACTAGGAGCGTAGGCCTAGGATTTTTAAGAGCTCTATACCATGTGAGAAGAAAAGTTAGAAGAGAAGTTGTTGTTGAATTGAGGAGATTGGGGGTTTACATAGGGAATGGGTTGGATCCTAGCCTAGGTGACCATTATTGGACCCCACCCATGAAGTTGGGTTGGGGGATTATTGGTGGGGTCCAATAATGTTGGCCAAGTTGGGGTTGGGCCAACATTATTGGTGTGAACCAATAATTCTACCCAACCCAACCTTTGGGGTCCAATAATTGGACCAAGGTTGGGTTTCCAACCTACAAATTGGGTAACCCCTGCTTGAACACCCAAACTAAGTTTGGGTGCTTATCTCTAGCCTATCCTATAACATCTATGCAGGTTACAAGAGAAGATAGATTCTAACAGGACCAACTCATTTCAGATACTTGCTTCAGGCACTGCTTGGGAATTAGAATCAAACAGTTTGGTGCGGCACTCACACTGCAGGTTCTTCTTGTGCGCGTCGGGCATGAGGGCGCGCACAGCCAGGTCAGCACACTGGTGCGGGCTGAATGGGAAGGCCTCCAGCACCAACCGGTTCGCCTGTCATTGCAGGGAGTAGGAGGGGAAGGGGGGAGGAGATTAGTGGGGAAAGGAGAATACATGAGGGCGCGCACAGCCAGGTCAGCACACTGGTGCGGGCTGAACGGGAAGGCCTCCAGCGCCAACCGGTTCGCCTGGCATGATGGGGAGTCGTGGTCGAGTTGAGTAGTGGGAAAGGGGAGTAATGAGACAAGCGGAGGGGTGGATCAAGGGGTTCAGTTGGAAACTAGGAATACAAGTGGTCGGGAATGGGTGTGGTGCTGCCCCTCTCATATACTCCACCCCACTCACAGCCCCTTGTCACCCACAGCCCTACCCCACCCTGAAGCAACGGATACACGTAGCCTCAGACTTACCTGTAGCTTCGCGAGGTCCAGAACGCTATTCAGCAGCCCAATGGCCTCTACAGCACACGTCTTTGCATCCAGCAGGTCCCGGTGCTGCCACTCCGACAGACTCGACTTGAGCAGCCACACAGACCTACAGGCCTACCTTGCACATGCGCGCAGCCCACACCCCCACCCTTTTGCCCACACCCCCTACCTGCAGCTTGGCCAGATCCAAAACGCTGTTCAGAAGCCCAATAGCCTCCACAGCACACATCTAGGCATCCAGCAGGTCCCGGTGCTGCCACTCCGACAGGCTCGACTCCAACAGCCAGTCCATCATCCCTCCCCAGCATCCCCAACCCAGGCCCACCTTGTGGGCCATACCTGTTGCCACAAGCACACCTTGCTGCCACAGAGGCAGATACTCGTAGCCTCAGTCCTACCTGCAGCTTGGCGAGGTCCAGAACGCTATTCAGCAGTCCTATAGCTTCCACGGCACACGTCTTTGCATCCAGTAAATCCCGGTGCTGCCACTCTGACAGGCTCGACTCGAGCAGCCAGTCCATCATCCCCAGCATCCCCGTTATAGGCGTCCTCAGCTCATGCGACAGGTTCGCGACAAACTCGCTCTTCGACCGCTCCGCCTGCTCCAGCGCGAGAGTATACTCCTCCACCTCCGCCATCTGCTGCCGTATCCTCGCCTTCTTCCTCGCGAGCGACACTATGATAAACGTCAACAGCACCGCCACCAGCAGCACGAGCAGCCCGAGGAGCATGGGCGCGAGGAGGGTCCCCCAGACGGGGGGAGGGTGGCGGTAGCGGCAGTGGCCCTCGTATCGCCTTCCGATGAAGTCGTCTGGGAAGGGTTGAACGACCTTGTCGCCCGGGGGATTGGCGCGGGGAGCACCATGGGGTAGATGGGGTTGGTGCCCGTGGCGGGCTGTGTGTCGCCGTCGCTGAACACCATCAGGGGGTTGGATGCGTTGGTGACATCATACATTGTGAATGAGATGGCGGAGGAATTGCCTGGAGGAGGGGGAGGGGGAGAGGGGGGAGGGAGAAGGGAGGGGAAGGAGGAGGTTGAGGGGGAGGGGGAGTACAGAACACATACCTGCCTGTATCGAGTACAGACAACGTACCTGTATCAAGTAGAGACAATATACCTGTATCGAGTACAGAGTAGAGTGTGTGTTTTATGAGCGCCTCGGCGTCGATGCCAGGAGCTAAGAATCCCGCCAGCGCCGCCAGAACCTCCTCTGACGTGGCGTTGTCACTTATTGGGTGACGCAGCACTGGAATGCCAAAACCTGATGACATGCACACAGACACGCACGCACGCACGCACGCAAGCACGCACGCACGCACGCGCGTGCGCGCGCGCGCACACACACACACACACAAGCACGCAAAACATGTGCAAGTCCACAAAACAGGACGAAAGCGCACACAAGGCAGATATAATCTCTCAATCGATGAAACCCCAGCAGCACAAGGCCACAATTGCATGCAACACAAGGCCACAATTACAACACCAGCCCCCCACTCACTGAATCCTCCCATTCCACCAGGCAATAATTTTGCGGCGCCTCAAAACCTGAATACTCCCATTTGACCAGGCAATAGCCACTCCACTCACTGAATCCGATGTGGCCGTTTCGGAAGCGGTACGGAGGGCTGCCGCGGCTCTTCCACTTGGTGTTGAGGTCGCTGCAGCCCTCGCCGAAGCGGTCGGTGTAATCGGTGCACTGCGACCAGTTGTAGAAAGGGCTGAACTGGAACAGGTTCACCACGTAGCAGTCCTTCCGTGGGCTTACTTTCGCCTCTAAGCTGTTGATGCTCTGAAACTGGCATCCGAGTGACTTCTCTATCATTGGTCTGGGGGGAGGAGGGAGTGGGGAAGGGAGAAATGCGGAGGGAAAGGGAGGAGGGAGGGGGGAAGCGGGAGGAGGGAGGGGATGTAGCGCGGAGAGGGATGGGTTGGGCCATGAGTGAGGAGAGAGAGTGGGCGGGCACGGGTGGGTGAGGCGGTGGGTGGGTGTAATCGGTGCACTGCGGCCAGTTGTAGAAGGGGCTGAACTGGAACAGGTTCACCACGTAGCAGTCCTTGCGCGGACTTACTTTCGCCTCCAGGCTGTTTATGCTCTGACACTGGCACCCCAACGACTTCTCTATCATCGGCCTGTGAGGAAAGGGAGAGGGGGGGGGGGAAGGGGGAAAAGCCCGGAGGAGGAAGAGGAGCGAATACGGGGCGGTGGGTGGGGGGTGGGGATGGGATGGGAGAGATGGGCAAAGACGCGACTGTCGATATGAGACGCACCTGTCCGGCCCATCAACGAAGGCGAGCCAGGCGTTGGTCATCCAGGGCTTGGCGTATTGCGTCTCCTCGGCGTATCGGATCCACGACCGGTTGTTGAGGCACCCCGTGTACCCCCAGTACGCCAGGTCGGGTGCCTTGGGGCCGAACCCGTTGAACACCTTGATCAGCCCCACGTTCACCTGCGCGCGGGAGGAGGAGGGGGGAGGGGGGGGAGAGGGGAGGACGCGGGAAGTCGTGGGGAGACGCGGGGATGCGGGGGATGGGGGGAATGACTGTTGAGGCACCCCGTGTATCCCCACCCAGTACGCCAGGTCGGGTGCCTTGGGGCCGAACCCGTTGAACACCTTGATCAGCCCCACGTTCACCTGCACGCCGGGGGGGGGGGAGAGGGGGGGGAGGAGAGGAGGACACGGGGAGTCGCGGGGAGACGCGGGGGATGGAGGGAATGGTTGTTGAGGCACCCCGTGTACCCCCAGTACGCCAGGTCCGGCGCCTTGGGACCAAACCCGTTGAACACCTTGATCAGCCCCACGTTCACCTGCGCGCACAGCGAGGGGAGGAGGGGGGAAACGGGGAAGAGGATAGGGGGGTTGGGGAACGCGGATGCGTGGGATACTCTCCGTAATGCGGGTTTGGTTTGGAATCGACTCCAAATTCAACCTTTTGGGCGGAAGTTAATAAACCCTCAGATGAGCTTCACAAGGTCAGGGGGGGAATGGGGGGTATGCGGGGGATGAGGGGAACACGGGGAGCGCGGGAAACGTGGTGATTGCGAGGAATGCGGCGAAATGCGGTGAATGCGGGGAATGCAGCGAAATGCGGGGAATGCGCGGAAAGGACGGACGCTTGGGACTGAATCCGGGAAAGACACGGGAAGGAGACGCGGAGACCGTCGCGCGCGAAGCACGCGGAATGACGCGAAGGACGCGAAAGGGATAATCATGCTCGCGACACGGAAGAACGCTTAGGATCTCAGGGAGCTATACGCTCTAATTTAGCGAGAAAGGAAAGGCGAACATGGAACAAGAAAGTTAAGTTTACGAGACGGCGCGACGGAGCGCGCGCCGCGTACGCCGTGCGCGAATGAGCTGACCTAACGAGAGATCTGTCACACGCACCTCAGCGTGGTTCAAGTTTGACGCGATTTCTTGATCCAGGTATCGCACGCGCGCGAGGCACCACGACGTGAGGTCCGCGTTTAGCGGGTCGAGCGCCGCCTTTCGCGTGGACCATATTACGAAGATGGAGAGCGCTAACCACCCGAGAGTCCAGGCTATCAGCGCAGGCATCCACCACGACACTGCGGAGCGTTTTTCCATGGCTGAATCGGACGGTTATTGGCTAAATCGGACGGTTATTGGCTGAATCGGACGGTTATTGGCTAGAATGAAGGGCTATTGGCTGAATCGGAGGGACTCGACTCATAACCTCAAATGTAGGGTACGCGTCCACTAAGAGTACGGGTATAATGTACTATAGGAACGTATAAAAAAATCGTGGAATTGAGTCCACCGAAAGTTAGATGTACTATATGAAAGTATTGCGGCTGAACGCGGTACCGCGAAGAAGACCTTTCTGAGTCCTGGTGAGCAAAACCGCTCAGTCTAGAGAACGTTAGTAAAAAACTGAAGCGTCGCGAAGGAGATTCACTCGAGGACGTCGTTTCGTTCGACTCAAAGGTTTACCAAATCTGCGAAAGAAGCTTCACAGAAAGGAGTCTTCGAGGCTCATCAAGGAGAACTCCAAAGCGGAACCGACTTTATATACCTTGGGATTCCCGAGGGGAATCTCGAGCATCACTCCTTGCAAATGCAACGCAAGAGGTCGTTTAGAAAACACCAAAAAGCAGCACCTGTCAATCCCACCGCCCTCGCAGAATACTCCAATCTAACGCCGATTAGCAAATTCCCACCTTTGAAATATTGCTTCCCATTGCACGCGTGAGTCCACGAGGAATGTGATAACTACAATGGCCTCGGAATGGCCTTGCATCATCACCAGTGCTTATTCCATCAGGCACCGCCAGTACGCCGCTGTCTTCACCAACGGTGCCGCTCACAGCGTGTGCCTGTCTGCCAAACTTCCATATCCACCGCCATTGCCAAGAGCAGATTGAACAAGAGGAGCTGAACCCGCAGGCAAGCCAAGCTCTCGCTGCTTAGCCGCGGAAACGCACGCCTACTCCGGCCAAACCAGGCCAAGCCCAGACCGAAGGGCTTGGTTTGTCATAGGACCATCCACCTCAGCGTTCCTGGTGTTGCTTGCCTGCTTAGTTATACGGCTTTGCCCGCCCTAACAAATCGCGTCGTATCACATCACATTGTCCCGCTTTCCCGCCCGTGTTTAGGTGGTTGTGCGGCTTTGGGTTGGAGAAATGGATGGCAAACCCAAAGCCAAACATCAACAGCCAAAGCTGCTCTTCCTCCTCGGGTCTCTCTTGCTCCTGAAGTCTCACAATCGAAACCCAAACATCTCTGGTCGCTTTCCAGAATCCCAAACCGAACCACTTTCTTCAAAACCCCCCCACTTGAAACGTCAAATCATACAGCCTACCGGGCCGAGGTGCGCCCGACCGAACTTGCGAAAACCCCCACTTGGTGGGTTCTCGAATCTCGATTCCACCAACGTCGCCTAGCGGATGCAGAGCCCGTCGCCCTGGAAACATCAAATCATCAACCATTTCGGACGACCCGTCACCAATGATCTGCTAATGATCTTGATTTGCTGTTCTGTGCTGGATGCAGTCTGCTACATGGTTAGAGCCGCTGGTGCTGAGGGTTTGCTGCAGCATGACAGTGGGAGAAGGGGGAAAGGACGTACGGCGTGGGGAACTAGGAATGAGGGTAGCGGGGCTAGAAACATTTTCAAAAGCCTCCAACGTTCAGAGAACACTGGAAAAGGAAACTCGAACCCTTCCCACGCCCATCCATCCCCACCCCACCGCCTTTGTCACCCGCAAGGCAATTGTGCATTTGTCCCGAGTAGCGCAATTTTTGGATTTCATATCTGTTCAGGGGTGCTGGAGGGGTTGCTTTGTCAAGAAATGGGGAGTACGTTACGTTCACGTGGCAACGAATGTCTGATGCGATGTCAGCAACAGCGAATCTATCTACACCATACCCAATCCATCACACCTAAAACCGTATATGAAATCGTTTGTTTGTTTGTTTGTTTGTCTAAGGAATGGTTCTTAGGAATGGAACTTCATTGACCTAAATTTGCTTTTAGCAGCCTCCGATATTTCCAAAACGTGTGTGGGAACCTTTTTTTTATACCATAACTTAGATATCGAGCAGGTATCTAACAGATAGGGAAAACGTTATGGGTCGTCAGATGGATCCATCAGGTGTAAATCCCATTGAGGGCTTGAACGCGTGGTATCACAAAGCCTGCAATCGCCATCCTTCAAAGGGGTTACACATTCAATGTGCAGGTTTCAGGCAAAGTAAAGTTGATCAACAGCGTAAAGTTGCTTCAGTTTGGCCGAAGGGCGAGGGTGATAGGACAATGGTCACTTCCTAGAAACCCTGCAGTCGGGGGAATATGGCACACATGGAGCGAAGAGCTTTGATGAAGGATCACACCCCTTGTTCGCTATCGATCATATACAGCAACTCCAGAGTATAAACGCACCCCCCCACACACCCAATCCCTCCCCGCCTTCTCCCTTCCCCTTTCTCCCCCAACCCCCCCTACTCTCCATCTATTCTCACTGGCCCCCCTCGATCCCTCGCCCGTGAATGTCACACGCTGCCACCCGGGGTAGAAGGTCGTTGGACAAAAACTAAAGCAGACCCATCCTCTCCATGCATACTCACCATTCCCCTCGATCCCTCGCCCGTGAATGTCACACGCTGCCACCCGGGGTAGAAGGTCGTTGGACAAAAACTAAAGCAGACCCATCCTCTCCATGCATACTCACCATTCCCCTCGATCCCTCGCCCGTGAATGTCACACGCTGCCACCCGGGGTAGAAGGTCGTTGGACAAAAACTAAAGCAGACCCATCCTCTCCATGCATACTCACCATTCCCCTCGATCCCTCGCCCGTGAATGTCACACGCTGCCACCCGGGGTAGAAGGTCGTTGGACAAAAACTAAAGCAGACCCATCCTCTCCATGCATACTCACCATTCCCCTCGATCCCTCGCCCGTGAATGTCACACGCTGCCACCCGGGGTAGAAGGTCGTTGGACAAAAACTAAAGCAGACCCATCCTCTCCATGCATACTCACCATTCCCCTCGATCCCTCGCCCGTGAATGTCACACGCTGCCACCCGGGGTAGAAGGTCGTTGGACAAAAACTAAAGCAGACCCATCCTCTCCATGCATACTCACCATTCCCCTCGATCCCTCGCCCGTGAATGTCACACGCTGCCACCCGGGGTAGAAGGTCGTTGGACAAAAACTAAAGCAGACCCATCCTCTCCATGCATACTCACCATTCCCCTCGAACCCTCGCCCGTGAATTTCACATGTCTCCACCCGGGGTAGAAGGTCATTGGACACACAAAAGTAGTCAACCCGCATCCGCTTGCCCCGGTACCTGCCATGGCATCATATGGCAGCACAGAATACAGAAAGAGGGCCGAAAGTTGAAGCTGTATCTGACAAACAAAAGTAGTCAATGCGCTTCCCCCAGTACCTGCCATGGCATGGCATGGCATAGCATGGCATGGCACCGGAAACGAGCCAGCACAGGGGGGAGGGGAAGAGGGCCACTAGTTTGAGTGTATCTGGCACATGGCAGGGGAGGCAATTGAATTGCATGTGCTTGCCCCGGTAGAGTGCAGCATATGGGCCAGCAAGGGAGGATTGGGAGGAGGTGCATCAGATGGGAAATTCGCCCCAATATTCAGCCCGCATGCGCATGTGTGCATGTGTGTGTGTGTGTATGTGTGTGTGTGTGTGTGTGTGTGTGTGTGTGTGTATGTGTGTATGTGTGTGTGTGTGTGTGTGTGCATGGCGTTTTACACTCGCCACACACACCTCTCCACGGAGGAGGGGGGAACCATGTGAAGCCTGCCTGTATGCCCTTGCTGGGGTGCATGTGGCGATTTGCAAATGCAAAACCGATGCTGCTGAGTGTGTGTCTTCCATGTGCTTGTGGGTTTGAACCTTCATTCCTCTCCACCACACACCTCCCCACGGGGTTGCCACTCCATGTGAAGCCTGCCTGCATGTCCTTGCTGGGGTGCATGTGGCGATACGCGTCTGAGAGGCCAGCTCTGGCGTGGGGAGAAAAGGAGACGAGAATGGAGGGGGGTATGATCGATGCGTCGTAAAAACAACACAAACTTGACCTTCACACCACGTGAAGCCTGCCTGTAAGTCCATGCTGGGGTGCATGTGGCGATACGCGTCTGTCAGACCAGCTCTGGCAAGGTGAGGAGGAAAGGAAGAGGAGGAGAGGAGGAAAGAGGAGAGGAAGGGAGAGCAAAGGAGAGGAAATAAGAGGAAGAGAAAATCGGGACGAAAGGAGAAGCAGAGTGGAAATTAGGGAGCACAGTAAGCAAGGATCCACCCAGAACCCCCAATTTCCCCCTTCCTCACTTTCTGCCTTCTTTCCCCCCCCCTCATCCCCCCAAACGACCCCCCCACACGCAGCACCTTGAACACTTCCTCTCTCTCACACACCCAACCTTTTGAGAGTCTCGGCGAATCTCATCCGTTCGTTGGGAGAGAACCCCGGCTGGCCCCGATCCTGCGGCCCACATGCATCGAGAGACAGGAGGGGAGACGCAACACAAAGAGTTGGTACCAATGGGCACACGGGGAATCGTTTCTGGAAACTTCCAAACCATCTCCTGTCAAACATCGGGGCCAAAAGCACAGGCAATACATTCCCGAGGCCTCGAACCTCTATTATGCTCTCCAACTGCAGCATCTCTATGAAGCGCCTCGAAACTTTTGAGGCGCCTCACAACTTAATTTTTGCTCTCCAAAATGGTCGGCGGAAATGTTTAGAGCATACCGAATCTCACCCCGGGATCAGTAGCGGGCTCGCCATTGGTCGCCGTACGGAAGAACTCAGGGTCGCTGACGTCATCGTCTGTCGGACTGGCGTTGGGAGGGGAGAGGGAAGAGCAGTGGGATGGAAGCGGGAGAGAGGTTGAGGTATGTTGAAATGTCCAGAGAGACTTGCATATGACAGGATGGAAGTGGGAAAGAGGGTGAACCGATATGGAAGAGACATCCGCGCAAGAAAAAGGTTACTTGACATAGTAGGAGCTTTGTTCTCCCAGGAGTGAAGGAGCAAAGGAGGAAAGGAGTAAAGGAACAAAGGAACAAAGGAGTAAACCAGGCTGTGTGGATACAAACCCTCGAGATTACCCTCTTCAGATCCACACCTCACATTGAGATCACCCAGCCAGATCAACGGCTTGGATTGCACGGCGTCGCTGGTGAGAAACCGACGGATGCGATCGTCCCACTCGGCGCGGCGGGGAAAGCTGGGAGAGTCTTTGGAGAAGCCATTGTTTGGCACGTATGTGTTGACGAGGCGGATGGATGGGAATTCCAGGATGATCGCCCTCCCGTCTGCCTCGTGCTTTCGCTGCTTTCCCTGCTCCGCTGTCCTTACCTGTAGGAAGGAAGGTGGGAAGGAAGGGAAGTGCTGGAAGAGTCTTTGAAGAAGCCATTGTTTGGCACGTATGTGTTGACGAGGCGGAGAGATGGGAATTCCAGTATGATCACCCTCCCGTCTGCCTCGTGCTGCTTTCTCTTCTGCTTTCCCTGCTCCGCCGCTCCCACCTGCATGCAGGAAGGTGGGAACGAGGGAAGGGAGGTGTTGAAGGAGCGCAGTGGGAGGGTGTTTGAAGAAGCCATTGTTTGGCACGTAGGTGTTGACGAGGCGGAGAGATGGGAATTCCAGGATGATTGCTCCCCAGTCTGCCTCGTGCTGCTGCCTCTGCTGCTTTCCCTGCTCTGCCATTCCCACCTGCGAGCAGTGGGAATGAGTTAAAAGATGAATTGGTTCAGTGCGGTGCTGGGGGTGTTTGGAGAGTCTATTGTTTGGCTCTTAGGTGTTGAGGAGGTGGGGTCGCGGAGGGATGCAAGAAGGAGAAAGGAGACGTCCAACCTCACCTGCTTCCACCGCACTGCACCGCACTGAGCGCACTCACATCGAGGGAGAAGGAGGCGGAGAGGAGGTGGGGCAGCAGGGCGCGTTTGAGCAGCATGGCAGTGCCAGCATACTTGGTGGGAGCGAGGGACCACCACACCCGGTACAGGGAGAATGGCAGCGACACACTCTACCTGCTTGTACCGCACTGCACCGCACTAAACTGCACTGCACTGTAATGAACTCACTTCAAGTGAGAGAGAGGCGGAGAGGAGGTGAGGAAGCAAGGCACGTTTGAGCAGCATGGCAGTGCCGGCATACTTGGTGGGGGTGAGGGACCACCACACCCAGTACAGGGGGGATGGTGGTGCTACTCTCTACCGCACTGGACCGCACTGAACTCACTCACATCAAGGGAGAAGGAAGCGGAGAGGAGGTGCGGCAGCAGGGAGCGTTTGAGCAGCATGGCAGTGCCGGCATACTTGGTGGGAGCGAGGGACCACCACACCCGGTACAGGGAGAATGGCGGTGATGCCAATGCATGCTGCATGAACTGACATGGAGAGAGAGGGAGAGAGAGGGAGAGAGAGGGATACAAGGGGAGAGGGGTAGAGGGAGAGAGGAAAAGAATAGAGGAAAAAAACAAGAGATTTCAAGCCGAACTTAAGCTTTCAGGGTGTGAAGGCTGCAAGTGCTTAAGCCTCTCTTTTCCATTCTTTCTTTCTTCTTTCCATTTCCCCAAAAAACCCTCTAGTCCATCTTTTCCATTTCCCCTCCTCCCCTTCCCCCTCAACTCTCCTCCTTCTCTCCCCCTCCCCCTCTCCTCCCCCGTCCACTCTCCCGTTTCTCTCCTCTACCCACCTGCCTCTCCTCCCGGGCTTGCTTCGTGTCATCCTTGAGCTCTGATTGGTTGAGAGGTCCGCCCTTCCGCCCTGCTGCTGGCATGCGCACCTCCTGCGCCCCAGGTGGGGGACGGGGGAAAGGGGAAAGGGGGACGGGGAAGGACGGGGGAAGGGGGGAAGTTGTGAAGGGGAAGGGGGAGACGGAGTGGGAAAGGGGGAGGGAGGTGGAAGGTTGAGGGGAAGATAGGGGGAATTGTTGGTTCTTTATTGAACATGCAAGCTCACAGTGAGGACTATTTTTGAGTCGATTCTATAGACCATGCAAGCTCACAGTGAGGACTATTTTTTAGTCGATTCAAAAATAGACCTATCACACGGGAATTGTTGGCTCTTGATTGACCATGCAAGTTTGCAGTGATAAAGGACTTTGCTCAAACTCAACCAACCATCTGATTTGCTCTGCTGCATCCACCTGACTCGCTCTGCTGGATTCACCTGAATGGCAATGACGTCAGGCGAGTGCTTGTTGATAAAGCCAAGTAACTCCGCCCGGTCGTGTCTCAGCCGGAGTAGGAAGCTGTTGGCATTCCAAGACATTATTCTGGGAAGGAGGGTGGATGAGGTGTGTGCAAAAGAGGGTGAGGGAGGTTGGAAGAGAGTGGGTTTATGTTGAGTCGACTCAAAACTATCCCCGGTTGTGTATCAGTCGGAGCAGGAAATGGTTGGCATACAAGGACATTATTTGAGCAACGGTTGTGATGGGGAGAGGGGGACAAGGGGGAAAAGAAGGGAGGAAGGTGGAAAGGGATGGTGGGGGAGGAGGAATGCGAGTGTGGGTCTATGAGGGGAGGAGAGTACGAATGCTTCGCCCTTGGGAGAAAGTCACGACGTGAACGCAAGCAGGTCGAGATCCTCTAGATCGACCGTTCTTGAATTTCAGCCGACTCAAAAACCAAGAGCAGGCTGATTGAAACCTCAGGGCTGCATGCAGGTTGATTAATCTCACGGCCGCAAGACCTCACGGCTCGCCGCACCTCAACGGCTCTTGAAGCGCTACTGTTTCCCCTTGCGCTGGCTCGTCGGCCTTCGTTGATTGCCGTTGCTCGCCCTGCTCCCTGGATTCCAATTGCTCCTCCCTTCCGCGAAAAGATTCGCGACAGTACTCCGCAGGGGGGCCTTCCGCAGGACGTTTGACTCCCCCGGCTGTCCCCGCTTCTCCTGCGCATTTCCCCGCAGCACTGCGTCCGTCCGTCATTCCCCCATCTCTCTCCGCCGTTTCCCCGTCCCTCTCCGCCATTCGGCCATGTTTCTCCGCCTCGGTTCCTACATGTCTCTCTGGAGCGGTCGAGGTGATTTGAGGAGCTGTCGCTTTCGTGGCTGGCTTGAAGTAGCGTTTCATGGCGGGAATGGAAAAGGCAGAATCAACGGTAATGGAATGGCTGGAAAAAAGCGAGTGAAAATTGTGTGTACTCTTTATTAAGTCGGCCGTTATGCGCTAACGCCTCATTCCTACTGGACTATAACCACGAACTCTGAAAATAGGATTTGGAAATAACTTTCCTGCACACAAGCTTTTGCGACATTGAAGTTGTCACTCTCGTGTACTTATCTGTGGCACGTGTCGCTGGAACGGCGCGCACGCCTGTCGTGTACTCGCTATAGAGTAGCAGACCTAGCCCCGCACTCGATGCTAAGTGGTTGGGTCTGATTTCACGGCTGACCGAACGGTACCATTTTGTGACAGCTGCAGACGAAGAATGCGGCTTGATTCGTTGTGCGAAATGTGGGTTGCCCGATTGTACCAGCCGTTACAGAAACTTCCTGTAGGGTTGGAACTGAACGATAAACCTGATTGGGGCTGGCGTTTCGCAGACCAGATACCACCATCGTATTGGCTAAACAAGCCTGTCGCTGATCTGGTGCATTGAACTGACACCACGAAACAGCGCGGTTGCCAGAGCGCGTGAAACTTGCGTACGTGTCACGTCGAGACCCAGCACATTCCCCCTTTTCCCCAACATTCGCTACTGCTCGCCCCGCTTCGCCGCATCTGCGCTGGACCCAGAACGGATCCCATAGGCGCGAGCAGCACTCCCCTTCCCTGCCACCTGCCATTGCCTGGGACGCCTTCGCCCCGCGACTGGCTGTTCCCTCGAGGCTGCGCTTGGCTGCTCGGATCAGCAAATCGTGGCCGTCCATCCGCCCGTAGGGGCTGGTTGCATTGTTCTGACCGTCCGTCTGTATCAGGTTTCAGAACCCACTTCGGTTGGTTTGGATTAATGGAACCAACCACACCCGAGGTGTTCGCTGTTTCCGTTGCACTCGATTGCTTTATAAACGATATTCTACATGGTGAAGTGCGTTAAAGATAGCAATTATGACGTTTCTACGCTTTTCGACGAGGTGCAAGGGTTAGCGTGGCACATCAGCCAGTAGGTGCCCCCCTGCTCAACAGCATACCCTACCCTGTTGCCAAATATGCACGAGGACGAGGCTACTAGCGTGGCTGATCAGCCTCGTAAATTACGACACGTTACTTCCATTCGTTCTTGAGCACGTTCCTGTTGCCATGTGTTGACGAACATGCTGCTCCCCCCTCCACCAGTGTGACGCGACGCGTCCATGGCTAATGTATGCATGTATTCTAGCTGATAAGTCTACTAGATTAAAAATAATAATAATCTGTAGCTCATCATCCTTCTGCAAGCGTGACCTCGCGGCGACTACTTGCTCCTCGTTGCTCGCTCCTTATTCGCTCGCGACAACGAAACTGCGTTACTGTCAGCGAGACCAGCGCATTACGATCTCGTCGACGCGTCTTTCCTTTCACGAAAGCCGTTTCGTTGAAGCCGTACTGTTGCATACTGACCTAGAGGTATTGGATCAACGCGTTGACAAGCTGCCGTCCATTGAGCTACAAGGACGACTCGTCTGTAGCGAGCGCTGTTCCGTGCAGCGAAGATTGAGGTTAAATAGCTCTCAGCATGGACGAAATCGTCTAACGCGTTTAGACCTACAAGCAGGAGTGAAGGCTGATGGACGAAGATTCCGCGAAGCTCGCGGAGGAGACGAATAGGCGGAAGCGCGGGGAGCAGCAGCCGAGGGGGGTTGATGTCACGCTGACGTGGCTCAAGGAAGAGCGGAGATGCGGGAAGGACGGCGGAAGCGGGGAGCTGAAAGGGGAAGGGGACGAGGATGGGTACGACGGGGAAAGGGAGCAGGGGGGGCATGGGGAGGAGGAAAAGGAGGAAAGGGGAGAAGAGGAGACGGAGGATGGGGGAAAGGGGGAGGAGTGTGGGGAGGAGGGGGAAGAAGGGGAAGAGGGAGATGGGGGAGAGGAAGGTGAGGAGGGGGAGGAAGGTGAGGAGGGGGAGGAGGGGGGGAAGGGGGAGGCAAGTCTGGTGGAAGCACTGCGCGAGGAGGTGGAGATGGAGCGGATACTGCGCGCATTGGCGGAAGATGGCATGAAGGTGCGGCGGACGGGGGAACCGGGCATAGCGGCATGCAGGAGGGGGTATGGCGGAGTGCGAGAGGGGGTATGGCGGAGTGCGGGTGGGGTGGGTAATGGCGGGGCATGGCAAGGTATGGGGTACTCACCAAGTCTTTGCTCTCCCACACCTTCTCCCTTATCCCCATCCATCCGCATCCTCTCTCTCTCGTTTCCCTTTCTCCCTCTCTTTATTTCCCTCTCCATCTCTCTCTCTCTCTCTCTTCTCTCTCTCTCTCTCTCTCTCTCTCTCTCTCTCTCTCTCTCTCTCTCTCTCTCTCTCTCTCTCTCTCTCTCTCTCTCTCTCTCTCTCTCTCTCTCTCTCTCTCTTTCTCTCTCTCTCTCGCCCTGCACAGGCGGTGGAGCAGCAGATGGAGAGGCTAAGGGACGAGGTCAGCAGGTACAAGGGGCAGCATCAGCGCGACACAGAGACGGTCAGTCGCCTCTCCCTCCCCCCCCTTGTGGCTCTGCCTACTCTGTCGGTGTGTGTCGCTCCCCTACAATGGGCTAAGGGACGAGGTCAGCAGGTACAAGGGGCAGCATCAGCGAGACACAGAGACGGTCAGTCAGTCGCCTCCGCCTTCACTGCCCTGTATACGGTCAGTCAATGCTGAGTCGCTCAGTCGCACACACAGGGTAGCTCAACTCAACACAGGGACGGTCACTCGCACCGCGATGGCCAGTCTTACCCCCCTCTCCCGCCTTCCCCCGCTTCCTTTCTCCCCCTCTCTCTCCTCTACCCCAGGTGGCACGCGCTGCCACGCGCTGCAGGAGGTGCAGGAGGAGCGGCAGCACCACTTCGCTCCTCTCCCTATTGTTTTCCTTTGCTCCTCCCTTACGCTGCTGTTCCCCGCTCACAGTCCCCTTTTCTCCCTCTTTCCCTCGTTAACCCCCCCTCCTCCTCTTCTCCCTACCCCAGGTGTTTCAGTTGCAGTCTTCAGAGTGGCAAGCGCTGCAGGAGGTGCAGGAGGAACGCGGGCGCCTCTTGAGCACCCCTCCCTCTCGCTCATTCTCCCGCTGTCCCCGCCTCTGCCTGTCCTCCTCATCCCCTCTCCACCGCACCCCCTTCTCTTTCCTTTCCCGCCCATCGCCAGGTGTTTCAGCTGCAGTCATGAGAGTGGCAAGCGCTGCAGCAGGTGCAGGAGGAGCGGGAGCGCCTCTTGTGCACCCCTCCCTCTCGTTTTTCTCTGCTCATCCCCCCCCTGTCCCCGTCTCCACTGCTCCCCATCGCCAGGTGTTTCAGCTGCAGTCATCGGAGTGGCAAGCGCTGCAGGAGGTGCAGGAGGAACGCGAGCAGCGGAGGGAGCTAGAGACGTCCCTAATCTACCTCCACCACACGCTCCTGGAACTGCTGCCCCCAGACCTTGTAACCGAACCGCCTGTCTTCCACACCTACTCACACCCTCCGATAATCCCGCCCGACCTCCTTTCAAACCTGTCAGAAACGCCCTCACAGCTCCTCACAACTGACAGCCATGCAGACCCCTCCGACCCCCTACGATTCCTCCGGACCTTCTTTCAAACCTCTCGGAGACTCCGCCCTCACAGCTTCTCACAACGCTCACAGCAGACGTCCACGGAGACCGCTGTGACGCAGTTGAGACGACGCAGAGGCTGTCAGACTTCCCGGAAACGCTGGCTCGGGTGCTTACAGCACACGTCCACGGAGACTCCTGTCACGAAGTTGAGACGTCGCACAAGTTGTCAGATCTCTTGGAAGCGCCGGCACAGGTGCTAACAGCACACGTCCACGCTGACCCCTCCGACTGTTTTGAGACGCCTCACAAGCTGTCAGATCTCCCGGAAACGCCATCACAGGTGCTCCCATCCAACGGCCATGCCTGCCCGTCTGTCCCTTTTGAGGCGTCGCACAAGCTGTCAGGTCTCCCGGAAACGCCATCACAGGTGCTTCCATCCGATGGTTGCGCAGACCCGTCTGTCCCTCTTGAGGCGTCTCAGGAGCCGTTGGATCTGCCGGGAAAGCCGCCATCTCAAGTCCTCGCAGAGAACGTTTACATAGCACCTTCTGGACCTTCCAATCCGTACCCTCTCTCTTCTGAGCCGTCGGCCTTGCATGACGCTCCGTCCCCTTCTGATCCTTATGCTCCTCAGCCTCTTCAGCAGGCAAATGAGCAGAACTGCGGGAGTGCTGCTAGTGAGGGCTCTACAGACGAGGGGTCCAGTAACGAGGATTGTACTAACGAGGATACCACCAGCGAGGGGTGTGCCAAGGAGGCTGTTGGCAGAAGCAGCGCACTGGAGTGCCCATGCGGAGAGGCACGTAGTGCCAACACCGGCAGCAGCGCCAGCAGCAGCAGCAGCAGCAGCACACCTCCGTTCCGGCCTGTCTCAGAGCACATCGCCTCCCCGCCACCTCTCCCCGCCACCCTCTCTCATTTTCATGGAGTTTGTCTCGCCGTCTCAGTAACACTCAGGTTGATGGACATCAGACCTCCGCAGCCCACCTGTTTACTAATAACAACATCGCCACCTCTCCCCGCCACCCTCTCTCTCCCTCTCTTCGCGTCGCGCCTTCACCAGCTGCAGATCGACTCGCCTGCCACCCTCTCTCCTCCTGCTCCTCCGTCTTCTGCTGACGCTGCAGCAGCTCCTGCTGCTCCTGCTGCTCCTGCTCCTGCTGCTCCTGCTCCTCCTCTCCCTCCTGCTGCGTCTGAATATGTGTCTGCATCCGCATCTGAGCCTGCGTCTCTCTCTGGTCCTGAGTCTGCGTCTAGATCTGCATCGGCATCCGCATCTGAGCCTGCTTCTCCGTCCACCCCAAGGGCTCCAGTCGACATTCCTGCATCCGCATCTGAGCCTGCTTCGGCTCTACCTACTGCTGAATCTCCTGTCGCCTATCAGTCAACCACGGCTACTGCTATGACGCCTCGTGACTCTCCCGTGCTCAACCCAACACCCCTACCTGCTTCTCCTGCTGCTTCCTCTTCTGCTGCTGCTGCTGAAGCTGCTTGTTCTCCCCGCCATACCTCGCCATCCACCCAGCATCCCTGCCACCGCTATCCTTCCCCCCCCCTGCCCATAGTGCCTACCCTTTCAGGCTCTTCTTGAGTCCTCTCAAACTCAATCATCTCCCCGCCATGCCACCTCGCCATCCACTCAGCAGACCTGCCACCGCTATCCCCCCCCCTGCCTGCCATGCCTACCCCTCAAGGCTCTCCTCCTATCCCGCTTCCTCCACCAACCGTCCCCCCCCCACTTGCTGCTGCTTCTGCTTCTTCTGCTACTGATGCCCCTTCGTCTGCTGCTTCTTCCGCTTCTGCTGCTGTTTCTGCATCTGATTCTGCTGCGGCGGCGGCGGTGGCTGCATTGCTTGCTCCTGGGCTGACAGGCAGGCTGGTGCGTTGCGGATGCACTCAATCCTCGTCTGCTGCTGCTGCTGCTTCAGCTGTTCCTTCTGACCTTGCTTCTCCGGCTGCCCCTGCTCGAACTGCGCCTCTGTCTGCTGCTGCCGCTGCCACTGCAGTGGGAATGGGGGGATCATCACAGAGTGTGGGAGCTGGGAGGCTGTCGGGAGCAGGGCAGAGGAGTCCCAGGGGACGGGTAGGGCTGAGAGGGGAAGGAGAGCGGGAAGGGGAAGGGGAGGAGGTGCATTGGGTGAGAGAGGGTTGGTTGAAGTGGAAGGTTGGCGAGGAGAGGGCAGGAGACACGTTCGAAAGGATGGGACGGGGGATTGGAAGGAGGATTGGTGTGAGGACGGTAGGAGAAGCAGGGCAAAGGTTGGAGGAAGGAAAAGAGGTGGCAAGTGGGACGGGAGGGGGTGGTAGGAGGAGCGAGCAGCAGAGGATGCGATGTGGCCGATGTGAAGCACTGGAGGGGGCAGGGGCAGCACTGGAGGGGGCAGGGGCAGGGGGAGAGAGAGGGTTGGATGAGGGGGAGAAGACTGCAGTGCGGAGTGATGCTTCTAGTAGCGTGCTGGGAACCGGTGCTGCCCCGCAGCCTGCCCTTCCCAGGTCTACCTCCCCCAGATCTACCTTCCCCAAGTCTGCCGTTTCCGAATCTGCCGTTTCCAAATCTCCCCTCCCTGAAACCCCCGTCCCTGAATCCGCTGTCGCCTTGTCGCTGTCCCCACAAGTGCCGATGCTGCTGCTGGCTCGCGTGGCGTGCCCGTGCTGCCAGGTTGAAGGGCTGCAGTGGCTGTGCGAGGGGTGTGGAGCCAAGGGCCGGTGGGATGGTGCAAGGGACGTGGGAGCGGCTTTTGAGTCGACTCAAAAGCAGGGGTGCGTGGCCAAGGGTCGGTGGGATGGTGCGAGGGATGTGGGAGCGGGGTATCAGGTGAAAGGTGGAGAGGAAGCGAGTGAGGAAAAGCGAGTGGAAGAGAGAGCGAAGGAGAGGGAGAAGGAGAGAGGAAGGGATGGAGAAAAGGAGAGAGTGGAGGAGAATATGGGGCAGGTGAAGGAGGTGAGAGGGCAGAAGTCAGGGGAAGAGTTAGGGGAAGTGAGAGGGGAAGAGTTAGGGGAAGAGGGCAACAAGGAGATTGATAGGAAGGGGGAGAGAGGAAGGTTTGGCTCTAATACAAAGAAACCCCAGTATGGGTTAGTTACGGGAATGAGAGGAAAGAAAGGGGGTAAGGGGGGTAAGGGAGCGAAGGGAGGGAAGGGAGGGGAGGATGAGGAGGATGAGGAGAGAGAAAAGGGAGGGAGAGGGGGTGGTTCTTGCTGCCGCTGTGATGACTGTGCTGGATTGGACCAGGCGTGGTGTGAGCAAGAGCACTGGCAGTGGCAGGCGCAGGCGCATGCGCATGGGCATGCGCACAGGCATGGGAGTGAGCATGGGATGCAGCATGAGGGTGATGATGCAAATATGAGGCAGCAGCGCCATCTGCATCAGTATCAGCATCGGCATCAGCAGCAAAACCTGCATCAGCAGCAAAACCAGCATCATCACCAGCAGCACCAACACCAGCAGCAGCAGCAGCAGCAGCAGCAGCAGCAGCAGCAGCAGCAGCAGCAGCAGCAGCAGCAGCAGCAGCACCCACCCGATCAGTTTTGCTGCTGCAACCACAACCGACCACTTTCATCTAGCAGCCACCCAAGCCACTCTGACCATCCACACCCCCATGCTGACCATGCCGCATTCCATATTGCCAGAGGCCCCCACCCATGGCACAGTGCATACCATCCATCTACACCAAACCCACCGCTCTCATACGTCCCTTCGCCGAGCCATTATCCATTCAGCTTGATTGGCAACCAACCTGTTGTCAACCAATCTGCTGCCCCGCAGCCTGCCGGATTTCATCCCATGGTGTACCAAGCAGGCCCGCACCAGCTGGTTCACTCGGCATCGCAACAACCATCTGTGCATGTTCCCTTTGGGTACAACCTGATGCCGCCCCACGCTCCATCACCCCAGCTGCTTGCTTACCCAGGTGCAGCATCCTCACCCCACTACCACCAGCAGCAGCAGCAGCAGCAGCACCACCACCACCACCATCAGCAGCAGCAGCAGCAGCAGCAGCACCATCAGCAGCAGCACCAGCCGCATGGTCATCAGCAGCAGTATCAGCAGCACCACGAGCAACACCATCATCTAAACCAGCAGCATCATCAACTCCCGCACTGCTGTTACCAGAGCCAGTCTCCTTATCCAGCTCAACCCTCTGGCACCTCTCACCCACAGCACGCACAGTCACCGCTTGACAGGGGCTCGGCCAAGAAGCCTGAGAGGCACGGTTGGCAGCAGCATGAGATGCATGGTCAGCAGCAGCATGGGATGCATGATAACCATCGCCATGGGGAGGAGCATGTGATGTATCCTGGTGAGTTGCCTAGTAGCCATCAGCATGGGGAGCATGTGATGTATGGTGGCCATGAGGATCGGCAGCATGTGGCCGCGCATGAATGGGATGGGAGAGCAGGCTTGAACCCACGCTGTGTCTCGTCTCCAGCCCTCCCGCATCTCCTCCCAGCCTCTCCGTCGTTTGATTACTGGAGCAGAGGTGGAGGGAGTAGCAGCAGCAGCAGCAGTAGCAACTTGGGGAGGCGGCGGCCCACTAGTAGCAGCAGTAGCAGCAGGTACAGCAGGCATCTGAGGAGGCCGAGTGAGTTTTCAGAAGGTGTTTGTGTGCTGGAGGAGGAAGAAGAGTTTGAGGAGGAAGAGGAGGAAGAGGAGGAAGAGATAGTGGTTACTAGGGAGGAGGAAAAGGCTGTTGCTGGTGCTGGTGCTGACGGTGGAGCTGGATCAGCATTGGTTGGAACCAAGCTGGACAGGTGGTGGAGCTGTGTCAGCAGCAGCAGTGAGTTCCATTGTGGTGCTGCAGATGTTGCTGATGATGCATCTCCTGCTGGTGCCAGAACCACATGATTGCTGGCTTAGCAGAGTAAGAAAAGGGCCTGTGGTAACTGATGCGTTGTAGATCCGCTTCTCATTGCTCAAAGATAGCTGGTGGTAGCTGTTTGGTAGGAATATTTACCAGAATATGAGTAGGTATAAGGGTAGGAACATACAATATAGTATATCTATCTAGAACCATGGTACGTAGGGTTATGAAAGGTAGATATGACTTGGCTTGTAATACGGTACATGTTGGAAAGATCATGTGTAGGCTTCAGCTCCTTGCTTACCTAGCAGATGAATGTTACTGACGAAGCTTTCATATGGTACTTGATCAGGTCGAAAAAGATAATGAAATCAATAGTAGGACGTCTGTGTGCGGCTTAGCCTATTCCCAAGAATTGTTAGGGTTCCTGGTGCAAGCCAATTCGAGACGGAGCTCAGTGTGGCATGTCAGCTGTCATATATTAGCATGCACGACGTGGAATGATTGAGAGTGTTGTTAAATATTATGACCCCGAAAGCAAGAACGGTAGTCTGCACAATGTACTATAGTTTTCACAAAATTTGAACAAGCGGTGCATCCACCATTTACTTTCTCTTGACGGGGTCGAAGTTCGACACGCCAATGATAGCTACGGCAATGGCACCCAGGACAACACCGCCAGCAATCACGCTGTTGATCAGGTTCTGCAGCGAGGGGGACACGCCGGGCTGGGCGGCCTCAGCAATCTCGGGGATGATGGCAGCAGCGAGCAGAGCAGCGGTGGCGGGGAGAGCGACGTTCTGCTTCTTCTCCGCGCTGTAAAACAAACGGAAACGAAGGGAAATAAGATTAGAACTACGAAGTCAAGCCTTGGATCGCGCCAAGCTCTCGAAAATAGTCGTTATGATGATAACGGACGGAAGCGAAAGTTGGATCATTCTGAACCAAGCGCATGATGATCGGTCCGAACCGCTGAAGTATACGAGCGCAGTGACGGCAGACCTACCTCATCACAACGCGGCTCTTGTTGCTGACGAGCATGGGGGTAGCAGCGACCTTGCTCGACACAGCGCTCTTGTTAGCCAAGAGGCTGGTGGGAGCCACCACGGAGGCAGAGCAGACAGCGAAGGCAGCCATGGCTGAGAGTAGGCTTTGGCTGGATGAGCTGACTGCGGAGAGGAATCTGGTGTGGAGGCTGGAGTATGCGGTGACCAGACAACAGATTGTCTTGAGAGGTGTAGGCAGGGAATCAAATTGGAGTTCACATCCGTGCCTGCACCGCCAGGCGGAAGCTGGTGTGTGGTGGGGAGATCAGTGAGGCTTACTGGGAGGCCAGCGATTTCCAGATTCCCGAAGAGGATAAGGCACGCTTGGCGTGATCTCATTCGTCCGTTGATTGGCTCGGCGTTACCTTTGCGATGGGCCTCGGGGTTCTCGGAGCCTGAAGTGGCGAATGGTGGTGACGAAATCTTGGGTTTTATGAGGTGATCGCGAGCGAAACAATCTGCTGTAACTGACAGGTGGACAAATGTTACGGATCTAATTTTTTCATTCAAAGTATTCGCACCTGTATATATCGTAATATCTCACAAATTCTGTGCAAACACCGGTACCTAAGACTACACATGGTGTTTTAAGATCAAATTTTAGCGCATAGGTCTCTGAATATACGGATTGTATGCTCAGAAATTTCGGTGATAATTTCGGTTTGGGACAGATCTTTGGAAAATTCAAGGCATTCGCAAACCTGTTTCTCCCCCTTTGCTTGCACTTACCCTAACATGTTTGGAGCGATGTACTGCGCAAATAACAATTCAGCAAATCAACCACACTCCAACATGTAAAGCTTCAAACCATGTACATCACCATGCACCTCTATCATATTCAGACGCCTGTACTACCGTATGCCCATAACCACCAGCGCACCTTGTTTTCCTCGCAGCACAGCCGAACATCCACATAGGCTGGACAGGCTTCCATCCATGTCCAGTCCTAGCAGCCCTGAACTGCTGCGAATAATCGTGCCGTGTGTCTTTCAATTCTCTGATCAAAAGGCATGAAGTTTGATCCTGGCTTGCTATTTGACAAGGCATCACCCCTAAACCTAGTGGCGATAGCATCGCCTCTACGAAATGTGTTCCTTACGTGGAAACAGAATCACAACTTGTTGCAGGCTTCCTTGAATCCAGCTTGCAAGTCTTCAGCAGCCTTCACCGACGCAAGCTTGAAGGTCACAGGCCTTGGGGATTTGTCAAGCGTGGCGCCGGCCGGAGCAGTGTCATCTTGCTGCAACCAAGCCCAGGAGTGAACAACCAAGCCCAGAGTGAACACACGCCAGACAGCGGATACAATAAGCATGTCTGCATGGCGTTTCAACGAGTACAAAAGTCACTGTGGTGTCGGCAGAAGCAGTGTCATCTTGCTGCAGCCGCGCCCAGTGAACACAAGCCATGCGACGCATACAAGAAGCAAGAGCAGTATGACGTGGCAGCGTTTCATGCATGCACACGTGAAGGGTGCACACGAGGTAGTGTGTTCCGTTAATGCATGTGGTATCGATTAATAGAGGGGTAATGGAACAGACACACGAGTGCATGACATACACATGACTGCAGGACGGCAGTGATGTTGTTTTTCTTGAGCAGAATTGACAATAATCAAAGCAGAATAGTACGTGATTGGAGGGCACATGCATGAGTGCAGCACGTACACATGACTGCAGCACGGCAGTGATGTTGTTCTTCTTGAGCATGATCGTGATGCCCTTGTACAGTGGTGCGTTCAGCATCACCTTGCCCACCTGCCCGTGGGAGGATGTTACGAGCAATGATGGGGAGGGGAGTTAGAGAGGCTACAAGGGAGGGAGAGAGAGAGGGTATGATGGTGATGCCCTTGTAGAGAGGTGCGTTCAGCATCACCTTGCCCACCATGGCCAAGGGGACATGTGCATCACCTTGCCCACCATGGCCAAGGGGACATGTGCATCACCTTGCCCACCATGGCCAAGGGGACATGTGCATCACCTTGCCCACCATGGCCAAGGGGACATGTGCATGCCAACCATGGAAAGGGAGGAGGAGGGGGAGCGAGGTAGAGAGGGGGTGAGAGGCACATGATCGTTTTGCCCTTGTTCGGTGGCGCGTTCAGCATCACCTTGCCCACCTGCCCGCGGGCATTGGAGGGAGGAGGACGAGGGAGACAAAGAGAACAAAACGGCGCGGTATGATTGATATCCTGCTGCTACTTTGCGCACCCGCATATGTCACGTAGACTTGCCTCGCCTCCCATCCCATACCATACCAAACTAATAACAACTGACCAAGCAATCCCAGCACACCCAGCGAATCCCACTCACATCGTTGCGGAACAGCACTGAGGCACGCAGGGACGCCCCTCCCTTGTGCAGCTTCACAATCACCGTACCGCTGCCCTTGTCCTTCCATGCTGGGCCCTCCTCGCCCTTGGCCTTCTGTGCTCACTCAGGGAACACAGCAAAAAGGGAGATATGGATGAAGAAAGCGAGGAATGCAAAAGGGAGATAAGGCTCATCATCCTGCACGTATATCAAGGCGCGCGCCTCATGCACAATATCCACCCCAGTCTCCTCCGCTCCGCTCTCTCCCATACACTCTCTTTCTCAACCACAACTTCCATTCCATCCCACCTGCACGTACATCTTAGCCCGTGCCTCATGCACTATGTCCACCCCGCTCTCCTGCACTCTCCTTCTCGCTCCTCCGCTCTCTGCCACTCTCTCCCATACGACCTCTTTCCGGACCACAACTGCTTCCATCCTACCTGCACGTAGATCTTGGCGCGGGCCTCATGCACTATATCCACCCCACTCTCCTCCGCTCGCTTCACTGATGGACTCGCTGGCCCCTGATCTTCCTCCTCCTCCTCTTCCTCTGGCAGACAAGAAGAAAGGCGACAAGGAGAGAGGGGTTGTGTTGGGTTAGGTTCGGGTTATTGAGGGTTAAAGGCAGCACCTCTCACTCCTCCGTTCGCTTCACTGATGGACTCACTAGCACCTGTTCTTCCTTCTCCTCCTCTTCCTCTCATTGTCGCAAAGGGACGGGCGGGGGAGGAAGAGAAGAACTGGGTTGGAATGTGTTGTTAACGACGGGAGGAGTAGCACCTGTCACTCCGTTCGCTTCACTGATGGACTCACTAGCACCTGTTCTTCCTTCTCCTCCTCTTCCTCTCATTGTCGCAAAGGGACGGGCGGGGGAGGAAGAGAAGAACTGGGTTGGAATGTGTTGTTAACGACGGGAGGAGTAGCACCTGTCACTCCGTTCGCTTCACTGATGGACTCACTAGCACCTGTTCTTCCTTCTCCTCCTCTTCCTCTCATTGTCGCAAAGGGACGGGCGGGGGAGGAAGAGAAGAACTGGGTTGGAATGTGTTGTTAACGACGGGAGGAGTAGCACCTGTCACTCCGTTCGCTTCACTGATGGACTCACTAGCACCTGTTCTTCCTTCTCCTACTCTTCCTCTCATTGTCGCAAAGGGACGGGCGGGGGAGGAAGAGAAGAACTGGGTTGGAATGTGTTGTTAACGACGGGAGGAGTAGCACCTGTCACTCCGTTCGCTTCACTGATGGACTCACTAGCACCTGTTCTTCCTTCTCCTCCCCTTCCTCTCATTGTCGCAAAGGGACGGGCGGGGGAGGAAGAGAAGAACTGGGTTGGAATGTGTTGTTAACGACGGGAGGAGTAGCACCTGTCACTCCGTTCGCTTCACTGATGGACTCACTAGCACCTGTTCTTCCTTCTCCTCCTCTTCCTCTCATTGTCGCAAAGGGACGGGCGGGGGAGGAAGAGAAGAACTGGGTTGGAATGTGTTGTTAACGACGGGAGGAGTAGCACCTGTCACTCCGTTCGCTTCACTGATGGACTCGCTGGCCCCTGATCTTCCTCCTCCTCCTCTTCCTCTCATAGACGCAAAGGAGGGAAAAGGGGAAGGGAGAAAGGAACTGGGTCGGATCGGGATGGGTTGCTACAGAAGGAAAGGGCAGCAGTTGTCCCTCAGAACTTCTCAGCTCTTCACGAACGGACTTGCAGGTCCCAGCTCTTCCTCCTCCTCCTCTTCCTCTGACAGACGCAAAAAGAAGGGGGGACGAGGGAGAGAGGAACTGGGTTAGAAATCGGATGGGTAAAGGAAGGGCAGCCGTTGTCCCTCAGAACTTCTTAGCTCTTCACGAATAAACTCGCAGGTCCCTGCTCTCAACATGCGAATGTTTTCTGAAAATCTAAAAGAAATACTTGCAGGTCCCTGTTCTCAACATGCGAATGCTTTTTGAAAATCTAAAAGAAATACTTGCAGGTCCCTGCTCTCAACATGCGAATGTTTTTTGAAAATCTAAAAGAAATACTTGCAGGTCCCTGCTCTCAACATGCGAATGTTTTTTGAAAATCTAAAAGAAATACTTGCAGGTCCCTGCTCTCAACATGCGAACGCTCACCTTTTGCTGCGCCACCGACAGCAATGGGTGCGAGCGGTGCTGCTGCAGGGAAGCCAAAGGCGGGTGCCGCAGATGGTGCAGGTGAGAAGACGAAGGGGTTGGCCGACGCTGAGACGGGCGCAGAGAAGGACACTGGCGCAGGGGCTGCTGCAGCTGTAGCGGCTGTAGAACCCTTGGCAACTGTAGCGGCTGTAGCAGCAGGAGGAGAAGAGCCGGCGCCAGGGGAAGATGAAGCAGCAGCAGTGGCAGCAGCAGGTGAAGAAGCAGCAGCAGCAGCAGCAGCAGGGGATGAGGTGAGTCCAAAGCTGACAGTGCCAGTGGCAAGAGAGGAGGAAGAGGAGGCAAGGCCGAAACTGGTAGTGCCGACAGCAGCAGCAGGGTTGGAGGAGGACGGGGAAAGGAAGCTGCTAGGGGGAGGGAAGGGGGGAGGGGCGCCGGGTCGAGGCGACCACATGTTGACTCCTACAGGCCCGAACATGGGGATTGAGGGAGAAGTGGTGGTGGTGCTGGTACTGCCAGTGGTAGTGCCAGTGGGGGTAGTGCCAGGGGAGGTGCCAGTAATGGTGTTGGCGGTGGTGTTGGCAGTGGTGGTGGTAGCTGCTGCTGTTGTTGCTGGGGAGAAAGCGAATGGGGATGTGGTGAAGGCCGGGGCGGTGGTTGTGAATGCAGGGGCGTTGAATGCGGCTGCAGGTGCAGTTGGAGCGGTGGAGGGCGGTGGAGAGGCGGATTTGGATTTGATCCAGTCTACGACGTCCTTATAGGTGGCCTGGGGGAGGCAACGGGTGGGCGGGAGAAAGTGGATGTTTTTACGAGGGTGTGTGTGTGTGTGTGTGTGTGTGTGTGTGTGTGTGTGTGTGTGTGTGTGTGAGGATGCTTTTGAGACGCCAAAAGAATCAATGGGTGTATGGGGGTTGTGTTTGTAGGGGATAGATGAGGAACAGGAGGGCAGGGTAGGCTAGAATGACTTGTTTCTTATCATGACAGCTTGTGCAAACATACCAAGACATTGCTTGTGTTACCATGAGGGTGGTTGCATGGTCAATGTAATCATGCACGCCATCCGTCCACAGCTCGTCAGCGTGCTCCTTCTGCTGCTGCTGCACCCAACTGCATGTGCACACACACACATGCATACATGAACGCAAATGCACATGCACGTGTATACACACACATAATGCGTACTCATGCACATGCACATGCACACATGCACAAACACAAGCGTCCATGCATGTATACATGCACGCATGCATGCACACTCGAACACACTCACACCAAAGGAATGAGCAGTGCAACACGAGGAGGTATACGAACGTCAGCAGTGAAGCTGCTGCAATGGCTTATTCGTGTTACCAACCGGCCAATGTCGGGCCTGGTCACGCTATACTCATCCATCCCCTGGAAGATTGGCGAAATTATGTAACCATCCTGGCGAATTTATGTTACCAACCTGGCAAATTTATGTTACCAACCTGGCGAACTGCATGTTGAGTGCGCGGACAGTCTTCAGACACTCCTGTGCTCGGGCCTGGTCGGGAAAAGCTGCTGCTGAATCTGATGCTGATGCCGATGCTGCATTGTTGGCTGCAGCAGGGAACGGAGCGGTGGTGAAGGATGGGAAGCCGTTGAATCCGGTTGCTGGTGGTGTGTCTGCTGCTGCTCCTCTCTTCTGCTGGTGGTTCTGCAAAAGATACCAATCAAAAGGTAAGTTGGAGGTGGGACGAGGAGTGACGAGGGGGGTGGGGAGGAGGATGAGGAGGATGAGGAGGATGAGGAGGATGAACGAGGGTGAGGAGGGGGACGAGGGACGCTGCAATGATGATTCAATGTGGTGGGGGATGGGGGTGTGGAGACGAGTATCGGAAAGAGGCCTTTTATAGTGCGTAACTCCTCTCCACCCGAGGCAAGAGACCCCCTTGTAACGCATTACAGGAACGCATTCAGAACAATCGCTCAGTTCGACCTAACGGGAAGCATTCAGGGACACTTATGCGGAACGCAATCATTCGGATAGCGAAACATTCAGTCGGAAAACCTACAGAAGCGTGCCGCCGGCTGAACGGAGCCGCTTCTTCCTCCTCCTCTTCCTCATATCGTCGTTTCCCACCCGCCATGAACCCTCTTCAGCTCACAATGCCCCTCAATCAAAGTAAAATCTGCTTTCCGAAAGTCCTCAGAATATGTCGTGCGTTGTAACGAAGTAAACAGGCCTTGTAACCTGATTAACGCAACTTCGATGGTCTTAAAACCTTGTCGCCGTTTCGAACAACCCCCACTCTAAAAGTAGGAAAAAGTTTCGCTTTTCGGAACAGCTTGTAGTTGCAGTTGAAGCGAGACTGAAAGCAGGCTTGTGGAGGCAGGCGGATACACCGCCGTGTCTAGGCGGAGGCGAATAAGCCGCCGAAATCAGAAATGCTGTTGCGATGCGAAGCTGATCAGACAAGGATGGGGATGGTAGGGTGCCGCGAGGGAGGGAGATTCACGATGACAATCCACCGCCCTGCAAATGGCGAGATGCGAAACAGCAGGCGAGCATGTGTTTTGGCAGAAGAACATTTTCAAATATCCGATCCGGCTATAACGAGTTTGCTGCACTTCTTGCAATATTACCCATATACATTCATACGCCACATCTTTCAGTGTGCTTGTAGTCACTTGGTCCTTGTTTTGCGTCTGAGCACTAAGTCACCTGAATGAAAGCATGGTCTTCGATCGTATGTTATTCCAACAAGCACGCAGGAGCTGCAAAACTGATGCATTAGAGAGATCAATCGGCATGCTTAGCCCGTCCACAACAAGCCAGCAACATGCAATACAAGGCAGCTCCCCCCTACCACTGAACTACACATTCAGGCAATGAATGGCCCTCACGAGACATACGATAACCCTCTTGTGACCCATGCGACGCGACCCGTGTGAGTGACCTGTCCCCTCTAGCAAAACCCTAGCCACGGCTGCACGCTTAGAAACTTGAAGACCGCAAGGCTTTCACTAGTGCGTGAGGGGCGGGCTTGATGAATGCGTCACGCGCGTGTGACATCGGAAGGATGGGATGAAGGCCCGGCAGGATGAATTGCGGGATGAATGGCAAGTACACAAGTGAGGGCGAAATCAAGGGTGGTGTACCGTGTACTTGTGGCATCAGAAGGGCGGGATGAAGGGCAGTATACAGACGTCAAACTCTGGAAGGTACCTCGGGCTCGCCCACACCACTCTCTCACCCTTCCCCCCCTCTTCCCCCTCCCCCTCCTCATCCTCATCCTCACCTCCAGCACCTTCCTTCATATCCACATCCTGCATCCCACTCTCTCTCACCTTCCTCTCTTCCATATCCTTCTCCTCCAAACCCCCACCTGTCACCCCCCCATCTTTCACCCCCACACCTCTCACCCCCCCGCGTCCCTCCCCCCTCTCACCCGCCCCTGGCTCAGGCATGAGCCAGTTAGCAAAGCTCACTTCAGCTTCCATCTCAGCCAGAGCCTCAGCCAGCCCATGAGAGGCGTCGTCGAATGCAAGGAACGTCTGATCCACCACCACTGGAGGCTCTGCCTTCCTTTTCTCACGCCCCTCCCTCAGCTTCTCCCTACCCTCCCGACCTTCCCGCCCCTCTCGGCCCTCCCGCCCCTCTTTTCCTTCCTTCCCCTCCCTCCTGCCATCCTTTTCCGAGCCACCATCTCTCCTTCTCACATCGGCCTGTTTATGGTACCCGTTCTCCCCTGGCACAGCAGGAGTAGCCACTGCAGGACTGGCCTTCCCTCCAGCTCCAGCAGCCGCTGCACCACCAGCAGCAGCAGTCGCAGCAGCTTGACTGGAAGCTTTCAGGCTGGGATCGTTTTCGGGCTTATTTCGAGGTTCGTTTCCGATGTCGCTTCGTGGCTCGCCTGTGGGTCTAAGAGGGGACAGCACTTCGGCTGCTGACGTGTCACTAACACCCGGCCCCCCACTCACACCCGCCCCTCCACTCGCTGTGCTTCTGCTGTGGTGGTGCCTGCGCTTGCTGCTGCGGGATTTACCGGATACAGCCCCAGACACGCCCCCGCTTCTGCTGCTCTCTGCAGGTGACGCCCCTGCTGCCGATGTTCCTGCCCCTGCTCCTGCCCCTGATACTGCCCCTGCTGCTGTTGCCGCCGCCGCCGCTGCTCCTCCCCCCGCTGCCCCTAAACTAGCCGAACGCCCCACCCCTTTCAGCGCAGCTGCAGCAGCGGCAGCAGAGGCGCTCGGTCCAGCACCGGGCTCCGAGACACAGGAGGACGAGGCAAGGCGAGAAGGGTGGTGATGATGATGATGCTGGTGCCGACGGTCCGAACCCTCACGACTCCCATGCCCTACCACATGCCCTGCCTTATCCCCATCCGCTGCTCTCTCCCCTGCTCCCTGCCCTGCTGCTTGCCCCTCCTGCACGGCCCGCTGACTGCCGTGACTGGGTTGACTGGGTTGACTGCCTTGACTTCCCAAGCTGCCCTGGCTGCTCTGGCTGCCGTGGCTGCGCTTGTGGCTCTGCAGGATGTCTCCCACCCGCCCGTTCTGCCTCGCTGCCCCGTGCACTGGCGGTTTATCGCTCGGCGACACCCCCGCTCGTTTCTCTCCAAGTTTTTCTCCAACTCCACCCACGCCCGGTGCGGCAGCGGCTGCAGCGGCTACGGAGGTTGCAATGCTTCCACCTAATGGGGACACTGCAGTAGTGGCAGGCGCAGCAGCAGAAGCAGCAGCAGCAGGAGCTCCTCGCGCTCCCGTTCCTCTCAGATCCGCTGCAGATTGGACATCTCTCATCTCCTCTAACCCCGGCTTCCCCCCAGGTTTACAAGGTTCTGATGCTGCTCTCACAGCAGCACCTGAGGAAACCTGCCCTCCTTCTCCCGGCCTTCCCTTTCCCTCTCTCCTCTCCTGCCTTTCCCTATCAGTCCCCTCCGTCTCTCTCCTCACCTTCCCCCTCCCGTTCCCCAGTCTCACGTCCTCTGATTTCGAATCGTGATGCCCCCGGCTGTCGGACGATCGCAGCCGTTGTTCTTGACCTGCCCGGAGATCAGGGGTTGAGATGGACCCGTGCAGCGGCTTGGGCGCGCCTGGTGCTGAGCTGAGATCCCGAGCGCTGCCGTCCGTTGATTTGGAGATCCGTTCGTTTAGGGTTGCAGAAGGTCGCGTGTCCTGTTGCTGCTGCTGAGAAGCACGCGTATCTTGCTTTTCCTGCTTGCTGGAAGCGCGTGCGTCAGCAGCGCTGGTGCCACGTGTGTCCACTGCGTTAACGCCACGTGGCTCCAATGCGTTAGTGCCACGTGTGTCCAATGCATTGACGCCACGTGTATCAGGGGGGGCAGGAGCACAGGGAATGCCGTTCTCCCCATTGGGCATGCCTTGAGGCACGGCCTTGCGGTCCTGCTTCTTGTCTGTGGCAGTGCGGGCAGGAGGGGAACAGGGAGGAGTGGCACAACGGAACAGCGGCAGCTTGAAACCTGAATAAAACCATGGGACAGAATGAAACAGTCACATGGGAGCGGGAAACTGGAATGGATTAGCATAAGCTGAGAGATGGTCAATAGACAAGGCCGACCGACCGACCTTTGTGCTTGTCTCGGTGCTTCTCGTCTCGCCGCTTCTCCTCCCTTCGCTTCTCCTTCTCCTTGTGCCTCTCCTCCTTCCTCTTCTCATCCTTATGCTTATCCTCCTTTCTCTTCTCCTCTTTCTTTCTCTCCTCCTTATTCCCCTCCTTTTTCTCCTCCTTCCTCTTCTCGTCCTTTCCCTGCCCTTCCTTCCCCTCCTTCCCCTCTCCACTCGCCTTCCCCACGTGCCCCTCCTCCTTCCCAACCTCTTTCCGCAATTCATTCTTCTCCTTCCCACCCTCATCCTTTTCTTTCCCGAAACCCTCACTCTCACCCCCCTTGCTTTTAATCTTCTCTTCCTTTTGAGACGCCTCAAGACCCAAACCCTCACCCTTCTCTCCCTTGCTCTTCTCCTCTTTCCGAGACGTCTCCAAACGCAAACCCTCCCCTTTTTCACCCTTCTCTTTCTCCCCGCCCTTCGCCCTATCCGTGTCCCCATCCTTCTCCTTGCGCGCCGAGTCCTCATAAGACTGCTTCTGGTGCTCCTTAGATTCTCTATCCTTAGAATCCTTATCCTTAGAATCCTTATCCTTAGTGTCCTTATCCTTATGTTCCTTGTCCTTCGGCTCTTTAGAATCCTTGGACTCTTTTAACTCCTTGGCCCGCTTCTTCTCCTCCTTGCGCCGCTTCCGTTCCTCCTTGTCTTCCCCCTCGCCCCCTTCCCTATGCCGCTTCTTCTTCTTCTTTTTCTTATCCTTGTCTCGATCCTTATCCTTCCCCTCCGATCTCGTCTCCTGGTAGGGAGCAAAGGCCGGACATGCGGGGTGAGCGGACAAGAAAATGTCTGATGATCGGAAAGGGTAAAACATATTTACGATTTTCCGAGATCTCTACATCCTGAACAATGGTGTCACATAGGAAAAGTTTACCGAAAACGTTAAGCAGCATCTCGATCCGTGGTAAAAGAAACCTAAACGCAACGATGAAGCAACACGGACGACTGGGAAGTAAAAGCATCCCATATTATGTTTCGGGACGGCATTCCAAAAAGCAAAATGCGGCATCACCCATCTCGAAAAAGACGTTTGAGAATATTAAATATCGGAATTAGCTCAACGGCCGCCGCTCGCCTTGAACACGTCACCGCACCAGACCGATTCGAATAGCCCAATCCCCTGAAACATTCCATCCTCAACCACCACGCCTTCCCCATGCGTTCCATTACCTTAACATTACCTCAGGGACGCTTGACGACGAATCCCAAGGTACACTCAGAAGTCACCTCGATTTTCCCCATACGTCCCATTCCCCTTGGGATTACCTTCGGAACGCTTAGAGACGGATCCCGAGGCTTCTTCTGGAACCCCGGCGGGGGGTACGGCCAGCAGCGAGACATGGCGATCGCAATCACCCAATCGGCGCCTGCTGGACGCGCGAAAGGTCACCGGCGGGAGAAACTCATTGGACTCAGTGACCTGGAGTTCCGATAGTGAGGGCTTCGATAGCAGGAGCTTCGGCTGTCGTTGACTTTCGCTTCGGCGATCAGCGGCAGTGACCGTTGCGGCTGCAGTTGCAGCGGCTGCGATACGTCCCTTCTCCGATAGGCTTCAGAGGCAAATCGTTTCGGGTTTCGCCTCTTCCGGCTCCTGCGGTGCCGACGCCAAAACGGCCGTGACGTAAAACCGCTTCGAGACGCAAAATTGATACCGCTTCGCCGAACAGCTAGCCGAGGATTATAGCACAATGCGGAATTAGGGCATTGCGGCAGCGATGACCGGAACGCGCGATCGCTCCCGAGTCCCGTAGCAAGAGTGTGACGCGACGCGAGGAAGCAGCGACCGATGAGGAGAGCGAAGCGTCGCGTACAGGCCGAATTCCAGGACCGCTTCCCGTTGGACCTCGCGCATCAAAATCAAATCAGCAAATCAGCATCGAAGCAGAATCGAATCTGTACTGAATCTATTTTGTAGCCAAATCAGAACTGTCGTTAATGGCGAGATCCGCGAGATAGCTTTCTACCTCGCTCTAAGTACCGCGCTTGAGTGCCGATTACGTTTTCTCCCAGACGGCCAGATTAGGGCAAGGAGTCTCGCTTGACCAAGAAAGATCAGCCTATCCTAAGAGAATTAGGTCAACCTCCGTCAGCCGTTCTTTCCCTATCAGCTCAGCTCGCGATGCCGTAGCGGCAGTTTTTTAACGACGATTTTCTTATTTTCTTTCGCTGCCGCCGCTGCGCCGCCGCCGCCGCCGCTCCTGTAGGAACACGGCGTGACGTGACGTAGCGCGTGGTTAATCAGAGGCCGTCTCGTCCTTAGCAGGCAGCTGAGCTGAAGCTCTAAGCTGTCTCTTGCTGGGAGAGAAGCAAACCCTACCAAAAGAAACGGCTGGCTCGTCCTATTTATACTCCTGGCGTCACTTCGCCAGGCACGCCAGGCTGAATGCTCCCCTGACAGGGGTTTAGTGCGGTACAAAGGTATACAAAATGTTAGAAAAAGTTGCGCACCAACCAGTCATCGTCCTGCTGTTCCCGAAGCTCCGTCCGCTCCGCATCCTTTTCGGAGAAGTCCCCCATCCCCCAACCATCCATCCAACCAACTCGCGGTCCTTCCGCAATACCCCTCCCACTTCCCCTCCCCCATTTCCTCGACCTTTGGCCCCTCTCCCTGAACTTCGAAAATCCTGAGGGTCGAGTCGATCAAGTACTCGATACCATCACATCATCATGGGGACAACACGAGCGGAAACTGGATGGGTATGGTATGGCGAGGAAACCCTCCCGCCAACTCCTCGTGGGCGGTCCGATACGCATGCCCCGCTCCAGCAAGCTCCCACAAATCGGCATGATCTTGAAAATTCTGGTGGCGTTTGGCTGGGACCCTGCAGGGCTCAGACCCAATCGGGCGGGAACAGCGCGCTGGGGAGGGGAACAGCTCCGCCAAGCGTTGGTGGAACGTGGGGCGGGGAGCCAGGGATAGAGGGCCGAATGGAAGGGAGTTTATGGAAGTGAGCACGGTTTTGAGATTGCTGTTTGGCATTCGGCACTGTTAAAAACGGTTGAAAAAGTTTCTGAAGATTAAGACTTCGGTTCATATGGATTAGTCACCCACCGTTGAGTTTTGGTTTCATCACGGTTCGTTCCCCAACATCAACCAGGGGGGTTCAAACAAAAAGCTCCAGGTCAGCTCTGGCGCAGGGTACTTGCTAGCTGGCCTTCGCGAACTTCGAATCACGGACCACTAGTGCGACAGCAGTCGCCAGTCTTCGTCAGTCCCTTCGTGCGACCCCCCGCCTCACCGAGGGAAAACGCCAGAAAAGCCCACATCCCAGCCCCGCAGATTCCCCCTGCCACAAATTGCAAAATCCATTCCATATTCGTCTGCGAGCACAACTTTCGGAGTGTACAAATGCCGCCTGACAAATCAACTGTAAAGAAAATCGAAGCAAGCAGTTTTGAACCCAAAGGGTCAGAGTCAAGACCAGCTACCGCACCAGATGAAACACCACCCCCAACCCGACCACCCTTCTTTATCTCGCCAGTTTTTCTGGCATTCACCTTCCTGCGCATTGGCTTTCCGTTCCGCGCTGTGAGGCGGGTGCATTACAGAATCCCAACTATTCTATCAGTTCCCTTTATCAAGCTTATGTATATCGAGTTCAGCTCATTTGGATCGCGGATTCCCTCTTCGGTTGGTTCGCGGCCCGTCGCGAGAGTCGGATGTACGGAGCCGTTGCATTGTCACCAGCTCCGCAATCCGCGAGACTGCTGATCTCCGCGAGACTGCTGATCTCCGCGAGTCCCGCACATGATTCCGCAGAATACCTGAACAACCTACGACCCGAAACCACCGCGTTGGCGGGCAAATTCGCGGGAAGCTGTTCATTGGTAACCCGATCTCCCAGAAGTCGTCAGACATTTCGCTTATCGTCACAGAGCTATTCGTTTCCGAGTCGGTTATCCTCGTGTGGACACCGTCGGAGAAGAAATCAACGGCGCGAAACACTAACTTCTGCGCTTGGTTGCCACGTGTCAGCCATGGCGGAATTGGGAGGTCCACGTGTAGCGGATGCTGACGTGGACATGGTAGACAATGTCCAGGTGGATCAGTCAAACATGCAGGGCGACGCGGACGCGTCGCTATCCAACGGTCACGATCCCGAGATCGTGAAATCTGAGGAGGATAAGAAGGCATACCGGATGGTGACGCTCCCCAATGGGTTAATTACCCTGTTAATCTACGACCCTGAGATTGCTGCGTCAGGAGAGGATGATGAGGACGATGATGAAGAGGAGGATGAAGAGGATGAGATCGAGAGTGAGGAGAGTGATGAGGAAATGAGTGTGGTTGAGGCTGGGGGAAGCGGAGATGGGGCAAAAAGCAGCGGAAAGGGGAAGGGGGGGAAGGGGGAAAAAGGGGGTAAGGGTGGGAAGTCTAAGGGCCGGAAAGGTGCTAGTAAAGGGGGGAAGGGAGGTGATGATAACGAGGGTGAGGATAGCGATTGGGAAACAGCGAGTGAGGAGGAGGAAGTTGAGGGGGGGGAAGCGGACAATGGCGGAACAGAGGAGGAAAGGGCAAAGGTGGTCGGAGGAAAGGGGGATGGTAAGGGTAAGGGAGGCAAGGTGGCGGCAGTAGGGAGTGAGACGACGGGCGGGGAGGGGAAGGTTGGGGGAAAGCGGAAGAAAGTGGGGGGGATTAGGCTGGGTGGCGGTGGTTTGGGGCGGAAGGGGAAGGCTGGGGAGAGGGGTACAGGGAAAGGGGCGGTGGGAGGAGGGGCGGACGAGGGGGAGGAGGGTCGTGAAGAGGAGGAGATGGAGAGTGGAGAGGAGGAGGAATATGAGGATGGTGAAGAGGAAGACGAGGATGATTCTGATGAGGAGGAGGATGAGGAGGATGAGGATGATGATGATGATCAACCAGGAGCAGCAAAGAAGGTGCCAATTCTTCCTATTCCCCATCTTTCCCTCCTCCCCACACACGTCTTCCCTCACACCGTCCCTCCCCTCCTCCTTCTCTGCCTCTCTGCCTCTTCCTCTCTGCCTGCGCCTCTCTTTAGTCCTCCTTCTTAACGTGCCTGCCTTCTGCACCAACCCCCCCCCACCCCTTTATCGCCTGTCTCCATCCTTGTCTCTCCCCTCCACACCCCTCCCCACCCAATCTCTTCCAGCTGGCAGCAGCCGCCATGTGCGTGGGCGTGGGAAGCTTCCTGGATCCTCCCGATGCTCTCGGCCTCGCACATTTCCTTGGTCAGTAGTTGTACCGTGCACACTCTCCTGGTGTGTTTTGAGTACACTCAAAACTTGGCCGGAAGATGTACACTCGCGCAGGGTTTCCGGTTTGAACGAGGGTGCTTTCAGTTCCCCTGCACATGCTTTTCACGTCTAGTCTCAATTTTCTGAGAAAAAAACGATGGGTTTCTTGAGGCGTTTCGCATTCCGTCCCCCCCCACTCTCCCCCGCTCCCCTCACCTCCCTTCCTCCCACCCACCCTCGTCCTGCAGAGCACATGCTCTTCATGGGCAGCGTCAAGTTTCCTGACGAAAACGATGCTTAGGTGTTTCACATGCCCTCTCCTCCCTCCCTTCCGCCCTCCCTCCCGCCCTCGCTACTTCATACTGCAGAGCACATGCTCTTCATGGGAAGCGTCAAGTTTCCTGACGAAAACGAGGTGAGGCCGGAAACCTTGAATGGCAACCTTTACACCCTGAGATTCATGGGCACATGCTTTGACGCTTCTGAAACCCTGAACCTTGAAGCCTGACCCCTGAACCCTAAATTCTGACCCTGAAACCTAAGCCTTGAACTTCAATAGACCGTCTGAATCCTGAACCCTGACCCCTTGACCTTGGAACACTAGAACCCTGAACCCTGTGAAACACCGTTCCGCCTCACATACAGAGCATACCCTCCCCCTCTAACCCAACTTTCCCCCCTTTCCTTCCCCCATCCCACCCGCACATACACGCCTGCCCTTGCAGTATGACTCGTTTCTGAGGCGGCATGGTGGTGGTTCCAACGCGTTCACGGAGACAGAGTTCACGTGCTACCACTTTGACGTGGCACACAAGTACCTGCACCCTGCTCTTGACAGGTAAGGAGAAGATTCCAGGTCGCGTCACAATGTGAGCTTCAAGTGTGCACTGCTAACTCCAGGTGAACCGAGCTCCAAGGTGACTTTTGAGTCGACTCAAAAGGCACTAACTCCAGGTGAACCGAGCAGTGTTTTGAGACGTCTCAAAACACTCCTTTTTTCACCGAGCAGTGCACTAACTCCAGGTGAAACGACTGAGCTCCAGATACATACCTCTCCTCCGACTCCAACACGTTCACAGAGACAGAGTTCACGTGCTACCACTTTGACGCCGCACACAAGTACCTGCACGTGAGTGGGCTCCTGAGGCACCTCACAGGGAGCATATACATCTGTACATCTGAGGCTCTTGACTTGCGTTCACTCCCATTTCTTACTTCCGTCTCCCCCCCACCCCCGCCTTACATCTGCCCTTCAGGTTTGCGCAGTTCTTTGTGGCACCGCTGGTGAAGGCAGATGCCATGGAGAGGGAGGTGCAGGCTGTGGATTCTGGTGAGTTGACCGCTGTTGACCCCCGTTGACTTGCGTTTGACTTGTGTTGACTGGATCCTGTCGATTAGATGCATGCCTTTGATCCTTTTTCATGTGCATGCACAAGATCCCCCTCCTTTCGCCAACCCCTTACCTATAGGCTATACCCCCCCTTCTCTCACCTCCCATTTCCCCCCATAACCTCATTCCCAGAGTTCAACATCAGCTTGCAGAGCGATGTGTGCCGGGTGCAGCAGCTGCAGTGCTACACGTGCGTGCACCCCAACCACCCCTTCCGCAAGTTCTCCTGGGGCAACCGCAAGAGTTTAATAGACGACCCCGCCAAGCTCGGAGTGGACATGCGCGAGAGGCTGCTGCAGCTCTACTCGCTGTTCTACACAGCGGGGGCGATGAGGCTGGTCGTGGTGGGCGGAGGTGAGTGCTGGTGTTTGGGGGTTGGGTGGGTGCGGTGCGGTGTGGTGTGGTTGTGCCGCGTGCAGCAGGTACAGGTGTGGACATGTGTCGTTATGGGGTTTGGGAGTGTGCGCGTGTGCATGCATTTGTGCCTGCCACTTGCAACAATGGGGGAGAAGAGTGGCCGCACATAGGTCTCTCAACTCCCTTCTCCTCCCCTCTCCCCCTTCTCTCAGCGTGTCTAGGGGCTCTTTCCTTCTCTCTTCCACCACTCCTACAGAGCCCCTAGACACGCTGGAAACGTTTTTTTTTTTTCCTCAAAAAACTCTTCCGCCACTTCATTACCATTACCATTAGCACTACCATTACCATTACCATTATCTTTAGCACTACCATTACCATTACCATTAGCACTACCATTACCATTACTATTACCACTGCCATTCCAATTACCATTAGCACTACCATTACCATTACCATTAGCACTACCATTACCATTACTATTACCACTGCCATTACCATTACCAATAGCACTGCCATTACCATTACCAATAGCACTACCATTACCATTATCATTACCACTACCATTACCATTACCACTACCATTACTATTACCATTACCACTACCATTACCATTACCATTACCACTACCATTACCATTACCATTATCATTACCATTACCATTACTATTACCATTACCATTACCATTACCATTACCATTACCAATAGCACTGCCATTACCATTACCAATAGCACTACCATTACCATTATCATTACCACTACCATTACCATTACCACTACCATTACTATTACCATTACCACTACCATTACCATTACCATTACCACTACCATTACCATTACCATTATCATTACCATTACCATTACTATTACCATTACCATTAGCACTACCATTGCCATTACCATTAGCACTACCATTCCATTGCCATTACCACTACCATTACCATTACCACTACCATTATCATTACCATTACCACTACCATTACTATTACCATTACCACTACCATTACCATTACCATTACCACTACCATTACCATTACCATTACCACTACCATAACCATTGCTATTAGCACTACCATTACCATTACCATTACCATTACCACTACCATTACCATTACCATCAGCACTACCATTACCATTAGCACTATCATTACCATTACCGTTAGCACTACCATTCCCATTACCATTAGCATTACCATTACCATTAGCACTACCATTACCATTACCGTTAGCAGTACCATTACCATTACCATTAGTATTACTATTACTATTAGCAGTACCATTACCATTACCATTAGCAGTACCATTATCATTACCAATAGCAGTACCATTACCATGACCATTAGCACTACCATTACCATTACTATTAGCACTACTATTACCATTACCATTAGCACTACCATTACTATTACTATTAGCACTACCATTACCATTACCATTTCCATTAGCACTACCTTTACCATTACCATTACCACTACCTTTTCCATTACCATTACCAATATCATTACCATTACCATTACCATTACCAATACCAATACCATTACCATTAGCTCTATCTTTACCATTACCATTACCACTACCTTTATCATTTCCATTACCACTATCAATACCACTCACTACCATTATCATTATCATTACCACTACCACTACCATTACCATTACCACTACCATTACCATTACCATTACCAGTTTTTGAGATTTTTCAAAAAAACTATTCCACTGGAGCCCTAGACACACTGAAACGTGGGTGAGGGAGCTTTCTCGCGCATCCCTCCACCAGCAGTGTGGGTGGAAGAAGCGGCATACCCGCTGCTGCACCATCTGCCCTCCCCTGCCACGCCACCTTCTCTGCGCCCTTTCAGGACTCCGAAATGCTGGGTCCGGGTGCTGCTGGTGGTGGTGGTGCCGGAGCGTAGGGTAGATGGGGAGAAGTGCGACCGCACACAAGACTCTTACCTCCCTTTTCCTCGCGTCTCCTCCCTTCCGTCCCCCTCTCTCTCTCTTTCTTTCTCCCACCCCTGCCACCAGAACCTCTCGACACGCTAGAAGCATGGGTGAGGGAGCTGTTTTCGCCCATCCCCCCAGGAGGGGACAGCATTCACCCGCTGCTGCACCAGCTGCCCCCGCCTGCCACCTTCTCCGCTCCCTCCCAGGACTCCGAAATGCTCGGGCCGGGTGCTGGTGGGTTGGAGGGCCGATGAGGGAGAAAATCGGCCGCACACAGAACTCTTACCTCCCCTTCTCCTCTCCTGTCTCACCCACTACCGTTTCTCCCCCTCTCATGCCATCTGCCCTCCTCCAGAACCCCTAGACACGCTAGAAGCATGGGTGAGGGAGCTGTTTTCGCCCATCCCCCCAGGAGGGGACGGCATTCACCCGCTGCTGCACCAGCTGCCCCCGCCTGCCACCTTCTCCGCTCCCTCCCAGGACTCCGAAATGCTCGGGCCGGGTGCTGGGATGGAGCAGGAGGAAGGGGGGACAGGGGAGGTCGTGGGAGGGGGCGGTGCTGGCAGTGCTGCTGCTGCTGCTGCTGCTGGTACTGCTGCTGGTGCTGGTGGTACTGGTGCTGTGGGTGCTGCTGCAGGGAAGAAGGGACCGCTGGCAGCAGTGAAGGCGGGGAGCAGAGCAGTTTCAGAAGTATCCACTGCTGCCACTGATGCTACAGCTGCTGGGGAGGACTTGGCAGCAAAAAGGGCGAGTGAAGGCACAGCGAACAAGGGCGATGGTCCAGCAATTGGGGGAAATGAGGGGGAGAAAGCAGGTGCAGAGGAGGAGGCTGGGGATGGGGGCCAGTGGAAGGGGGTGTGGGAGGCGGGGCGGCTGTATGAAGTGGCGAGTGTGAAGGAGCAGCAGCAGGTGTCTCTCATGTGGACTCTGCCGTGCCTGCATGCTGAGTATGCCAGCAAACCCCACGACTACCTCTCGCACCTCATTGGCCATGGTGAGACTCACAAGGCACGGTGAGAGTGGCACTCGCAGCAGGTGGCAGCAGCGCAGCAGCAGGTGTCTCTCATGTGGTCGCTGCCGTGCCTGCATGCTGAGTATGCCAGCAAACCCCACAACTACCTCTCGCACCTCATTGGCCACGGTGAGACTCACAAGGCACGGTGACACTTACGAGGCGTGGCAAGAAATACGAGGCGCGCTGGTTGTGATGGTAACAGGAACCCTGTTCACGTCCACCCTGATGCGGAGGCAAGTACAATGCCACGTGCGGTCTTGTCGTTGCTGGCAGGCGAAGCCATGTGCGCGTATCGGGCGCTTAAGAAGAAACCTTAAAGAACTCTCTCTCTGCAAGCGGCGCACATGGTTTCGCCTGATAGCAGCGACGAGAACCTTACAGGTTTCTTCTTGAGCGCCCGATACGCGCGCATGGCTTTGCCTGCCAGCAGTGCCGAGACCGCACGTGGCATTGTGCTTGCCTCCGCCATCCCTGTTCCGTCAGCTTCTTTGCGTTGAATCGTGCTGGCTTGCATTGCCATGTTGTGATTCTCGCCCCGCCCCGACCATTCCTCCTACCTGGGCTATGGCTTTCGTTTCGGTAGCGGCCTCGTCAGCTGGCTCTCTACTCGCTCCCGCATCACCCTCTCTCCTCCCTCCCGCATCACCCTCTCTCCTCCCTCCCGCATCACCCTCTCTCCTCCCTCCCGCATCACCCTCTCTCCTCCCTCCCGCATCACCCTCTCTCCTCCCTCCCGCATCCCCCTCTTTTTCTCACAGAGGGCAGTGGCAGTCTGCTGTCGCTGCTCAAGGCCAAGGGGTGGGCGACAGAGCTGGCAGCGGGGGTGGGGGAGAGTGGCTATGAGAAGAGCTCCCTCGCTTTTGTCTTCACCGTTACAATCACACTCTCTGATGAGGGCCTCAAGCACGTGAGGCCTTACCTTCCCCCACCAACTCCCCCCCCCAACCCCCCCTTGTTCTGGCTCCCCCAGATCGTAAACCTGTTATTCTTTTTTATTATTGTTATTTATTATTGTTATTATTATTATTATTATTATTATTATTATTATTATTATTATTATTATTATTATTATTATTATTATTATTATTATTATTATTATTATTATTATTATTTTTGTCTGCTTCGTTAGTCTAGCGACCCCCTCACCCCTCTTCCCCATCCCCCCTGGTAGGCACTAGACGTGGTAGGAACAGTGTTGCAGTACATCAACATGCTGCGCCAGGCGGTTCTGCAGTTACAGCACTTCCCCTTTTCCTGTCTTCCCCCCGCTACAAACCCACCAGGCACTAGATGTGGTAGGGACAGTGTTCCAGTATATGTATATCAACATGCTGCGCCAGCCCCCCCAGTGGTGGGTCCTTGCAACCTCCCTCTTCACCCCTCTTCCTCACCCCCCGCTACTTCCCTTCCATATCAGGCACTAGACGTGGTAGGGACAGTGTTCCAGTACATCAACATGCTACGCCAGTCCCCGCCCCAGCGGTGGGTGTTTGAGGAGCTGCAGGCCATCGCTGCCATGGACCTGCGATTCGCCGAGGAGGATTCTCCTGATGAATATGCCGTCAGGCTTGCAGGTGGGTTCATGGGCTGGCGCTGACAGGGCCGGTTGGAAAGTGCATCTTGGGCAGCGGTGGGTGTGTGAGGAGCTGCAGGCCATCGCTGCCATGGACCTGCGGTTTGCCGAGGAGGACTCGCCCGACGAGTACGCCGTCAGGCTCGCAGGTAGATTCAACTGCTGGGTGGGGCTGGCAGGCTGAAAAGGGCATTTTGCGCTGCAGTGGATGTTTGAGGGGCGGCAGGCCTTCGCTGCCATGGACCTGCGCTTTGCAGAGGAGGATTCTCTTGATGGATACGCCGTCAGGCTTGCAGGTGGGTCTATTGGCAGGTAGGTCTATTGGCAGGTAGGTCTATTGGCAGGTAGGTCTATTGGCTGGTAGGTCTATTGGCTGGTAGGTCTATTGGCTGGTAGGTCTATTGGCTGGTAGGTCTATTGGCTGGTAGGTCTATTGGCTGGTAGGTCTATTGGCTGGTAGGTCTATTGGCTGGTAGGTCTATTGGCAGGTAGGTCTATTGGCAGGTAGGTCTATTGGCAGGTAGGTCTATTGGCAGGTAGGTCTATTGGCAGGTAGGTCTATTGGCAGGTAGGTCTATTGGCAGGTAGGTCTATTGGCAGGTAGGTCTATTGGCTGGTAGGTCTATTGGCTGGTAGGTCTATTGGCAGGTAGGTCTATTGGCTGGTAGGTCTATTGGCTGGTAGGTCTATTGGCTGGTAGGTCTATTGGCTGGTAGGTCTATTGGCTGGTAGGTCTATTGGCAGGTAGGTCTATTGGCTGGTAGGTCTATTGGCTGGTAGGTCTATTGGCTGGTAGGTCTATTGGCTGGTAGGTCTATTGGCAGGTAGGTCTATTGGCTGGTAGGTCTATTGGCAGGTAGGTCTATTGGCAGGTAGGTCTATTGGCAGGTAGGTCTATTGGCAGGTAGGTCTATTGGCTGGTAGGTCTATTGGCTGGTAGGTCTATTGGCAGGTAGGTCTATTGGCAGGTAGGTCTATTGGCTGGTAGGTCTATTGGCTGGTAGGTCTATTGGCAGGTAGGTCTATTGGCAGGTAGGTCTATTGGCAGGTAGGCCTATTGCTAAGTTGGATATTACGCTTACGTTTACGTACGTTTTACGTTTACGTTTACGTACGTTTTACGTTACGCGCGAGGTGCTGGAATGAGTTTACGTTTGCGGGCAGAATTTTTTTTTCTTTAGCTGCCCGGCTAAAGAAAAAATTTCCAAGGGGATTCGGAAATGGCAACATCACTATATAAGCTAAATTTATACACACAAAAAATGATTACGCATCACAAGGTGAGGCGTGTTACTTTTTGCGAGGTGTACAAACCAGCTCGCGCTTTGCCTCAATTTCACGCAATATCGCATTCCCCTGAATCCGTTACTCCAAGTCACCCCACCCACTTCCATTACGAACGCGAGACTTAGAAACCTGCGCTCGACGCTAGTGAGTTTAGGTTGACGACCTAATGCTACTTCGTAGATCGATCTACCATGACGAGCTAAGATCTAGAACCCCTACCTTACTCTACAATTTTAAATTACGACCTAACTTTTTTACATCTCGCCAGGCTGTATCCGCTGCCCTGAACGGTCCTGTAGCAACATTTCGCCAAAAATATAGACCGAGGAAACAATTCCGCCTTTTTTTTTCACCGAAAATTTTTACCTGCCCGGACTTAAGTTACGCGTATTTACGTGTACGTAAACGTAAACGTAATGTTACGCGTAACATTACGTTTACGTAGGTCCAGGGACGTACGGACCCATCTTAGGTCTATTGGCAGGTAGGTCTATTGGCAGGTAGGTCTATTGGCTGGTAGGTCTATTGGCTGGTAGGTCTATTGGCAGGTAGGTCTATTGGCAGGTAGGTCTATTGGCAGGTAGGTCTATTGGCAGGTAGGTCTATTGGCAGGTAGGTCTATTGGCAGGTAGGTCTATTGGCTGGTAGGTCTATTGGCAGGTAGGTCTATTGGCAGGTAGGTCTATTGGCAGGTAGGTCTATTGGCTGGTAGGTCTATTGGCTGGTAGGTCTATTGGCAGGTAGGTCTATTGGCTGGTAGGTCTATTGGCTGGTAGGTCTATTGGCAGGTAGGTCTATTGGCAGGTAGGTCTATTGGCAGGTAGGTCTATTGGCAGGTAGGTCTATTGGCTGGTAGGTCTATTGGCTGGTAGGTCTATTGGCAGGTAGGTCTATTGGCAGGTAGGTCTATTGGCAGGTAGGTCTATTGGCAGGTAGGTCTATTGGCTGGTAGGTCTATTGGCAGGTAGGTCTATTGGCAGGTAGGTCTATTGGCAGGTAGGTCTATTGGCAGGTAGGTCTATTGGCAGGTAGGTCTATTGGCAGGTAGGTCTATTGGCAGGTAGGTCTATTGGCAGGTAGGTCTATTGGCTGGTAGGTCTATTGGCTGGTAGGTCTATTGGCTGGTAGGTCTATTGGCTGGTAGGTCTATTGGCTGGTAGGTCTATTGGCTGGTAGGTCTATTGGCAGGTAGGTCTATTGGCAGGTAGGTCTATTGGCAGGTAGGTCTATTGGCAGGTAGGTCTATTGGCAGGTAGGTCTATTGGCAGGTAGGTCTATTGGCTGGTAGGTCTATTGGCTGGTAGGTCTATTGGCTGGTAGGTCTATTGGCTGGTAGGTCTATTGGCTGGTAGGTCTATTGGCTGGTAGGTCTATTGGCTGGTAGGTCTATTGGCTGGTAGGTCTATTGGCTGGTAGGACTTTTGGCTGGTAGGTCTGTTGGCTGGTAGGTCTATTGGCTGGTAGGTCTATTGGCTGGTAGGTCTATTGGCTGGTAGGTCTATTGGCAGGTAGGTCTATTGGCTGGTAGGTCTATTGGCTGGTAGGTCTATTGGCTGGTAGGTCTATTGGCTGGTAGGTCTATTGGCAGGTAGGTCTATTGGCTGGTAGGTCTATTGGCTGGTAGGTCTATTGGCTGGTAGGTCTATTGGCTGGTAGGTCTATTGGCAGGTAGGTCTATTGGCTGGTAGGTCTATTGGCTGGTAGGTCTATTGGCTGGTAGGTCTATTGGCTGGTAGGTCTATTGGCTGGTAGGTCTATTGGCTGGTAGGTCTATTGGCTGGTAGGTCTATTGGCAGGTAGGTCTATTGGCTGGTAGGTCTATTGGCAGGTAGGTCTATTGGCAGGTAGGTCTATTGGCTGGTAGGTCTATTGGCTGGTAGGTCTATTGGCAGGTAGGTCTATTGGCTGGTAGGTCTATTGGCAGGTAGGTCTATTGGCAGGTAGGTCTATTGGCAGGTAGGTCTATTGGCTGGTAGGTCTATTGGCAGGTAGGTCTATTGGCTGGTAGGTCTATTGGCAGGTAGGTCTATTGGCTGGTAGGTCTATTGGCTGGTAGGTCTATTGGCTGGTAGGTCTATTGGCTGGTAGGTCTATTGGCTGGTAGGTCTATTGGCTGGTAGGTCTATTGGCTGGTAGGTCTATTGGCAGGTAGGTCTATTGGCTGGTAGGTCTATTGGCAGGTAGGTCTATTGGCAGGTAGGTCTATTGGCTGGTAGGTCTATTGGCTGGTAGGTCTATTGGCAGGTAGGTCTATTGGCTGGTAGGTCTATTGGCAGGTAGGTCTATTGGCAGGTAGGTCTATTGGCAGGTAGGTCTATTGGCTGGTAGGTCTATTGGCAGGTAGGTCTATTGGCAGGTAGGTCTATTGGCAGGTAGGTCTATTGGCAGGTAGGTCTATTGGCAGGTAGGTCTATTGGCTGGTAGGTCTATTGGCAGGTAGGTCTATTGGCAGGTAGGTCTATTGGCAGGTAGGTCTATTGGCAGGTAGGTCTATTGGCAGGTAGGTCTATTGGCTGGTAGGTCTATTGGCTGGTAGGTCTATTGGCAGGTAGGTCTATTGGCAGGTAGGTCTATTGGCTGGTAGGTCTATTGGCAGGTAGGTCTATTGGCAGGTAGGTCTATTGGCAGGTAGGTCTATTGGTTGGTCGGTCTATTGGTTGGTAGGTCTATTGGCTGGTAGGTCTATTGGCAGGTAGGTCTATTGGCAGGTAGGTCTATTGGCAGGTAGGTCTATTGGCAGGTAGGTCTATTGGCTGGTAGGTCTATTGGCAGGTAGGTCTATTGGCAGGTAGGTCTATTGGCAGGTAGGTCTATTGGCAGGTAGGTCTATTGGCTGGTTGTCACTAAATATCATGGTAAGTGCATCATATTCTGTAACTGTGCTAACTGGGGTGTAGAAGTAGTGTAGTAGTTGTTATTCAGTTTGAACACAGGGTAGGTGGGGCATTGGGAGGGCGCGAAGTTGGTACTATGGGGAATTGCAAGGCGCTGCGGGCACAATTCCAGGGCCCTCGGGAGACAGGAAATCTGGCACAAGGCCAATCCAAGGCCAAGGCGGCTCGAGCCCAACCCATCACGCTGAGCAACTCGCGACTGGGTGGCCTAGCATAAATTAGCCTACCCTAGCAAAGGACTCCTGTTCTCTCGTTTGTTTACCAGAGCATAGTGGACTTACGTTACCGTTCTAAGCTACTGCAGCAAGGTGACTAACGCCACTCTTGGTAGCCAGCAGTGGGAGCCTGAATCTCTCACAAACGAGAGAAATTGACCGGCGACATGGATTGCCATGATCTGCGCATGCAGCGTACGTACTCGCGGCGGGAGAGATCTCCGTCGCGAATGAGGCGCTCAAGGGAGCGTGGGAGGTCGCCGACGCGCTCGCCACGACGGGCAGCGTATCGCGCGGATCCGGTGACGCCAACGGGCGTGCGACAGGAAGGAAGCGGGGAGGATCTGCGCATCAGATCGGAGCCTTCGAGGCGGCCCGCGACCAGCAATCCGTGGAATCTGGCGGAAGGCCAGCGCGGGGTGGATCAAGAGCGCCACGATGGCGATATGGAGATGGATGTCGCCAGCGAGCAGGGCGACGAGTATGGAGGGGAAGAACCCCAGCCTGCTCAAGGCGGTGGAGGACGTGACATCAGCAACAACGAAGAATCCCCCACTGCGCGGGGCGGCGGAAGGCGCACATGGCGCGACTGACGAGGAAGAATTCCCCACTGCGCGGGGCGGCGGGAGGCGTGAGGCGGCGGGCAGTGAAGAATCCCCCACTGCGCGGGGCGGCGAAAAGCGCGGCGCGACTGACGACGAAGGATCCCCCACGGCACGGGGCGGCGGAAGGCGCGCCGCAGCTGACAAGGAAGAGTATCCCATGACGCGGGGCGGCGGAGAGTGTGACATCGCTGATGACGGAGAGTCCCCCACGTGGGGCGGCGGAAGGCGTGACATCACCAACGTCGGGCAGGATTTCCCTGTTGCACGGGAAGGAGGAGAACAAGGGTACAAGAGAAGGGATGAAAGGGAGCGAGTCCGACGCGGCAAGGAGCGAGAGGATGACGAAGAAGACAGAGATGGGAAGCACTCACCTGCGAGAAGGCATGAAGAAATGGAGCGAAGAAGCGTCAGGGAAATGGAGCGCCAAACGGGGGCGCGGCGAGAAGAGGAAGAAGAAAGGAGGGCGTCAGCAGGAGTCTTCCGCTCACCTGAGCCAAGGCCAGGGTATGATCGCGGGCGGCGCATGGCGATGGGCGGAGGTCGGCAAGCAGATCGGGAAAAGCGGGAAGACAGGATGGACTACGAGGTGCGACGCCATCAGAGCCCGCCTGGGAAGGAGCGGGTACGCCACCAAGAAGGACGAGAAAGAGGCGGGGAAAGGCGATCACCGTACGGCTCCAGAGCAGGAGGAGGAGGTCAGCAGCGAAGGGAACAAGAGCGACATCGCCAGGAGCGCTCACCTGTGCAGAAAGTGGGAAGATGGGAGGATCTGGAAAGGTACAGGAGCCACCGTGAAGACGACCAGAAGAGAGGTTCGAGTCCAATCGGCACAGGGAGGCTGCGGCAATACGGGGAGGGATCAAGTGGGGCCAGAGCGGCTCGTGAGGGACTGGAGCGAGCACTGTACGGGACAAGTGCAGGAAGCAGAGGAGAAAAGGGAAAGCTGCAAGGGGCTGCTCTGTCAGAGCGGGGAGGCTCGGGAAATTGGGATTTAGGGAGATGGAATGCAACGGCAGCACCACGGGTGGAGGTGCCGGTGCGCTTCACGGGGAACGAGAGCACGGGACCAAGCCTCAAGAATTACCTGATGCAGATAAGCAACGTCAAGTACCGGTGTGATCGAAGCGGCATGGATCCCATAGATTTCTTTCTCAGCCTGCCAAATACACTGGGGGGGGAAGCAGAAACCCTATATCGCATGAAGATGGGGGAGTGGCTGAGAAGGGCAGATGAGGATGAAGAGGACCCGACGGTGCTGTTTCTGGATAGGCTGAGGAGGCAGTTCCCAGGGCACACAGCAGCACGCATCAAAGAATTCCAAGAGTTCAGGAGGAGGGATGAAGAATCCTTGCTGACGTATTATGGGCGGTTGATGAATCTGGCAGAAGACGTGGTCTGCACGGACAGCAGCATGATCATCAGTAAATTCCTGAATGGACTGGACAAGGGGTTGGCAGGGGGACTGAGGATGAGGGTCTAAGAACTAGGAGCGGATGCGATACCGGAGGAGGTGTTTGAGCTAGCAGAAAGAGTGGAGCTGGCACAGTGGAAGTATGAGGTGTACCTACCGAGGCCGACTGAGAAGAGGAATCCCGCTTGGGCAGCAGCAGCAGTACCAGAGACAGGGGGTAGGGAGGATAGCCGGGCAGAAAAGGGGGCTGAAACGCGCACCTGCCACCGATGCAAGCAGCCAGGACATCTGATGAGGAATTGCAGGAACTGCGACACCTGCGGGAAGCCGGGGCATCGACGCAGGGATTGCCCGGATGCACCAACATGTGAGGTTTGTGGGAAGCGAGGGCACAAGGGGAGAGATTGTTATCAACGCACAGGGGGGCCGAGGAGGACTCCAGAGGACATAGAAGGGCAGATAGGGAGGTTACAGGCGCAGCTGCAGGCAATGGGTGGGAAAAAGGAGAAGGAGGTGGGGTTATATGCCAGGGAGGAGGATGACGAGGCAGAAGTGATAGAGGAACCAGGGCCGGAGTATAATTTCATGGCGCTCTGCAGCAGAGAGGAGCTGGGCCTGCGCAGCGGGGGTAGGGATGGGAGGAAGGACCCCACAACCAAGGAAAGGGCCAGACCGAAACAGAGGCTAGAGGAGAAGGGTGAGGAAGGAGAGGAGCCAGCGAGGCATCCCAAAGATCGGCTAGCGAGTCAGGCAACGGTGCTGGTGGCAGAAGCAGGGGCAGTGGCAGTGGGCGGAGAGATAGCAAAAACAGCAATCTTGGACACAGGAGCACAAAGTGTGATGTTGGGGAAGCAGCTGGCACGGAAGCTGGGGCTGACGGAAACAGGGCAATACATAAAGCGAGGAATGCAGGTAATGACCGCGGAGGGAGGCGAGCCTAAGTGGCTGCCGTGTACAAGGGACCTGGTGAAGATAGTCCTGATGCCGGGAAAAGAGGAGCAGACTAGCATTCGGCTGCAATGTGGGATATCCGATTCAGAAGATTTCGATGTGCTGCTGGGGACAGACCTGATATGGGGCGTGGGGATGACAATCTGTACATGGAAGGAGAAAGTAAAGTTTTGGAAGCAGTACTGGGTGCGGGGGAGCAAAACGGGGGAGCTGCCGGTGCAATTCACTAAGCAGGAGCCAAAACGAGCGTACACGGCCGAGCAAGCAGATAGCGAAGGGAGAGGGAAGGCGGGCCTAGTGGGCGAAGCAGCGGTAGCGAATGCGTGGCAGGAACCAATCAGGCTGGTGGAGCTGTTCGGGGGATAGGCGCAGGGTTGGCAGCGGTGCTCAGAGCGGGAGTAGCGGTGAAGGAGTGGATATACGTGGAGAAGGACGGACAGGTGAGGAAGATGGCTGAACAACATGCAAGGAGGCTGCAGAAAGAGCATCCAGAGCTACTAGAGGAGGCCGTGATAAGCAAAGCAATGTCAGGGACGCTGACCGACGTGAGGAACGTGACACGAGAAGTGGTGAGGGGCTGGGGGCAGGTGGACCTGCTGGTAGCAGGGTGGGAGTGCCAGGCCGTCTCGAGAGCAGGGAAAGGAAAGGGGTTAGAGGATCCAAGGGGAGCACTGCTCATCAATTTGCTGAGCATCATAGACTGGATCAAGGAAAGACAGGAGAAGGTGGTGTACCTGCTGGAGCACATAGATCTAGAGGGAGACTGCCGGGAACCAGTCAGAAAAATCCAAGAGTTAGTGACAAGGAAGCTGGGAAAGGGCGTGAGGTGTGATGCGGCCAGGCTGGGGGCACGGGCTCACCGTGTCAGAAGGTATTGGCAAAATGTCGTGACGGACGAACAACTGCAGAGGGAGCTGGATGGGATACGAAGGGACTGGAGCAGGACGGTGCAAGAGATATTAGAGCCAGGCAGGACAGCGGCGCCGGTAAGGAAAGGCAGGCACGAGACACAGTGCCCATGCAACAAGGTGGGGGCAGTACGCAGGGCTTGGCCGACACTGGTGGGGTACAAGGGGGCAGCCGGGTTCAGGGAGGAAGGAGGAGTGCCAGGAGAAGGCATGGTGTACGATCATAAGACAAAGCAGTGGGAGGAACCAACGGCACTGGAGCGGGAGCTGGCAATGGGGTATGGGGAAGACATAACGAAGGCAGCAGGGGTGACAGAACAGGAAAGGAGGAAGGCATTAGGACAGGCAATGGACGGACAGGTGATGCAGTGGCTGATGCGCCGAATGTGGAGAGGGCTGGTGCTGGAAGGGGATCAGGAGCTGCGGAGCAAGAAGGAGGGAGTAAAAAGGGTGGGGGCATGGGCGTGTGTGGCAGCACAGGAAGAGCCAGCGTGGGTAGTGGGGAATGCAATGAGCGAACAGGGGAAGAAGGCAATGCAGGAGGTGCTGGCCAGGTACAGGCATGCCTTTGCATTCAACCTACAGGAGCTGGGAAAATGCACAGTGAGGGAGATGGAGCTGAAGCTGGTCACGGAGGAGCCAGTGTTTCAAAGGAAGCGGAGAATGACACCCGGGGATGAAGACATCTGCAAGGAAAAATGCAAAGAGTTGCTAGAAGCAGGGTTGATACAGAGATCAGAATCAGAGTACGCGACGCCGACAGTGGTAGCTGCACGAAAGGACCTGCTGGGGGAGGTGCTGAGTCGACGGATGTGTGGGGACTACCGAGCAC